>CM053031.1:256694914-257294914 GCA_028564925.1 Lithobates sylvaticus
TAAAAATATATATATAATGTTTGGGGGTTCTCAGTAATTTTCTAGCTAAAAAAATTACGATTTTTACATGTAGGAGAGGAGTGTTGGAATTTGCGTGGTATGGAAGTGGTAACTACAAAATATATTTGAAATTAAGCAAGAGGAGAATTACCACACATTTTCACTGAACAACCATTTCTGTAAATAACAATAACAAGCTATAATTGCAGCAAATGAAAACACAATATACATTTTACAGGTCAGAAATGTGACAAGTGAAGAATAAACAGAATCACCAGAGAGACCTGAGAGAGTGAAAGGAATACGTAGCTAAAGGCTGAAAGACACACCACACTTATGCCGCGTACACACGATCGGACATTCCGACAACGAAATCCTGGATTTATTTCTGACAGATGTTGGCTCAAACTTGTCTTGCATACACACGGTCACACAAATGTTGTCGGAAATTCCGAACGTCAAGAATGCGGTGATGTACAACACGTACGACGAGCCGAGAAAAATGAAGTTCAATAGCCAGCGCTGCTCTTCTGCTTGATTCCGAGCATGCATGGAACTTTGTGCATCGGAATTGTGTACACGCGATTGGAAATTTGCTGTCGGAAAATTTGAGAACCTGCTCTCAAATTTTGTTTGTCGTAAATTCCAACAAAAAATGCCCAATGGAGCCTACACATGGTGGGAATTTTCGTCAACAAGCTCACATCGAACATTTGTTGTCGGAAAATCCGATCGTGTGTATGGGGCATTAGTCTCCATTCACATTTGGTGTTTTTAGGATCTCAGGCAGAATCATGGCGATCCTGCCTGTGATCTCATATCGTACTGCAATAGCCAAATGTATGTTTGCTGCCATTTATTTTCAATGGCACCTAAAACGCAGTGCGGTTCTGTCGCAATTATCGCTTGATAAATCACGTGACAATTGCGGCAAGCCATAACGCGTGAAGCTTGTTGCTCAAAAAGGAGCAGGAGCTTGAAATCTTGACCATGCAATACCTCAAATAGGACTAAAGGCCAAACTTTTTTTTTCATTTTGGCTAGAGTACAGGAGGGTTACAACCCCTGTCAGTTTTTTTTTTTTTTTTGGCGTCTGTGTCCCATTAGGGAGATTTCCCTTCACTTCCTGTCCCATAGCCAAACAAGAAGTGAGAGGAAATCCCTCCAAAGTGAGGGAATCTCTGGTTATTACAAGAACTAGTGTCCCCATTGGAAGACTTTCCGTCTATTCCTGGTGTGGTGACAACACAAAATTTAGTTGTTTTCTTCCACTTTTCGTGATAATGGACACAGGACAAATAGAGAGGATGATTCTCCCCAATGGGGACACAGTTACCAATTAAAAAAACTGATAGGGGTCCTAATTTCTCTCCATTCTATCCAAAACTGGAAAGAAAAAAAAAGTTTTGTTATACTTTAACCACTTCCCGCCCGCTGGCCGTCAAATGACGGCTGGGCGGCGCGGCTCTCATTCTGGGTGGACGTCATATGACGGCCTCCCAGAATGACTGCTCTCGTGCGCCCCTGGGCGTGCGCATCGTGGCGAATGGTGGTGCGCTGTGTCAGTCTGACACACCGCTACACCGATCTCAGTAAAGAGCCTCTGACGGAGGCTCTTTACCATGTGATCAGCCGTGTCCAATCAGGGCTGATCACGATGTAAACAGGAAGAGCCGTTGATTGGCTTTTCCTCACTCGCGTCTGACAGATGTGAGTAGAGGAGAGCCGATCGGCTGCTCTCCTGACAGGGGGGGTCTGTGCTGATTGTTTATCAGCGCAGCCCCCCCTCAGATGCCCACCCAGGACCACCAGGATGCTGCCAGGACCACCAGGGATGTCACCACACTGGACCATCAGGTATGCCACCCTTGACCACCAGGGAAATGACAATTAGTGCCCAGGCAGCTGCCACTCAGTGCCCAGGCAGCTGCCAATCAGTGCCCATCCCCAATGCCTGCCAGTGCCAGTGCCATCAGTGATACCTATCAATGCCATCTATCAGTGCCCATCGGTGCCACGTATCAGTGCCCAGCAGTGCCGCCTATCAGTGCCACCCGTAAGTACCCATCAGTTCAGCCTTTCAGTGCCCATCAGTGTCACCTATCAGTGTCCACCAGTGCCACCCATGAGTGCCCATCAATGCCGCCAATCCGTACCACCCATCAGTGCCGCCTACCAGTGCCCATCAGTGCTGCCTATCAGTGCCTAGCGTCATTGCCAGTCAGTGCCACCTCATTGGTGCCACCTCATCGGTGCCGCCTTATCAATGTCCGTCAGTGCCGCCTTATCAGTGCCCATCAGTGAAGGAGAAAACTTTACATATTTACAACATTTTATAACAGAAACAAGTTATTTTTTTTTTTCAAAATGTAAGGTCTTTTTTTTATTTGTTTAGCTTGTTTATTTGTTTAGCAAAAAATAAAAAACATAGAGTTGATCAAATACCACCAAAAGAAATCTCTATTTGTGGGAACAAAATTATAAAAATTCTGTTTGGGTACAGTGTAGCACGACCGCGCAATTGTCATTTAACCGCTTCCCGACCGCCTAACGCCGATATATGTCGGCAAAATGGCACGGGCAGGCGAAATCACGTACCTGTACGTGATCGTGCATGTGCCTGCCTGTGGGGAACAGCCGATCAATGACAGGCAGTGTAGGAAGCGCGGGGAGAGGTTTGTTTACACATACCTCTCCCCGTTCTTCAGCTCCGTAACCCGATCGCGGGACACCAGCGGCGATCGAGGCCGCTGGTCCCCAGGCCGGGGTCACGGAGCTCCCGAATGGGTCGCGAGCGCGCTGCTGGCGGCGCGCTCGCGACCCATTCGGGAGCTCCGTGACCCCGGCCTGGGGACCAGCGGCCTCGATCGCCGCTGGTGTCCCGCGATCGGGTTACGGAGCTGAAGAACGGGGAGAGGTATGTGTAAACAAACCTCTCCCCGCGCTTCCTACACTGCCTGTCATTGATCGGCTGTTCCCGGTCATCGGGAAAGCCGATCAATGACGTCAGACGCCAGCCCCGCCCCCTAATGTAAAAAAAAACACACACGTCACAGCCCATAACCCCTCCCCTCCCCCTAGTGGTTAACCCCTTCACTACAACTGTCATTTATACAGGAACCAATGCATTTAAATAGCATTGATTGCTGTATAAATGACAATGGTCCCAAAAATGTCCGATGTGTCCGCCATAATGTCGCAGTCACAATAAAAATCGCTGATCGCCACCATTACTAGTAAAAAAAAAAATATTTAAATAAAAATGCTATAAAACTATCCCCTATTTTGTAAACGCTATAACTTTTGCGCAAACCAATCAATAATCGCTAATTGCGATTTTTTTTACCAAAAATAAGTATTGGAAAAAAAATGTTTTGTGCTTTACAAAAAACAAAACTGTAAATTTAGCCCAATGTTTTTGCATAATGTGAAAGATAAAGTTACGCTGAGTAAATAGATACCTAACACGTCCCCCTTTAAAATTGCACACGCTCGTGGAATGGCGCCAAACTTCGCTACTTAAAAATCCCTATAGGCTGTAATTTTTTTTACTGGTTACATGTTTTGAGTTACAGAGGAGGTCTGCGTCGCTTTAACTGACAATTGCGTGGTCGTGCGACGTGGCTCCCAAACAAAATTGACGTCCTTTTTTTACCACAAATAGAGCTTTCTTCTGGTGGTATTTGATCACCTCTGCGGTTTTTATTTCTAGCGCTATAAAAAACAATAAAAAAGAGCGACAATTTTGAAAAAAAAGCTATATTTTTAGCTTTTTGCTATAATATCCCCCAAAAAATATATAAAAAAACATTTTTTTCATCAGTTTGTGATGTATTCTTCTACATATTTTTGGTAAAAAAAATCACATTAAGCGTTTATTGATTGGTTTGCGCAAAAGTTATAGAGTCTACAAAATAGGGGATAGTTTTATGGCATTTTTATTAATAATTTTTTTTTTTTACTAGTAATGGCGACGATCAGCGATTTTTATCGTGACTGTGACATTATGACGGACAGATCAAACACTTTTGGAGCTATTTTGGGACCATTCACATTTATACATTGATCAGTGCGATTAAAAATGCACTGATTACTGTGTAAATGTGTGTAAATATAATTCATTTAAAACAAATGGGTCATAGGGGTGACAATTCCATGAGGCCCTGCCTTCACAATATGGGGTCCTTAGCTCACATGCATACATAAAGGAGATAATTAACCAGCTCAGCCCAGCCAATAGCAGATTGACGGCCAGGCGGTGGCTCTGCCATCCTGACTGGATGTCATATGACGTCCTATCTGGAAGCTCCAATCGTGCAGCTGCAGAGCCACGCAAGAGCACGATCTTTCACCGGCCGTATCCACGGGACGCAGTCGATGACTGATCAGAGTACCGGCTCGCTGTCGCTACAGTGATAATTCAATGCTATATTAAGTGCTATGTATACATGCAATAAAATTCTAAATCAGCACAGCTACATCCCCAGTTATAAGAGGGTGTGCACACTTATGCAACCCCATATTTTTAGTTTTTTATTCATCCCCCCCCCCCCCAAAAGATTTCAGTTGGTTTTTCAATTGAGTTGTACAGTTTATAGGGGTGTGTGGACTTTTTATATCCACTGTACTTGAACCATAATAGAGACATTGAATTTACCTCACTTTATAGTAAAGCATTTATGCTGCTATTTCTATCATAATAAGATGGTATCCAGTTCATCCAGAATAATGACATGCTATGAAGGCTATATAGGGTAAATGTACAATAACACAATAAAAAATGGTATTCCTTGCAGGTGGGTTTAAAATGTATATTAAATTGCTTAAAGGGGGAGGGGAGGGAGGTGTGTTATAATTACCTCACAAAAGTCACAGCATATCATATAGTGTAACTGCAATCTGTAAATGCCCAAAGTTGCAATATAGAATGTAACAGAAAGCCTTAAAGCCCAAAACATATAGTCCCATATATGGGATCTGCAACAATAAAACATAAAATGATCATATCTTTTAAACTTACACCTCCTTGCCATTTCCCATAGCAATGAATATCTTTAAAGTATGGACATATAAAAAATAAAAAAATAAAAAAAAGTATGGACATATGTAGATGAAGCATTATGCCGCGTATACAGGATCGGACTTTTCAACGGACTAGGTCCGACAGTCTTTCCGACGGACTTTGCAGCGGAGGTCAGTCGGACTTTCAAACGAACGGACTTGCCCACACACGATTACTCCAAAGTCCGACAGATTTGAACGTGATGACGTACGACAGGACTAGAATAAGGAAGTTCATAGCCAGTAGCCAATAGCTGCCCTAGCGTCAGTTTTCGTCCGTCGGACTAGCACACAGAGGACCGTATTTTTCGACCGGACTCGAGTCCGTCGGAAAGATTTGAAACATGTTTCATTCTTATTTTTTGAAATGATCATATCTTTTAAACTTACACCTCCTTGCCATTTCCCATAGCAATGAATGGGTGCCCGGCAGACATCGCGGCCGCCGGGCATGTGCATCGGGTGCCCAGTGACACGGCGGGCACGCGCGATCCCTGGAGGGCAGGGAAGGAGAGGGCGTCATATGACACCCTCCCGCCACAAGAGCTGTGCCGCCCGTCAATTGACAGACGGCGGTCACAAAGCAGTTAAACAGCGACAGCGCTGAAAGCTGAAAATTGGCCTGGGCAGGAAGGGGGTGTAAGTGCCTGGTTTTGAGGTGGTTAAAAAATGCCTGAGCTGGCCCAAAAAATTCGGATGATGGTTACCCCCCCTCCCCCCCACTTCTTTCAAAGTACATTCATTTTACTTACTTGAGGCATTCCAAATAAAAGTCAGTCATAATGCAGACGATCCATTCTTGGCTGGAGAGGGTCAAAAGGTCCAAAAGAAAGCTGAAGAAAATGGTGAGGTGAGTCCAAGTGACAGACCTGAGGTGACTGCTGACTCCGCCCAGTGACAGGAAGAGAATTCACTGGTGAGAGGTTACACTCATTGGCCAGCTGTTTTCCCGCCAAAAGATATGTCACTAATCCAGCGCTCAGCTCTGACTGAAAGTCTGCCCAGCAACTAAGGTAAATGTGCCTAGCAACAGCATACACCTAGTAACCTGAATTACAGAACAGAAAGAACTAGAAAATCAGCCCTAGAGAGACATGGACTTAACAATCACCAAAGCCCTCTATTAACCACTTCAGCCCGGAAGGATTTGCCCCCTTCCTGACCAGAGCACTTTTTGCGATTCGGCACTGCGTCGCTTTAACTGACAATTGCGTGGTCATGCAACGTGGCTCCCAAACTAAATTGACATCCTTTTTTTACCACAAATAGAGCTTTCTTTTGGTGGTATTTGATCACCTCTGCGGTTTTTATTTCTAGTGCTATAAACAAAAAAAGAGCGACAATTTTGAAAAAAAAGCAATATTTTTGCTATAATATCCCCCAAAAAATATATAAAAAACATTTTTTTTTTATCAGTTTAGGCCGATATGTATACTTGTACATATTTTTGGTCAAAAAAATCTAAATAAGCGTTTATTGATTGGTTTGCGCAAATGTTATAGCATCTACAAAATAGGGGATAGTTTTATGGTATTTTTATTAATAATTTTTTTTTTTACTAGTGGCGGCGATCAGCGATTTTTATCGTGACTGCGACATTATGGCGGACAGATTGGACATTTTTGGCGCTATTTTTGGACCATTCATATTTATACAGCGATCAGTGCGATTAAAAATGCACTGATTACTGTGTAAATGTGTGTAAATAGAATTAATTTAAAACAAATGGGTCATAGGTGGCGACAATCCCATGAGGCCCTGCCCTCACAATCTGGGGTCCTTAGCTCACATGCATACATAAAGGAGATAATTAACCAGTTCAGCCCAGCCGATAGCAGATTGACGGCCAGGCAGTGGCTCTGCCATCCTGACTGGATGTCATATGACGTCCTATCTGGAAGCTCCGATCGTTATACCCCCCCCCCCCCCCAAAAGATTTCAGTTTGTTGTTCAATTGAGTTGTACAGTTTATAGGTGACATTATATCAGGGGTGTGTGTACTTTTATATCCACTGTACTTGAACCATAATAGAGACATTGAATTTACCTCACGTTATGGTGAAGCATTTATTCTGCTATTTCTATCATAATAGGATGGTATCCAGTTCATCCAGAATAATGACATGCTATGAAGGCTATATAGGGTAAATGTACAATAACACAATAAAAAATGGTATTCCTTGCAGGTGGGTTTAAAATGTATATTAAATTGCTTAAAGGGGGAGGGGAGGGAGGTGTGTTATAATTACCTCACAAAAGTCACAGCATATCATATAGTGTAACTGCAATCTGTAAATGCCCAAAGTTGCAATATAGAATGTAACAGAAAGCCTTAAAGCCCAAAACATATAGTTCCATATATGGGATCTGCAACAATAAAACATAAAATGATCATATCTTTTAAACTTACACCTCCTTGCCATTTCCCATAGCAATGAATAGGTGCCCGGCAGACATCGCGGCCGATGGGCACACGCATTGGGTGCCCGGTGACACGGCGCGCTCCCTGGAGGGCAGGGAAGGAGAGGGCGTCATATGACGCCCTCCCGCCACGAGAGCTGCGCCGCCCGTCAATTGACAGCCGGCGGTCGCAAAGCAGTTAAACAGCAACAGCGCTGAAATATGAAAATTGCAGGAAGGGGGTGTAAGTGCCTGGTTTTGAGGTGGTTAAAAAATGCCTGAGCTGGCCCAAAAAATTTGGATGATGGTTACCCCCCCTCCCCCCAAACGAACGGACTTGCCCACACACGATTACTCCAAAGTCCGACGGATTTGAACGTGATGACGTACGACAGGACCAGAATAAGGAAGTTCATAGCCAGTAGCCAATAGCTGCCCTAGCGCCAGTTTTCGTCCGTCGGACTAGCACACAAAGGACCGTATTTTTCGACCGGACTCGAGTCCGTCGGAAAGATTTGAAACATGTTTCTTTCTTATTTTTTGGGAAGGAAAAGTCCGCTGGAGCCCACACATGATCAAATTGTCCGACAGATTCCGGTCCGCCGGACCAAGTCTGCCGGAAAGTCTGATCGTGTGTACGCAGCATTAGGCCGATGCTGCATCTGTCCCCTGCATGGAAAGCTCAAAGACCGCTGATCGCTCAGTTCTCAGGTCTGCTCTGAGCGGTGATTGTCAGTAACCGCAATGTGCTCTTCCCCTCTAGAGCTCACTGGAACACCGGATTGTGGCGGGAATGGGGATAGCTGGCTCAGACTTTCAGCAATGCACTTGGCAGATTTCAACATTATCGTCGGGATCCCTGCAGAGCATGGGCCAGCTCTGTGATGCCAGCCAACAGCAGACTTTAGCCCACTGCCAGCTGATTTTGGGACAAAAGAATTTTGGCCATACTTCTTCTTTAAGCACTTGCCGAACAACCGCCGCAATTTTACTGCGGCAGAATGGCACGGCTGGGCGAAACAACTTTATGTTACGTCGCTTTGCCCTGTGGCCACTAGGGGCACACACAGATCCCGGTTCTCTGAGGGGAGAAGAGACTTATCGCGTGTTCATACAAAGTACGAACAGCGATCTGTCATCTCCCCTAGACAGTCCCATCCCCCCTTCACTTAGAAAACAGACAGTCAGGGAACACAGTTGATCGCCCCCTAGTGTTAACCCCTTCCCTGCCAGTGAAATTTTTACAGTAATCAGTACATTTTTATAGTACTGATTGCTGTATACATGCCAATGATCCCAAAAATGTGTCAAAAGTGTCTGATGTGTCCGCCATAATGTCGCAGTCCCGATAAAAATCGCAGATCGCCGCCATTACTAGTTTTTTTTTTTTAATTATAATAAAAATGCTATAAATCGATCCCCTATTTTGTAGATGCTATAACTTTTGCGCAAACCAATCAATATACGCTTATTTTGCAATTTGTATTACCAACAATATGTAGAAAAATAAATTTCGGCCTAAACTGAGAACAAATTTGCTTTTTTTGGGGGGATATTTATTATAGCAAAAAGTACAAAATATTGTGTTTTTTTTTCAAAATTGTCGCTCTTTTTTTGTTTATAGCGCAAAAAATAAAAACCGTAGAGATGATCAAATACCACCAAATTTTGTTTGGGTGCAAATTTGCACGACCGCGCAATTGTCAGTTAAATCGACGCAGTGCCAAATCGCAAAAAATGGCCTGGTTTGGCCATCTTCCAGGGCTGAAGCGGTTAATAAATAAAATTGCATTTACAGTGGTGTGAAAAAGTGTTTTCCCCCTTCCTCATTTCCTGTTCCTTTGCATGTTTGTCACACTTAAGTGTTTCGGAACATCAAACCAATTTAAACAATAGTTAAGGACAACACAAGTTAACACAAAATGCAATTTGTAAATGAAGGTGTTTATCATTAAAGGTGAAAAAAAATCCAAACCATCATGGCCCTGTGTGAAAAAGTGATTGCCCCCCTTGTTAAAACATACTATAACTGTGGTTGTCCACACCTGAGTTCAATTTCTCTAGCCACACCCAGGCCTGATTATTGCCACACCTGTTCACAATCAAGGCATCACTTAAATAGGAGCTGCTTGACACAGTAAGGTCCACCAGAAGATCCTTAAAAGCTACACATCATGCCGAGACCCAAAGAAATTCAGGAACAATTGAGAAAGAAAGTAATTGAGATCTATCAGTCTGGAAAGGGTTATAAAGCCATTTCCAAAGCTTTGGGAATCCAGCGAACCACAGTGAGAGCCATTATCCACAAATGGCGAAGACATGGAACAGTGGTGAACCTTCCCAGGAGTGGCCGGCCGCCCAAAATTACCCCAAGAGCGCAGCGACGACTCATCCAAGAGGTCACAAAAGACCCCACAACAACGTCCAAGGAACTGCAGGCCTCACTTGCCTCAGTTAAGGTCAGCGTTCATGCCTCCACCATCAGGAAAAGACTGGGCAAAAATGGCCTGCATGGCAGAGTTCCAAGGAGAAAACCACTGCTGAGCAAAAAGAACATCAAAGCTCGTCTCAATTTCTCCACAACACATCTTGATGATCCCCAAGACTTTTGGGACAACATTCTGTGGACCGATGAGACAAAAGTGGAACTCTTTGGAAGGTGTGTGTCCAAGTATATCTGGCGTAGAAGGAACACTGCATTTCAGAAAAAGAACATTATACCAACAGTAAAATATGGTGGTGGTAGTGTGATGGTCTGGGGCTGTTTTGCTGCTTCAGGACCTGGAAGACTTGCCGTGATAAAAGGAACTATGAATTCTGCTGTCTACCAAGGGATCCTGAAGGAGAATGTCCGACCATCTGTTCGTGTACTCAAGCTGAAACGAACTTGGGTTCTGCAGCAGGACAATGATCCTAAACACACCAGCAAGTCCACCACCGAATGGCTGAAGAAAAACAAAATGAAGACTTTGGAGTGGCCTAGCCAAAGTCCTGACCTGAATCCTATTGAGATGTTGTGGCATGACCTTAAAAAGGCTGTTCATGCTCGAAAACCCTCTAATGTAACTGAATTAGGACAATTCTGCAAAGATGAGTGGGCCAAAATTCCTCCAGGACGCTGTAAAAGCCTCATTGCACGTTATCGCAAACGCTTGGTTGCAGTTGTTGCTGCTAAGGGTGGCCCAACCAGTTATTATGTTTAGGGGGCAATCACTTTTTCACACAGGGCCATGATGGTTTGGATTTTTTTTCACCTTTAATAATAAACACCTTCATTTACAAATTGCATTTTGTGTTTACTTGTGTTGTCCTTGACTATTGTTTAAATTGGTTTGATGTTCCGAAACACTTAAGTGTGACAAACATGCAAAGGAACAGGAAATGAGGAAGGGGGCAAACACTTTTTCACACCACTGTACATGAAAACAGATCACTTTCACTTTAAATCAGAAATGCTGGGGGTGACAATGAGCCTGCCACTGTTATAGAGCCTTCACTCTGCCTGTCTCTCCTGAAGCCCAGGACAGCACGTCCTCTCACAAGCGACCTCCCTTTGCTCCCCGCTCAACATATTTAGTTGTCATGAGGTCATCATGGGTGTAGGAGGGGTGCAGCAATAACACACAGTGCAGTGCAATGACAGTTTACAAATAACCGGGTGAGAAGAAGGCAGTCCAGCAGGAACTCTCACAGTTCCAAGGCATGTACAGAGCAGGATTTAGCCGAACTGACAGTGCCTGTTGGGAGGAGCGGAATGCGGCCCGCCATTTTGTGCCCAACAGAAAAATGTCTAGAGAAGTGGCAAGCCCTACACTTTTACTTTTTGTCAGAAATCTTTTTCTGCCGCTAGTTCTGTCCCTACCAGGTGGGGTTCCTATCCCTACACTACCAACTCGCAAAATGCGTGCCAAACCTGGGAGCCAGGGCCTTAAAAATGGCAGCTGGAGTCACATGGTGCAGCAGCATCCAATAGGATAGTTTCCCCAGTGACCCCGAAAACCATAGAGGAACCCTGTTCCTCTAGACTTCCTCTCCAACTGCGGTGCCACTGCGGAAAAGCACCACCTGCAGTGGACAAAGTAGACTGCACCTGTCTACAGTGGCATGTTTGCATTCTTGCATTACAGCCCCATATTAGCTTCCTGCCATTTCCCTTTATCTCCAGCCTCAGGACAGAGCCCCATAGAAGTATTTAAGGCTGTAATGAGCAGACGCTGCCAAGACAGGGAGACTTGCATCGCAGGATATAAACAAGGCCTTGGCCATCGTTCAAGGTTAGTATGCAGAAACTGGGTTAGGATAGGGCAGGGTAAAGGGGCAAATGAATAAGTGCACTTATCCTTTAAATGTCATGCAATATTTTGTGTCTACCACCAGATGGTGCTGTAGCTTTGTAGAGCATACTGCTAATGACAGAGCTGAGTTAGGAAACCAATGTTGTATCAGTGACATTTGATTGACAGGTGACCTTTAATAAAACACAAAAGCTATATATGGAAATATAATCTAAATACATTTATGACATGACTGATGACGTTTTCTTCATCACTGCATGAAAAATAACACAGCAAGCATTCTATTTCTGCGGCTGCATTCACACCTGAGCGTTTTGTAGCTTGAAGCCTGAAGCTACAAAACGCTAGAGGGGAAAAAATACATTATTCTCTATGGAGATGGTTCACATCTCCACTCCAAAACGCGAATCGGGCAGATTTGGGCGGTTTTATTCTTTTTACATTAGTGACCTTTTGCTCTGCACAAAATTCGCGGCAAAACGCGGTAAAAAAACACTGCGAATCGCGCGATTTTCTGCCTTAGGCTGCATTCACACCTGAGCGTTTTGTAGCTTGAAGCCTGAAGCTACAAAACGCTAGAGGGGAAAAAATACATTATTCTCTATGGAGATGGTTCACATCTCCACTCCAAAACGCCTGAAGCCCTACGCCTGAAGCTCAAACAAGTTCCGGACCCTTTTTTGTCGTGCGAATCGGGCAGATTTGGGCGTTTTTATTGTTTTTACATTGGTGACCTTTTGCTCTGCACAAAATTCGCGGCAAATCGCGGTAAAAAAACGCTGCGACTCGCGGTAAAAAACGCAGCGAATCGCGGTAAAAAACGCTGCGAATCGCGGTAAAAAACGCCGCAAAAAACGCCGCAATTCGCGCGATTTTCTGCCTGAAAAGCTACGCTCAGGTGTGAATGCAGCCTTAGGCCGCATTCACACCTGAGCGTAGCGGAACGAGCGTTTTTACCAGCGGTTTTACCGGCGTTTTGTCGCGCGAATACGGTCGTTTTTGCACATTTGCATACGGCGTTGTCAGGCGTTTTTCAACTTCGGCGTTTTTCTTGATAGCCAATAGGAAAAATGATCATCACTGTCATCATTTGTTGCTATGTTTTTAGATTTTGTTCAACTGCTTCCTGGGAGCAGTTGCAGTGACAAAACGCCCGTAGAAACGCTCGTTGTCGCGCTAGTCGCTTGAATCGAGCGTTTCCATTAGTTTCTATGGGGATACAAACGCCCAAATCTGCCCGATTCGCACGACAAAAAAGGGTCCGGAACTTGTTTGAGCTTCGGGCGTTCGGCTTCAGGCGACATGGAGTGGAGATGTGAACCATCTCCATAGAGAATAATGTATTTTTTCCCCTCAAGCGTTTTGTAGCTTCAGGCTTAGGGCGGCTTAGGGCGACAAAACGCTCAGGTGTGAATGCAGCCTTAAATGCAGCCTGCTTCTCTACCATCTCATAAAGTCCTCTGCTTACTTATACAAGGTAGCCAGACTCAGTAAGAGCTTAGAACTTAGAAATTTTTCCCCATATATTTTTTAAACAAACAACATATCAATTTGTTTACAGAAAAGTATTGCCAAACTGACACCAGTCCTTAATATGCTGGCTGTGGCCTGCGATATGGAGAGGAGAGGTATTTCCACATGGGAGCATATTAAGGACTGATGTCAGTTTGGCAATACTTTTCTGTGAAGTACATCCATACTGATGGCTATAGAAATATGATTGAATCCCCAGGGATCTATACCATTTGTCCAGCAACTAAGGATCCACTGGTATTGGATATACCGACAGGCCTATCTTGGAGTCCCTATATCTCTCTTAAAAATACCCTCCTGACATTTTCTGATTTTAAAAGATATTCATCATTATTCAGTGATTACACATGCAGTACTTGTCAAAAGTCTCCTGAAGAAGCCATCGTTTGGCAAAACATGTAGCGCTGGAATTACTGCATTTTTTCTAATCGCATGGATATTGTGTGATTTTAAATAAAAATGTTGATATTTTTTTATACATTCATGTGGTGTTTTTGGCACCTTCAAAAGTCCCATCTTTCTCTTCTACCAATGGTAGGTGGGAAAGCTCCATCTTTACTTTGGGTCCCAGAGGACCTTGTGCCACCTGGGTGAGCCAGACCCCTCTTGCTTTGTCTCTCTCCCAGCTTTTACCCCCTCACTCTCCCTCCCTCCCTTTCACTCCTCCCCTTTGCTCCCTGCTTGCTTTTACCCCCCTCACTCTCTCTCCCCTTCATGACACATTCATGTGTGTGACCAATCTCCTGCCACTGGTACCAAATTTGACTGCAGATTCTGTACTTCGATGCCCATCTGATGCTGATCTTAATCTAATTTGTGACCCTGAACTCTGTCTGTGGGCAAGTGCGGTCTACTTTGTCCCTGCAGGTGACTCTTAACTGCAGCAGCATAGCAGGGGGAGAGGAAGTCATGAGAAACACGGTTCCTCTATGGTTTCCAGGGTCATAGGGGAAGCAGTCTGATTGAATGTTGCCACCCCATGTGACTCTAAACCTATTTAAGGTCCTGGCTCCCAGATTTGGTGCGCATGTATGTGTGGGTAGTATAGGGAAAGGTCACCCATCTGCCAGGGTCATATTAGCGGCAGGGAAAGGTTCCAGTTGAGAAGGGAAAGCTTAGGGCTTGCAATCTTCTTGGATTTGGGTACAAGACTGCCAGGCCGCATTCTACCCCTCCAAACAGATGCTGTCAGCTTAGCTGATACCTGCTCCGCTACACACTGTTGGCACTTGAGTGTTCCCAGTTGGGCCTTCACCCACCAGGTTTGTTGAACTGTTTTTGCCTTTAATAGAATACAAGTTCTTCTAACTGAACTCGTACTGTGTGTGAATTATTGCTGCCACACCACGCTGCACCCACCCACAAGTCTAAGTTTCAATACTTTACTGCACATCTCCTGTTGACCTTGGCCAGTTTTATATTATGCAGCTGCCATGTGGTCAACCTCATCTTGAATGGCTACCACTGGACTTTGACCCACCTATTGCAGCTGCAGAATTCCTGGCTTAATCTTGAGCCACATTCTCAGTCAGCTCCACCAAGTTCCAGTTTCTGCTATGACTTACCACAAGCACGAGTGCCACTCCAATCCCCTAGTTATACTTTTCACACAGTGCAAGGAGAACTGGGACTGGAGGTGCAGGAGAGTCACCTGACATTATCTCAACTCAATCAGATAGGTGACAGTTCTGCTGTGATTTATTTATGTAGAGGAGTAATCTTCTTGTGTTGGATGGAGTAGGAAAAGGTTATAAAAAAACTGTCAGGCCCTCTGAGTTTCATTGGTAGATTTGCCTTCACTTCCATTTTTGACACAGCAAGTATTGAGTTTAAATTTTTCCAAATTTAAAGGAAATCCTCAGCTATTATTATTGTCACTATTGGGAGATTTTTATCTATTCCTGTTCCAGTGATAAAATGGCAATGGCCATCAAGACAAAAAAAAATAGTGACTCTTCCCGCCAGTGATACAGTCAGCAGTAAAAGTCTGACAACGATTTTAGCACTTTCAAACTCTCTCCAAAATTCAAAACAAAAAGTTTGGCCTTCAGATACACTTTGGGAAACAGCTCCAGTCTCCTATATAACCTAGTTAACAAGAATTCAGATTCCCAGATAACTTGACCAGGTTGAGGATATTTGCACTTTTCAGAGGAATATGATTTGACCTCAGAAGAGCAAATTTGTTCCAAGCTATTGTAACACCCCCCACAGGAGCTGCTGAATAGAATGGGTCCTTCTGTTCTTTGCCCAGTACCCCTCAGATGTCTCGACCTCTTTGAATCACCTGGTTAGGTCGATGGCCCTTAAAGCCTCACAATCTCACCAGGCAACCTCAGTCACCCAGCAGTAAGGTCCAACTTTTAAGGTAAATATAGGGCCAAATAGTAAAAGACAGCATTGTGTATTTTGAATGGGATTAATAGATGACTAATTAATTACCACATGGATTGAATATAGCTTTAACATTAATAAACATCACTAGCTTCCAGGTCAGGTCACCATAAACAGTAACAATGCCTTGAAAGTGCAGCCAACAAATTGGAACTACTAAAGATGGCTATGCCAAGCCTAAACTGACTAGAAACTTATGAATCATGAAATTATTAAACCATAAATTAAAGAACTAATAGGTAGAAATAATAGTGATAAGAGGGGCAAACTCTAATATAGGTCTCTTGCTGGCCACTGTTGTGGCACTTTAAACTGTTGGTGCAGTTAATAGGCATCTCATTTAACTCCTATAGGTGTTGGAATGCAAGGGAGGCTGGCTGGGTGTAGTACAGTTCGTAAAAAACACATGGGTTCTTTTAGCTTTAGTTCTACCTCTGCTGACTGGAGGTAGGATGGCTCAGCATGTCTTTAGCTTCATAGAAAGAAGGAAACAAAGACACAACAAGGCACCATCTCGATCTTCATATTATTGTAGTCCAGGGTCTGGCTACAATAAATTGAAGATCGAGATAGTGAAACATACAGGTATGAGGTCTATCTGCAAAGTACCTAGCCATGTAATGTAAAAAATAAAGACATTTATTGAAGAATATACAAGAAATATTGTACGTAGGACAATGACGCCTAATGCCTCGTACACACGATCGGACTTTCCGGCGGGATTGTCTGCCGGACCTAGTCCGGAGGACAAACCGCCGGACCTTCCAGCGGGGCTTCGCCGGACTTGAAAGCGAACGGACTTGACCACACACGATCACGCTAAAAGTCCGGCGGTTCACGCAATGACGTACAGCACGTACGACGGGACTAGAAAAATCAAAATACTAGAAAAATACTTGCTACTGAGCATGCGCCCTTTTTGGTCCGCCGGACCATCATACAGACGGCCGTATTGTCCGCCGGACTGCCAAGTTCAGCGGGCAATTGGAAAACAAAACTTCAGACTTAGTCTGCCGGACTTTTGGGAAAAAAAGTCAGTCGAAGCCCCACACACGGTCGGACTGTCCGGCGGACAATCCCGCCGGAATGTCCGCTCGTGTGTACGAGGCATCAGTCCCCGTCAAGGATACGACTTCCATTGGGAAAACTGTGCCTTTGTTTCTGAATCATTGTACCCACGATTCATCTCTGGTTATGACCTTCCTAAGGAAATTTGGTTCTTTGGTAGCGGTTTGAAGCACATGATTGACTAAGAACAAACTTCTTGATCCCCCTCCAGTCCGGATTTTGCCCTCAACACTCCATGGAAACTGCTCTACTTAAACTCACAAACGACCTACTAATGGCTACTATTTCCTTCCCTATGTGCCTCTTTCCCTAATTTCTCTGTCAAAATCAACGGCTCAACTATCAACCCGTCCCCCCATGCCAAGGTCCTAGATGTAATCATGGACTTGGAACTATCCTTTCGGCCCCACATCCAATTGCTGTCCAAAGCTTGCCACCTCAACCTCCGCAACATCTCCAATATACGCCCTAACCAATGACACCACAAAGCTTCTAATCCACTCCCTGGTCATCTCTCGCCTCAGCTACTGCAACTCCCTCCTCATTGGCTTACCTTTAAATAGGCTATCCCCAGTTCAGTCCATCATGAATGCTGATGCCAGGCTCATCCACCTCACAAACCGCTCAGCGTTTGCTACCCCTCTCTGCCAATCCCTCCATTGACTGCCACTCAACAAACACATTCAATTCAAGATACTAACAATAACTTACAAAGCCATCCACAACTTGGCCCTCAGGTAAATCACTTACCTGTTCTCAGAATACCAACCAAATCGTTCTCTTTATTCCTCCCAAGACCTCATGCTCTTTAGCTCCCTTGTCTCCTCATGCCATGCTCGCCTCCATGACTTCTCCCAAGCCTCTCCCATCCTATGGAATTCTCTACCCCAATCTGTACAATAATAATAATTAGCAACTGCAGCACAATTTTCCTTCTGCTCTGATAGCAGAAGCCGCAGAACAAATTTTGTCACGACACATTTCATGCCAAGATCCTGGATCAAAACCCTCAGACACAGTAGTTTTTGGAATCCCCAGATCAGCTTCTAGTTCTCGCACTGTCTGTCGCTGATCTTTGTTGATTGCAGTCCATGCATATTCAACATTCTCATGCTTGTTGCAGGCATTCCAGAAAGAGGATCACATTCAACAGATTCACAACCATCTTTGAAGCATTTGTGCCACAATTTTATTTGCACTGCACTTATTGCATTGTACCCAAAAGCCTTCTGAATCATCCGAGCAGTTTCCATGGAGGAATGTTCAAACGCAATGCAAAATTTGATGTAGAATTTTTGTTCAGCCACACAGTATACATGCTTACTCAATGGCGTATAGCATTTCCACTGACTAGTACAGTGAATTTGTCAATGCTCACATGTGTGCATTTCAATATATTCTCCTTGGCTGCCAGTTTACATCAACGTCACGCAAACTGTGTTCTCGTTATATTAACAATGGCTGGACTTTTTTCAGACAGACCTCATACATATACAAAGTAACATGGTCTTAAACAATGGTAGTTGTCTGAGTCACTACCACGTGACTCATATTAAAGACATGAACACAATCAATGACAATGACTAGCACAGGGTGGGGCCCTTTCTCTATTGTCTCTTAACATCACATGGTTCATAAAGATGTTTACAATACAACCTAGAAAGTTGTATAACCAGAGGGTCAGAAACCACACACCAAAATGACAAGAAACAGTTCTTTCCACTTGTTATACTATAATCATGCCAGTGATCTCACTGGAGAAAACACAACACCTAATCCAGAACCTAAGGCAGCACCAACAATAGCCAAACCCGAATAGGGGTTCTAACCATGCCCTAGTCAATTCAAAATTTTACAAAGATTTTGGGCTTTAGATAAATTATAAAGTACTGTGTTATGCCGCGTACACACGGTCGGAATTTCCAATGGAAACAGTCCGATGGGAGCTTTTCATCGGATTTTCCGACCGTGTGTATGCCCATCGGTCTTTTTCTGTCGGAATTTCCGATGGACTTAGGATTGAGAACCTATTCCTAATTTTTCCGACAGAAAACCTTTCTATCGGATTTTCCGATCGTGTGTATGCAATTCCGACACGCAAAATTCCGACGCATGCTCGGAAACAATTTGACGCATGCTCAGAAGCATTAAACTTCCCTTTTATAGTGCAGTCAAACGTTTTTTTAAGGCGTGGTGTTATTGACCGTCGGAATTTGGTGTGACCGTGTGTAGGCAAGACAGTTTGAGCGAAATTCCGTCGGAATTCCGACGGGAAAACCATCAGAGCTTTTTCCGACGAGAATTCCGACCGTGTGTACGTGGCATTACTGTGCCCTAAAGCGTGATGCAGTACATTCATTTTGAACAAGCTGGCAGCACACGTTAATGAACGAAAATACGTACATGCACTGTTTTTTTTTTTAACACAGCACACCAAAACACACGGATGGTATTATGCCCCGTACATACGATCGGACTTTCCGACAACAAAACCATGGATTTTTGTTCAAAGGATGTTGGCTCCAACTTGTCTTGCATACACACGGTCACACAAATGTTGGCCAACAGTTACGAACGTAGTGACATACAAGACGTACGTGATATCTCCATTACGAACACTAGTTATATCTCTGGCTCGTACTTGATTTCTGAGCATGCGTGGACTTTTGTCCAACGGACTTGTGTACACACGATCGGAAAGTCTGCCAACAAACATTTGTTGGTGGAAAATTTGAGAACCTGCTAGCCAACATTTATTGGCGGAAAGTCCGACAACAAATGTTCGATGGAGCATACACACGGTCAGACTTTCCGCCAACAAGCTCACATCCAACATTTGTTGTCGGAAAATCTAATGTTGTGCTACACTGGCTATATACATGGGTGACATTTATGGTAATGCACATTACAACAATGCAGTAGTTTGAATTAGCCCCAAAACATAAACTCTTGACCTAATGGGTCAAGAATACTGTGCAAAGTAAATGTTCACTGTGCTTGGTAAATCATGTGCTTTCACTTCAACCATCCAGTCATGTGACAAAAATCTTGTTTTTTTATTTCCGTCACATAGGCTTGGGTACTTATAGTGCTCACAGCTTTACCCTATGTGTTAAGCTCAACCATCATTGACATACAGTGAACAGGCTCTCTACTCCTTCCTTTTCTACAGTGTTATCCTACACACTTAAGGCCCATACACACGATCTGACTTTTTGACAACAAACATGCAAAGGCAACATCTGACCGTGTGTACGCTCCATCGAACAAACTTTTTCGGGTTTCATCAGACAAACGTTCGCTCTGCAAACAGACAAACTTTTCGTCAACAAAGGTCCGATGAAGCAAAGTCCGATCGTGTGTACAGAAATCCATCGTACTTAAGTCCAAAGTACAAACACGAATGCTCAGAACCAATGCAAAAGATCAGACAACAATACAGAAGTTGATCATAAGGTGGCGGTAAAGAGCAGAAAAAAACGCGTGATTTGGAGAAAGTTGTCGTGTGTATGCAGTACAAGTTCACGGCCAATTCCCTTTGGACAGAAATACACAGAAAAGTTTGTTTGAAGGCCGATCGTGTGTACGAGGCTTAAGGGGTCTATCTTTAACCACTTTAAGACAGGTTTTTTTGCTAGAAAAAAACTTAGAACCCCCAGACATTATATATTGTTTTTTTTTTCTAACACCCTAGAGAATAAAATGGCGGTCGTTGCAATACTTTTTTTCACACCGTATTTGCGAAGCAGTCTTACAAGCGCACTTTTTTTGGAAAAGATGGCGGCCATCTTAGCCTCACTCGTCTCTATACCCAGCACGGAGGAGGACCCGATCGCTGCCGACGGCTCCGGTAAGTGGCGGAAGGGAGAGAGAGAGCGGCGGGAGGGGGGCATCCGCCGCGATGACCACCATTATCGGAATTACGACCGGCGCCTGAAGAGATGGATATCTCGGTTGTGGCAGCAGCTGCTGCCGTTACCGAGATATCCCTCTTCAAACACAGGACGTATATAGTCATGCGCCGGTCGGAAAGTGGCTAATTAGCGTGCTGTGCAAATGTATCAGCATTCATGCAAAAGTTACGAAAAATACCCATGTAAAAGTTTTTTATATGTGTAAAATGTTATTTTCTGATGATATTTAAGTAATGTTTCTTGATGAACGTAATATTGCTTAACCCTTTCCCATACGTGGGTGAAGGGGGGATACACACACTCCCACCTGCTGCAGCAGCCGAGAATGCGCGTAAATTTGACAAACCAACTGTCAGCTACCAGTTGGAACATCCGTTTGCTGAAAAAATGGTCCACTGTCACCTTCTGTGTGCCGTTACCTTCAGTAGAGGGCAGGTGAGACATTATGGCTCTAAAAACCCAGTTGTTTCATTAAAAAAGCTTTATACAGGGGACTATCCTGATGCATCATGGCAGTATACAATGGGTCGTGGCTCCACCCCCACAACCTGATAGGACTGGTTAACTATAAATCAAAGACAGACCGACTCGCAGCATTCTCCTTTTTGTCCTCACCTGATCAGGACTGGAGTTGTAGAGGAGAAGAGGATGCGGTTCACCTCTGTTCCTAGTGAAATAAAAAAAAAAATTAGGCAATCTATGCCTGGTGCTAAATTTGAAAAAACTCAACAATCACACAAAGTTGGAGTCGTTCAAGGTAAAGAACCTTCAATCAATTCTATTATTGATAAATCTGGGAGATTGAATGCTCTCTGTAGGTTTATCAGACACCTACTTTCTTGTCCCAATCCATCCTGCATTTCAATTCCACTACCAGTTTTGGTGCCCCCCTTCAGTCTGTTCACCTCCCTCAGAAAATTCACAAAGATCCTACTGTCTGCAATAGCAAAGGGGATCAGAAGAAACCACTACTTGGACAGCATCCATCTTCTTGCCAGCAATTGGGAGATGCCTATCCAGCATCGGGATACTCTGCTACACAATTTACAAAAATGTGATAAGAAATTAATTGGAAGAAGAGCTTCCTCTGCTCGATCCATAATTTCCATATCGATTGGAATTTGTCAAGGTTCCCTTGTTTAATGTATATAGTTCTCTCCTTCATAATCACCCTTTCCATGTTTTGCTCCCACTCCTTAGCTGTTGGGGGGCTAGAGGATTGCCACCTCTGAGCAATTAGTATCCTGGCCTGAAAAAGACAACGCAAAAACGCTAGCTGGGCCTCCCTGGGCCTGCCCACTCCCCCGCATCCCCCCAAAACGCATAGAGTGGGATCCAAATCCAGGTGAGTGTTAAATACCTGGGAGACCTTATCCACCACTTCTTTCCAATATCCGTATAATTTTGGACATCTCCAGAACATGTGGACAAGGTCTCCCCCAGGTCTCCCACATCTAGGACACCTATCGTCTTGCCTGCGGCCAAACCTAAACAGTTTTTTTGGAGTATAATAAGCACAGTATAATAAAAAAAGATGTGACATCTTCTGGGGGGGGGGGGGGGGCCCTGATAACGTCAATTTTGACGAAACGGTCATAGGGTTGACAGGACCCAGGAGCTGTTTTTAAATCCTTGCAAGGAACGTCTCTGCTGTACATGCACTGGCTTTTATTTATTTTTTCTTGAACTTTTTTAAATAAATGAAGTTAAAAGGCATCTCTGCACTATTGGAGTTTCTTCTTTTTTTCTTCCTTAATATACCATCGCTGTATGTGGCTCCTCAATACCAGAATTCCATTGGGAAGTTAATGGCTCCTAGTGGGATTTGGAGGTCTCTGAGAGGGATATCCTTGGATGTCTGTGGGTCGCCTGCTAGAGGAATTATCTAATGTTTCATCACTGAATCTAGGATTCTACTAAGCCTATTTGAAGGGCTTTCTGGTAAGCCTTTAATCCCACTAAGGTGACGGGCAACACTTGTGGTGAAAGTCAAATTTCTACATCTGCACTGAAGTTACATTCTTTTTGGATATCAGTGTTTTATGAACACTTTTTGTGGTTTTATGAACACTTTTTGTGGTTAATTGTAGTGTCGGATTTTAGTTCTAGAGGCTAGTACACATTTTTTTTTTTGATCACGTTTCTTTTTTTCTTTGTGATCTTTGAATATTTACATATTGTATACTATATAATGTTATTATCACAGATATTGTGTTTGTAATATAAAAGTTTTGTACACATTTGTCCAGCGCTGCGCTTTTGTTTCCATATACATCAATACACTTATACCCCCCCAAAGATTTTTGAGCCCCTCTACACATATACGCACATGTGAATGTAATGTAAATATATATGTGTCAGGAATGCCTACAAAAGAAAACATTGATTGCACTGCATGTTACATTCTGCTGCTCATGTCAGAGTGGTAACAAAATTCTGGACCCATTGTTTACAATTAACGCTAAACTGATGGCCTTAGGGGCATTTAATGCGTTGCCTATACAAAATTTTGGGTACTGAAATTTGTCGCTGTTTCACAGGCACAAACAATTTTAAAATGGCATTAAACCCAGATTATGAAAAATGCTCAATATATGTTATATAAGAGTGTGTATACTCACTAAGCCAGTAAAGCATTTGTTTTGTGTAGAGTGGATTTTACCTGGTTGATCCTGCCTTCAGCTGTCCCTCCCATTTTCTATGTGCCCCCACTGCAGGCTGAGATTGTATAGACCAGTTACTGTTGTCTACTGAGCATGCTCAATTTTAGTTTCCTTCTAAGCTCTTCATTTCTTCCTTTTTTTTATCTGTGCAGCCCCCATGAGTATAGAGTCACATATGTGAGTGTATACACAGTGGTAAATGACACTCCCCTTCCCCCCCTCCTTCATGTCCTCCTATTACTAAACACAATGGGGCAGAATATAGTATACTGATTGATTACATTCAGGAAACTCGCAAAAAAAGTTTAGTTTTAATATAAATAAGTATTTAATATATTATTATTATACATAATTTATATAGCGCCAACAGTTTACGCAGCACTTTACAATATAAAAGGGAGACAATACAATTACAATATATCTGGTTGTTTGGTAATCTAATTTGCCGCTACTAAAATGTCATACCACTCCTGCGCCAATGTAACTCCCACTGTGTGGATGAATGTGTATATAACAATATTCACCCCTAAATCAATCTAAACTAATACAGTGCACCGGCTGCCACTTTAAACAGGTGTGGTTAAATTGATCTTTTTGCTGACCACGAAAGTGGGAGGCAACACCATCTGGTGAGTGCGGTCTCATTGGGAGAGGGCTCCTAAGGCACGTCGGTGTCGTGGAAGATTTGATCACTCATTCATTGGATATATTTTGGTGGACATATTTTTTTTTGAAGATCGATTGATTTATTTTTTCAACACAGTTACATATGGACTTTTTATGTGTATCACTTTAACATTATTTCACGTGGTGTTATTAGTTTTAGAGGTTTGAGTCGTTATATATATATTTTTATGTTTTTCATTTTTTTGGGGTATAATATTTTTTCTTTATGTATATTTTGTGAGCGCCACTTGATTATATATTCATACACGTCACTACACGTTTGATTATAATCAATACAATTACAATGCAATAAAATACAAGAGGATTAAGAGGGCTTAAGAGTTTACAATCTAATAGGGTGTGCAGGTGGTACAAAAGGTTGTAACTGTGTGGAATAAGCTGATGGAAGTGGTAAAGGATTAGTTGGAGATGTGATAGGCTTCCCTGAAGAGATACATTTTCAGGGATTGCTTGAAGGCAGCTAGAGTAGGAGATAGGGAAGGGGATCACAGCTCCAGGTGGAAATGTGGATATAGAACTCTCCTCGGAACTGGAACACCAGATAAGCATATAGCAACATGAGGCAAAAAGGAAGTTCTGGACAGCCTCACTCCGGAATATAGCCTTTATTTGTAAAAAGTCCAACAGATACAAGCCACAGCAAAAAACTTAACAGTGCTTAGTCATAGCTACCCTACCACCAAAATCAGTGCAATATATATACTAAAATGTTTCAAATATGTGACTCTATGTGTGGTTAATTACTCAATTAGATCTTCAATTGAAAGAAACCCTTGATTAACAAATGTGTTCAACGTGTGTGAGTTGGGGGAATACACAGGAATATGTGAATTCAGTGCAAAGATGAAGCAAATGCTTTTATAATGTTTTAAGTTAAATTTAAACCAACTAAAATAAAGTGTCTAAATAACTTATTTTGTTGTAATAAATTGTTCCAATGAACCGTGAGCTGTAAATATGTCCAATAAATACGTGAACACCTGAATAGTTGGTGAATAAATTAAATTAAATAAAAATAAAATGTGATAAGAATTAAAAATTTGAATAAAATAAGTGACTATATGATAATAATAAATCCTTGTTAATGATAATGATAATAGTGAAAAATATATACCATATATACTCGAGTATAAGCCGCGTTTTTCAGCACATTTTTTTTTTTTGCTGAAAGTGCCCACTTTTCTGCAGCAAAAAATTTAATTTTCCGACCCGAATTTTGCGGCCCCGTATCTCGGGCCACTTGGTGCTAGGAACAAATTTGGTGTGCAAACCCAGTGGAACTAACTCTGTAACATATCCAAATTTGGGATTCCTAGCATTAAGTGGCCCCAAGATACGGGCCCCAAAGTCGGTTTGGAAAATGTCATTCTCTGCTGCAGAAAAGTGCTTGACATTTTCCGACCCGACTTTGGGGCCTCGTATCTCGGGGCCACTTGGTGCTAGGAACTTTTTGGGGTTCCTAGCACCAAGTGGCCCGAGATACAGGGCCCCAAAGTCGGTCAACTGTGTCCATCTGCAGCAATGTCATTTCGGAACCCTTTGGGTCCAGATAATTTTGGCTACAGCTAGGGGGCATCTAGGAACCCTTAACTACCAAGTTTGAAGTTCAGGGGACCTATGGCTGCAAATGGGCACAGTGAGGCTGCAAATGGGCAAATGGGCATTGTTGACCCTCTTTTCCACTTCCAGTAGCTGCGTATTTCTCACCCTAGGCTTATACTCAAGTCAATAAGCTTTCCCAGTTTTTTGTGGTAAAATTAGGTGCCTCGGCTTATATTCGGGTCGGCTTATACTCGAGTATATACGGTATGTATATATATATGTGTGTGCCAAAACATACATAAGTGTGCCAAAACACACTTAATCACAGAGGTATATGTAAATAAATGAATGAATAAGTGCTGTCTAACACCAACTGTGTGTAAGGAACGTGTACTCATATATCTATCCCGTGTGTATACTTTTATATGGGATCCACCAGATCTCTGTTGTTGTATATGCAATAGGTATATCATGAAGTCACATATGTTCCAAAAAATGTATACATGAGCCTATATACATATATATATATATATATACACACATTTAAACATAATCCTTGTTTGCTCAACTAACTGTGGACGTAGACTCCAAATATAAGTAAATATTTATCATCATATAAAAAAATCCAATTAAACACTTATAGTCATTGAAAAATTCTATACGTTATTATTATCGCAAAATTTAAAAAAATATTTAATTTATGTATAAAAGAACTGTATCATAGCATATACACCAGATGAAAAAATATATGTATATATATATAGATATAAATGTATGCATCTATGAGCATTCTAGTGATGTCCAAAAGAACTGTTGAGCAAGTCCAGTCTATGAATCACTCCATCCATTAAAATGTAAAGACTATGTTGCGAATGTTCTTTCATTATGTATAATGGACAAAACAGAAGAAATGGTCATGGGGAGAAAGTATAGCAAGAACCCTCTTTTTAGATATGATGACGATTTGGGAGATCCAGGAACTACCTTTAGCAAAAAAGTCGAAAAAAATAAGTAATAATAGAGAAGAAAAATGGTAGCTAGTAAAACATGGATGCCTCCATACCACAAGTACAAAAATGATCAAAATTATACTGTAATGAAAAACCTCCATATACCCATTAGGGATGGGCCGAACACCTCCCGTTTTGGTTCGCATCCAGAACATGCTACCAGACCGAAAGTTTGCGCGAACATTCGAACACCGTTAAAGTCTATGGGACTCGAACGTGAGAAATCAAAAGTGCAAATTTTAAAGGCTAATATACAAGTTATTGACCTAAAAAGGGTTTGGGGACCCAGGTCCTGCCCCATGGGACATGTATCAATGCAAAAAAAAAGTTTTAACAACGTCAGTTATTTCGGGAGCAGTGATTTTAATGATGCTTAAAGTGAAAAAATAAAAGTGAAATATTCCTTTAAATATAGTATGCCTGTAAAGTGGCACGTGTTTCCTGTGTTTAGAATAGTCCCTGCACAAAATTACATTTCTAAAGGAATAAAAGTCATTTAAAACTGCTTGCGGCTGTAATGTAATGTCAGGTCCCAGCAATATGGATGAAAATTATCAGGCACTTTGGGTCTTGTATGGATATTAAGGTGAACCCTGCACCCAAACTAAAAAAAGAAAAGGCGTGGGGCCCTATATACTCTGAACAGCAGTATACAGATGGTCCAAACAAGACAGGGACTGTAGGTTTGTTCTTAAGTTGAATCTGTTTGTAATTTGGAACAGGTACATTTTTTAAGTGTAGCTCCAGTCAAAAAATCTATTTTTAAGCTTTTTGGATAACATAGGGAAGGGTTATCATCACCCCTGTAACATTTGTTTTGTTTTCTGAGCCCCTATTCAGAAGATTTCACCTCACTTTCTGTCCCAATGACAATTGGATTTAGAAAATTAGTTTTTTTTAGGGAAACAAGAATTGGTGATAATAAAGCATCAGTGGAGATACCTTTTCCCCATATTACCTCTTACAGGAGAGAATTTCCCTTCCTAGGGGTAGATTTCCTCTCACTTCCTATTGTCTCCCTCTGTTTGTAAGTAGGAGCCGTTTTGTAAGTCAGATGTTTGAAAGTAGGGGACCGCCTGTATATACTATACGACCTGTCCTATATACTCTGCAGAAATGTGGGCCTTAGGTGTTGCTGGTACCAGAACACTGTAAGCCCTCACAGTTACTCTTGGTGGGCGCTGGAATGGGCCTTGCTGTAAAATATTATATCAAAAATTGTAATTACATGCCCCTGTTGAACAGGGTCAAAAAAATTGGGCCTTTGGTGGTGGTGTGGTGGTGTTGCCACAACACTGTAAGCCCTCACAGTTACTCTTGGTGGGCGCTGGAACGGCCCTGCTGTGAAATATTATATCAAGAATTGTAATTACATGCCCTTGTTTAACAGGGTCAGAAAAATTGGGCCTTTGGTGGCGGTGTGGTGGTGTTGCCACAACACTGTAAGCCCTCACAGATTCTGTTGTTGAGCGCAGGAACGAGCCCTGCTGTGAAATATTAGATCACAAATTGTACTTACGCGCCCCTCTTAAACAGGGGCAGAAACATTGGGCCTTAGGTGGCGGTGGTGGTGGTGGTGGTGACACAACACTGTAAAGCCTCACAGATACTCTTGTTGAGCGCAGGAACGGGCCCTGCTGGAAAATATTACAGCAAAAATTGTAATTACACACCCCTGTTAAACAGGGGCAGAAAAATTGGGCTTTTGGCACTGGTGCTGGTGACACAACACTGCAACCCCTCACAGATACTCTAGTTGAGCGCAGGAACGTTCCCTGCTGCGAAATATTACAGCAAAATTTTTAATTACGCGCCCCTGTTAAACAGGGGCAGAAAAATTGGGCCTTAGGCGGCAGTGGTGGTGGTGGTGCCACAACACTGCAACCCCTCACAAATACTCTAGTTGAGCGCAGGAATGAGCCCTGCTGCAAAATATTACAGCAAAATTGTAATTACGCGCCCCTATTAAACAGGGGCAGAAAAATTGGGCCTTAGGCGGCGGTGGTGGTGCCACAACACAGCATCTCCTAACAGATACTCTAGTTGAGCGCAGGAACGAGCCCTGCTGCAAAATATTACAGCAACAATTGTAATTACACGCCCCTGTTAAACAGGGGCAGAAAAATTGGTCTTTAGGCACTGGTTGTGGTGCCCAGAACCAAAAAATTTCTTAGAAGCTATCAACATGAACATTGAGGAGGAATAGGATAGTCACTGAGCATAACAGGATAGTCACTCAACATCAGCATAGGCAGTCTTCAAGGGATCTCACATTCATAAAAAAATTAATCGGTTACATCAGCATCAGGTGCTTGGTAGCTGGTGATACAAGACTGATTCATTTTTATGAAGGTGAGCCGATCAACCGAGTCTGTGGACAAGCGTGATCGGTTACAAAGCCTCCAGCAGCACTGAATGTGCATTCAGATGTGCGTTGGATGCAGGACAGGCCAATAGCTCAATTGCATACTGTGCAAGCTCTGGCCAGTGATCCATCCTCAAGACCCAGTAACCCAGTGGATTTTCGTTTGGAAAGGTCTCCAAGTCTGATCTTGCCGCAAGGTATTCCTGCACCATGTAAATCAGACGCTGGCGATGGTTGCTGGAACCGATCAGACCTTGGGGCTGCAGACTAAAAACGTGCCTGAACGCATCGGTCAGACGGCCACCTTCTCCACCGCTCCTTCTGTGACTGACCGAAGCCTCAGCAACACGTTGTCCAGGAGGACCAGGAAATTGCAACCTCCCAGGCTCTGGAAACACATTGCACAAACCTTAACGCAAGGCCTCCCGAAGATGTTTCATCCTCTGCTCTGTTCTGTAACCTTACCCTTGTAACATGGATCAAGAAGGGTTGTCAGTCGGTACTGAACCCTCTCCTTGATACCACAAATCTGAGTGTCCTTTCGCAGGCTTTGCAGGATCAGGGAGGCCATGCAGTGTAGGTTTCCTGAGGCATTTGGTCCGGAGTCCTCTGGGTCACTAAGGACGACATGATCCACAGCCACCTCCTCCCAGCCACGCACAAGTCCATGGGTTTCTGGGGACTGAAAACGATCCCTTGAAGGCTGCTGCTGATGGTGAGTGCCAGGCTCCACCTCCATGCTGACACAATCCTCCTCCTCTTCCTGTGTTATAAGCAGGCCTGCAGAAATACTGTCTGGATAAAGGGGGCCTTGAGAGGTAAGGAAGTTCTCCTCTTACTCCCTCTGTTTTGCCTCAAATGCCCTGTCCCTTATTCCACGCAGCGTGTGCTCCAACAGGAAGACAAGAGGGACAGTATCACTGATGCATGCACTGTCACTGCTCACCATCCTCATGGCCTCCTCAAATGGTGACAGGACAGTGCATGCATCCTTGATCATTAGCTACTGGCGTGGCAAAAAAAAGCCAAGCTCCCCTGACCCTGTCCTGCTACCATACTCTCACAGGTACTCATTGATGGCCCTCTGCTGCATGTGCAGCCGCTGCAGCATTGCCAACGTTGAGTTCCACCTGGTGGGCATGTCACAGATGAGGCGGTTCTTGGGCAGGTTGCATTCCTTTTGAAGGTCAGCCAGCCGAGCACTGGCATTATATGACCGGCGGAAATGCCCACAGACATTCCTGGCCTGCCTCAGGAGATCTTGTAAGCCCGGGTACCTGCACAAGAACCGCTGCAACACCAAATGAACCACTTGCCGACCGCCGCATGTACATTTATGTCAGCAGAATGGCACAGCTGGGCAAATGGGCGTACCTGTACGTCCCTTTGAATTTGCCGCTGTGTGGTCACGTGCGCGCTGCCGGTGGCGCGTGCGCGACCCTGCCGCAAGCTCCATGAGTAGGATCATGGGTCTCGTGTACTCGATGTCCGTGGGGATACCCGCGATCGTCTCACAGAGCTGAAGAATGGGGAGATGCTAATGTGAACAAACATCTCCCCGTTCTGCCTAGTGACACTGTCACTGATCATAGCTCCCTGTGATTGGGAGCTATGATCAGTGACGTGTCACTCGTAGCCACGCCCCCTAATAGTTATAATCACTCCCTTGGACACACTTAACCCCTTTCTAGCCAGCTAGTGGCTAACCCCTTCACTGCCAGTGTCATTTTTACAGTAATCAGTGCAATTTTATAGCACTGATTGCTGTAAAAATGACAATGGTCCCAAAAAATGTGTCAAAATTGTTCGATGTGTCCGCCATAATGAAAAAAAAAAATATTAATAAAAATGCCATAAAACTAACCCCTATTTTGTAGATAACTTTTGTGCAAACCAATCAATAAAAGCTTATTGCTATTTTTTTTACCAAAAATATGTAGAAGAATACGTATCGGCCTAAACGGAGGAAAAAAATAGTTTTTTTTATATATTTTTGGGGATATTTATCATAGCAAAAAGTAAAAAATAATGCGTTTTTTTCAAAATTGTCGCTCCATTTTTGTTTATAGCGCAAAAAATAAAAACAGCAGAGGTGATCAAATACCACCAAAAGAAAGCTCTATTTGTGGGAAAAAAGGATGTCAATTTTGTTTGGGAGCCACGTCGCATGACGTAGTGCATCGCAAAACATGCTCTGGTCTTTGACCAGCCAAATGGTCCGGGGCTTAAGTGGTTAAGGACATGAGCCAAACAGGGAACATGGGTCAAGTGTCCCTGTCAGAGGGCGGAGAGGAGGTTGGTGCCATTGTCACAAACCACCTTTCCTACCTGAAGCTGACGTCAACCACCTCTGAACCTGCCCCTGTAGAGCTGCCAGAATCTCTGGCCCAGTGTGGCTCCTGTCACCTAAGCAGACCAACTCAAGCACCGCATGGCATCTTTTTGACTGAGTGCTTGCGTAGCCCCTAGAACGCCTACGGAGCACCGCTGGTTCCGAGGTCAAATCTGCACAGGAAGAGACCATAGAGGAAGAAGAAGAGGAGGGGGTGTAGGAGATGGGAGTGGAGGCAGAATCACCACTACCAGCATTTTGGAGGCGTGGTGGCGGAACAAGCTCCAACATTACTGCACCCTGTCCTGAATCCTTCTCAGCTGCCAGCAGGGTTACCCAGTGCACCGTGAAAGAAAGCTAACGTATGCCTGCTGGACCGTGAGTCAGCAGTAATATGCACCTTACTGCTGACCGCCCTGTCCAACGAGGCCAAAACATTGCCTTCCGCATGCCGGCAGAGTCTACCAGCTGAAAAGACAGCAGTTGGAGTGCAAGCAATTTAGCCAAACTAGCATTCAGCCGCTGAGCATGTGGATGGCTGGGACCAAATTTCTTTTGACGGTTTAGCAACTGGGGTAGGGAAATTTACCTGCTACAATCGGATTTAGGTGTACCACTAGCAGATTGCCCGAAAGTGCTTGGGACACCTAATTCTACACCTTCAATCCTCTCAGTGCAGGTCTCTGAGAGGACTGAAGGGGTAGTGGGGTTGGAGATCCCAGCTGATGAGGAGCAAGGAGAGGTCCGCCTTGTTCTTTGGTGTGTGTCTTTTAAGTACTGTTGCCAACGGACTGCATGGGAGCTCGACATATGTCTGCTCAAGCATGTGGTGACCAAGCGGCTGCTGTTTTGGCCATGCTTGATACGCTTCAGACATATGTTGCAAACAGCAAAGATGCGATCTGCTGCACACGTCTCAAAAAAGGCCCACACCAAAGAACTTTTGAAAAAATGCGTGGCGTCAGCAGCGCCCTGCACATGAGGAGCTCTGCGGTGTGATGCAGTCTGTTGGCTGTCCTTAAGCTGGCCCCTGGAGGGCATCCTGCCTCCTTATAGATGTGCCTCCTCCTCTTCTCTTCTATCAGGCATCCACGTAGAGTCAGGGAACCTCATCATCCCCTCCCTCTTTGCCACTGGAGCAAGCCTGGCAGTATGCTGCAGCTTGGGGAACATGACTGCCAGTTTATTGTCCTTCTTGGGCACCCCCTCTCTCTGGGCTCACGTTACTGCCTTCATCCTCAACCTGGGTACCATCATCGGAGCCTTCAAAACGCTGTGCATCCTCCTGCAGCATGTACCTAACACTGTGGTCGAATAGTTCGGTGGGCTCCTCAGGACCTGATGGTGGGGCTAGGGAAGGAGTGACTGATGCCATTAAACCGATGGAATAGGCCGCTTTTACAGCTGCATTGGCAGCCAAACTTGTCTTAGCCTGGGTGACAGAGGATGAGGAAGATGAGGACGACGTTGTGATCCACTCTACCAACTCTTCTGCATGTTGTGGCTCAACATGGCCAGCTGTCGAATAAAAAGACAAGTGTGCCCCACGGCCACGTGCTGAGGATGCACTGTGTCCACAACCAGCACTGTTGGCTGTAGACACAGAGCCTGCTTGCCCTCTTTTAGTGGCCTGTGATCGTCTGCCTTTCCTTGGTGGCCTTCCAGACATGCTGTAAAATTGGATTAGCAAAACACTGCCTGAAGTTTACTAGAAAAATTTCACCAGGAATGGCCTGCAGTCAGGTGTAAGCTTGGCTAGACTAGAATGCAGTGGATATATATGTAGGAGACTGTATATATATCTTTATGCCCTGCAGATCACTGAATCACATGCCTGGCCTGCCTGCCTGAAAGTGTCTTTGAATACGTACACCAGGAATGGCCTATAAGCAGGTATAGGCTTGGCTAGACTAGAATGCAGTGGATATATATATGTAGGAGACAGTATATATATTTTATGCACTGCAGATCGCTGAATCGCCTGCCTGAAAGTGTATTTGAAAACGTACACCAGGAATGGTCTGCAGTCAAATATAGGCTTGGCTAGACTAGAATGCAGTGGATATATATGTAGGAGACGGTATATATATTTTATGCACTGCGGATCACTGAATCACTTGCCTGCCTGAAAGTGTATTTGAAAACGTACACCAGCAATGGCCTGCAGTTAGATATATCCTTGGCTAGACTAGAATGCAGTGAATAAATATGAAGGAGACAGAATATATATTTTATGCACTGCGGATCACTGAATCACTTGCCTGCCTGCCTGCCTGAAAGTGTATTTGAAAACGTACACCAGGAATGGCCTGCAGTCAAATATAGGCTTGGCTAGACTAGAATGCAGTGGATATATATGTAGGAGACAGTATATATATTTTATGCACTGCGGATCACTGAATCACTTGCCTGCCTGTCTGCCTGAAAGTGTATTTGAAAACTTACCCCACAATGGCCTGCAGTTAGATATAGGCTTGGCTAGACTAGAATGCAGTGGATATATATGTAACAGACAGCATATATATTTTATGCACGGTGGATAACTGAATCACTTGCCTGCCTGCCTGCCTGAAAGTGTATTTGAAAATGTACACCAGCAATGGCCTGCAGTCAGATATAGGCTTGGCTAGACTAGAATGCAGTGGATATATATGTAGGAGACAGTATATATATTTTATGCACTGTGGATCACTGAATCACTTGTCTGCCTGCCTGAAAGTGTATTTGAAAACGTACACCAGCAATGGCATGCAGTCCGATTTAGGCTTGGCTAGACTGGAATGCAGTGGATATATATATGTTGGAGACTGTATATATATTTAATGCACTGTGGATCACTGAATCACTTGCCTGCCTGCCTGAAAGTGTATTTGAAAATGTACACCAGCAATGGCCTGCAGTCAGATCTAGGCTTGGCTAGACTGGAATGCAGTGGATATATATATTGGAGACTGTATATATATTTAATGCACGCCTTAGCCGGCGTTTAACATCCAGGAACTTGGCTCTGCTGAAAAGTCTGGGTAGAAAGATACCCTGGCACCATTAAACTGGATATTCGCCCGTTCTCTGGCTTGGCGCAGCACTGCCTCCCTGTCCTGGTAGTGTAGTATCCTTGCCAGGATAGATCTGGGGGGGCCTCCCGGTTGTGGCGGGTGGGAGGGCACCCTGTGCGCACGTTCCACCCCAAAAAGCGGCGAAAAAGCATTTTTGCCAAAAACTTCTATGAGCCAGTTTTCCACATACGCCGTGGGGTCCCTGCCCTCCACCTTCTCTGGCAGCCCCACTATGCGAACATTGTTCCTGCGCAAACGATTTTCCAAATCTTCTGCGCGATCAAATGCATCCCGCACCATTTGCAGTGCAGCTCTGGAGTCTTGGGCCATGGGTTGCATATGGTCTTCCATTTCACTGACTCTGCTCTCTACTGCCGTGGTGCGTTCCCGGATCTTTTGCATGTCCTGTCGCAGTAGGGACACATCCTCCCTAAGGCCCCCAAACTGCTCTTTTAATGTATTCACTGACGCTGTGCAGTTATGTACAGCTTTAAGGATGTCTGCTAAAGTGGGCTGCAGAGCGTCCTGAGTGTCATGGGCCTGGGATTCCATATCTATGGCTTCAGCTTCATCACCCTCCTCCTCTCCCCAGCAAGCAGGGATATGGGCTGGCTGCATGCTGTGTGGCTTGTGCTGTGTATCTCCTGAGCGGGATGGCTGCTCTGAACCCCCAGTCCCTGACATTTTCTGGGCATAGTATAGCATGTCCTTTGGGGCCTCTTTACTCACTGATTTGGGAGGCTTACTTGCCTTATGACTGAACTTGTCCTGGCCTCGTGGTGTCCCCTTTACAGGGAGCGCGGCGGCGCCATCTTGGATCTCCGGGTCTGCGGCTTCCATCTGTCCTTTGCGGGTCATTCCCCTGGTGCAGAGAGCTGGCGGTGGTTCCATAAGAGTCTCCTGGGCACAGGTATGCAGCATAGGTCGGTCAAAGCTCATTTTGGTGGCTGGGGGAGGATCGGTACCGGATTAATGCCGGGAGCTGTGGGAGATGCGTCCTCTCACATGCCGGTCTTGGCCACGCTCCGCCCTGACCTTGTTGCCTGTACGCTGACCTTGAGTCTGCATCTGACCCGACCTGATCTCACCTGATCCCATCCTGGACCTGTCCATCCTGTCTCCTGTTTGCCTGGGATCCCTGCTCTGCAGCCCATCCATCTGTCCTCTACCTCTGGTTCCTCATCCTTACCCATCTTCTGATCCCCCTGTGTATGGCCTCGGCCTGGCTTTTGTTTACGATTCTGGTATTTCCCATTCATTGTATATATTATTTGTTGTTTGTGGTTTGTGGTTGGTAGTGCACTGTTTGTTTTCACTTTCTTGTCACTTATTATAATAAACACTATTATTATTTCACCTACATGCGTTTCGGGTTTCCTCTGTGCAGTCCACACAGTCTGGTCTACTAATTCCCTGATAGTATACCAAGGCCATCCCTGACCAGACGTGGCTGCATTGAGGAACCATCCTGACTTGTTAGTCTACTAATATGGATTTCAATGAAATCACTTATTATTCTCTGCTGGCAGAAGAGGATGGTGAATATTGTCGCCAGATTTTAAAAGGGTGGACTAGTGGCCAGCTGATGGAAACCATCCGATCAGCTCATTCCCTGGTGGATCAGGGCTACACGTCATTTGAGGATGTTCAGCCCTTAATCCAATTATGTGCAAAGCCAGCCCTGTCATGTTTTCCCAAAGGAAGTGATAATTTTTCTCCCCCCTTCAATTATGGCCAAGTGGAATCTCTGGTATGGTTGTTAGAGGATGATCCAGCCTATTTCATGGAACGTTATTCCTCTTGTTCACAGCAGGTGTTGTCCGATTGCATCTATTCAGTGCAATCTCTGGTTAGTCAGGCTGTGTGTGAATCAGCATTTGTTCAACCTGTGCTACAGGCATGGTCAGATCTCCTGTATTTAGCTAAGCCACAATATTCCAGACCTGTCAATAATCACCTGCCTTTCCAAGTATCTATCTCCCCATTGCCTATGGCAACCTCAGCTACAGCCCAGTTTACTCCACTTCCTACCAAATACCATTACCCAGTTGCCAAGTGTTGCACCTATCCTGCCTTCAATCCACCTGCCTCTTCTCCTCCACCTGTAACAATCCCACAAAACCCTCCTCTAGCCACTGTTCCTTGGTCTTCCTTTTGCCCAGATACTTTCTTTTCTTACAGCCCTGCACCTACGTACAAAGCTGCAGTGGCTAAGCCAAAAAAGAAATGCAAGTTCTTTCCGACCCACACAATCCTGCCAGTAACCCAACCTGCCTCCACACCAACCAACCTGTTTCAGCCTGCATTCATGCAAGTTGAACCTGATGACCCACCTAAACCTACCAACCCAGTGCCTGCTACCCAGCCTGACATCCCAGTGCCTGCTACCCAGCCTGATGTCCCGGTGCCTGCTACCCAGCCTAACATCCTGGTGCCTGCTACCCAGCCTGACTTCCCGGTGCCTGCTACCCAGCCTGACGTCCCGGGGCCTGCTACCCAGCCTGACGTCCCAGTGCCCACCTTCCAGCCTGACGTCCCGATGCCCGCCTTCCAGTATGACGTCCCGGTGCCCGCCTTCCAGTCTGACGTCCCGCTGCTTGCCTTCCAGTCTGATGTGCCTGCCTTCCGGTCTGATGTCCTGGTGCCTGCCTTCCGGTCTGATGTGCCAGCTTCCCAGTCCAATGTGCCAGCTTTCCAGTCCTGCTTCCAGGCTCCATCTCCAGCTTCAGGTGTTTGAGCTCCAGCCGGGCCTCTCTCCAGCCAAATACCTACTCCTCCCTGCACGGGCCTCCTTGCTGCCAGAAGTCCTACAGTCTCCATTACCTGCTGGCAATCTGCTGGCAAGCCCCTCCGTGCCCAGTGCCACTGTTCCACTCTCAGGGGCATTGCACACCCAGTTGCAAGGGAAGCCGCTCTCAGCAATTCGGCCTTGATGAGTACCGTGATAGTACAAATCAGCCATGTCTGAGGCCGACAGAGCTGGCTCTCCCCTTGAGGCCCTTTGCCAGCAGGTGGCAGCCCTTACCCAAGCCGTGCAGCGTCTGCAAGACGGATACTTTCAGATTGAAGGCCGCCTACAGCACCTAACTTCCTCTCCAAACCCCTCGGATCCCTCATCTGCTTCAGCCAGCGGCACCTCTGCCTCACCAGGGCAAGGCAGCTCAGCACCTGCAGTGGTCATGGCCTGTCCAGAACCCAGGGTCCCTACCCCTAAGCGCTTTTCTGGAAATCGCAAGAAGTTCAGGGCCTTCAAAAACGCATGCCTTCTGTACTTAGCCCTTCGACCTAGGACTTTCCACTCTGAATCTGTCAAAGTAGGATTCATCATCTCCCTGTTATCCGATGAACCCCAGTCCTGGGCACATAACCTCCTGGAGCAGAAGAGCATCCTTCTTGACTCAGTGGAAACCTTCTTTGAGGCTATGGCCCAGTTATATGATGACCCTCAACGCACTGCCACAGCTGAATCCATCCTGCACACCTTAACCCAGGGGAAAAGACCTGTGGAGGATTATACTGTGGAGTTTCGAAAATGGTCTGGGGACACCAACTGGAACGAGGCCACCCTTAAGTACCAATTTTGTCTGGGCCTTTCAGAGACTTTAAAAGATGAGTTAGCTCAGGTGGATACTCCCACGTCCCTGGAAGACCTGATCCAGTTGGCCACCAAACTCGATAGACACCTGCGGGAGCGTCGCTCCGAACGTCTCCAGACACCGCGACTAACCTGGATGTTACCATGGGTACCTCCTGTCCCTGCACCCGCTCCGGTCTCTTCTTCTACCACCGACTGTGAACCTATGCAGTTAGGTCTAGTCCGGCCTCCGCTCACCCCCGATGAGAAACTCCGCCGGCATCAAGCCAACCTCTGCCTGTATTGTGGGGAGGCAGGCCACTTCCTACGTAACTGCCCTGTGAGACCCAGTAAGTGCCAACCTCGTTTTACCATGAACTTTCAAGTTGCTGGTTTTACCCGATCTCACCTTATCCTCCCGATCTCATTACAGGTGGCGGAAGAGGAGGTGCGGCTGCGAGCGATCATTGATTCCGGGGCCTGCAGCTGTTTCATGGACGCTTTCTTAGCCCAAAGCCTGCACATTCCTCTTTGAAGCAAAGGACATTATTTACAAATTCATCTGGCTGATGGTTCTTTACCTTGCTCAGGCCCTGTAACCCAAGAGACAGAACCCATTCGGACATCCACAGACTCTGGTCATAGTGAATTCCTTTGCTTTGATATCATCAGTTCACCTCTGTTTCTGGTCATTCTTGGGTTTCCATGGCTGCAAGCCCATGATCCTCAGATCAACTGGAGCAAGAAGGAAGTGCTCTTCTCCTCCGCCTATTGTTCACAGCACTGTGTCCTGCCGGCCTCCGAGGAGTCCACCTCCTGTCTCACCATACAGTCAGTTCCAGACAGCCTCCAACATGTCCCTTCAGCCTACCATGAGTTTGTGGACATTTTCGATAAAAATAAGGCTGATAGTCTGCCGCCCCATCGACCTTAAGATTGTCCGATAGATCTGCTTCCCGGTTCTGAGATCCCGTTCGGAGGGATTTTTCCATTGTCAGAGACAGTTGGAAGCCCTGCGCTCAAACATTGACGAGAATTTGGAAAAAAAGTTCATCCGTCCTTCCTCCTCCCCGGCTGACTCAGGTATCTTTTTCGTCGAGAAAAAAGACGGATCTCTGAGGCCTTGTGTGGACTATAGGGAGCTCATTAAAATTACTATCAAGAACAGGTATCCGCTTAACCCTCATCCCTGAACTTTTCCAACACCTCAGAGCTGCCAAAATATTTACCAAGCTAGACCTTCAGGGAGCATATAATATTGTCCGAATACGTGATGGGGATGAATGGAAAACGGGCTTCAGATCTAGGTTTGGACATTTCGAGTACCTAGTGATGCCCTTTGGGCTTTGTAATGCCCCGGCCACATTCCAGCACCTGGTCAATGACATTTTCCGTGAGTACTTAGATAATTTTGTCATTGTGTACCTTGACGATATTCAGATTTTTTCCACCTCATTAGAACTGCACCATACCCACGTGAAGAAGGTCCTTCTAGTCCTCAGAAGACATGGGCTCTACCTAAAAGGGGAAAAATGCAAGTTTGAAAAGGACACCATCCAGTTTCTCGGGTTCATCATCTCGACAGGAGGAATCGCAATGGACCCACAAAAGGTTAGAGCCATCCAGGAGTGGCCTGCCCCCTCAGATAAAAAGGGGGTTCAGCAATTTGTTGGCTTTGCCAATTTTTATCGCAGGTTTATTAAGGGGTTTTCCACAATTATCTCTCCCATCACCCAACTGGCTTGTCAGCAAGTTAAATTCCAATGGTCTCGACAGGCCCAGGAAGCCTTTGAAGAACTAAAGAAACTTTTCATGTCTGCCCCCATACTCCAACATCCTAAACCAATTCTACCTTACGTATTAGAATAGTTGAAAACGTGGTTGGAGATCAATTAACCCATTATTAATTTGTATGATAGTACCAACATCCCTTTGTATTGAAAAGTAACAAGAATAAGGATATGGGATTTTATAGGTACATTTTAAAGGCAACCAAATTAATTATTCTGATAAACAGACTTTTTGTAATACTTTTATTTAGAAAAAATAGAAAAAGTGAGTTAAAAATAAGTGAAAACACATATATCTACAATCCTATGTACATACACCTGTCCCTGTTACAGACAAAGATAATATGGCGTTCATTTATACATGATCATATATTCAACAGACTTCGACATGTTTCGCCTAAATGGCTTCATCAGGAAAGTTGACATGATCGAATGAATTTAAAAAAACAACAGGACAAATTTTTTTGGTATATAGAACCTTGGGTGTATAAAAAGACAGACACAAATAGATTAATACATCATAATGGGAGAGACAGTGCATAACATTTCATCCAACATACATGAAGGCATTAGTCATGACCAAAATGATCAGAAAAAGGTTCCATATGAAAGAAAAAAAAAAAGAGGAGAGAAATACCCCCCACGTTCACCCACCCCTAAACGGACCCCCCCCTCCCCACCCAATACAACCCCACCAAAAAGGTAAAGACAGAACCCCAACAGTATTGCATCGAACCCTACCCCTCATAAGGGTCCAAAAGCTAACATCATCGGGGAACTCTAATTTTTCTTTCATTTTCTTTCATTAGTCTTTTGAAATGAACAGACTTGCCGATCATCGGAAAGTCCGTTCATTTAGCACGTGACTTCAGGTAGACAGAGCTAGCGAAGGCAGTGAATGCCACCGCGCTAGCCCCGTCACTTGGCATGGATTTAAAGGGAATCCCCATGCCGAAAAAACGGCGTGGGGGTCCCCCCCAAATCCATCTCAGACCCTTATCCGAGCACGCAGCCCGGCCGGCCAGGAAAGGGGTGGGGGCGAGCGAGCGCCCCCCCCTCCTGAGCCGTACCAAGCCGCGTGCCCTCAACATGGGGGGTGCCCTGGGGAAAGGGGGGCCGTGCAGTTCCCCCACCCCAAAGCACCTTGTCCCCATGTTGATGAGGACAAGGGCCTCTTCCCGACAACCCTGGCCGTTGGTTGTCGGGGTCTGCGGGCGGGGGGCTTATCGGAATCCGGGAGCCCCCTTTAATAAGGGGGCCCCCAGATCCCGGCCCCCCACCCTATGTGAATGAGTATGGGGTATGATGTACCCCTACCCATTCACCTAAGTTGTAAAGTGTAAATAAAAAAAAACACACAATTTTTTCCGTCTTGGGGGGACTTCTCGCCGGACTCCTCCGCTATTTTACCTAGCTCTTTTACCGAGCAGAGGAGCCCAGCTACCTTCTTCGTCATCGCTGCCGTCGTCTGGGGGTCTCAATCCACCTTCGGGGGTCTTCCGGGGTGTTCCGGGGTCTCTTCTGTTCTTGCCGCTGCCGTCGCTTTCTGCGCCGCCGCCTTCTTCTTCTTCTTCCGATGTTGAGCCGCGCTGGGTTGTGACTTATATAGGGACAAGGGGGCAGGGTCACATTCTCATGTCACATGGTGACCCCGCCTCCCTATGATGTCACAGTCCCAGCATCCTCCGGCATTCACTGCCTTTGCTAGCCCCGTCTACCTGCAGTTACGTTCTAAATGAACGGACTGCTCCGTGTGTGGGCAAGTCCGTTCATTTTCAAAAGTCCCGCAGACTTTTTCCCGCGGATTGTCCGCCGGAGAAGTCCGGGGCGTGTGTGGGCAAGTCACACGCTCGGAAAGTCCGGCAAAGTCCAGGCGTGTGTGGGCAAATCAGACGCTAGGAAAGTCCGGCGGTTTGTCCGCCAGACTGGGTCCGGCGGACAAAGTCCAATCATGTGTACGAGGTATTAGACTACCTTACCCCTCCTGGAAGCTCAGTCCAAAGTTCATTGGCCCTTTTGAAATCAAGAGGATGGTGAACCCAGTGGCCTTGGAGTTAAATTTACCCAGTTCCTACAAGATCCACCCAGTGTTTCACGCATCTCTGCTAAAACCAGTGATCCCCAACTCTTTTACTGGAAGAGAAATAACACCACCTCCACCAATTCAAATTGAAGGAGAGGAAGAGTTTGAGGTGGAGGCAATACTTGACTGCAGAAAGAGGGGGGGACAAACCCAGTATTTAGTAAAGTGGAAGGAGTATCCCCCTGAAGATAGTTCCTGGGAACCTTCTAACAATATCCATGCTCCCCTATTAATACGGGCCTTTCACCCAGTAATATCGGCCAGGTTGGGCATTCGGAGGCTGCCCCTTGGGGGGGGGCACTGTCAGAAGACTACCAGATTACAGACCTGTCTGTGTCGGTGCGTCCCTGCACGCCTACGAGGTAGATTAACGCAACGGCGCACACAGGTGCGCGATTCGACAAGGTCCGCACATACGGGTGCGCAAATTAGCAGGTTCACGCGCACATGGTATTGCGGGTCGGCGCACGCAGGTGCACAGGTGCACAGCTGTGCGCACAACGTAATTTCCTGCCAGCCCTATAAAAGACAGCTCTGTGTGCCATGTCATTGCTGGTTTGTCTGTTCAGCTCCTGTGTTCCTGTGTCTACCTGTGTTTCCTGAGCCTACCCGTTGTGACCTGGATTGACCTGACTACTATTGATCTTCTCCTGCATCTTGACCCTTGGCTTGCCTCTTGGACTTCGCTATCCGCTGGATACCTGTGTTTGACCCTCGGCTTCCTCCTGGACTTGACTCTGCCTGCTCCCTGTGTTTGACGCTCAGCCTGCTGCTGGACTTCCGTGTATGACCCCTGGCTTGTCTCAAAGACTCTGATCCTGTTTGGACTTCCTTGTGTTTGACCCTCGGCCTTCACCTCCAGTCCTGCTTCCAGGCTCCATCTCCAGCTTCAGGTGTTTGAGCCCCAGCCGGGCCTCTCTCCAGCCAAATACCTACTCCTCCCTGCACGGGCCTCCTTGCTGCCAGAAGTCCTACAGTCTCCATTACCTGCTGGCAACCCGTGCCCCTCTGCGCCGGTGCCACTGTTCCACTCTTAGGGGCACTGCGCAACCAGTTGCAAGGGAAGCCGCTCTCAGCAATTCGGCCTTGGTGAGTACCGTGATAATGGCTGTGTCTTTTGAGCCTCCTGGTGTTGTCTGTTTGCCAGGGGTGTGGCAGATGGGGCCTGGTTTTGCATGTAGAAAGAGGAGCAAGTAAGTCTAGGGAGGATGACAGCGTGTTGTTGTAGATGGAAGTGGTTAGGTTTGGGCAAGACAGGGGTGCGATTTTGTCATAAAAGACCATAAGTAGCAGAGTGAAGAATGGAAGGGTTGAGGTTGTGAAGGTTTCTGCGGGTAGTGGTTTGTCGATTGGCAGCATGGGATGTGGGAGACAAGGAGAGTGTGAAACGCATAAGGTTGTGATCAGAGAGAGGAAAGGGTGTGTTAGAGAAGTTGCAGGGAGTGCAGCGATGGGAGAATATGAGGTCAAGAGTGTTATCGTTGGAGTGAGTGGTGGTTTGTGTCCATTGTGTTAGGTTAAAAGAGGAGGTTAGGTTGAGTAGTTTAGAAGTGGTAGCAATATTAACATTGATTGGAATGTTAAAGTCACCAAGGATGATGGCAGGCACTTCAGATGAGAGAAAATAGGGTAGCCATGCAGAGAAGTCATCCAGAAAGCGTGACCAGGAGGCCGATAAATGACTGCAACCTTCAGACAAACTGGAGCGAAAAGACGAATGCAAGGCATTTCGAAAGAGCAGGGGGAAAGAGAGGGAGGTGTGGGATGTACCTGGAAGGTGCATTGTGGGGAAAGGAGAAGTCTGACACCACCTCCTTTTCGTCCACTGGGTCTGGTGGAGTGAGTCCAAAGGAGGCCACTGTGGGACAAGGCAGCTGGAGAGAGTGTTGAATTCCTGGAGCCAGGTTTTGGTTATAGCAAATAGATTAAGGGATTTGGAGAGGAAAAGGTCATTGACAGAAGCTAGTTTGTTGAAGACTGTGCGGGCATTCCAGAGGGCACATGAAAGAGGGGGGCCGACTTGTGGAATCAGGGGAATTGGGATCAGAAGGTGGGAGTTACGACTGTTTGAGGATGTATTGGGTGTGGGAGGGCCTGGGGTTTGGTGCAATGTCCCCAGACATTAGGAGTAGTAGGAGGGTGAGGGTGGTAAGGCAGGGGGATTTATAGGAGGTGTGAATAAAAAATGTAGCGCTAAACATAAGTGAACATATAACAAATAAATAGTGCCCAATAATTAGTGACTCAAATCACAGTTCTGAATACAAGGATGACTCCCTGTATATGTGAAAAAATTCAAATGAGAATGAACCCTAAGAAAGTCCAATGTGCATGCGCACACTCAAATTAAATCAAACAGTGATATTCCTTGTGAAATAATAAAAACAAAATTCAAAGTGTTTGTGAACACTAAAATAGTGATAACAAAGTCCCAAATATGATGAAAACGGTGTGATTTTTCAGAGACACGGATTGGCTTGGACTGGATCCTCTTGTTCTAACACCTTAAATCGATATAGAAAAAAGGATGTATGCTTACCAGAACGAGTGGACTCCCTGTCAGCGACAGGAAGTCGAACAAGCCTGTAGAATCCGAACACCGATAGGTGGCACGTCTCTGGGGTAGACCGATGAAGTCTGTAGAGTTGTCGCTGCGATGTAATGGCAACCAAACCTCGGAGAACCCAAGATGAACGATGAAGCACGACCTCAAAACCACGACCACGGATTCGATAGGGTTGATCCAACCAGTAGGCAAGATGTAGGACCAATGGCCAAGCAGACCACTTGGAATAGGGTGGACAATCTCAAGTGGTATTTCTCAAAAACATGCGGAGAGAGGAGAAAGGAGACGAACTCCAATGGTGCAGATCAGCATGGAAGGTTTTATTGAACCAAAACCACCATTACAAAAAATGAATAAAAATGTATAAAAGTGATCACAATTAAAAGTTAAAAGCAGTGTGGGAATAGGTAGCACCTCGCCCTACGCGTTTCGTCTTGAGTAGACTTCAACTGGGGCGTGGTGATACTGTGTGGGCTTAGAATGAGCAGGAGGTGGTAAGTGGAGTGATACTGAGTGGGCAGAAGAGAGGGAGATATGTAAAGGTTGGGGGCTGGAGAGGGGGGATAAAGAAATGAGAGTTTGAGGATCGAGGACGTTATAACAAAGATTAGTGTGAGCATGTTGGAGGGTGGGGAGAAGCTAATAGAGGAAAGTTAGAGTATTAAGAGGAACTTCCTGCCAAATAGCTGTGGAACAATAATGTCTGCACTTACTTTTTATTTTTAGCAGTGCCTTAGTCAAAGTGCCCGTGAGCGGCTTTGTGTTGCAGGGAAGATCAGTGCAGTTACCAGAGGGTATGAAGAGGAGTCATCTGAGAAAATCGCAGACAGGTAGAGCGACTTTGTGTTGCAGGGAAGATCAGTGCAGTTACCAGAGTGTATGAAGAGGAGTCAGATGAGAAAATCGCAGACAGGTAGAGCGACTTTGTGTTGCAGGGAAGATCAGTGCAGCTACCAGAGGGTATGAAGAGGAGTATATGTTGGAGACTGTATATATATTTAATGCACTGCGGATCACTGAATCACTTGCCTGCCTGAAAGTGTATTTGAATACATACACCAGGTCTGCAGTGAGATCTAGTTAAACTGGATACAGTGTATGTGTATGTATATATATATATATATATATATATATATATATATATATATATATATATATATATATATATATATATATTTTATATATATATATATATATTTATATTTATATATATATATATATACAAAGCCGATATGTGTGTGTATGTATATATATATATATATATATATATATATATATATATATATATATATATATATATATATATATATTTATGGTTGAAGCCCTATGGCCGATACGTGTCTGAAGAGGGATAACTTAGCCATAAGATCTATAACATGAAAAAGGGGGACCTGAAGTGTGCCTTGGTCTAATGGACAGTATGCCAAAATAAGGGGGCATACCCTGATTAGAAATGAGTGTTTGATGAGGGAAATGTTGTGAGGAATGCCCTTGAAAGGGGGATGGGAGGGTGGGTATCGCGCACCGGAAACCGACGAAGACCACAGGCGAGTGGGACGGTTAAATACCACCCCGGGCTCCTCCCATAAATTCAGGCCACCATGTTGGCCTTCCACTTATGGTTGAAGCCCCATGGCCGATACGTGTCTGAAGAGGGATAACTTAACCATAAGATCTACAACATGAAAAAGGGGGACCTGAAGTGTGCCTTGGTCTAATGGACGGTATGCCAAAATAAGGGGGCAAAAACTGAGGTAGGGTTTGAAGATGTTTATTGACTTAGGAACCGTTCACTGCGTGAGTTGGGCAAAGGCCCGTGACATTTCCACCTGTGGGTCAGGTATATACCGGGTGAAGCAGGCTGACTTCCATCTGCCGAGGCTCTGGATGATGTGGTCTGGGACCCCATGCCGTGAGGCGGTTGAGGCGGCTCCGATCCGAAAAGAGTGACCGGAGTATTCGCTGGGGTTGAGGCGTAGGTTGTGGAGGAGAATCCTTACGTGTGTCATGAACTGGCAGGTGCTCAGGGGTTTGACTGGGAAAGGTAGAAGGGGATCCGTGTCCCTTTGTTCTGGCAGGAGTGAGAGCAGACGGTTGAGTACGGCCACTGGGCACCAGGAATTGCCAGTTCTGTATAGATGGATGTCCACCCCGTGGCCAGCTTGCTGAGTCTTGGAGACGCTGAGGTGGAGCACGAAGTGGTCTTGATGGCGAACTAGGTGGCTTCTGCACAGGGTTTGGCTGGTCGAGCTGTTACAGGTGAATTCGCTGGGATGTAGGAACCCGTAGTAGGCCAGGTAGATAGCAGCTTGTATGACCTGGCTGGGGAGGACACCAAAAGGGGAACCGGCGAGTATGGCGGACATCTCGCGGAAGATAGCACTCGTAATGGGGCGACGTCTGGTTCTGCTTGCTGGTTGCTGTTTCTGGACGCCGCGTAGGATGGCTCGAACAGCGTGGGACGAGAAGACAGATGGTCTAGTGGGATCTTGAAGAGCCAAAAAGTGCTGTACGCCGGCTAGGTACAGCCGGATAGTGTTGTAGGACAGGTTTAACTGTGTGTGGCAATGTGAGACGAAGGCCAGAACGTGCCTGGTGTCTGTAGGTGTTGACACGGCGTTGGTAGCTAGGAACTGCGTGGTAGGCTTTGAGTGTGTTGTGAGACAGGGACTGGTTGATGAGCTGGCCTCTGGTATCTGCCGGAAGAAGGAGATAAAGTTAAAGCGTGACAGCGCGTCCGCTGCCAAGTTGTATTTACCTGGGATGTAAGAGCAATGGATGTTGAACTGGAGCTGTAGCGACAGTTGGACCAGCCTGCGTAAGAAGGACATCACCGAGAGTGACTTGGACCTGCCTTTGTTGATTATGTCTGCCGTGGCCTGGTTGTCCGTCGTGAAGTTTACCGTCTGCCCGGTCCAGTTGTGACCCCAAAGTTTGGCGGCTGCCACGATTGGGTAGAGCTCGAAAAGGGGGGAAGTCCGGCTGAAACCAGGAATTGAGAGAATCTGCGGAGGCCAAGGGCCAGCGAACCAACGGAGGCCAAAAATGGCTGCGAAGCCCGTGGAGGCCGCGGCATCTGTCACCACTTGTGGTGAGAGGGGCGAGATGGTCGGGATAAACATGGATATTCCATTCCATGAGGAAAGGAACTCTTCCCACATCGCTAGGTCTGCTATGGTCGCGGCGTCCAGTTTGAGAATCTGATCGGGGTCTTGTGCCTGTGACAGGTAGACTAAGAGCCGTGAGACGAAGGAACGACCTTGAGGGATGATCCGCATGGCAAAGTTGAGCATGCCAAGTAGTGACTGGAGCTGTCGTCTTGTGCACCCTTTTGTGCGGGTAAAGTTCTGAAGAACTGCCCTGATGCGAGTCAACTTGTCGAGGGGGAGACTGGCCTGCATGGAGCAAGTGTCCAAGACAACTCAGAGGAAGGTGATGGAGTGTGTGGGTCCGTCGACCTTGTACTCAGCTATGGGGACATTGATGTTCTGGAAGACGACTCTCAACTTGTCGAGGTCTACTGGTGACACGTTGGGGTGCTCTATTAGTAAGAAGTCATCTAGGTAGTGGATGACTTCTGTGCATTGGGCCTTGAGAATCCAGGTGAGGGATTGAGCGAAAGTGTCGAAGAGCCAGGGGCTACTTTTGGAGCCAAACGTGAGCTTGGTAGCGAAGTAGTACCTGTCTCTCCACTTGATACCGTGCCAACACCAGAGGGACGGGTGAATCGGTAGAAGTTTAAAGGCGTCTGAGATGTCGGCTTTGGACAGCCAGGCCCCTGTGCCTGCTTTGAGGATGGCCTGGATTGCCATATCGACAGAGGCATACTTCAAGGAGAACTCCTCGGAGGGAATCAGGGAGTTGAGGCTGGGGACGTGGCAAGAATGAGGCGCAGACAGGTTGTACACCAAACGAACTTTATTTGAGAACTTGCCCTTGACAAGCCCAATAGGGCTGACTCTCCAGGTGTTGAAGGGGGGTTGCGTGAAGGGACCTATGATGAAACCTCGCTCTAGCTTGGCTCGGAGTAGTTCATCTACGGCTTGCTCGTCGGTGGCCGCTGACTTGAGATTTTTACACTCGTAGGTAGTGTGGGGCAGGGAGACAAGGCCGGTGTGGAAGCCCGCCGTGAATCCTTGTATGAGGAACTTGGCTAGTGAGGGGGTGGGGTGTGAGTCAAGATAGACTCCTAACCACAGGACGTTTATGCAGCTCAGTCGTAGATTTTTCTGCTTGACCTCGCATAAACTCTTCGGGTGTGCCCTGTGGCATGCGACGCACACGTGGAGCATCCTGCATTGGCTGAAGTTGCACGAGCCGTAGTTGTAATTATTACAGATGGCCGCTCCACCCATGGAGCGGACGGGGCGTCCGAATTTGTCAACCTGGGGTTTCTGTGTCAGCGCTGGCGGGTTTTGAGCTGAAGCCGAGTTCGAGGGAAACTCGACCGAGCGGCTGACTGCTACATTGGAGCACCAGGTGGCGGTGTGCGTGGAGGATTGGCAGACTGCACACAATGGTGAGCGCAGACCGGCAAAATGGCGACAGGACAATTCTGTGTCCATTAGGCTCCAGTCCGTGGGTGACTGGAACTGCGTCATCCTGGCAGCTGCTTTTGCGGAAAAGGACCGGTGGTAGTCGTAGAAGGAGAACCCGCCGTACTTGTAGCCCAAGTCTACCACGGTGTGGAGATATAAATCTGCCGGGGGAAGCTAAGCATATGACGTCTCTAAGCATCCCAAATGTTAACGCGAATTCTGGGACGGACAATTTGCGGTTAGGTCTGGGGTCCTTAGCTTTGAGGACCACCGAGACATCTCCCCAGGCATAGGCCTTGTTCTTTGCTAGGTCGTGGACCGATATGAGTAGGGAGGCGAGGTTGACGTCCTTGCCATCCCGTATGTCCTTCTTAATGCTGGCTGGGACCAGGTGTGCTGGGCAGACGACGGGACTTGTCCCTGCGGTACCTGTGGCGACTGGTGCTAGAGGCTGCATTGCGGCAGGGTCAGGGACAGCCGGGGCCGGGTGAGCTTCCAGGAGAGTCACTCTGGCTTGGACATCCGTGACTGTGTTCGCCAAGGACGACACCATGGTGTGGAGTTGTGCTATGGCCGTGGATATAGACTGGAGGGAAGCTTGTTGAGTGCTGGGCCCAGCCGTGGCAGGAGGAGGAGGGAACAGGAGACTGAAAAGCTCTGCCTTCCTGGCTGTGGCGGGGAACGGCACGCCCCTGCGTCTTAGTTCTGCCGTCAGCCTGGGGATGGTCCATCCCCTGAGGGACAGGCTGCTGTCGCTTACAGACACTGGGGAAGGTGACAAGGGGGCGGTGAGATCCTCGCTGCCCGCTTGAGACATGGTTCTTAGATGGGCTGTACCCTGAGGTGATGTCTTGTGGCTTCTGAGGTCGCAAGATGGTCGACCGGACCTGTTAAGGGGATGAGATAAGCCAAGACTGTTTCTTTCCTGCTGTGCTTTCGAAAGGACAAGTGTGCGCACGTACGTGGACGTGTGTACACGGCGAGTTTCTATATTTTACCTGGAGAAATACCGTCCAACCTGTTGCAGGGTGGACCTACTGAACTTGGACTGACCTAGAGAAGGAAATAAAGACAACTGGTGAGGTGTGCGTCGTGGGGAGTGTCCCCCGTCTATCCTTTTTTTTTTTACGTATGTTTTTTTTTTTTTTCGTTTTTTACGTGTGTTTTTTTATTTTATTTATTTTATTTCTTTATTATATATTTTATTTTTTTATTTTTTTTTTATATATATATTTTTTTTTTTGTGCCAGTTCCATGTGAAGTGAAATGAGAAATGTTTGTGCCATGTCGTGGGCGCAAAGTGTCGTTGTGAGTGTGACTTACTGAGTGACACAGATCGAGAATCAAAAAAAAAAAAAAAAGAGGCAAATTTGACTGGGGTACGTTGAGACGAATCGATGCATGGTGGATGCCATCGGATTCGGATCGGGACGTGTTTGAGTGACAGAAAACTGATTGGCATGACAGAAGTACGAAACGGTCGAGCCGCGACTGTGACTGCCAACGAACCAGACTTCTGGAGCCTGTGCTGAAATGAGGCCAACGGATGTCCAGGGCACATCGGTACGAATCGGTGCACAGTGCGACTGGATTCGAACCGGGGTGCGGCCTGACGGTGAGAAATGAAGGTAACCATTCTATTTGTCTGAGGTGCAGAGCAGTCGGTCGGGTTTTGCGACCGACGGCGGGCGGACTCAGAAGTGGTTGCTGAAATGGTGCCGAACAAACCTGGGGTACGTCCGAGGCGGAACCGGTACACGAAGGTGCGACCGGTTTCGAATCGAGACGTGATTTGTGAGGTGAAATGTTTTCTCGTGACAGATGCGCCGACCGGTGAGCCTAAAACTTTTTTTTTTTTTTTTTGACTGATAGCGACCGGACTCTGGAGCACGTAATGAAAATGGGGCCTGGGAGCACCTGGGGCGTACCAGTACGAATCGAGGCACCGGGGTGGGACTAGACTCGAATCGGAACGTGATACATGACAGTGGAACGATTGCCATGACAGAGGTGTTTTTTCAACCGGTGAGTCGAAAAATTGCGACTGGAAACGACCGCACCCTGGATCATGTACTGAAATGGGGCTCGACTGCTGGGACACACCGGGACAAATCGGATGTGGTTAGATTCGAACCGGCGTGTTGGTGCGTGCCCGTGAAATGGTGAAATGGCTGAAATGTGACCGTTTTTCGGCTACGCCGGGGATGCGAATCGTTGTCTCGGAGTTTGCGAGCGACAACGAGTTGAGGGAAGTGGTGAGATGCTACTGCGACTGATTCCGAATCAGTCTGGAACTCACGAACGCTAACGAATCGAGTAGTCGGCTTAGTGACGTAGTATATCGCACACCGGAAACCGGCGAAGACCACAGGCGATGGGCCGGTTAAATACCACCCCGGGCTCCTCCCATAAATTCAGGCCACCATGTTGGCCTTCCACATATATATATATATACTAAATACACTGCAGCTAACTAAATCAACTGCCTGCCTGAAGTATATTAGAAACAGTACAGCATGAAATGGTCTGCAGTGAGATCTAGGTAAACAGGATACAGTGGATATATATATATATATATATATATATATTTTAATACACTGCAGCTAACTGAATCAACTGCCTGCCTGAAGTATATTAGAAACAGTACAGCATGAAATGGTCTGCAGTGAGATCTAGCTAAACTGGATACAGTGTATATATATATATACCAGTCTGACTGTATATATATATATATATATATTAAATACACTGCAGCTAACTGAATCTACTGCCTGACTGAAGTATATTAAAAAACAGTACAGCAGGAACGGTCTGCAGTGAGATCTAGCTAACTGAATAAACTGCCTGCTCAAAGTACCGTATTTATCGGCATATAACACGCACCCCAAGTTTAGGAGGGCATTTTAAGGAAAAAAGTTTTAGGAGGGAAGTTTAGGGAAAAAAAAAAACTTACATTTAAGCGTCATTTGCAGCTTGCCCAGCGTCATTTGCAGCTTGCCCAGCGTCATTTGCAGCCTGCCCAGCGTCATTTGCAGCCTTGCCCAGCGTCATTTGCAGCTTGCCCAGCGTCATTTGCAGCTTGCCTAGTGTCATTTGCAGCTTGCCCAGTGTCATTTGTAGCTTGCCCAGTGTCATTTGCAGCTTGCCAGCGTCATTTGCAGCCTTGCCCACGTTTAAATTTCCCGCTGCCGAGACAGACCGCGCGTGCGCCGCCGGAAAAGACCGAAGCGCCGCCGGAAAAGACCGAAGCGCCGCCGGAAAAGACCGAAGCGCCCTGCCGGAAAAGACCAAAGCGCCGCCGGAAAAGACCGAAGCGCAGCTGGAAAAGATTGAGCCGACTGTTAGGCTCCACTCGCGGTCCCGCCTCCCTGCTGTTTCGGGAGCGAGCGCAGGGAGGCGGGACTACGAGCGGTCTTTTTCGGCGACGCTTCAGTCTTTTTCGGCGGCGCTCGCTATTTTTCGACACCGCTCGCTATTTTTGTCACTTTTTTGGGGGGGGGGGGATCGGCGTATAACACGCACCCACGACTTTCCCCCGATTTTAAGGGGGAAAAAGTGTGTGTTATACGCCGATAAATATGGTAAATGAAATGACACTCTCTCTCTCTATCTCTCTCTCCGCCAGCAACACACTACACAAGGCTGACATGCAGGCGGCCTTATATAGTGTGGGGCGTGGACTTAACTCCCTGAGCCTTAATTGGCCAAAGGCACCCTGCCTTTGGCCAATTATGGCTCTCTTTGCTGACGGCGCTGTGATTGGCCAAAACATACGGGTCATAGTGCATGCTTGGCCAATCATCACCCAGCAATGCACTGCGATGACGCAGTGCATTATGGGGCGTGACGCGCCACTCGAATTTGGCGCAAACACCCCATACGATCGAACAGCCGATGTTCAAGTCGAACTCATGTTCGACTCGAACTTGAAGCTCATCCCTAATACCCATATACACTTATATAAATATGACAGTGGGTATCTATATGTTCGCTATCAAAAATTACCGCAATTGTCCTAATGTGTTAGGCAGTGTTCTAGTGTTCGGCATCCATGCAGCAATCTGCAACGATGTCGATACCGCAACCATAGTGAAACAATAACTATTGTACTGGGTACTGGATAAGGTGCTGGATAAGAAACCCACATTGTCATGCTATAAGGCTGTAAATGTATCCAAGCAAATGTGCATACAGAATATCTATAAGAACAAACCTCTATACAAAAGAATCACTATTCATATCAGACACGCAAACCACAGTCTAAACCAGTGTTTCTCAACCTTTTTACCTTGGAGGAACCCCTGGCAACCAGTTTGAGATCTCAAGGAACCCCTGAAATAATGTTCACATCTACAGTTCACGGAACATTGGTATGATCAGCGAGCTGTTGATAATAAAAATTATTTGTAGAAATAGCATTAAATAAAAGAATAAATATTAAAACGTACCTAATTAATGTGAAACTTGTGCTTTCTTTTCCTGCAGAGCTGATCCATTCAGGGGACATTACATGGGGCAGAGCACATGACAGGGGACAGGGCATATGACAGGGGACATTACATGGGGCAGGGGACATGACAAGGCACATTACATGGGGCAGGACACATTAGATGGGACAGGGCACATGACAGGGGACATTACATGGGACAGGGGACATTACATGGAGCAGAGCACATTACATGGGGCAGAGCATATGACAGGGGAAATTACATGGGACAGGGGACATTACATGGGGCAGGGAACATGACAGGGGTCATTACATGGGGCAGGGGACTTTACATGGGGCAGGGGACATTACATGGGACAGGGGACATTACATGGGACAGGGGGCATGACATGGGACAGGGGAAATGACAGGGGACATTACAGGGGACATGACATGGGACAGGGGACATGACATGGGACAGGGGACATTACATGGGGCAGAGCACATTACATGGGACAGGGCATATGACAGGGGACATTACATGGGGCAAAGCACATGACATAGGGAAGGGCACATTACATGGGATAGGGCTACATGGCATGGGGCAGAGCACATTACATGGGACAGGGCACATGGCATGGGGCAGAGCACATTACATGGGACAGGGCACATGACATGGGGCAGATCACATTACATGGGACAGAGCACATGACATGGGGCAGAGCACATTACATGGGACGGGGAACATTGCATGGGGCAGAGCACATTACATGGGACAGGGAACATGGCATGGGGCATAGCACATTACATGGGACAGGGAACATGGCATGGGGCAGAGCACATTACATGGGACAGGGCACATTACACGGGGTAGAGCACATTACATGGGACAGGGCACATTACACGGGGCAGAGCACATTACATGGGACAGGGCACATTACACGGGGCAGAGCACATTACATGGGATAGGGCACATGGCATGGGGCAGAGCACATTACATGGGGTGGGGGACATGACAGGGGAATTTACATGGGACAGACTGTTGGCCACATTGTGGGGGGGACACACAGCTGGGCACAGTACCGCCGGCTTTCTTCTTCTGGCTTCAGGACTAGGGATGGGCCCGGTGCTCGATGCGAACCCACGTTCGCATCGAGCACCGGGCGTTCGCTCGCTCGGCGAGCCCAGAACTATTTTGGCCGCTCGCATCACGTTCGTGTGATGCGAGCGGCCCCGCAATGCATTGCGGCCGGCGCGGCCGGCGCAGTGCATTGCTGGCTGATGATTGGCCAAGCATGCACTGTGACCCCGCATGCTTGGCCAATCACAGCCCCGGAAACTCGAAGAGCCATAATTGGCTACAGGCAGGACGCCTGTAGCCAATTACAGCTCAGGGGCTTTAGTACACGCCCCCCCCCCCCTATAAAAGGCCGCCACGCCGTCTGCGCCGGTCACATGCTGTTCTGGCGCAGATAGAGCAGGATAGATCTGTGACACTCTGCTGGATTTAGTTAGTTAGAGAGATTTACTTAGAGAGATTGAGTTAGATAGATTCATTTCCAAAGATTGATTTAGAAAGAGGGGCTTGTAGTGTGTTCGTGGCAGGCAGGCAGAGCTCCTATATTTTGTTCCCAGAAGCACCTATAGGACTTGTAGTGTGTTCGTGGCAGGCAGGCAGAGCTCCTATATTTTGTTCCCAGAAGCACCTATAGGACTTGTAGTGTGTTCGTGGCAGGCAGGCAGAGCTCCTATATTTTGTTCCCAGAAGCACCTATAGGACTTGTAGTGTGTTCCTGGCAGGCAGGCAGAGCTCCTATATTTTGTTCCCAGAAGCACCTATAGGACTTGTAGTGTGTTCCTGGCAGGCAGGCAGAGCTCCTATATTTTGTTCCCAGAAGCACCTATAGGACTTGTAGTGTGTTCGTGGCAGGCAGGCAGAGCTCCTATATTTTCTTCCCAGAAGCACCTATAGGACTTGAAGTGTGTTAGTCCCATCACACAGAGATCATATATTTTGTTCCCAGAAGCACCTATAGGACTTGAAGTGTGTTAGTCCCATCACACAGAGATCATATATTTTGTTCCCAGAAGCACCTATAGGACTTGAAGTGTGTTAGTCCCATCACACAGAGATCATATATTTTGTTCCAAGAAGCACCTATAGGACTTGAAGTGTGTTAGTCCCATCACACAGAGATCATATATTTTGTTCCCAGAAGCACCTATAGGACTTGAAGTGTGTTAGTCCCATCACACAGAGATCATATATTTTGTTCCCAGAAGCACCTATAGGACTTGAAGTGTGTTAGTCCCATCACACAGACCTATATTTTCTTCCCAGAAGCACCTATAGGACTTGAAGTGTGTTAGTCCCATCACACAGAGATCATATATTTTGTTCCCAGAGGCACCTATAGGACTTGAAGTGTGTTAGTCCCATCACACAGAGATCATATATTTTGTTCTCAGAAGCACCTATAGGACTTGAAGTGTGTTAGTCCCATCACACAGAGATCATATATTTTGTTCCCAGAAGCACCTATAGGACTTGAAGTGTGTTAGTCCCATCACACAGAGATCATATATTTTGTTCCCAGAAGCACCTATAGGACTTGAAGTGTGTTAGTCCCATCACACAGACCTATATTTTCTCCCAGAGGCACCTATAGGACTTGAAGTGTGTTAGTCCCATCACACAGAGATCATATATTTTGTTCCCAGAAGCACCTATAGGACTTGAAGTGTGTTAGTCCCATCACACAGACCTATATTTTCTTCCCAGAGGCACCTATAGGACTTGAAGTGTGTTAGTCCCATCACACAGAGATCATATATTTTGTTCCCAGAAGCACCTATAGGACTTGAAGTGTGTTAGTCCCATCACACAGAGATCATATATTTTGTTCCCAGAAGCACCTATAGGACTTGAAGTGTGTTAGTCCCATCACACAGAGATCATATATTTTGTTCCCAGAAGCACCTATAGGACTTGAAGTGTGTTAGTCCCATCACACATAGATCATATATTTTGTTCCCAGAAGCACCTATAGGACTTGAAGTGTGTTAGTCCCATCACACAGACCTATATTTTCTCCCAGAGGCACCTATAGGACTTGAAGTGTGTTAGTCCCATCACACAGAGATCATATATTTTGTTCCCAGAAGCACCTATAGGACTTGAAGTGTGTTAGTCCCATCACACAGACCTATATTTTCTTCCCAGAGGCACCTATAGGACTTGAAGTGTGTTAGTCCCATCACACAGAGATCATATATTTTGTTCCCAGAAGCACCTATAGGACTTGAAGTGTGTTAGTCCCATCACACAGAGATCATATATTTTGTTCCCAGAAGCACCTATAGGACTTGAAGTGTGTTAGTCCCATCACACAGAGATCATATATTTTGTTCCCAGAAGCACCTATAGGACTTGAAGTGTGTTAGTCCCATCACACAGAGATCATATATTTTGTTCCCAGAAGCACCTATAGGACTTGAAGTGTGTTAGTCCCATCACACAGACCTATATTTTCTTCCCAGAGGCACCTATAGGACTTGAAGTGTGTTAGTCCCATCACACAGAGATCATATATTTTGTTCCCAGAAGCACCTATAGGACTTGAAGTGTGTTAGTCCCATCACACAGAGATCATATATTTTGTTCCCAGAAGCACCTATAGGACTTGAAGTGTGTTAGTCCCATCACACAGAGATCATATATTTTGTTCCCAGAAGCACCTATAGGACTTGAAGTGTGTTAGTCCCATCACACAGACCTATATTTTCTTCCCAGAGGCACCTATAGGACTTGAAGTGTGTTAGTCCCATCACACAGAGATCATATATTTTGTTCCCAGAAGCACCTATAGGACTTGAAGTGTGTTAGTCCCATCACACAGAGATCATATATTTTGTTCCCAGAAGCACCTATAGGACTTGAAGTGTGTTAGTCCCATCACACAGACCTATATTTTCTTCCCAGAGGCACCTATAGGACTTGAAGTGTGTTAGTCCCATCACACAGAGATCATATATTTTGTTCCCAGAAGCACCTATAGGACTTGAAGTGTGTTAGTCCCATCACACAGAGATCATATATTTTGTTCCCAGAAGCACCTATAGGACTTGAAGTGTGTTAGTCCCATCACACAGACCTATATTTTCTTCCCAGAGGCACCTATAGGACTTGAAGTGTGTTAGTCCCATCACACAGAGATCATATATTTTGTTCCCAGAAGCACCTATAGGACTTGAAGTGTGTTAGTCCCATCACACAGAGATCCTATATTTTGTTCCCAGAAGCACCTATAGGACTTGAAGTGTGTTAGTCCCATCACACAGACCTATATTTTCTTCCCAGAAGCACCTATAGGACTTCTAGTGTGTTAGTGGCATCACACAGAGCTCCTCTATTTTCTTCTCAGCAGCACCCACAGGACTTCTAGTGTGTTAGTGGCATCACACAGAGCTCCTCTATTTTCTTTGCAGAAGCACCCACAGGACTTCTAGTGTGTTAGTGGCATCACACAGAGCTCCTCTATTTTCTTTGCAGAAGCACCCACAGGACTTCTAGTGTGTTAGTGGCATCACACAGAGCTCCTCTATTTTCTTCTCAGCAGCACCCACAGGACTTCTAGTGTGTTAGTGGCATCACACAGAGCTCCTCTATTTTCTTTGAAGAAGCACCCACAGGACTTCTAGTGTGTTAGTGGCATCACACAGAGCTCCTCTATTTTCTTTGCAGAAGCACCCATAGGACTTCTAGTGTGTTAGTGGCATCACACAGAGCTCCTATATTTTCTTCTCAGCAGCACCCACAGGACTTCTAGTGTGTTAGTGGCATCACACAGAGCTCCTCTATTTTCTTTGCAGAAGCACCCATAGGACTTCTAGTGTGTTAGTGGCATCACACAGAGCTCCTATATTTTCTTCTCAGCAGCACCCACAGGACTTCTAGTGTGTTAGTGGCATCACACAGAGCTCCTCTATTTTCTTTGCAGAAGCACCCACAGGACTTCTAGTGTGTTAGTGGCATCACACAGAGCTCCTCTATTTTCTTTGCAGAAGCACCCATAGGACTTCTAGTGTGTTAGTGGCATCACACAGAGCTCCTATATTTTCTTCTCAGCAGCACCCACAGGACTTCTAGTGTGTTAGTGGCATCACACAGAGCTCCTCTATTTTCTTTGCAGAAGCACCCACAGGACTTCTAGTGTGTTAGTGGCATCACACAGAGCTCCTCTATTTTCTTTGCAGAAGCACCCATAGGACTTCTAGTGTGTTAGTGGCATCACACAGAGCTCCTATATTTTCTTCTCAGCAGCACCCACAGGACTTCTAGTGTGTTAGTGGCATCACACAGAGCTCCTCTATTTTCTTTGCAGAAGCACCCACAGGACTTCTAGTGTGTTAGTGGCATCACACAGAGCTCCTCTATTTTCTTTGCAGAAGCACCCATAGGACTTCTAGTGTGTTAGTGGCATCACACAGAGCTCCTATATTTTCTTCTCAGCAGCACCCACAGGACTTCTAGTGTGTTAGTGGCATCACACAGAGCTCCTCTATTTTCTTTGCAGAAGCACCCACAGGACTTCTAGTGTGTTAGTGGCATCACACAGAGCTCCTCTATTTTCTTTGCAGAAGCACCCATAGGACTTCTAGTGTGTTAGTGGCATCACACAGAGCTCCTATATTTTCTTCTCAGCAGCACCCATAGGACTTCTAGTGTGTTAGTGGCATCACACAGAGCTCCTCTATTTTCTTTGCAGAAGCACCCATAGGACTTCTAGTGTGTTAGTGGCATCACACAGAGCTCCTATATTGTTAGGTACCTGAGTGGTGAGCCTGACTTCGCTGGGAGAGGGCCTCTCTTACGGCTCTGGTTCAGGGCCCACTGGAGTGGAGACAGTGGTCCCGTGAGCACAGCGGGGTAGGAGTGCCTGGAATGGATGCTGTGGGAGACGTAGCTGATCAGTAGCGATCTCCTGGATGTTGAAGCAGCAGAGACTGGCAGGTAGCGGAGCAGGGTCCGGATGTAGGGTGACCCCGAGATGGCGTCAGCAACTCTGGAAGTATGCAGCATGCAGGGAGCAGGCAGAGGGGTCGTCAGGCAGGCCGGGTCTGGATACACTTGGCAGGCAGGTAAGTGGGCACAGGCAATGGAGAGGTCAGACAGGCAGGAGATCAGCGTTCAGGTATCAGTCCAAAGCAGAGTCAACAGGCCGGAGTCAGGAGTGGAGAAGGCAGCAGAGTCAAGTGGAAGCCGGATCAGGTAAACAGGAGTACACAACAGAGGCAGGTTAAACAAGGGGCAAACTGCAGACGAACAGCACTTGACATGTGCAGCTGTCATTCTTTTAAAGGCCAACTGGCGCCAAACAGCGCTAACGCGTCACGTGTGCGCCCGCGACGCACGTGCCCGCGCTCGCTGCGCACGCGCGCGCGCCTGAGGAGTACGACGGCGCGTACCCTCGTTTCGACGCCCGGACGAATCAGCGGCGCGTGTGCGCATGCGCGCGCGCCGATTCGACCGTACGTCGCAAGTGGAGCCCTGACATTGCCCCCCACAAGGGGCAACCTCCGGGTGCCCAGTTGGTCATCCTTCTCAGGGTGTGAAATGAAAAAAGCACGAATTAGTCTTTCAGCATGTATATTGTCCTCAGGTTCCCAAGAATTGCTTTCTGGGCCGAAGCCCTTCCATTTGATTAGAAACTGTCTTTGCCCTTGTCGCCTTCTACAGTCTAGAACAACTTCTACCTCGTACTCCTCGTTTCCATCCACTAGGACAGGTTCAGGAGGCCCGGACTCCCTATTGGGGAAGGGATCGGGTACCGAGGGTTTCAATAGAGAGACATGAAACACAGGATGTATCTTCATGGTGTCTGGCAGGGACAGTTCATAGGACACCTCATTAATCCTCCTCTTTACAGGAAAAGGGCCCAGGAACTTGGGTGCCAACTTCTTAGAGGGACAGGTTAACTTTAAATTAGAAGAGGAAAGCCATACCTGATCCCCGATTTGCAGATTCAACTCTCCCCTCCTCTTTTGGTCAAAGGCTTTCTTACTGTCCGCCTGGGCCTTGGTTATGGCTTCCTGGAGGATTTGGTTGTTGCGGCTTAGGAAGGTCACTGCGTCCTGGACCGCTGGAACTGAGGACTCTGTAAGAAAATCTGGTAGAAATGTTAAATGGAACCCATAATTGGCGAAAAACGGGGACTGTCCCGTGGTCGAGTGGCTGGCGTTGTTGTACGCGAATTCTGCTAAGGGCAGCAGAGAAACCCAATCATCTTGCACAAATGAAGTGAAACACCTAATATATTGTTCGAGGGTCTGGTTTGTGCGCTCAGTCTGCCCATTAGTTTGAGGGTGGTAAGCTGAGGATAGGGCCAGCTCAATCTTTAGACTATCACACAGTGCCCTCCAAAACCGCGAGGTGAACTGGACTCCCCTGTCCGAGACTATATTCTTGGGTACCCCGTGTAACCTAACGATCTCTCGGATAAAAACACGGGCCGTCTCTGCTGCAGATGGGGTTCCCCTTAGGGGTAGGAAGTGGGCCATCTTTGAGAGTCGGTCAACGACTACAAAGATGGCCGTGTGATCTTCAGAGGGGGGCAGCTCGACTATAAAGTCCATCGTTATCATACGCCAGGGTCGATCAGGTGCAGGTAGAGGCTTGAGTAGGCCCCAGGCCCGGCCCCTAGTAGTCTTGCTTCGGGAGCACACTGGGCATGAACTGACATACTTGGAGCAGAATTCCTTCAGACCAGGCCACCAGAAGGTGCGCTGCACCAAGTCAAGAGTCTTTCGGGCCCCAAAGTGTCCTGCTAGTGGGTGATCGTGGAGGAGGGCCAATACTTTAACCCGGATGGGTTCGGGAACAAACACCTGGCTGTCCTTCCAGAGAAGCCCCTCTCTACGATTTAGTGAAAGTCCTGGGGGAAGGAGCGGGTTCAGGGAGGCCTCCCTGATCTGGGACAGTAAATCCGGCTGTAGTAGAAGGAAGTTGCTTGCAGGGAGGATGGTATCAGGAGGTGTGGAGTCTTTAGGGCAGTCGAACATGCGTGAAAGCGCATCTGGCTTTACATTTTTAGATCCAGGCCGGTAGGTAATGTGGAAGCTGAAACGTGAAAAGAAGAGGGCCCAGCGGGCTTGTCGTGGTTTTAGACGTTTTGCCGTCCTTAAGTACTCAAGATTCTTGTGGTCCGTGTAAATTAGTACAGGGTGGACTGCTCCCTCCAGCAAGTACCTCCATTCCTCCAGCGCTGATTTTATGGCTAGCAGTTCTCGGTCACCTACATCGTAGTTCCTTTCTGCGGGTGAAAGTTTCCGGGAAAAGAAGCCCACAGGGTGCATTAGGTCCTTATTGCCCTGGCGTTGGGAGACCACGGCCCCCACTGCTACCTCAGAGGCATCCACTTCCAGGATGTATGGGAGAGATGGGTCAGGGTGACTGAGGATGGGAGCGGATGTGAATCGCTCCTTGAGTTTCACAAACGCCTCCTGGGCCTCTGGACCCCAATGAAACCGTACATTCTGCCTTGTTAGCTGTGTGATTGGTGAGATGATGGCCGAGAACCCCTTGATGAACTTTCTGTAAAAATTAGCAAATCCGACAAAACGCTGCACACCCTTCTTGTCAGAGGGTGGCGGCCAGTCCAGCACAGCCGTTACCTTCTGCGGGTCCATCTCGATGCCTGCTGGGGAGATCTGAAGACCCAAGAATTGGATGCTCTGCTGCTCGAAGGTGCACTTCTCTGCTTTCGCGTACAATCCGTGCTGACGAAGACGGAGTAAGACTCGGCCCACATGCCCCCGATGCTGCTCAAGCGTTCTGGAGAAGATTAGGATGTCATCCAAGTATACAATGACAAAAATGTCCAGGAAGTCCCTGAAGACCTCATTTATGAGGTGCTGGAAAGTAGCCGGGGCATTACAAAGGCCGAAGGGCATAACTAAGTATTCGTAATGCCCAAAACGGGTACGAAATGCAGTCTTCCATTCATCACCTGATCGGATGCGAACCAGGTTATAGGCCCCTCTTAAGTCCAGTTTGGAGAATATGGTGGCCGCTCTTAGTTTTTGAAACAGTTCCGGTATTAAGGGTAAGGGATAGCGATTTTTAATTGTAACTTTATTTAGCTCCCGGTAGTCCACACAGGGTCGGAGTGACTGGTCTTTCTTGGTTACAAAGAATATGCCGGCCCCTGCGGGTGAGGTGGAGTGACGTATAAACCCCTTCTTTAGGTTCTCCGAAATGTAGGCCTTCAGGGCCTCTTGTTCCTTCTCGGAAAGGGGGAAGATACGCCCGAACGGAATCTCGGCCCCCGGCAAAAGTTCTATGGGACAATCATAGGTGCGGTGTGGGGGTAGGGTGTCCGCTCCCCGTTTACTAAAGACGTCTAAGAATTCATGGTATGGTTCCGGTACCGCTTGGATCAGGTCAGTATCAGAGTCCAGACAAAGAAGCGTAGCGGGTTGTACCGGAGCTTCGTGTAAGCAATGTTCCAGGCAGTAGGGGGACTGGAACTTGACCTCCCCTGTGGACCAGCAGATGGTCGGATCGTGTGCCTGCAACCAGGGGATGCCCAGGATCACTGGGAACAGGGGGGACGAGATTACGTCCAAGGTTAACAGTTCCTGATGGTGGAGAGAAGAGATAGTAAACAGAGGTTGGGTCTCCTGGACAACTTGGCCCGATTTAATGCGGGAACCGTCAGCCAGGAAGACGGATAGTCCGCGGGCCTTCCTCTGAAGAGGAATGTCGTGCCGGCTGGCAAAGGTGGTATCGATGAAACAGCTGCAGGCTCCTGAATCAAGGATGGCGTTGGTGCGAATCGTCCTTCCCAGGAACTGAAAAGACAGGGGTAGAGAGATGTGGGTGGCATGGACTGGTAAGTGAGCAGAGTTGATTGACACAGACGAAAGGCACTTACGCAGCTTGCTCGGGCAACTGTTCACAAAGTGTCCGGGCCCACCACAGTACAGGCACAAATTTAGTTGACGGCGTCGGGCACGTTCCTCCAGAGACAGAGTGGGTCGCATGAGACCAAGCTGCATCGGCTCGCCGGCATCGGGAAGAGGGTGGGCAGGGGCCATTGGCTGAGCAGGCATGTAACGGCCAGCCGGTAATGGAGCCCTTGCGGTCATCCAAGCCGGACGGTGGACTTGAGCGGATCTCTCGACTCTGCGTTCCCGGAGCCGACGGTCAATTTGTATGCTCAAAGTTATCAGGCCCTCCAAAGTGTCTGGGGTGCCCACTCGGGCAAGTTCATCCTTTAGGCCTTCGGAGAGGCCCATGCGGAACTGATGCCTTAAAGCCGAGTCATTCCACTGGGTGTCTGCGCTCCATCGTCTAAAGTCTGTCACATAGTCCTCGGCCGTTCTGCGGCCTTGCTGGAGCGCAGATAGAGCAGACTCGGCTGTGGTGGTTAGCTGGGGGTCCTCGTAGAGTTGCGCCATGGCTTCCAGGAAAGACGAGAGGGACTGCGTCAGCATGCTATTTCCCTCCAGCAGGCGATGAGCCCAAATCTGAGGTTCGCCCTGCAGCAGGGAGATTACGAACCCCACTTTGGTGGCCTCTAGGGAGAAGGTTCTGGGTTGAAGAGCAAAGTATAACTGGCAGGCGTTGCGGAAGACACGGAATTTGGAACGATCTCCGGAGAAGCGATCAGGAACAGGTACTCTGGGTTCAGGAGGCAGCATCACCACCGCAGGAGGAGTAGCAGGTGTTGCAGAAGGTTGCGGAGATGTAGGAGCCGCAACATTGGGGTCAGCAAGTTGCTGCACTCGACCTTCCAGTCTGGTATACCCTTCTTGCAGGGATTGCACCGCCTGAGTGAGGGCTGCCAGGTGTGAGCAGAACTCCTTCATGGCAGAGGCTTCTCCCGCAGGCTCAGTCATGGCTGTTCGTACTGTTAGGTACCTGAGTGGTGAGCCTGACTTCGCTGGGAGAGGGCCTCTCTTACGGCTCTGGTTCAGGGCCCACTGGAGTGGAGACAGTGGTCCCGTGAGCACAGCGGGGTAGGAGTGCCTGGAATGGATGCTGTGGGAGACGTAGCTGATCAGTAGCGATCTCCTGGATGTTGAAGCAGCAGAGACTGGCAGGTAGCGGAGCAGGGTCCGGATGTAGGGTGACCCCGAGATGGCGTCAGCAACTCTGGAAGTATGCAGCATGCAGGGAGCAGGCAGAGGGGTCGTCAGGCAGGCCGGGTCTGGATACACTTGGCAGGCAGGTAAGTGGGCACAGGCAATGGAGAGGTCAGACAGGCAGGAGATCAGCGTTCAGGTATCAGTCCAAAGCAGAGTCAACAGGCCGGAGTCAGGAGTGGAGAAGGCAGCAGAGTCAAGTGGAAGCCGGATCAGGTAAACAGGAGTACACAACAGAGGCAGGTTAAACAAGGGGCAAACTGCAGACGAACAGCACTTGACATGTGCAGCTGTCATTCTTTTAAAGGCCAACTGGCGCCAAACAGCGCTAACGCGTCACGTGTGCGCCCGCGACGCACGTGCCCGCGCTCGCTGCGCACGCGCGCGCGCCTGAGGAGTACGACGGCGCGTACCCTCGTTTCGACGCCCGGACGAATCAGCGGCGCGTGTGCGCATGCGCGCGCGCCGATTCGACCGTACGTCGCAAGTGGAGCCCTGACATATATATTCTTCTCAGCAGCACCCACAGGACTACCGACTACAATGGCTGGAAGACCGCCAAGGGGAGGCAGAGCGTGCAGAGCCAAGAACACAGGGCAGGCAGGCTCTGTTTCTAGTGGACGTGGCCGTGGCCGTGGACGTGGTCGTGCATCGTCATCAGCACGTGGCCATGGGACACGCGCGTCTTTGTTTTCGGCAGCTGGACATGTGGAGCCGCATCATGCTGAAGGCTTGGTAGAATGGATGACCAAGCCCTCCTCATCCTCCTCATCCTCTCTCACCCAGGCTCAGGGTACTGGCAGAGCATCATCAGCCACCCCTTCCCTAGACCCACCATGTCCTCCTGAGGAGTCCCCCGAACTCTTTGAGCACAGTGTTGGGTACATGCTCCAGGAGGATGCCCAACGATTCGAAGGCTCGGATGATGATACCCAGCTTGAGGAATCTGGCAGTACTGTTCCACCAGCTGCAGCTTACTGCCAGGTTTGCTCTAGTGGTGAAGAGGGAGGGGATGATGAGGTCACTGACTCCACGTGGGTGCCTGAAGGGAGAGAGGATGAGGAGGAGGACGAGGAGGAGGAGGATGCGGCGTCACATGTCCAACGAGGCAGGATGCCCCCTGGAGGCCAGGTAGAGGCCAGCACAGCAACTGTACAACACCGCAGAGCTCCGCCTGTGCAGGGCGCTGCCTCTGCACGTTATCAGAAAAGTTCTTTGGTGTGGGCCTTTTTTGAGACGAGTGCATCAGATCGCACCACTGCTATTTGCAATATTTGTCTCAAGCGTATCTCGCGTGGCCAAAACATCAGCCGCTTGGGCACCACAAGCATGACCAGACATATGGCGACCTGCCATGCAGCTCGTTGGCAGGCACACATAAAAGACCCACACCAAAGAACTAAGCGGACCTCTCCTTGCTCCTCCTCAGCTGGGATCTCCATCCCCACTACACCTTCAGTCCTCTCTGAAAGCTGCTCTGAGAGGACTGAAGGTGTAGAATTAGGTGTGTCACAACCAAGTACTTGCAGTACACCGACGTCCAATTGCAGCAGGCAAATTTCCCTGCCCCAGCTGCTGGACCGTAGAAAGAAGTACACTCCCAGCCATCCACATGCCCAGCGGTTGAATGCTAGCCTGGCTAAATTGCTAGCACTTCAACTGCTGCCTTTTCAGTTGGTAGACTCGGCCCCCTTCCGTGAGTTTGTTCAATGTGCGGTTCCTCAGTGGCAGGTTCCCAAACGCCACTTTTTCTCACGGAAGGCGATTCCGTCTCTCTACCGGCATGTGGAGGGCAATGTCCATGCCTCGCTGGACAGGGCGGTCAGCGGTAAGGTGCATATTACCGCTGACTCATGGTCCAGCAGGCATGGACAGGGACGGTACCTTTCTTTCACGGCCCATTGGGTCACTCTATTGGCAGCTGGGAGGGATGCAGGACAAGGTGCAGTAGTGTTGGAGGTTGTTCCGCCACCACGCCTCCAAAACGCTACTACTGCTACTGGTTGTGACACACCTCTCTCCTCCACCCCCTCCTCTTCTTCTTCCTCCAGTGCTCTGTCCTTGGAACCAGCGGTGCTCCGTAGGCGTACAAGGGGCTACGCAAGTACGCAGGCAAAAAGATGCCATGCCGTGCTTGCGCTGGTGTGTTTGGGGGACAGGAGCCACACTGGGCCAGAGGTTCTGGCAGCTCTGCAGGGGCAGGCCGAGAGGTGGTTGACGCCACGTCAGCTTAAGCCAGGAATGGTCGTTTCTGACAATGGCACCAACCTCCTCTCCGCCCTGCGACAGGGGCAGCTCACCCATGTGCCCTGCATGGCTCACGTCCTCAACCTGGTGGTGCAGCGGTTCTTGGGCAGGTTCCCAGGCTTACAGGATGTCCTGAGGCAGGCCAGGAAAGTCTGTGTGCATTTCCGCCGATCTTATAATGCCAGTGCTCGGCTGACTGAGCTGCAAAAGGAGCTGAACCTGCCCAAGAACCGCCTAATATGTGACATGCCCACCAGGTGGAACTCAACGTTGGCCATGCTGCAGCGACTGCACACGCAGCAGAGGGCCATCAATGAGTACCTTTGCGACTATGGCACCAGGACAGGGTCAGGGGAGCTTGGTTTTTTTTCCCCACGTCAGTGGAGCATGATCAGGGATGCATGCACTGTCCTCTCACCATTTGAGGAGGCCACGAGGATGGTGAGCAGTGACAGTGCATGCATCAGTGACACTGTCCCTCTTGTCCACCTGTTGGAGCATACGCTGCGTGGGATAATGGACAGGGCACTTGAGGCAGAACAGAGGCAGGAAGAGGAGGACTTCCTTGCCTCTCAAGGCCCCCTTTATCCGGACAGTGTTCCTTCTGTCCCACCCATCACACAGGAAGAGGATGAGGAGGAGGAGGAGGAGGAGGAGGATTGTGTGAGCATGGAGGTGGAGCCTGGCACTCAGCATCAGCAGCAGCAGTCTTTTAGGGATGATGTACAGTCCCAACAAACCAGTGGACTTGTACGTGGCTGGGAGGAGGTGGCTGGCGATCATGTCATCCTCAGTGACCCAGAAGACTCCGGACCGAATGCCTCAGCTAACCTACGCTGCATGGCCTCCCTGATCCTGCAAAGCCTGCGGAAGGATCCTCGTGTTCTTCGGATCAAGGAGAGGGACCATTACTGGCTGGCCACTCTCCTTGATCCGCGGTACAAGGGTAAGGTTGCGGACCTTATCTTGCCGTCGCAGAGGGAGCAGAGGATGAGACATCTCAGGGAGGCCTTGCAGAAAGGTCTGTGCAACGCGTTCCCAGAAACTGGGAGGCTACAAACTCCTGGTCCTGGGCGACGAGTTGCTGAGGCTTCGGTCAGTAGCAGAAGGAGCGGTGGGGAAGGTGGACGTCTGACCGATGCGTTCAGACAATTTTTTAGTCCGCAGCCCCAAGGTATGATCGGTTCCAGCAACCATCGCCAGCGTCTGATATACATGGTGCAGGAATACCTTGGGGCAAGGTCAGACTTGGACACCTTTCCCACCGAAAATCCTCTGGCTTACTGGGTCCTGAGGATGGATCACTGGCCACAGCTTGCACAGTATGCAATTGAGCTACTGGCCTGTCCTGCCTCCAGCGTTCTTTCCGAACGCACATTCAGTGCTGCTGGAGGATTTGTCACCGATCATAGGGTGCGCCTGTCCACCGCCTCGGTTGATCGACTGACCTTCATCAAAATGAATCAGTCTTGGATCACCACCAGCTACCAGGCACCTGAGGCGGATATAACTGAATAATTTTTAATATCACATCCCTTCAAGACTGCCTATGCTGATGCTGAGTGACTGTCCTCTTATGTTCACTGACTATCCTCTTCCTCCTCCTCAATGATCCATGCCACCACACCAGTGCCTAAGGCACAATTTTTCAGCCCCTGTTTAACAGGGGCGTGTACATACAATTTTTATAAAAAAAATGCTTCGCAACACGTGTGACTGCTGTGCTCCAAGTACAGTATCTGTGAGGGGTTGCAGTGTTGTGGCACCAGCACCAGTGCCTAAGGCAAATTTTTCAGCCCCTGTTTAACAGGGGCGTGTACTTACAATTTTTTAAAAAAATGCTTCGCAACACGTGTGACTGCTGTGCTCCAAGTACAGTATCTGTGAGGGGTTGCAGTGTTGTGGCACCAGCACCAGTGCCTAAGGCAAATTTTTCAGCCCCTGTTTAACAGGGGCGTGTACTTACAATTTTAAAAAAAAATGCTTCGCAACACGTGTGACTGCTGTGCTCCAAGTACAGTATCTGTGAGGGGTTGCAGTGTTGTGGCACCAGCACCAGTGCCTAAGGCAAATTTTTCAGCCCCTGTTTAACAGGGGCGTGTACTTACAATTTTTTAAAAAAATGCTTCGCAACACGTGTGACTGCTGTGCTCCAAGTACAGTATCTGTGAGGGGTTGCAGTGTTGTGGCACCAGCACCAGTGCCTAAGGCACAATTTTTCAGCCCCTGTTTAACAGGGGCGTGTACTTACAATTTTTTTTAAAAATGCTTCGCAACACGTGTGACTGCTGTGCTCCAAGTACAGTATCTGTGAGGGGTTGCAGTGTTGTGGCACCAGCACCAGTGCCTAAGGCAAATTTTTCAGCCCCTGTTTAACAGGGGCGTGTACTTACAATTTTTTAAAAAAATGCTTTGCAACACGTGTGACTGCTGTGCTCCAAGTACAGTATCTGTGAGGGGTTGCAGTGTTGTGGCACCAGCACCAGTGCCTAAGGCACAATTTTTCAGCCCCTGTTTAACAGGGGCGGGTAATTACAATTTTTTAAAAAAATGCTTTGCAACACGTGTGACTGCTGTGCTCCAAGTACAGTATCTGTGAGGGGTTGCAGTGTTGTGGCACCAGCACCAGTGCCTAAGGCACAATTTTTCAGGCCCTGTTTAACAGGGGCGGGTAATTACAAATCTTGATCTAATAGTTCACAGCAGGGCCCATTCCTGCGCCCACCAAGAGTAACTATGAGGGCCTACAGTCTTGTGGCAACACCGTCCACCACCACCGCCAAAGGCCCAATTTTTCTGCCCTGTTCATCAGGTGCTTGCAATTACAAATCTTGATCTAATAACTCACAGCAGGGCCCATTCTTGCGCCCACCAAGAGTAACTGTGAGAGCTTACAGTCTTGTGGCAGCACCGTCCACCACCACCGCCAAAGGCCCAATTTTTCTGCCCTGTTCATCAGGTGCTTGCAATTACAAATCTTGATCTAATAACTCACAGCAGGGCCCATTCTTGCGCCCACCAAGAGTAACTGTGAGAGCTTACAGTCTTGTGGCAACACCGTCCACCACCACCGCCAAAGGCCCAATTTTTCTGCCCTGTTCATCAGGTGCTTGCAATTACAAATCTTGATCTAATAACTCACAGTAGGGCCCATTCCTGCGCCCACCAAGAGTAACTGTGAGAGCTTACAGTCTTGTGGCAACACCGTCCACCACCACCACCACCCCCAATTTTTCTGCCCTGTTCAACAGGTGCATGCAATTACAAATCTTGATCTATTAACTCACAGCAGGGCCCATTCCTGTGCCCACCAGTCTTGTGGCTACACCAACATCTAATAGGGCAAATTTCTGCAGAGTATATACTCTGCATATATACAGAGTATATATGCGCCCACCAAGAGTAACTGTGAGAGCTTACAGTCTTGTGGCAACACCGTCCACCACCACCGCCAAAGGCCCAATTTTTCTGCCCTGTTCATCAGGTGCTTGCAATTACAAATCTTGATCTAATAACTCACAGTAGGGCCCATTCCTGCGCCCACCAAGAGTAACTGTGAGAGCTTACAGTCTTGTGGCAACACCGTCCACCACCACCACCACCCCCAATTTTTCTGCCCTGTTCAACAGGTGCATGCAATTACAAATCTTGATCTATTAACTCACAGCAGGGCCCATTCCTGTGCCCACCAGTCTTGTGGCTACACCAACATCTAATAGGGCAAATTTCTGCAGAGTATATACGCCAGGCCCCTACTTTCAAACATCCAACTTACAAACGACTCCTACTTGCAAATGGAAAGAGAAAACAGGAAGTGAGAGGAAATCTACCCCTAGGAAGGGAAATTCTATCCTGTTAGATTTAATTTGGGAAAAAGGTATCTCCTCTCTACTGATACTTTATCACCAATCCTTGTTTCAATTAAAACCCCACTTTTTCCAAAAACATTTGTCATTGGGACGGAAAGTGAGGTGACATGTTCTGAACAGATGTGCAAAGACAGCAAATGTTACAGGGGTGATAACCCCTCCCTATGTTCTCCAAAAAGCTTAAAAATAGATTTTTTTGGGATGGAGCTACACTTCATAATGTACCTGTTCAGATTCTACTTAAGAACAAACCTAAAGCCGCAAGTGGTTTTAAATGGCTTCTTTTTTTCCTTTAAAAATGTCATTTTGTGCAAGGACAGTTCTAAACACGGGAAACACATGCCACTTCACAGGCATACTTTAGACACCCCCCAGGTACCATATTTAAAGGAAAATTTCACTTTTTTTTTTTTCACTTTATGCATCATTAAAATGACTGCTCCCGAAAAAACGTTAGTTTTTAAAAGTTCTTTTTGCATTGATATATGTCCCCTGGGGCAGGACCCGGGTCCCCAAACCTGTTTTATGACATTAACATGCATATTGGCCGTTGTAATTAGCACTTTTGATTTCGAACGTTCGCGTCCATTATAACGTATAGGGTTCGAAAATTCGCGCGAACTTTCGGTCGGTTCGAAGGTTCTGGTGCGAACCGAACCCGGGGGTGTTCGGCTCATCCCTATTCAGGACTCTGATTTCAGGATTTCATATCTCACCCAGGGGCGCGCTATTCCCCCTCGGCCCCTCCTCCTGCTATCCTGTCCCTGAAGTCGGGCACGTCTTTGACTTCAAGTCACAGAGCAAAGTCGGATCCAAAGTAGGACGAGTGTCGTGTCGCACCAGTGTAAATCCGGCCACGTGAAACATCGTCATCATTAGTGGATTGCACCATGTGTGTCTGTGAATTCCATCTAAATGGATTGTCCGCTGGTGCAGCAAGGGTTCTACTAAACCCAGATTCCGCTGTGGTTGGGGTGGTTTTAATGACATCCATTTTACATTTGTTAATCAAGGGTGTCTTTCAATTGAAGATCTAATTGAGTAATTAACCACACATGGAGTCACATATTTGAAACATTTTAGTATATATATTGCACTGTTTTTGGTGGTAGGGTAGCTATGACTAAGCACTGTTAAGTGTGAAACGCGTTAGCTCGTTTGTCCCATTTTTTTGCTGTGACTTGTATATGTTGGACTTTTTATAAATAAAGGCTATATTCCGGAGTGCGGCTGTCCAGAACTTCCTTTTTGCCTCATGTAGAGTAGGAGAGGTTGAACTAGAGAGTTCCAGAGGATGAGAGAGGCTCTGGAAAAATCCTGGAGATGAGCATGGGAGGAGAAGACAAGGGGGCTTGAGAGTCTTGAGAGGAGCGTAGAGGACGGTTTGGGTGATATTTGGAGACAATATTGATGATGTAGCCTGGGGCAGAGTTGTGAATGGCTTTGTATGTTGTGGTTAGTATTTTGAATTTAATTTGCTGGGCGATGGGGAGCCAGTGTAGGGATTGGAGGAGAGGGGTGGCAGACACTGGTAAGGGGGATAAGTCTGGCAGCAGCATTCATGATAGACTGAAGAGGGAATAGCCTATGGAGAGGTAGACCAATGAGAAGGGAGTTTCAATAGTCAAGGCGAGAGATAACAAGAGAGCGAATGAGGAGCTTGGTGGTTTCATTTGTTAAAAAGGGGTGTATTTTAGAGATGTTACGGAGGTGAAGTCTACAAGCTTCCAACAGCAATTGGATGTGGGGCTGAAAGGATACGTCAGAGTCTAGGATTACACCTAGTACCCTGGCATGAGGGGAGGGATTGATGGTTGCATTACTGACTTTGATGGAAATGTTATGGGGGGCACAGGCAGGGGGGAATATTACCAGCTCGGTTTTACAGAGATTTAGTTTAAGGAAGTGGTGCGACATCCATGCTGATATGTCAGTTAGTAAGTTAGTAATGTGAGAGGAGACTGAAGGAGTGAGGTGAGGAGCAGACAGATAGATTTGGGTGTAATCTGCATATTGATGGTATTGGAAGCCGTGAGCGGTTATCAAGTGACTAAGGGAGGTGGTGTAGATAGAGAAGGGTTCCCAGAACAGAGCCTTGGGGAGCCCCACAGAAAGGGGAAATGGAGAGTAGGAGACAGAGTTGTAGGTAACACTGAAGGAGTGCTGTGATATTAAGTAGGAGAACCAGGATAGAGCAGAATCTTGGAGGCCAAGAGAACAGCGTTTATTGAGAAGGAGCGGGTGGTCAACAGTATCTAAGGCCACAGAGAGGTCAAGCATTAGGAGTATGGAGTAGACATGTGCATTTGTTTTCGTCCGAATGCAAACGATAACGAATGTGCAGAATCCGAAAACCAAAAGATCCGACAAAAACAAATGCTTAATTTAGTTTTCGTTGCAACAGTTCGAAATAGATAGGAGATTCAACATGATGCTGACAATAGCGATCTGTGTCCACCTGTGGTCGAATGTACCTAACCTTAGCTCTATTAGTTCAAGATTGTTCTACATAGAAAAAAAAGATTTGACATAGAGAGAAAAGATTTGACATAGAGAGAAAAGATTTGACATAGAGAGAAAAGATTCAACATAATAGAGATAATAGCAAAAAAGGTTGAATGTGCTTAACCTAACACTATTAGTCCAAGATTATTCGACATAGAGAGAAAAGATTTGACATGAAGATTCGACAAAGCAGTCACCGCGAGCGGACATTTATGGTCAAATGCTCTGCCCATAGGCTATAGAAGAATTCTAATGTTGGTTGACTAGTAATAATATTTAATAAATATAATTATTACTAGTGTCATACAACATTAGAATTCTACTATAGCTTGTAGGCGGAACATTCGACTGGAAATGTACGATTGGGGTACAGTTTAGCTGCTCCGTCGAATCTTCTAAGAACATTCGACAGACACCATAAGCCTTCAATGACAGATTCAACCTTAATTATTTTAGCTTTTCAGACGAATGCATTTTTTAACAAAACCAAATAAATAAAAACTAATTTCGGGAGTAACTAAATACATTTATTTTTCGGACGAAAACGAAATTCCGAAACAAAATATTTCAGTGTGCACATGTCTAGTATGGAGTAGTGGCCATAGGTTTTAGCAGTTAGTAAATCGTTAATGAGTTTTCTTAAGGCAGTTTCTGAGGAGTGCTGCAAGCAAAATCCAGACTGCAAGGGGTCTATTTTCACAGAGGTAGGAGCTAAGATGGTTGTAGACTAAGGCTACTTTCACACTGGAGCGGTGGGGGCGCTGGCGGTAAAGCGGCGCTATATTTAGCGCCGCTTTACCGGCGTTTTAGCGGCGCATTGCGGCCGCTCGCGGGGTGTTTTTACCCCCCGCGAGCGGCCGAAAAAGGGTCAATACCGCCCGCAAACCGCCGCTATTGCGGCGTTTTGCGGGCGGGTTCGGCGCGCTCCCCCATTGTTTTCAATGGGACCGGGCGCTATAGGAGCGGTAAATATACCGCTCCTATAGCGAGCCAAAGATGCGGCTTGCAGGACATTTTTGAGCGTCCTGCAAGCGCACCGCTTCAGTGTGAAAGCCCTCGGGCTTTCACACTGAAGGAACAGCAACAGCTGTTTCAGGTCGGTTTGCAGGCGCTATTCTTAGCGCAATAGCGCTTGCAAACCGCCCCAGTGTGAAAGGGGCCTAAGCGTTCTAGAAGTTTAGAGGTGAATGGGAGCAATGAGATGGGTGTTAAGTTGTTCAGATTGGTGGGGTCCAGTGAGGAATTTTTTGGTATGGGAGTGATCTGCACATGTTTTAGAGGTGAGGGGAAGCTGCCACTAGAGAGGGAGAGATTGAAGATAAGAGTGAGGGAGCATAGGATATAATAAGAGGGTGAACGTAGAAGTTGTGAGGGAACAGGGGACAGGCTTGCTAGAAGAAAGTGAGCTGAGCTAAATGTAATTTTGTCATATGTCAAATGTAATTGCTAATACCTGTAAAATAAAAAAGAGCCTTAGATGCAGATGCTGTCCGAACAAAATGAAAGCTAATGTCAATCATACTTGACTCCAGCTACACCATATTAATGCACAAACAATACATATCTGATGTTCAATAAAGATTTATAGGAAGCTATAAGAACAGTGTGTTGATATTTATAAATTAATTTGAATTGCTCTTGCTGTTTTTTTTATTTTATTTTTTAGTCATGTGACTGGCACAGCACCAATCAGGCCTGGTCAGACACAGACACAGGGAAAGATCACGTGACCACCCAACAGTGCTGCAGGAATAAGGTACTTAGAGGAATTTAAATGAAAACAAAATAAAGTGGCATAATATACTGTATATGATTCATGTAAATATATTATGGCAATTAACACCTCCTTGTTTAATATCACTTTAAGACTTGACATTTTGGGTATTTATTTACTCAGAGCAACTTCATATTTTACATTTTACCACGGTAATATAAGTGCTCTAAAATGAACAATTTTTTACTGAAATTTTGCATTTGATAAAGTGTTGCGCTAATATTGTGAAACATAAAAAGTTGAAACCACAGCTATTTTACTCTCCAGGATGTCTGCTTTAAGAAAATATATAATGTTGTAGGAGGTTTAACCACTTGTGGACCACGCTATAGCTGAAAATGGTTACAGTGCGGTCCTCCTGTAGCACCCTCATGTTTAGACTAGAAGTTATGTTAGTGTACTTGTTAGTGTAGGAAATTTTTAGCTTGGATAAGGGCCAAGCCTGGGCTGTGAATCTGGGTCAGGGTTTAGTGACTCAAGGCTTGGTGACTCATCATGGCAGCTTATCCGGTGCCTCCCCTTGTTTTCTGGGACATTGGAGAATGTTCTGGACATAGTGGGTGGAAGCTAGAGGGAGCTGCTTGGAATATTTATGAGGGCCTCGGACAATCCCCAGTGAAGGACTGGCAGGGGGCAGGCCACCTCATCAATAGGTATGAGTCAGGCCAGGGAGGGGCAGTCAGGTGAAAGATGGAGATGGAGTGCTGAGGAGGCTGTTGGTGGCCCTTGTGGGTGCCCCCTAGTCTGCGGAGGTGACCTCGGGCCTGGGGCTCGGATGTAGGAAGATTCCCATTAAAACCCTTCCTGGAGGCAGGGGAGCAAGGAGAGAGGACAGCGGGAGCAGGTCAGTACATCTGGGAGATCTCCTGGGTGTCAGCCGGGTGGGCTAGTGACTGTCAGTCTGGAGGATTGAGGGAAGAAGTAAGCCTGAAGAGGTATTTCTGTGATTAGTAGCCACAGGATTGATGTTAGCTGGACACTGAAATTCTGCTACACAACTAAAAGGCCCATAGGTTCCTGCCTGTAATGAGCCATTGCTTCACCTGACTTAGTGACTGTCAGATACACACAGTGTTCCAGCTAGGTTCTGCAAGCAAGTGTGTTGGAGTGAAGAAGAGGAGTTGTATATAGAGACTGTATATAGCAGTGGTCTCAAAGTACCGGCCCGTGGGCCATTTGCGGCCCGCGGACTGGTTGTAAATGGCCCACAGCAGAAGGCAGGGCCAATCCTGGACGGGTTTGCACCGCAGAGGGGGAGGCGCGGAAGAGCTTTGTCTCCGTCTCCTATGTCCTCTCTGCTGCATGCTGCTGCAGCCCAGAGAGAGAACAGAGCGAAGGAAGGAGCGGAGAAAGGATACGCCCAATGCCCTGCCCATCGCCCCGCCCACCTAGGCACTGGTGATCGATCAGAGCCCCGGATCCAGGGTCCTGCTGCCACCTCAGGGAGGTGGACGGGTTTGCACCGCAGAGGGGGAGGCGCCGAAGAGCTTTGTCTCCGTCTCCTATGTCCTCTCTGCTGCAGGCTGCTGCAGCCCAGAGAGAGAACAGAGCGGAGGAAGGAGCGGAGAAAGGATACGCCCAATGCCCTGCCCATCGCCCCGCCCACCTAGGCACTGGTGATCGATCAGAGCCCCGGATCCAGGGTCCTGCTGCCACCTCAGGGAGGGAGATTGTGTCCTTCTCTGGGTGCCCTGTCACTAGGCGTGTGTGTATACCAGGAGCTGACAGGAGGAGAGGTGTGAGCCATCACACTGAGGCAAGTCCTTAGTGGGGTGACTGGGGTAGAAATTTGAGTGTGGGGGGTATTTATGGAGTGTGGGGGGTATTTATGGGGGTATTTATGGAGTGTGGGGGTATTTATGGAGTGTTGGGGGTATTTGTGCAGTGTGGGAGGTATTTGTGCAGTGTGGTGGATATTTATGGTGTGTGGTGGGTAATGCTGGTGTTAATAATGCGTTTGCTGACACCAGTGCTGGGGTTAATAATGCGTTTGCTGACACAAGTGCTGGGTTTAATAATGCGTTTGACACCAGTGTTGGGTTTGCTAATGCGTTTGCTGACACCGGTGCTGGGTTTAATAATGCATTTTGCTGACACCAATGTTGGGTTTACTAATGGATTTGACACCAGTGTTGGGTTTACTAATGCGTTTGCTGACACCAGTGCTGGGTTTAATAATGCATTTTGCTGACACAAGTGCTGGGTTTAATAATGCATTTTGCTGACACAAGTGCTGGGTTTAATAATGCATTTGACACCAGTGTTGGGTTTACTAATGAATTTGCTGACACCAGTGCTGGGTTTAATAATGCGTTTTGCTGACACGAGTGCTAGGGTTTAATGCGTTTTGCTGACACCAGTGCTGGGTTTAATAATGCGTTTGCTGACACCAGTGCTGAGTTTAATAATGCATTTTTCTGACACCAGTGCTGGGTTTATTATTGCGTTTGACACCAGTGCTGGGTTTAATAATGCGTCTGCTGACACCGGTGCTGGGTTTAATAATGCGTCTGCTGACACTGGTGCTGGGTTTAATAATGCGTCTGCTGACACCAGTGCTGGGTTAATAATGTGTTTTGCTGACAGCAATGCTGGGGGTTAATAACGCGTTTGCTGACATCGGTGCTGGGTTTAATAATGCGTTTGCTGACACCAGTACTGGGGGTTAATAGTTCTCAGAAGGGGGACTGTAAGCTCAGCACACAAATATACATACATTGGGGGTTATTTATTAAAGGCAAATCCACTTTGCACTACAAGTGCACTTGGAAGTGCAGTCGCTGTAGATCTGAGGGGGACATGCAAGGAAAATAAAAAAACAGCATTTTAGCTTGTACATACAGTAATTGTATGATAACATCAGCAGAGCTTCCCCTCATATCTACAGGGACTGCACTTACAATTACACTTTCAAGTGTAATTGCAGTGCACTTGTAGTGCAGAGTGGATTTGCCTTTAGTAAATCAACCCCATTGTGTAATGATAACATATGACACCCAGTGATTACTGACATATGTTTTTCTTTTTAATTATATCCTTAGCTTGTATTGCACAAAGTGCAAATTACACCAGGAAGTGGACAGTGTTCTCTGACCTTGTAATGCACCATAATCATGTCCGTTAAATCTAAAAGAAAAGTTGATGCTGAACAGAGGAAATTTCAAGATAGGTAGACAAGTGATTATTTTTTTTTAGAGTTTAATAAGATGGCTACTTGCCTGATCTGCACTGAAAAGGTTTCTGTTCTGAAAGATTATAACCTTAAAGAGGAAGTAAAGCCTATTTAAAAAAAAAAAAAACGGAACCTGCAAGGAAAAGGCATAATGAGCTAGTATGCATAGCATACTAGCTCATTATGAATGACTTACCTGAGAACAAAGCCCCCGAAGCGACCCTCATCCACGATCTTCTGCGCCGTCATCAAACCCGGAGTGACTTCCGGGTCTCACCGCTTCATCGCTGTCATTCGCTGGAGCGGTGATGACGTCACTCCCGCGAATGCGCACGAGAGCGGCATATCGCCATCATCTCGGCATGCTCAGTGCGCCTGCAGGCCGCTGTCTACGGCGCATGCGCCATAGATAGCGGTGCCTTTTCTTTTCTAAATATTTCCTAAACCATGTAGGTTTAGGAGATATTTATTGGACCTACAGGTAAGCCTTAATCTAAGCTTACCTGTAGGTCAAAGTGGTTTGTAAGGGTTTACAACCACTTTAAAGTGGTTCTGCACCCATTTCATTTAGTAAATCTCTTTGCCTTCCAAATCAGGCAAAGAGTACTAAATGAAATGTGTTTTTTTTTTTTTTACTTACCTTGTAATTGATGACTTCCAGTCTTCTGTCTCTTCGGGGGTGGGCGGGGTCTCTGCGTCGATCGTCGTCAGGCCGCACTGTCTCCTGGGATCTGGTGTCATTGTTCCCAGGAGTCAGTGCGGACATCTTCCGAAATCTCACGAGATTTCGGCCACATCTTCCGAAATCTCGCGAGATTTCGGACACATCTTCCGAAATCTCGTGAGATGTCGGCAGATGTGCCGTTACTGCGCACGCGCGAGTAACGGCGGTGCATGCTGGGCCATCTAAAGTGCCTGTGGGGGTTTCACATGCCCATAGGCAAGATGGCCCCCAGCACAAAAGAAGAAGATGAAGAACTTCATCGGACGAAAACCGGCGGCGATCGAGATGGAAGATGGAACAGGTAAGTCCCCCAATTGAGCTATATGCCCTTGGCATATAGCCCAAAAAAAAAAACGGGTGCAGAACCGCTTTAAGCGGCATTATAATACTAAACATGCTGACCACTATGCAAAGAATGAGGGAAAAGAAAAGGAGAGACAAATTGGCCATCTTCAGAAAGCACTGTCCATGCAGCAAAATCTCTTTAAGCGTGCAAAAAAGGAATGTGATGCAGCAGTCGACGCTAGCTATGTGGTGTGTGAGCAAGTTGCAAAAGCTGGAAAGCCATTTACTGATGGGCAGTTTCTTAACCACTTGCTTACTGGGCACTTAAACCTCTCCTGCCCAGACCAATTTTCAGCTTTCAGCGCTGACGCACTTTGAATGACAATTGCGCGGTCATACAACACTGTACCCAAATTAGATTTTTATAATTTTTTTCCCACTAATAGAGCTTTCTTTTGGTGGTATTTAATCACAGTTGGGGTTTTTATTTTTTGCTAAACAAACAAAAAAAGATGGAAAATTAAAAAAAAAAAAAAATCATGTTTAATAGTTTGTTATAACATTTTGCAAACAGGTAATTTATGCGCTGATGAGATGGCACTGGTGAGCACTGATAGGCTGCACTGATTGGCATTAATAGGCACAGTTAAGACGATACTGATAGGCACAGATAAGGTGGCACTGATGGCCACTGATAAGATGGCACTGATGGGCCCTGATGGGTGGCACTGATGGGTGGCACGGATGGGTGGCACGGATGGGCACTGATAGGTACCACTGATAGATGGCACTGATGGGCACTGATAGGTGGCACTGATAGGTTGGCACCGATGGGCACTGATAGGTACCACTGATAGATGGCACTGATGGGCACTGATAGGTGGCACTGATGGGCACTGATAGGTGGCACTGATGTGCAACACTGTTCTTGAGGCACTGATTGTGGGCACTGATAGATGGCACTGTGGGTACTGACAAATGTCATTGTGGGCACTGACAGGTGGCACTCTGGGCACTGATAGGTAGCGCTGGTGGGCACTGGTAGGCAGCACTGTTGCCTACTGCTAGGTGGCACTTGTAGCGGGCACAGGTGGGCACTGAGTTGCTGGCAGCAGCTCGCAGTGATCGGGACTGATGTTCCTCTCACTGCCGCCGGTGGTCGGCCTTCTTTTTTTCCTCCTCGGCACGAGGAGCAAAAAATTGCCGATTACCGGCTGTGTTGACATCACATGATCAGCTGTCATTGGCTGACAGCTGATCACGTGGTAAGGGGTCGGGATCGACCCCTTACTCCGATCTGTGATCCAGCGAGTCCCTTCAGGGGGCGCGCAGGCCGCTCGTGCACGGGACAATGTCAATAGACGTCGTCCCGACAATGCAGGTCCGGCGCTGTAACCGTCATTCGGCTATAGCGTGGATCTCAAGCGGTTAAAGATTGCATGGTAAAAGTTGCCGATATCCTTTGTCCTGAGAAGGCAAGTCTGTTCAGAAACACCAGCCTATCAGCAAATACAGTGGCAGAGAGGATCAGTTTGTTGGCAGATAGCATATATGATCAAATGTGTGATAAAGGTACAAAGTTCTGTTTCTATTCGCTGGCTCTTGATGAGAGCACTGACATAAATGACACTGCTCAGCTTGCTGTATTTGTCAGAGGAATTAATGACCAGTTTGAAGTGACTGAAGAGTTGCTCAGTTTAATTGCAGTACATGGACAGACTACAGGCAGCAACATATTTCAGCATCTCTATAATGTAAATGATCGTGCTGCCCTACCTTAGGATAAATTGGTTGGAATAACCACAGATGGTGCCCCATCAATGACTGGGAAAAGAAATGGCCTAGTGGCGCTGATACAACGAAAACTGGAAGAAGAGAATGCAGATCCCGCCATTGCTTTACACTGCATTATTCATCAACAGGCACTTTGCAGCAAATGCTTGAAAGTTGACAATGTTATGCCAGTTGTGGCGAAATGTATTAATTACATCAGTTCAAGGGGCTTACAGCACCACCAATTTTGTGCTTTTTTGGAGGAAATTGGAGCAGCTTATGGTGACGTCCTGTACTTTACAGAGGTACGCTGGTTGAGCAGAGGCAATGGGGGTTATTTACGAAAGGCAAATTCATTTTTGAAATTGCACTGAAAGTACACTTGGAAGTGCAGTCGCTGTAGATCCGAGGGGTACATACAAGGAAAATAAAAAACAGCTTTTTAGCTTGCACATGATTGGATGAGAAAATCAGCAGAGCTTCCCCTCATTTCACATCTACCCCTCAGATTTACAGCGACTGCACTTCCAAGTGCACTTGCAGTGCAATTTCAAGTGCACTTTGCACTTGTAGTTTGCACTTGTAGTGCAAAGTGGATTTGCCTTTCGTAAATATCCCCCAATGTCTTAAAGAGGTTTTTTGAACTAAGGCAGGAAATCAATACATTTCTGACGGATGGAAGACTGGATGTTTCTTGAACTTGATCATGGACTTTTTGGTTGATATGACACAGGTGCTCAACAAACTGAATCTGAATCTGCAGGGCCAAAACCAATTTGTCACTGTGGCTTTTGACAATGTGAAAGCATTCACCTTAAAGCTGCAATTATGGAAAACACAGTTCCCCCCAAAAAAACTCAGCCATTTTCCAACATTAAAGTCTGTATTTGAAGAACAGTGTGAAGATCTTTCTGTGCTTTGTATTGATAAACATGTTGCTGCCATGGAGAACCTTCAACAGTAATTTGATGAGCGGTTTTCTGACTTCGCTATCCACAATGCAACCTTCCAGATGTCTTCAGACCCATTTTCCTTTGATGTGAACAGTGCTCCAAATGTGCTGCAAATGGATCTTATAGATCTACAATGCAGCGCTGACCTCAAAGCCAAATTCAGAGATGCACAGGGAAACACAGAAATTATAGTTCAGTTTTTGAGAGTGTTACCAGCTACTTTTCCAGAGCTGTCCAAACTGCTCAAACTTGTCATGTGCTTATTTGGAAGTACATACCTGTGTGAAAAATTATTCTCCACTATGAGCTTAAAAATAAATCTAGAACCAGGTCTAGGCTAACTGATGCCCACCTTCAGGCTGTTGTTAGGGTCTCAACTGCTAACTCACTTAACCGGTTACCGACCGGTGCACGACGATATACGTCGGCAGAATGGCACGGACAGGCAGGAGGGCGTATATATAAGTCCCTCCTTAATGCCGTCCGTGCCATCGGGAGCGGCACACAAGTTTTTTTTATATATTTTTGGGGGATATTTATTATAGCAAAAAATAATGTGTTTTTTTTCAAAATTTTCGCACTTTTTTGTTTATAGCACATGTAGCGGGGTCGTACCCCTTTTAGGGGAAAAGACTACATTCCCCATAATTCCCCAGGCTCCCGGGCTGCTTGTTTCCGCCCGAGAGGCTGCTGGGGGAGGGGATAAAAAGGAGGAGGAGAGACCGCCTCTTCCTCTTCTGATGCCTCTTCTGACTGGGACGCCTCTTCTGACTGAGCTGGTGACGCGGAGACTTGTTCCTGAGGGGACACCTGTGCGGACCGGGACTGCTGAAGGCCTGAAGCCTGGGCCTTGCAGCAGACAGAGTGAGACTCTCACCCCTCAGAGTCAGCAGCAGCGGAGCGGAGACTTTTCCCTACAGTCGGTCGGAGAGAGGACCGGAACGCAGGGGCTGTGGCTGAGGAGACCGGACGCCGCCATTGGAGGGACCGGAGCTGAGGACGGTACGCCAGGATTGGTGAGAGAGCTGAAAGGCTCATCCTGCATTGATACACACACTTTCATGCCTATTGAACTGCCAAGGCACAATTTACCTCAGAGCAGCAAATGTTACTTTCTGTGGATTACAAATACACCATTTAAAGCTACATGTGCACCACCTCTACAGATCTATTGCCGGTGAAGGATACTGTACTTATACAAGGACTGAGCTCTATTGCTAGGGATCAGGCCTGGTCCGTTAGGTAGGCACAGATAGATTTATTGCACCTCAGGGGTGCATAGCAGACGGTCGCCACACTTGGCGCTCCGTTCCCCATTGCTAGTTTGATACATACATGTGTTCATGTTAAAGTGCATATTGCAGGGACCTGCTAAAGTATTGTAAGTCATATGTTTAAATGCATGTTACTATTTCTTTTCCTTACTGCCAAAGTAAAGCCAGTTATTCTTATCTCAGCAGTCTGCTTGTGAGTTCATACCCATTACACTTAGAGTATAAGTGATATTTATATGTGCATAGATACATACCCCTTTACTAACTGTGCCAGAGCGGGTAGAGCAAATTGCCGGGGGTTGGTGGAGCTGCACTCAGGGACCCAAAACAAACCAGCGGCCCTCTTAACTGGGGGTATCGCTACACGTGGGGGCTCGTAATCCGGGATCCTGAGTCAGCGGGAAAAAGCCACCAGAAGGTACCAGCATGGACCCGATAGAAGTGGGACGGTGGTCCGCAACATGGGCCGCTGATCCAGCCGCAGCAGCAGTCATTGAACTGCCAGGGATATGGCAGAGAGAGGCAGTCAAGCAGCTCATAATGTCCCTATCCCCATGCCACAAGTCATGGATAATGGACATGAGAAATGATGCTGGGTATACATACGCCCTGATAGAATGGAAGGAAGAGACTCCAGAGCAGTTCAGGAGCCAAAGCATACAGGCACCGGATGGTCAGACCTATCAATTGCTGCATACGCTGCCGCGTAAGGGAGACTATTCTCCTGTGAAAACTATGCTATCCCCAAAGAAGGAAGAGCAGAAGGGCGCGGAAAGCCCCGCACCCGCACAAACTACTCTTAGCGCAGAACTGTGTGCTGTCCTAGGGGAGATTGTGACTCAGTGCAGAAGAGACCCCGGGGACTACCCGATGTCGGGATACAGGAAACTCCGGATGTTCTCTTGGAGGACACCTGTACCCTCGGGAGAAGAGAGGTTTGAAGAGTGGTTAGATGGTGCCACGCAGGCCTTAGAAGAATGGGAGGTCCCAGAAAGTAGGAAGAAGCAAAGGATTGTTGAGAGCCTAAAGGGGCCTGCCCTAGAGGCCATACGCAATCTGAAGACGAGCAAGAAAGATTGCACTGCCCAGGACTACATAGACATCCTGGAAAGTGTGTTTGGTGGGACAGAAAAAGTCACAGAACTTACCTATCAACTGGAACACTGTTACCAGAAGACAGGGGAGAAGCTGTCGGAGTATATGGGACGGTTAGACAAGATCCTGCACAGGATTATCCTGAAGAAGGGGATAGATCCGGGGAAGGTAGATGAAGCCCGTGCCCAGCAGGTGATGAGGGGAGCCCAACCCCTGGACCCTGTCGCACTAACACTACGCACCCGGCAGGATGGGAAGAGCCTGGACTACCCCGATCTCATTCGAATGATCAGAGAAGAAGAGGCCATGTTGGAGGAGAAACGGGAAAAGCAAGTAATGGGGTCTACAAAACTTCCAGTGGCCACGGTCAGGTCGGCCTTAACCCCTGAAAGAGAGACAGAAGTAGATGCCCTGAAGTTGCAGATGTCTCAGATGATGGAAATACTGACGTCTCTAGTGGCGAAAGAGACGCCCAGTCCCAAGAAAGAAACAAGCAGGAGGGAATTGTTTCCAGCTGTTTCAGCACCAGCATCCCCACCTGACTACGGTGAGATGATCTGTTTTAATTGTGGAGGAATTGGTCATATTGCAGCTGTATGTTCCAGTCCCAAGAAGAAGAAAACAGAAAGCCGCCAGCCGGCGGGAAACGCCAAAGGGCCCCGGTGAAGGAGTCAACCGGGTGCCCATCGCCTTCAGTGAGCTCCAAGAAGAATAACGGAAAGAGAAGAGGAGATCAAACCCCTCAGAAGGAACCCAGGGATCCTCAACCAAGGTACACTCCAGAGAAAGGGGGCAAGACCCCTCCGAAGGGACACAGTACTCCTAAACGAGAACCCCTAAAAGTGAGAGATAACAATGTCCCTCAACGGGTTCACACTCCCACTAAGAGGGAGAAAATTAATGCATACCAGGCTCAAGAAAGGATCAAGCGTGGATCAAGAGCTGGTAAAGAAAAGAGTCCAAAGAAGAGGACAGCATTAACTCGGCCCTACCCAGAAGAGCTGGTTGGTCCATCTCCTACTGTACCCATCCAAGTGGAAGGGGTGTACACGAAGGCCCTCCTGGACACTGGAGCACAAGTGACCCTATTGTACAGGGACTTCTATGACAGATACCTGAGTCATCTGCCTATACAGAAGATAGAAGAGTTGGAGATAAGGGGACTGGGAACTCAGAGTTTCCCCTATGATGGATACCTACCCATACGGTTGACCTTTGACCCATCCGTGGCTGGAAAGGCTGAAGTGTTCGACACCCTGGCAGTGGTGTGCCCTCGCCCGCCTGGAACCAGCAAGACCTCCCTGATTATAGGGACAAACACGGATCTAGTCAGAAGGCTTCTGACCCCCCTGGTGAAGAAAGAGAATCTTTCAGCCCCCAAGATCCATCCCATGCTGAAGGCAGCCTACCAGCGGTTGGTCCTAGAGCAGAAGACCCCAAGTGAGGGGATAGGAAGGGTATGGAGGCTTGGAAAAGAAAGAGCAGTGTTACAGCCTGGAGAGGTGACCTGCATGAGAGCCACGGTGAAACTTAATTGGGAGCAGCCTGGCCCCTTTGTAATGTTGGAACCCGACCCAATGGAGGGTCACTCAGGTCTGGAAGTGATACCAGAAGTGATCTCATTGAAGGACCTGAAGAAGGCTAGAGGAAGAGTCCCTGTCAGTGTGAGGAACCCCACGGAGCTGCCCGTGGAGATCCCTGCCAGGATGCTTCTGGGACAGGTGAGTCCTGCTGTCCCAGTTGGCTGGTCAGAAGTGAAGGGGACGGGCAAAGGAGAAGATGTTTGGAAGAAACTATCCATGGAAAACCCAAACCTACCTGGAGCTTGGAAAGAGAGAGCCAAGGCCCAGCTGACCAGATGGGAGAAGATTTTCTCTAAAGATGAGTTTGATGTGGGGTGTGCGAGGAGTGCCACCCATCGAATCCGCATGCAAGAGGACAAGCCATTCAGAGAGAGAGTGAGGCGAGTCCCGCTAGCAGATCTGGAGGATCTGAGGGAGCAGCTTGCGGAACTGAAGAAGACGGGAGTGATTAGGGAGTCCAGAAGCCCCTATGCCTCCCCAATTGTGGTAGTCCGGAAGAAGAATGGATCATTGAGGCTCTGCATTGACTACAGAACTCTCAACAGGAGGACCATTCCTGACCAGTACACCACGCCAAGGATAGAGGATGCCTTACAGAGTTTATCTGGAGCTAAGTGGTTCAGTGTGATGGACCTCAAGAGTGGGTATTACCAAATCCCCATGCATCCAGAAGATAGAGAAAAGACTGCCTTCATAACCCCAGTAGGGTTCTTTGAGTTCAACAGGATGCCTCAGGGCCTATCTGGAGCTCCTGCTACATTTCAACGCCTTATGGAAAGGACAGTTGGAGACATGAATCTCATAGAAGTCCTTGTGTACCTAGACAATGTCATTGTCTTTGGAAAGACTTTGGAAGAACATGAAGCCAGATTGGAGAAAGTACTGAAGAGGCTCAGTGAAGAGGGACTTAAACTTTCTCCCGAGAAGTGTCGGTTCTATCAGTCTTCTGTGAACTATCTGGGACACATAGTGTCTGAAAAAGGAGTGGCTACAGACCCTGAGAAGTTGGAGGCAGTTACTTCGTGGCCAAGACCCACAACAGTTACAGAACTATGGTCTTTCTTGGGGTTCTGCTCCTACTACCGCAGGTTTGTGGATGGGTTTGCCCGCATTGCGAAACCCCTAAACGAACTGCTCAAGACAGAAGGAGAGGAAGATGGATTGGGGCCTAGGAGGCCTGGTGAGTCGGTTCAAGACCAATGGAACTCAAGGTGTGAAGAGGCTTTCAGAACCTTGAAGAGAAGTCTCACCACAGCCCCAGTTTTGGCCTATGCTGACCCCACTAGACCATATGAGCTACATGTTGATGCCAGCCATGAGGGCCTAGGTGGAGTACTCTACCAGGAGTATGAAGACCAGCTGCGACCAGTGGCCTATGTGAGCCGGAGCCTGACCCCCTCCGAGAAGAACTATCCCACCCACAAGTTGGAGTTCTTAGCCCTCAAATGGGCAGTTGTTGACAAACTGAGAGACTATCTGTATGGGGCCGAGTTTACTGTAAAGACAGATAACAACCCCTTGACCTACCTATTCACCACCGCCAAGCTGGATGCAACTGGACACAGATGGTTGGCGGCGTTGTCTGGATTCAATTTCAGCCTCAAGTACAGACCAGGGGCTGGAAATAGGGATGCAGATGCCCTGTCCCGAAGATCCCATGTCATGGTCGATGATTGGGAAGACTGGACCCAAGTGGCACCAGAAGGAGTGCGAGCCCTTTGTCAGGGGGCTGAACTCCAAGCCAGAGGAGGATCCAGAGCGGAAGAGATAGGAGTTACCACAGTGGGAGTCCCAAAGTGTTACTGTGGGGTAACTCAACTAGAAGAAGAGTGTCTACCGAAGCTGTCCAAGAAAGAGTTAAGGTGTGACCAATTGGAAGACCCCATGGGGAGATTGGTCCTGGAAGCCCTGGAAAACCAGAGTCCAGAGGGACTTCGCCTTCACCCTTCCAAAGAAGCTCGCCTACTGAGGAGAGAGTTGGACAAGTTACAGGTGCATCAGGGGGTAGTCTACCGAAGGGGCCCCTCTGATGGCCCAGAAGACAAGTGGCAGTTGTTTCTCCCAGAAAAGCATCGAGAGACTGTGCTGATTGCCTTACATGACCAGCATGGTCACTTGGGAGCAGAGAGAACCTTCCAACTTGTCAGAGACCGGTTTTATTGGCCCTGCATGAGGGCCGAAGTGGAGGAGTATTGCCATTCCTGTGCAAGATGCATTCAGAGGAAGACTTTACCCCATCAAGCTGCCCCAATGGGCCATCTACAAAGTCAAGGCCCAATGGATCTGGTATGCATTGATTTTCTCTGCCTCGAACCCGATTTGAGTGGATTGGGAAATGTTCTGGTGGTAACCGACCATTTCACCCGTTATGCTCAGGCTTTCCCAACCAAGGACCAGAAGGCCTCTACAGTAGCCAAGGTACTTTTGGAGAAGTACTTTGTTCATTATGGACTACCACAGAGAATCCATTCAGACCAAGGAAGGGACTTTGAGAGTCGCCTGATCAGGAAGCTACTAGATTCTCTGGGAGTAGAGAAGACTAGAACTACACCATATCACCCTCAAGGTGATGCCCAGCCTGAAAGGTTCAACAGGACCCTATTGAACATGCTGGGAACTTTAGAAACAGAGAAGAAGCAACATTGGAGTCAACACATTTCAGCTCTAGTGCATGCTTACAATTGCACCACAAGTGATGTGACAGGTTTCTCCCCTTACCGACTTATGTTTGGGAGAGAAGCAAGATTGCCAGTGGATTTGGCCTTCGGCATATCCTTAGACCATGCCTCTGCTGCCTCCCACAAAGGATATGTGGACAGACTGAGGCACAGTCTGAAGATAGCTTACGAGAAAGCTCAAGCGGCCTCTGACCAGAGGGGGGCCCGAAATAAGAGGAACTTTGATTTGAAAGTTAGAGTACAGGACCTACAGCCTGGGGACCGTGTACTGTTACGCAACCTAGGGATCCCTGGAAAACACAAGATTGCTGATAGATGGAGATCAGAGCCATATATCATCTGTAGAAAACTTCCAGGATTGCCTGTCTACAAGTTGAAGCCAGAAGGAAGAGTGGGGCCTTTGAAGACCTGGCATAGGAATCACTTGCTCCCACTCACTGAAGCAGTCAGAATGCCTCCAGTAAGAGACGTACCTGAATCTGTTTCCATTCTGGATACCCCCAGGCCTAATACTAGGTCTCAGACATCCCAAGTTAGGGGTGGACAGGACCCCCAACCAGTGGAAGAAAGAGGAGAACTTGAATGGCTATGGCCTTCCTCAACTCCAGGAAATTCCGCCATAGACCTTCCACCTACTGAAGATGTGGAAGATGGAACATTGAACCCAGAAGCTACAGAGTTTGTGCCATTCAGTGTTGTGCCTGAGTGCTGGGAAGATATCCCTGGTCTCTACTCAGAGGAAGAAGAAGTAGATGTTCCAGAACCAGAGATGTTGCCAGAATGTGTTCCTGAAGAAGTCCCAAGAGAACAGAGAGCTCGCAGAGTTGTGAGGCCTCCCAAGAAGTTAACTTACCCCAAGATGGGAAAAAGTTCAGAGGACTCTGTTACCACAGCAAGGAGAAGTGCTGAAAGCCCTGACCCATCCACTGTTCATTTGGTGGAGGGCAACCCCAGCTCACTCTCTGGCACAGTTAAACAGGTCGCCCACACTGAAGTGACCTGTAGACAGGACAGCTCCCCATCTTATGCTAATTGGTGGGAAGCTCCCCTGTCTAAATTATGTGATCGTGTTGTTTCCGAGAAAGCTTGTAATTTGAACACTGTCTTTGGGGACCAAAGATTCAAAGTGGGGGGAGTGTGTAGCGGGGTCGTACCCCTTTTAGGGGAAAAGACTACATTCCCCATAATTCCCCAGGCTCCCGGGCTGCTTGTTTCCGCCCGAGAGGCTGCTGGGGGAGGGGATAAAAAGGAGGAGGAGAGACCGCCTCTTCCTCTTCTGATGCCTCTTCTGACTGGGACGCCTCTTCTGACTGAGCTGGTGACGCGGAGACTTGTTCCTGAGGGGACACCTGTGCGGACCGGGACTGCTGAAGGCCTGAAGCCTGGGCCTTGCAGCAGACAGAGTGAGACTCTCACCCCTCAGAGTCAGCAGCAGCGGAGCGGAGACTTTTCCCTACAGTCGGTCGGTCGGAGAGAGGACCGGAACGCAGGGGCTGTGGCTGAGGAGACCGGACACCGCCATTGGAGGGACCGGAGCTGAGGACGGTACCCCAGGATTGGTGAGAGAGCTGAAAGGCTCATCCTGCATTGATACACACACTTTCATGCCTATTGAACTGCCAAGGCACAATTTACCTCAGAGCAGCAAATGTTACTTTCTGTGGATTACAAATACACCATTTAAAGCTACATGTGCACCACCTCTACAGATCTATTGCCGGTGAAGGATACTGTACTTATACAAGGACTGAGCTCTATTGCTAGGGATCAGGCCTGGTCCGTTAGGTAGGCGCAGATAGATTTATTGCACCTCAGGGGTGCATAGCAGACGGTCGCCACACTTGGCGCTCCGTTCCCCATTGCTAGTTTGATACATACATGTGTTCATGTTAAAGTGCATATTGCAGGGACCTGCTAAAGTATTGTAAGTCATATGTTTAAATGCATGTTACTATTTCTTTTCCTTACTGCCAAAGTAAAGCCAGTTATTCTTATCTCAGCAGTCTGCTTGTGAGTTCATACCCATTACACTTAGAGTATAAGTGATATTTATATGTGCATAGATACATACCCCTTTACTAACTGTGCCAGAGCGGGTAGAGCAAATTGCCGGGGGTTGGTGGAGCTGCACTCAGGGACCCAAAACAAACCAGCGGCCCTCTTAACTGGGGGTATCGCTACACACAAAAAATAAAAACCGCAGGGGCGATCAAATACCACCAAAAGAAAGCTCTATTTGTGGGAAAAAAGGACGTCAATATTGTTTGGGAGCCACGTCGCACGACCGCGCAATTGTCAGTTAAAGCGACGCAGTGCCGAATCGCAAAAAGGGGCCTGGTCCTTTGGCTGCAAATTAGTCCGGTCTAAAAGTGGTTAAAGCAAACTTGGCTCATCTAAAACAGAGCAAACACTGCCAAGCATCTGGCAGTAAGCAGTGACTGGTAGCAAGCAGTAACTACAACTGTATATAGTTTATTGTTTTCAAAGTTTGAAAGTTTTGCGTGCGGCCCCCATGGGATATGAAAACTTGTCATGTGGCTCTCAGGTAATTTGAGTTTGAGACCCCTGGTATATAGGAAAAGTTGTCCCTGAAATATTGTTGAAGTCAAATGAGCATCCCATAACCTTCCATCCCTATCCAAGTTATTACCCTCAATAAAACAAAAAAAAAAACAAGTTACGGACTGTTCTCTTATTTAAGTGTGCCTGTAAGTGTGCGTGCTTGGCTGTGCAGGGTGGGGGATCCCAAACTACTTGAGGCTTCTTAGGGGGTGTGCTACAGTCCAGTTCTGGGAGGGCATTTATTGATGTTCTCCCAGAACCCCGCCCCTCTGCGCGCCCTCAGGGTGCACACTGGACGCTCTGTGATCACTGTGTCTTTCGGACACAGCTGATCACAGATTTAGGTAAAGGGCCTATCACAGCGGCCCTTTACCATGTGATCAGCTGTGTCCAATCACATAACATGTTAACAAATCATCACATGTAAACAAATACCGGTTATCAGCATTTTCTTTCCTCAGCGCTGTCACTATGTGAGAAAATTTGGCCTGGTCAGGAAGGGGGTGGAAGTGTCAAGTAGGCAAGTGGTTAAAGGGGTTGTAAACCCTCATGGTTTTTCACCCTAAAGCAGAGTTCCAGTCCCCCAATTCGATTTTTTTTTAAGACTCCACTCTAGCTTGATCCACTCTATATGCAAGCTTTAGATTAGTGTTATTCATGGAATCCTTTTTATTTATGTTTGAATTTAATAAAAGTACCTGGATCTCGGAAGCAGGCAGGGTCCATCTTCACTGTGGGCATCTGTGGGCATCTCTATCTATTTCCGGGAATCGGTGCAGCTGGCTACCCAGCATGCACCTCCCGATCTCGCGCCTGCACAGTAATGTCACCGCGCGGCGCTCCTTCCTCCTGAGTTCTAACACGTTGCTATAGCGGCGTGGGCGTTCCCATCAATCATTGCAAGATCTCGTCACTAGGCGATTCGCAAGGACTCCTGGGATACATGACGTCGCTATCCCAGGAGCCCTTGCGAATGGCCTAGTGATGTAATCGCCTAGGCCAATACTGCCGGAAGTGCAGGAGAAAGAAGGTAATTAAATAAGAAGGCGGGCCGCAGGCCGGCCTGAATTTGTAGGAGGAGTCGGGGGGTATTTAAACCCGCCCTCCTCTTCCTTACGCCTGTCGGCCTGGGTTGTTTCACTCCACGGCTACGTCAGACGGTTTCGTCATTTTCGGCGTCTTCTCCTCGTGGTCCCGGCATCTTCGGCGGTTTCCGGCGGCGTTCGGCTATCTCCGGCGGCGTTCGGCTATCTCCGGCGGCGTTCGGCTATCTCCGGCGGCTTTCGGCTATCTCCGGCGGCGTTCGGCTCCTCGCGGCGGCATTCGGCTCCTCTCGGCGGCGTCCGGCCCCTCTCGGCAGCGGTCGGCTCTTCTCGGCGGCCCGGCTCTTCTCATTCATTTCGGCAATTGACTCCGCTCAGATCGTCGTTCTGTGGGAGTCTACAGGTATTTCAAGGGGAGGCCACCCAGTAGGAGGGGGGGGACGGTTCTGGATAGACATCAACCACGGCAGGGTCATCACATTTACCGGGGGCATGTCGACACTGGGGGGGGGGGGGGGTCTGTATGGGGGGGGGTCTTTACCGGCTCCATGACTACCATACTGGCATCTACGCTCAGGTCCGCATGGGGGGGGGTGTTTCCTGACGCGCTGTCTGCTGGGGGGGGGGGGGGGCTCTGGAGACACAGGTCTTTCAACACAGGTAGGGGTCAAAGGTTATTTTTTATGCATGGTTATGCCAGCTATCTAGGGTACATAGGGTTAAACGGCACGGTCCGCGGGGGTTTTTTCTGCGGGCAGCTGGGCACATAGGTTTGCTGAGGGGTTGGCGGGGTTCTTTATTTTTCAGTCAACATTCATGCATATTTTGTGTCATTTCCATGCGGTTGTGGTACATTTGTTGTTTTCCTTCCTTACAGGTCGATTGTCAAAAATTTACGTCTGCTTAAATCTGTCGTTCCTTTTCAGTAAGTAGCAGGTGGCGGTCACCCACGGCGGTGGCACAGGTGTCCACTCTCGGGGGCTCCAGGTGATCGGTGTCACAGGGTCACGCGGGGTCGGGTTGGGGGGGGGGTAGGGCGGGCCCGCAGATAGACGTCAGGGCACGGCCCATGGGGAGGGGGTAGTCACTACACTGGGGGTTCACCCACCACGTCTGTGGGTGTCACACGGTTTTGAGATGTTTCGTTTTTAATTGTCTTGTGCAGTGGCAAGTCTCCTCAACCGTTAGTCACGTCAGGTCAGGACCTTTGCTCCACGTCACAGCGCTCGTCACTTACCTGTCACATTTCAGGTCTCGTAGGGGGTTCACGTAGGTCCGTTACTTACTGCAGATGCTCGTAGTTAGGGTCTGTCTCATTCAGTCCCGTTCGTACGTTTCATTACAGGGCGGGTTTTCGGGTGCCAGTCGCAGACCTAGCACGGTTAAGGTCAAGGCTTTTCAAGGTAAGTCAGGTTGCTGGGACATTCCCGCCATCATTTTCCTCGCCATTTCAAGGGTCAGTCGCCACCATGGTTACCTATCTCGAGTTAGGTCTGCGGGTTGAGGTTTTCGTTTTTAATTGACTTGGATGGTGGCAAGTCTCCTCACCCGTTCAGGAAATTTCCCCTCTCTTCCGGCTGGTTTCATTTAGTCAGGAATCAGCACGGTCGTTCCAGGAACCTGTCACGTTTTCAGGTTCAGGAGGCCTGAGTGTTCATTTTTAATTGACCTACGGTTTAGGTCGTCTCGGCCTCCTTTAGGGTGGGAGGCGCACGTTCCCCCGGGTCTCGGTTCAGGGGGTCTCCTCAGGCGTGGGAGGGGGGGGGGTGGTAAAGTGGGTTGGATTGCTCATCGGTACATGATTACTGTTGTCATGTGTTTCATTTATTTTGATCATTTAGGGCATGTCTCAGGCGGGAGACATCGATGATTTTTCCTTCGTTTCCCCTTCCCCGGCTAGAAGATCGGATCAGAGCGGCACGCCTTCCATGAGGACCTGGACGGTTCCAAGATTGATGGCAGAGTTACGGCGCAGGGGTATCGCATTTGCGGCGTCGGCCCGCAAGGCGGAACTTTTCAGACTGCTGTTCCCTTCCTCTCCTAGTCTGGGTGTTGAGCAGGCCACCCTGCGTACTGTTTCCACGTCTCTCACCCAGATCCAGGCTACCCTTAGCTCTCTGGCGGGTTCATTTCAGGATCTGCGGGCTAGGGTAGAGGTGTTGGAAACCAATCCCAGTCCGGCCCCCTTGGATCTGGCGGTGTCGGGGGTCACGGCAGGGTCGGATGTTCCCGTGGTTCCTAGGCCTTCACAGTTGGCGGCAGGTATTGGCTCCAGTGTCCCCTCTGTCACCCCTGCCCATTTTATCCCGGCTAATCTCAGGAAAGACATTCTGGAGGGCAAGGACGTCAACCTGGCATCCCTGTTGATTGCCACCCATGACGTAGCTGACAACAAGTCCTACGCATGTGGTGACGTGTCGGTCATCATTAAGTCCAGGGACCACAGGCTGAACCGCAAGCTCTCCATCCCCGAGTTTGTGCTGGCGTTCAGCATGTTTAGGGACATCGTATGTTCGGTTAGTCCTTTAAGAAGGGAGGAGCTTGACCATTATCTGTATACGGTGGTGGAGCTGGGTTATAAGTTTGGGGGCACAGCTTTCTACGATTACCACCGTTCGTTTTCCGCCAAAGCCGCGGCCATGTTTTCGCAGCATCAGGTGGTCACGGTCTGGAGCAGTGTGGACACTGAGCTCTTTTGCCGCCATTTTGCGGGATTGAGGTCCCCTGTGTGCGCCACTTGCCAATCATCCTCCCACACGGCTTACTGGTGTCCCAATGCGGAGCTTCCGGTTCTCCCGGGCACTTCCAGGGCCTTTCCAGGTTCCCTTCCAGCTACAACACAGGCTTCCTCTGTTGACAAATTGGGTCGGCCTATCCAGTACCTGGGGAAGTCACCTATTTGCAACAATTTCGACCACGGGGTCTGTAATTACAGCCAGTGCCGTTTGTTGCATATATGCTCTGGCTGTTTTAGGGCCCATCCCAAGTCTGCTTGTTCACTCAGACAAGGCAAAAACAGCTGACTGAGCCACATCAATGTGGTGTTCCTACAGGAGTGCCTGGTCATCTCCTGAGTCTTGTGCCTTCCTGGTAGATGGGTTTACGCAAGGGTTCCACACGGGTTTCGTTTGCTTACCCTCCGACACTTTCGAATGTCCAAATCTCAGGTCCTCTGGGGTAGACGTGGGGGCGGTGGACGCACTTCTCCAGTCCGAGCTGGACAAAGGGTTCATCATAGGCCCCTTTTCCGTACCCCCTTTCCGGCTTTGGAGGGTCAACCCTCTGGGCTTGGTCAAAGGGAAATTTTCCAATAAACTGTGGTTGATTTACGACTTGTCTGCACCTCATTGCTCTGCGGTACCCAGTTTGAATTCCTTGATCCCATCGGAGGAATTTTCATTGAAGTATTCTTCAGTTGACCAGGCCATTCAGCAGGTCATCAGGATGGGCAGGGGGGCTTGGCTGTCGAAGGCGGACATAGCCGACGCTTTCAAGCTCCTTCCAATTATGCCGTCACTTTGGAGGTGGCATGGGGTGAAATGGAGGGGGTTGTATTACTTTGCCACCAAGCTTACCTTCGGCTCCAAAAGTAGCCCTTGGCTGTTTGACACATTCGCACAAGCGCTCAGATGGATTCTTGTGCGTGTGGTGGGTTGCCATGAGGTTATCCATTACCTGGATGACTTCCTTCTCATTGAGTGTCCCGGACAAATCCCTGGGGATTTACAGAAGTTGGTGGCAATTTTTGCAGTTCTTGACATTCCACTGGCGGTCAAGAAGGTGGAAGGGCCAGCGACGGCTGTTACTTTCTTAGGGATTTCTAAGGCCATGCAGGCTAGCCTCCCGGCCGACAAACTCCTCAGGATCAGAGAGTGTATCCATGCCTTTACAGTCTCTCAGGTATGTTCCAGAGTCCAGTTGTTATCCTTGTTGGGCATGTTGAATTTTGCGATGAGGATCATTCCGCAAGGTAGATCTTTTATTTCCAGGCTGTTGGCACTATTACCGTCAGCTCCGGATGCAGAGTCTCAGGTCAAGTTAGATGCTGCGGCTCTAGCTGATTTGCGCATGTGGGACGACTTCCTCCGGCATTGGAACGGGATCGCCATGTTCATCCCGGCAGAGTCAGCGTCTTCTCCCCAGGTGGGGACGGATGCGGCAGCCTCGGTGGGCTATGCAGCCATTTTTGGCACCCATTGGTTGGCCGGGCCTTGGCCGGAGGAAGTTCTGGCCATCCCGGGCTTCACGGAGTCTTCCGCATTGTTTGAGATATTCCCCATTGTGTCGGCAGCTCAGGTGTGGGGCAGGTCATGGTCGGGACAGACGGTGGTTTTCTCCACGGACAACGCTGCGGCCGTGGAGATCATCAACAAGGGCAGATCCAGGTCCCTGGTCATCATGTCCTATGTGCGCAGGTTAATCTGGTTGTCCCTACGCTTTAAATTTCATATGCACTGCAAATTCATTAGTGGTGTGGAGAATGTGGCTGCTGATGCACTTTCGCGGCTCAACTTTATGTTATTTTTCCAGCAGGTCCCGGATGCAGACGCTCACGCCACGCCATCCCCGGATCCTTCACTTCTGATGTTGGACTAGATACTCATTTGTCCAATGCCGTAGCCTTGATCAGTGTTTCATTATCCCCCAACACCAGGAAGGCATATGCCTCGGCCTGGAAGACCTTCCAGGGTTTTCAGTCACGGTACCCAGGTTTTGATGGACTGGACGTCCGTTATTTATTGGCTTTTGTGGCATTCTGCTATTCACAGTTGAAGTTATCCCATGGCACCATCAGAACGTATCTTGCGGGGGTTCAGCACCATCTGTCCCTACAGGACCCAAACAGGCCTTTGATCTTCTCTGCCCATGTTGTCAAAGCCGCTCTGAGGGGCATCCTGAGGAGTCGCCCCCCTTCCTCGGTAGGCAGGCTGCCAGTTTCGGGGCCCATTTTCCGGGGCATGTCTGAGTTGCTGGACAGGCTGCCGTTTGGAGGACTCCTCAGTTTGGTTCTGAAAGCGGCTATTTACTTGGCCTTTTTTGGGTTCCTCAGGCCGGGGGAGTTCACTCGTACTGGCCCGGGTTCTCGGGTGCTCTTGGTCAAACAGTTGGTCAGATATCCAGACCACTTCGGGTTACACCTGTCAGGTCAGGTTTTTCAAGTCTGGCAGTGTGTGGTGCCCCGTGGCAGTTTTGGACCAGCTCATGTTGCTAGTGTCCAGCAAGCCTGGGGACAGTCCCTTGCTGCCCTTCCCCCAGGCTCCCCTCACCATGGCTCAGTTCACGAGGCATTGCCGCACGTTATGGTCCAATTTGGGTTTGAACCCGTCACGACTCACAGGGCACTCATTCAGGATAGGGGCAGCTTCTGCAGCTTCTCGCCTGGGCATCCCGTCTCATGTCATCAAGAAGCTAGGGAGGTGGAAGTCAGCGTGTTTCACCAGGTATATCCCGGATCCACACATGGAGATGGCTCAAGCCTTCACGCATTTGACTGATTGATGTGAAGTTATTGTCAATAAAGGTTGCTTTCCTTTTCACCCTATGGTTGTCTTTTTTGCCCCCTTTTAGGCATACTGACCACGAGACCTTTGGCACACCCCAGGTCTGTTTATGTGCTCCTCTGTTACGTACTAACTCTATCTCTCATCTGAGACTCTAAGTACAAATAAGAAGGCGGGCCGCAGGCCGGCCTGAATTTGTAGAAGGAGTCGGGGGGTATTTAAACCCGCCCTCCTCCTCCTTACGCCTGTCGGCCTGGGTTGTTTCCCCACCCTCCCGACCCTCTCTTTTTCACTTTTTGCTTTCTTTTATACTTGGGTATGCCCCCTTTTAGGCATACTGACCACGAGACCTTTGGCACACCCCAGGTCTGTTTATGTGCTCCTCTGTTACGTACTTACTCTATCTCTCGTCTGAGACTCTGAGTACAAAGGTATTTCCTTTAAAAAAAGAAAAAAAAGAATTTCCATTGCGAAAAGGATGCTCACAGGGGATACCATAGGGAGGAAGTGTAGAAAATGGGTGGAACTCTGCTTTAATGCATTCTATGCATTAAGGTGAAAAACCTTCTGTACTGCTGCACCCCCCCCCCCCCCCCCCCGAGCTCCCGTTTTACTTACCTGAACCTGATCTTTCTCCGGCCAGGAACAAGCACACCAGCTCTAGCTGGTGTCTCGTGTCCTAATTAGAGAGATTGATAGCAGGGCAGCCATTGGCCTGCATTCTGTGTGAATGGACACAGAAGCAGGACTCAGGAGCGCACCCGCGTGGGTGTCCACCTTAGAAAACCCTTCTACAACATGGGCACTCGATGCGGGGAGGAGCCACCAGCTCTGCCTGGGGACCCCAGAAGAGGTGGATCGGGCCACTCTGTGCAAAACGAAGTGGAGGTAAGTATAACATGTTTGTTATTAAAAAAAAAAAAACGAGGGTTTACAACCCCTTTATGTAGTCTTCAGGCCTAAAATTATTTTATAAACACAAAAATGGCTTTGGCAGCGAAAGGATTGATACCCTAAGAACATTTGATCCTAAGAGAAAATAGCCTAAGAACATTTAACCAGAAGGAAAATTGACAGCTGATCACATATTGAGGTAAAGGGACACTCACAGCAGCCCTTTACCATGTTATCAGCTCCATCCAATCACAGTTCACATGTAAACAAATACTGGTTATCAGCTTTTCCTTTCCTCAGCACTGGCACTGTGTGAGGAAAGGAAAGCCGATTTTACACTGATTATAAATGCAGTCCCATCAGTGCCAATCAGTGTCCATCAGTGCAGCATATCACTGCCCATCAGTGCAGCATATCAGTGCCCATCAGTTGCTGCCTATTAGTGCCGCCTCTCAGTGCCCATCCGTGCCGCCTTATCAGTGCATCCTCATCAGTGTCCATCAGTGCTGCGTCATCTGTGCCCATCAGTGCTGCCTCATCTATGCCCATCAGTGCCCATCAGTGCTTGCCCATCAGTGCTGCCCCATCAGTTTCCATTATTACTCATCAGTGCAGCCTCATCAGTACCCATCAGTGCAGCCTTATCTGTGCCCATGAGTGCAGCCTCATCATTGCTCATCAGTGCAGCCTATCAGTGCCCAGAAGTGCAGCCTCATTAGCGCACATCAGTGAAGAAGGAAAATTACTTATTTAGCACATTTTTTCTTTTAGCAGAAATGAAAAAAAAAAATAAAACCCAATGGTAATTAAATACCACCAAAATGAATCTCTATCTGTTTTTAAAAAAAAAATGATAAAAATTGAATTTAGGTACAAAACTGCACATATGTCATTCAAAGTGTGACAGCGCTGAAAGCCGAAAATTTGCCTGGTCAGGAAGGGGGTGGAGGTGCCCAGATGGCAAGTGGTTAAATAATTTTCAGGCCTAAAATTATAAACATGCGTGCAAAAAACACAAAAAATGGCTTTGGGAGCAAAAGGATTGACACCATAAGAACATTTGATCCTAATAGAAACTAGCCTAGGAACATTTAACCAGAAGAGAAAATAGTCGAAGACCAAAAGAGCATTTGATCAGAATAGAAAATACTTTAAAAACATTTGTTTCTGCCTTATTCTCACAACAGCCACAGCTTCACCACCAGATACCATGCACTGCTGAACTAGATTGTGCACTCTCCAATTTTAGTAAATCAATAATGCTTTATTTTTACACAGAATTTTTTTTTCATAAAAAAAAAAAAAAAAAACTTGACAGATTTGGCACTTGAACATTTTACTGGCCTACTGACGTTCTTGATAAAAAATGTGGCTTTTGTGTTAATCTTTGACATTAAAACTTCTAGTATGCTTCAATGGTCTAAGAAAATGTCACTGTACCAGTTATGTTATCACAAGGTGATGCTCAGATCCTGAAATACCGGAATGCGTCATAATGCAAGTTTCCTATCCCTTTTCTTAAACCACACCCAACATAAAATCCCACTAGCAAAATTCACAAACCAATGTTAAAAGAAACTGACACGAAGAAGCTCAAATGCGATTAAAGGGGTTGTAAAGGTAAAAGTTTTTTCACCTTAATGCATTCTATGCATTAAAGTGGATGTAAACCCAATTTTTTTATTTTATTTTTTTGATGTCATAATGTAGAGAATAAGATTTCCTTTCATTTGAGTCTTGCCACACAGATTTACTCAAGGCCTGAGTAATCCTCTTTTATTGTTCAGTTAGAGAAATCTTGACAAAGTCTTGAAAACTTTGTCAAAAACGCCCCCTTGCTGTGAGTGACAGGTGATTTACATATCTCATGCACTAGCCTGAGACAGGCACATCCTGTGTAAAAAGTTCACAATTCACATCCCCCTCCCCTCCAGCTCTCCCAGCTTTACTGTGTTTTGACTGGATGTTTCTCATCATGGGATGCAGTGAACAGTCAGCAGACTATAGACAGACAAGTGATTTAGAGAACATGTATGTAGTCAGAGCTTGGCAGAGTAGAACATCCAATGATCTGATGATAACCTGTCTCAGGCTAGTGGATGAGATATATAAATGGAGATAAGTGTTTAGGTGGTAGTCCAAACTGGACTGAAGCCTGAACAGTAGCGCTGAATAAAGTCTTAAGTGATAAACCTAAAAAAATATATATAAATACACAATCATACAATGACATATGTTAGAAAATGTGCAATAACCCACGTGACATGAGTGTAATATAATGAACTAAAAAACGGAAACAAATGATAGACAAAACAAAAAAATAATAATAAGGTATTGTTGTGATCAAAAAATGTGCCACACTGCTCTAGAAAATGTTCCAGCAAAAGAGATAATCCAAAAAATGTGTATTATATTGTTAAGCAAAAAAATAGTCCTTTTGATGTGACCGTGATTCTTCTCAAAACAATAATATAACCAATCTTCTTACCTTTCACCACACCGTTGTGCTCAATGTGCCACTCCCATAGGAAACTCACTCACCACAATTTTTGCCCGCACTTTCGTGTCAGGCAAATCAGCTTAAAGGGTCTTAAACAGCGAACCGGTGGTCTTCCTTCATATTCCACTTAGTGTAAATAATATAGCTCCACATGTAAAAATAAAAGTGCTCCAATAGTGTGATAAAGTAAATAAACATTTATTGCACACTAAAATCAAAGCTTCAACCAATTCACTCACATTTGAACAGATATTAGCCAGCGAAAAATATGAATGATTTCACCACAGCAGATGTCACTCCAAACACTTCAACTCTGCAAATCCACTTCAAAGTATAAATATATACAGTGGTCACGGCGGACCCGAGGTGTATGTGATAGTGTGGTAAAAGTCTCACCATCTCCCCACATCAGGATAATCAACACCGTATCTCTGTTTAAGCCAAAGTTCTTGTTCACTGCAGATGAACGCCGCTTAGCCACGCCCCCTTGCAGCGTTCATCTGCATTTACTTTATCACACTATTGGAGCACTTTTATTTTTACATGTGGAGCTATATTATTTACACTAAGTGGAATATGAAGGAAGACCACCGGTTCGCTGTTTAAGATCCTTTAAGCTGATTTGCCTGACACGAAAGTGCGGGCAAAAATTGTGGTGAGTGAGTTTCCTATGGGAGTGGCACATTGAGCACAACGGTGTGGTGAAAGATAAGAAGATTGGTTATATTATTGTTTTGAGAAGAATCACGGTCACATCAAAAGGACTATTTTTTTGCTTAACAATATAATACACATTTTTTGGATTATCTCTTTTGCTGGAACATTTTCTAGAGCAGTGTGGCACATTTTTTGATCACAACAATACCTTATTATTATTTTTTTGTTTTGTTTATCATTTGTTTCCGTTTTTAGTTCACTATATTACACTCATGTCACGTGGGTTATTGCACATTTTCTAACATATGTCATTGTATGATTGTGTATTTATATATTTTTTTTTTAGGTTTATCACTTAAGACTTTATTCAGCACTACTGTTCAGGCTTCAGTCCAGTTTGGACTACCACCTAAACACTTATCTCCATTTATATCTCTCTAAGTGGCAGCTGTTAGGATTTATCTTTTATTTGTTTTTTCTGTTTCATGCGGCGCGGCGGTTGGAATTTGGATTGTGGCGGATTAATCCTTATTCCTTTTTTCTGATATTTGAGATATATAAATCACCTGTCACTCACAGCAAGGGGGCGTTTTTGACAAAGTTTTCAAGACTTTGTCAAGATTTCGCTAACTGAACAATAAATCTGTGTGGCAAGACTGGGCTCAAATGAAAGGAAATATTATTCTCTACATTATGACATCAAAAAATAAATAAAAAAATGTGGGGTTTACATCCACTTTAAGGTGAAAAAACATCTACCAATGCCAGCCCCCCCAGCCGCCTGTTTTACTTATCTGACGCCTCAAAAGTCCTACGCTTGCCCCCGACATCCTCTTCGCCGTTCAGCCTGGCCGTTGATTGGTTAGACTGGATGAATTGAAAGCAGCAAAGCCATTGGCTCGCGCTGCTGTCAATCACATCCAATGATGTGGCGCGCCGGGGGGGTGGGGCCGAGAGATACAGCGAGCGGCTATAGCAGCCAGCTGTATCACGGGAGCGTGCCCGCAAGTACTTCACACCATGCGAGGGAGCTTGCATGAAGGTGAGAAGTACTTGCGGGGGAGCCGAGACAGCCTCCGAGGGACCCCAGAAGACCAGGTTTGGGGCCACTCTGTGCAAAACGAGCTGCACGGTGGAGGTAAGTATAACATGTTTGTTATTTAAAAAAAAAAATCCTTTACAACCCCTTTAAAGCCTTTCCTACATATAAAACATGATAGTGAATAGGGATGAGCCCGCATAAGTTCAACTCGAACATCGGGTATTCTGGAAGGGGGCTTCCAGATTCCGATAAGCTCCCCACCCACAGACCCTCACAACCACACGGCAAGGGTTGTGGGGATGAGGCCCTAGTCTTACCCCCAAAGCACCCTCCCCATGCTGAGGGCATGTGGCCTTGTATAGTTCAGGAGGGGGGTGCTTGCCCCTCGCTCGATGAGGAGGATGAGAAGGGCTTGGTCATCCACTCTACCAAGTCTTCGGCATTATGTGGCTCAACACGTCTAGGTGCCGAAAAATCAGGAGGGGGGGCGCTCTCTTGCCCCCCCTCTTTTCCTGCGGCCTGCCAGGTTGCGTGCTTGGATTAGGGTCCGGTATGGATTTTGAGGGGGACCCCCACGCCATTTTTTTTTTAAATTTGGCGTGGAGTTCCCCTTAAAATCCATGCCAGACCTGAAGGGTCTGGTATGGAAATTTAGGGGGAACCCCACGTCATTCTTTATAAAATTTGACCTGGGGTTCCCCTTAATATCCATACCAGACCTGAAGGGCCTGGTAATTGAATTTCGAGGGAACCCCACGATTTTTTTTTTATCAATGACTTTCAATGACTGTTCTCTGTATTACGCAAGCTGACAATTCATTATAGCCGCGAGTGATTTTAAATAGCTATTTTTCCTACAAAAATGACACTTTGTGCAGGGACAGTGCTAAGCACGGGAAACATGCGCCCCTTTACATGCATACTATACACACCCCCCAGGTACGAAATTTAAAGGAATATTACACTTTTATTGTTTCACTTTAAGCATTATTAAAATCACAGCTCCTGAAAAAACGGCCTTAACGTTTTTAAAACTTTTTTGTTGCATTGATACATGTCCCCTGGGGCAGAACCCGGGTCCCCAAACACTTTTTATGACAATAACTTGCATATAGGCTTTTAAAATTAGAACTTTAGATTTCTCCCATAGACTTTTTCAGGGTGGTCGCGGCTTTTAAAATTTGACGCGAACACCCCAAATTGTTCACTGTTCGGTGAACAGGCGAACAGGCAATGTTCGAGTCGAACATGAGTTTGACTTGAACTCGAAGCTCATCCCTATTACAGAACACCAGTAATAAAGCGTAGCTTAAGGTGTATACTGTGCTGGAGGCACACAACACCCACTTTAACTGCTGCAGATGCCTGTATTACAGAACACCAGCAATGAGGGGTATCTTCAGGTGTATACTGTGCTGGAGGCACACAACACCCACTTTAACTGCTGCAGATGCCTGTATTACAGAACACCAGCAATAAGGGGTATCTTTAGGTGTATACTGCGCTGAAGGCACACAACACCCACTTTAACTGCTGCAGATGCCTGTATTACAGAACACCAGTAATAAAGGGTAGCTTCAGGTGTATACTGCGCTGGAGGCACACAACACCCACTTTAACTGCTGCAGATGCCTGTATTACAGAACACCAGTAATAAAGGGTAGCTTCAGGTGTATACTGTGCTGGAGGCACACAACACCCACTTTAACTGCTGCAGATGCCTGTATTACAGAACACCAATAATAAAGGGTAGCTTCAGGTGTATACTGTGCTGGAGGCACACAACACCCACTTTAACAGCGCTAGGTTTGTAAGCCACAAACACTGTCCCTGCCTATCCTTCTCTTTCCCTGACCGCCGCAACACACTACACAAGGCCGCCACGCTGGCGGCCTTATATAGTGTGGGGCGTGAACTTTACCCCCCTGAGCTATATTTTGCCACAGGCATCCTGCCTGTGGCCAATTATGGCTCTCGTCACTGCCTGCACTGTGATTGGCCAAGCATGCAGGGTCACAGTGCATGCTTGGCCAATCATGAGCCAGAAATGCACTGCGATGGCAAATTTGGTGCAAATGGCCCACAAAGTTCTGGATTCGCCGAACAAGCAAACGGCCGATGTTCGATTCGAACATGAGTTTGAATCGAACACCGAGCTCATCCCTAATCATGATGAAGGATGCATGCACTGTCCTGTCACCATTTGAGGTGGCCACGAGGATGGTGAGCAGTGACAGTGCATGCATCAGTGATACTGTACGTCTTGTCTACCTGTTGGAGCATACGCTGCGTGGAATAATGAACACTTGAGGCAGAACAGAGGGAGGAAGAGGAGGACTTCATTACCTCTCAAGGCCCCCTTTATCCAGACAGTGTTCCTGCAGGCCCGACGATCACAAAGGAAGAGGAGGAGGATTGTGTCAGCATGGAGGTGGAGCCTAGCACTCAGCAGCAGTCTTCAAGGGATCGTTTACAGTCCCCAGAAACCCATGGACTTGTACGTGGCTGGGAGGAAGTGGCTGCGGATTATGTCGTCCTTAGTGACCCAGAGGACTCCGGACCGAATGCCTCAGCTAACCTATGCTGCATGGCCTCCCTGATCCTGCAAAGCCTGCGAAAGGACCCTCGGATTCGTGGTATCAAGGAGAGGGATCATTACTGGCTGGCAATCCTCCTTGATCCACGTTACAAGGGTAAGGTTGTGGAACTTGTCCAGCCGTCGCAAAGGGAGCAGAGGATTAAACATCTTCGGGAGGCCTTGAAGAAAGGTTTGTGCCATGCGTTTCCAGATCCTGGGAGGTTACAAATTTCTGGTCCTGGGCAACGTGTTGCTGAGTCTTTGGTCAGTCACAGAAGGAGTGGTAGAGAAGGTGGCCGTCTGACAGATGTGTTCCGGCAATTTTTTAGTCCGCAGCCCCAAGGTCTGATCGGTTCCAGCAACCATCGCCAGCGTCTGATTTACATGGTACAGGAGGAATACCTAGGGGCAAGATCAGACTTGGAGACCTTTCCAACCAAAAATCCTCTGCGTTACTGGGTCTTGAGGATGGATCACTGGCCAGAGCTTGCACAGTATGCAATTGAGCTACTGGCCTGTCCTGCATCCAGCGTTCTTTCGGAACGCACATTCAGTGCTGCTGGAGGCTTTGTAACCGATCACAGAGTGCGCCTGTCCACCGACTCGGTTGATCGGCTCACCATCATAAAAATGAATCAGCCTTGGATCACCAGCTACCAAGCACCTGATGCTGATGTAACATAATAATTTTTTAATGAATGTGAGATCCCTTCAAGACTGCCTATGCTGATGCTGAGTGACTATCCTGTTATGCTGAGTGACAATCCTATTCCTCCTCAATGTTCATGTTGATAGCTTGTAAGAACATTTTTGGTTCTGGGCACCACCACCAGTGGCTAAGGCCCAATTTTTCTGCTACTGTTTAACAGGGGCGTGTCATTAAATATTTTGCTGTAATATTTTGCAGCAACTAGAGTATCTGTAAGGGGTTGCAGTGTTGTGGCACCAGTGCCTAAAGCCCAATGTTTCTTCCCCTGTTCAACAGGGGCGTGTAATTACAATTTTTGATCTAATATTTCACAGCAGGGCCCGTTCCTGCGCCCACCAAGAGTAACTGTGAGGGGTTGCAGTGTTGTGGCAACACCACCACCAAAGGCCCAATTTTTCTGACCCTGGTCAACAGGGGCATGTAATTACAATTCTTGATATAATATTTCACAGCAAGGCCCATTCCAGCGCCCACCAAGAGTAACTGTGAGGGCTTACAGTGTTCTGGTACCACCAACACCTAAGGCCCAAATTTCTGCAGAGTATATAGGGCAGGCCTCTACTTTCAAACATCCGACTTACAAACGACTCCTACTTACAAACGGAGGGAGACAACAGGAAGTGAGAGGAAATCTACCCCTAGGAAGGGAAATTCTCTCCTGTAAGAGTTGATATGTAAAAAAGGTGTCTCCTCCACTAATGCTTTATCACCAATCCTTGTTTCCCTAAAAAACCCACATTTTCAAAATCCAATTGTAATTGGGACAAAGAGTGAGGTGAAATCTTCTGAATAGGGGCACAGACAGCAAAACAAATGTTACAGGGGTGATAACCCTTGCCTATGTTTTCCAAAAAGCTTAAAAATAGATTTTTTGGCTGGAGCTACACTTACAAAATTTACCTGTTCCAAATTACAAACAGATTCAACTTAAGAACAAACCTACAGTCCCTGCCTTTCTTGGGACTGCCTGTATACTGCTGTTAAGAGTATATAGGGCCTGGGGGCCCCACGCCTTTTCTTTTTTTAAATTTTCAAAGCTCGCTAGACTGGAGTGTTCTCCTAGAGTTTTTCACAAATATTGTACTATCATCCCAGATTAATATACAGGAAAAAAGATATTGGAGATTCGGGACTGTCTATGGTACAAGCACAAAAAGACATTTCATAGAGATAAGATAAATAATGTATATATATATAATGTATATATTAACCAATATATTGTCTTGTATACATACCATAGAATAAGAAAATATCTCCAAAACCTTCGTCCATCTGCAAATATACTTTATCCTTGTCTCCTGATGAAGCCTATCCAGGCGAAACATGTTGAGCGATTGGACAAGTATCATGACCTATGTATTTTGAGTGTATGATCATAAAGGTGTTCTATTAGGAAGAGTATGTAGTACCTTTGAACCCTGTGACCCATATACTGCTGTACATGGAGTCTAACATTTATTCCCTTGTTTCTTTGTTTTATGTGTCAATAAAATAAGCATTTTTTATCTTATCTCTATGAAATGTCTTTTTGTGCTTGTACCATAGACAGTCCCGAATCTCCAATATCTTTTTTCCTTTTCTTTTTTTAATTTGGGTGCAGGGTTCCCTTAATATCCATACAAGACTCAAAGGGCCTGGTAATGGGCATGCCACTTTTCTCAATAATTTTCATCCATATTGCCGGGACCTGACATTACATTACAGCTGCAAGCAGTTTTAAATGACTTTTATTCCTTTAGAAATGTCATTTTGTGCAGGGACTGTTCTAAACACGGGAAACACGGGTCACTTTACAGGCATACTATAGACACCTCCCAGGTATGATATTTAAAGGAATATTTCACTTTTATCTATTTATTTATTTTAAAATCACTGCTCCCAAAAAAACGTTCCTTTTTAAAACTTTTTTTTGCATTGATACATGTCCCCTGGGGCAGGACCCGGGTCCCCAAACCCTTTTTAGGACAATAACTTGCATATTGGCCTTTAAAATTCACACTTGATTTTTCACGTTCGAGTCCCATAGACTTTAACAGTGTTTGAAAGTTCACACAAACTTTCGGCCCGTTCGCATGTTCTGGATGTGAACTGAACCGGGGGGGGGGGTGTTCGGCTCATCCCTTCTCAGAGGTAACAACAGAGGCCTTGGAACCTCGCTGCAGTTTCAGGGTATCTTTGTGCTTTTTTGAGCTTTCTGATGTAACAGGGCACCCAGTTGACTCCTTCACCAGGGCCCTCTGGAGTGTCCAGACGGCTGTGCCTTAGACTTCACTGGGCTTGGGCACACTTTGCAAAAATGTCCAACTCCTCCACAGTTGAAACAGATCCCTTGGTCTGCTGACTTCTCTGCCCGAGCAGCTGTAGGGCTTGACGGCTTCTTGGGTGCCAAAACTTCATCACCATGTGGAACAGTAAGTTTTGCGGTCACCAGGGCCATCATCTCTAACATCTCTCTTTGCATCTGAAGCATCAGCTTTTTCAACTCAGAATCGCTCCTTGAAGAATGTTGAGTATGTGGGGACCAAACTATCGGGTCTGTGATCACCGTCAGGACACTAGGTTCTTGAAGACATTGGAGGACACTGGGCTGACGTTTATCCCCTTTCAACGAGTTGTTGGGCTGAACTTCCTTTCACTTCTTCTCCCTTTCCATCTCCATGTTGGCTTCCTTATTAATTGCCTCTATGAGCACCTCATCTGGAATGAAGGGATCGTCCAAATACTGCCTTAATTGGAATTTGATGCGATCACTTCTCAGTCCTGTAGCCACTGACCTTAAGAATTTCTTTTGTATCAGGTCAGTCCCAAAGTGCTCATCCGAGTTTTCTGCTTGTGAGACAAACAACAGGAGGTCCTTCAGGTCAATATCTCTGAACAGGAAATTCTGGGGAGTCTCTTTACTCATCGGTGCTATATTTATCAGTTAGTGATACAGTTCAGACGCATTTTCCTCCTTGTAATGGATTTTTAATATTCTGTTGTACCAGGGTCAGGCCACTTTTTTATTTCCAGCATACTTCTGAGACTTAGGCCGGGGCTAATTGCTTTTACTACAGCTTCCACAATCTCAGATTCAAACTACCCTCTGTGGAATCCCATATCAATTTGGGGCATAAGGTTTGTATAAGACAACTTGTCTTTCTGTTCCTTTTCACCTATCTGACCTTCAATCTTAAAGTCCTTCCTGATTGTCACCTCTGGCAGGTTACCACAGGGAAGTCTCTGCATGACTGAAACAGGTTTTGGATGACTGTCACTTGAGTCCTTACTTTTGGTATTTAGCTCTCTGATCTGCTCCGCCATCAGTCTGGAGTTTTCCTGGAACCTCTTTTGTATATTGTGATACTGTTGCTTCAGATAGGTTAATTGCTCTCCCGGTTGGGGATCTTTCTTGTGGGTGCTGGGTGTTTCAGCATGGTCTCTCTTCTTCTTCGTACAGGACTCTAACCCACTTTTGTTTGGAGTTGACTGGAAACAGACTTTTCTAGGCACTGACTATGATTTTCTGGAGCTGGTAGGGCTTTCACCTGGACCCTCTGGGTGGGTTAGGCAAAACGTTGTTTTGTTAGCCAGTTGCAAACTTGTACCTTTGACGTTTTCTGGAACTCCCTTTCTCCACTCCAACAGTGCAGGAGGTCTTACGATCGGATCAGACGTCAATCACCCACACCTTTCTGTCTGGGGACAGGTTTTTCACCTTAATGCATAGAATGTCTGGGGACAGGGAACAGGATCCAGGGGACAGGCTTGCTAGAAGAAAGTGAGCTGAGCTAAATGTAGTTTTGTCATATATCAAATGTAATTGCTAATACCTGTAAAATAAAAAAGAGCCTTAGATGCAGATGCTGTCCAAACAAAATGAAAGCTAGTATCAATCATCCTTGACTCCAGCTACACAATATTAATGCACAAACAATACATATCTGATGTTCAATAAAGATTTATAGGAAGCTATAAAAAAGTGTGTTGATATTTATAAATTTATAAGAACTGCTCTTGCTTTTTTTTTTTTTTTTTAGTCATGTGACTGGCACAGCACCAATCAGGCCTGGTCAGACACAGGGAAAGATCATGTGACCACCGAACAGCGCTGCAGGAATAAGGTACTTAGAGGAATTTTAATTAAAACAAAATAAAGTGGCATAATATACTGTATATGGTTTATGTAAATATATTATGGCAATTAACACCTCCCTGTTTAACCACTTTCAGACCGGACCATTTTGCAGCCTTAAGACCAGAGGACTTTTTACAATTTCGCACTGCACTGGTTTAACTGGTAATTACGTGGTCATGCAATGTTGTACCCAAACAAAATTTGCGTCCTTTTCTTCCCACAAATAGAGCTTTCTTTTGATGGTATTTGATTGCCTCTGCGATTTTTATTTTTTGCGCTATAAACTGAAAAAGACCGAAAATTTAGAAAAAAAATGATATTTTCTACTTTTTGTTATAAGAAAAATCCAATAAACTCAATTGTAGTCATACTTTTAAGCCAAAATGTATTCAGCCACATGTCTTTGGTAAAAAATGTCAATAAGCGTATATTTATTGGTTTGCGCAAAAGTTATAGCGTCTACAAACTAGGGTACATTTTCTGGAATTTACGCAGCTTTTAGTTTATGACTGCCTATCTCATTTCCTGAGGTGCTAAAATGGCAGGGAAGTACAACCCCCCCCCCCCAAATGACCCCATTTTGGAAACTAGACACCCTAAGTAAATTGCTAAGAGGCATGTTGAGCCCATTGAATATTTAATTTTTTTGTCCCAAGTGATTGAATAATGACAAAAAAAATAAATGTTTACAAAAAGTTGTCACTAAATTATATATTTCTCACACATGCCATGGGCATATGTGGAATTACACCCCAAAATAAATTCTGCTGCTTCTGCTGAGTACGGGGATACCACATGTGTGGGACTTTTTGGGAGCCTATCTGTGTACAGGACCCCGAAATCCAAGCACCGCCTTCAGGATTTCTAAGAGCGTAAATTTTTGATTTCACTCCTTATCTATTACTTACTATCACAGTTTTGAAGGCCATAAAATGCCAAGATGGCACAAAACCCCCCCAAATGACCCTATTTTGGAAAGTAGACACCCCAAGCTATTTGCTGAGAGGCATGTTGAGTCCATGGAATATTTTATATTTTGACACAAGTTGCGGGAAAAATTACAAACTTTTTTTTATTTTTGCCAAAAGTTGTCACTAAATTATATATTGCTCACACATGCCATGGGCATATGTGGAATTCGCGCTTTCTGCAGACACAACATTTTCTTTGGGGGGCTCGTTGGGTAGGGGTACTCAGGAGGACATAAATAAAATGCCGCTCATGCAGCCGGCTAACTGCATTTGGATTGAGAAGGTGAGGTAGAGCACCGTCTGGAAACAGAAGGGCTCCGATGATCTCTTCCTGGTATTTTTAAGGAAGGATCCAGTACGTCCTGAAGCTCCGTATAGCACATGAGCGTTCAGAAAAGCCAATTGGAATAAGTAAATAGACACTTTTTTGTATCAGCGTCTAGCCTTACGGGCAACTAGGTACGGCGCCAACAGGTCCACCCCTCCCATGTTTTAGTTATACTCGTGGACACAGAGGGGTTTCTTCAAAAACACCAGGCGCCGTAGTAATTTGGACCGTTGTGTCTGCATGAAGGGAGGTAAGAACGAAAACATTCTTATTATCCCTCCACTTCATAGTGAGCAAATTATTACACTGCAAGCAGGCTCTCTCCCCCAGCCTAAGACGGGAATCTACAAGCCGCTGGGGAAAGCCCCGGTGATTAGGTCGCACGGTGCCACATGCTCCAATCTGCTGATCAAACAAATGACTAAACAGTGGCACGCTCGTGTAATAATTGTCCACGTACAAGTGGTACCCCTTTCCGAATAAGGGTGACACCAAGTCCCACACAATCTTGCCAGCGCTCCCTATGTAGTCAGGGCAATTTGTCGGCTCTACGTGGCTATCTTTTCCCTCATAAACCATAAAACTACATGTATAGCCTGTGGCCCTGTCACAGAGCTTATACATCTTGACCCTGTATCGGGCACGCTTGCTGAGAAGGTATTGTTTGAATGACAAGCGGCCAGAAAACTTAATCAGGGACTCGTCAACGCAGACAACTTGATGGGGAGTAAGCAAGTCTGCAAAACGTTGGTTGAAATGGTTTATGAGGGGCCGAATTTTGTAGAGCCGATCGTATGCAGGGTCTCCACGAGGACGACAGAGCTCATTGTCGTTGAAGTGCATGAACCGCAAAATCATCTCGTATCGTGCCCTGGCCATGGAAGCAGAGAACACGGGCATATGGTACATTGGCTCAGTGGACCAATATGAATGCAACGTACCCATTTTAACTACACCCATGGCAAGGGAAAGGCCCAGAAAGATCTTAAATTCGAAGACCGTAATTGGTCTCTATTCTCTGGCAAGGGAGGCCTGGGGATTAGCGGCGATGTATTGACCAGTGTACAAATTGCTTTGGTCCACAATAGATCTATAGAGATCTTCAGTGAAAAACAGCGAATAAAAATCAAGTGATGTAAAATCAACTCTTTCCACCTGAATGCCGGGTTGGCCAGTGAATGGAGGAAGTACGGGTGCTGCAGAAGTGGTGGATTCCCAATTAGGATTGGCGAATGCAGCAGGAAGGGCACTTTGGGCACGACGGGCCTGTCTTCGTCTTCTTGGTGGCAACGGGACACTACTTTTGCTTGCCACCTCACCAGCTTGAACTGCACTTATGGGACTCGCCACGTCACCACGTGATACTGCAGTGCTGGAAGTACGACCAGGGTGTACTAGGCCACTGGTGCTTGCCAGTTCACTAGAAGGAATGGCGGCGCTAGTACTTCTCTGCTCCATACGAGAGTCCTGCGGTTCTTGCACCTCAACAACAGAATAAGAAGTTCAAGGTCTGGTACGCCTGACCTTGACAGGGACCACAACTCCGTCGTCAGAGCTATCTGTCATGGAGCCGCTGTCGTCTACAGGATCGTATTCTGGGCCTGAATCTGACAGATGAGTGACTTCCTCTTCACTATCTGTCATGCTCAGAAACGTGTAGGCCTCTTCACTACTGTACCTTCGATTTGCCATTTTGGGCTCTAAATTTAGTGGTACAGTAGTGAGACTCACAGGTAAAAAAGCTCCTAGGCTGTTAGTGACTGTATCAAAATGCTACCAAAAAAAATGTTAGCGATCGCAGGGATCAGGCCTGCGAACGCTGCAGTTATGTGTGTTTAGTGTTTTGTAAGTGACAGTGATCGATTGATACTGCACATGGGTGGGCTGGGCTGGGCGGAGGGGCTAAACGCAGGTGCTCGCAGGTATCTGGGCTGATCCCGCTAACACTGCGTTTTTGGGAACCCTAAACTGCTGGGGACGCTAGTATAGATCTGATCAGATCAGATATCGATCTGTTCAGATACTATACCACTAAGGGAGGTGTATGCAGCATGCGTGGGTGTTAGCGGTACTGGCACTAACCTGATGCTGCCTGGGGCGACGCAGACCCTATCTGACCCTAAAACCTACTTGTATCACCCGCCGGGCGATCAGGGGTTAAACCTTTATTAGTTAATAAACGGCGGGTGCCCTGAAACTATAAAAAATAAACAAACTGCTCAGCATCACCCGTAACAGTTATACAGTGATCACTGGTGAAAGGGTTAACTAGGGGGGAATCAGGGTGTTAAAACCTTTAGTAGGTAGTAGGTGGGGGTCCCTGACGCTATAAAACGCTGCGGCGAACCTAAATACCTATCTCCCTAACTAGCGTCACCTGTGACACTAATACAGCGATCAGAAAAACGATCGCTTAGTGACACTGGTGACGGGGGTGATCACGGGGTTAAACCTTTATTGGGGGGGTTCCTAGACCTAAAGGGGGCTAAATCTAACTGCTCTAACAGTTATTGCAATCACAATGCCCCAATGCAGTAAACAGTAATGCAGACTTACTTGATGTCTTCTCTCCTTGGCGCCGGAACGAAAAGACCGTCACGAGGAGAGATGACATCACTTCCTCTAGCTCTGTTTACATTACAGAGCCAGAGGAAGATTTTCATTCGCCGAGATGGTCGCGAGGGGGTGGCCACGAATGAGTGGCCTCCCTCTCATCTCCGATCGCTCCGGGAACGAAGCCGACCGACGCAGGCACGGGGGGGCCTGATCGGGCCCCCCACCCACGGGCAGGTAGGGATGTACAGGTACGCCCACATGCCTGCCCATGCCATTCTGCCAACGTACATCATCGTGCGGCAGTCAGCAAGTGGTTAAGTAGTCTTCAGGCCTAAAATTATTTTATAAACATGCGTGCAAAAAACATAAAAATGGCTTTGGCAGCGAAAAGATTTATACCCTAAGAACATTTGATCCTAAGAGAAAATAGCCTAAGAACATTTAACCAGAATGAAAATTGACAGCTGATCACATATTGAGGTAAAGGGACAATCACAGTGGCCCTTTACCATGTGATCAGCTCCATCCAATCACAGTTCACATGTAAACAAATACTGGTTATCAGCTTTTCCTTTCCTCAGCACTGGCACTGTGTGAGGAAAGGAAAGCTGATAACCGGCTATCCTGTGAGAGGGGACATTTACACTGATTATAAAAGCAGCGCCATCAGTGCCAATCAGTGTCCATCAGTGCAGCATATCAGTGCCCATCAGTTGCTGCCTATTAGTGCCGCCTATCAGTGCCTATCTGTACCGCCTTATCAGTGCATCCTCATCAGTGTCCATCAGTGCTGCGTCATCTGTGCCCATCAGTGCTACCTCATCAGTTTTCATCTGTACCCATCAGTGCAGCCTCATCAATACCCATCAGTGCAGCCTTATCTGTGCCCATGAGTGCAGCCTCATCAATGCTCATCAGTGCAGCCTATCAGTGCCCAGAAGTGCAGCCTCATTAGCGCACATCAGTGAAGAAGGAAAATTACTTATTTACCAAATTTTTTCTTTTAGCAGAAACAAAGAAATAGGTTTTTATATTTATTTTTATTAATTTGTTTAGCAAAAAATGTAAAACCCGGTGGTAATTAAATACCACCAAAGGGAAGTTCTATCTGTTTAAAAAAAAATGATAACAATTTTATTTGGGTACAATGTTGCATGACTGCGCATATGTCATTCAAAGTGTGACAGCCCTGAAAGATGAAAATTTGCCTGGTCAGGAAGGGGGTGGAGGTGCCCAGATGGCAAGTGGCTAAATAATCTTCAGGCCTAAAATTATAAACATGCGTGCAAAAAAACACAAAAAATGGCTTTGGCAGCGAAAGGATTGATACCATAAGAACATTTGATCCCAAGAGAAAATAGCCTAGGAACATTCAACCAGAAGAGAAAATAGTCGAAGACCAAAAGAGCATTTGATCAGAATAAAAAATACTTTAAAAACATTTGTTTCTGACTTATTCTCACAACAGCCACAGCAGCAGCACCAGATACCATGCACTGCTGCACCAGATTTTGCACTCTCCATTTTTTGTAAATCAACCCCATTGCATAAACAAATCCCTAAAACAAATGGAATAATGCTTTATTTTTACACAGAATTTTTTTTCTATAAAAAAAAACTTGACAGATTTGGCACTTGGACATTTTACTGGCCTACTGACGTTCTTGATAAAAATGTGGCTTTTGTGTTAATCTTTGACATTAAAACTTCTAGTATGCTTCAATGGTCTAAGAAAATGTCACTGTACTAGTTAGGTTATCACAAGGTGATGCTCAGATCCTGAAATAGCGAAATGCTTCATAAAGTAAGTTTCCTATCTCTTTTCCGAAACTACACCCAACATAAAATCCCACAACCAAAATTCACAAACCAGTGTTAACTACTTAAGCCCCGGACCAAATTGCAGCCAAAGGACCAGGCCCCTTTTTGTGATTTGGCACTGCGTCACTTTAACTGACAATTTTGTGGTTTCCAAACAAAATTGGCGTCCTTTTTTTCCCACAAATAGAGCTTTATTTTGGTGGTACTTGATCACCCCTGCGGTTTTTTATTTTTTGCGCTATAAACAAAAATAGAGCGACAATTTTGAAAAAAATGCAATATTTTTAACTTTTTGCTATAATAAATATCCCCAAAAAAAATATAAATTTTTTTTTCTTCCTCAGTTTAGGTCGATATGTATTCTTCTACATATTTTTGGTAAAAAAAATTGCAATTAGCGATTATTGATTGGTTTGCGCAAAAGTTATAGCGTTTACAAAATTGGGAATAGTTTTATAACATTTTTATTAATATTTTTTTTTTTTTACTAGTAATGGAGGCAATCAGTGATTTTTATTGTGAGTGCGACATTATGGCGGACACATCGGACATTTTTGACACATTTTTGGGACCATTGTCATTTATACAGAAATCAGTGCTATTTAAATGCACCGATTCCTGTGTAAATGACACTGGCAGTGAAGGAGTTAACCACTAGGGGGCGGGGAGGGGTTAAGTGTGTGTGTTTCTTTTTATTGTAGGGGGGCGTGGCTTTGCGTCTGATGTCACTGATCGGCTTTCCCGATGACAAGGAACAGCCGATCAGTGACAGCGTCACTAGGAAGCATGGGGAGAGGTTTGTTTACACATACCTCTCCCCGTTCTTCAGCTCTGTGACCCAATCGCGGGACACCAGCGGCGATCGGGCCCGATGGTCCCACGGCCGCGGTCACGGAGCTCAGGACCGGGTCGTAAGCACCCCGCCGGCGGCACGCACGCGACCCACTGCTGGGCTCTTAAAGGGCCACGTACAGGTACGTGGTTGTGCCCAGCCATGCCATTCTGCCGACATATATCGGCGTGAGGCGGTCCTTAAGCGGTTAAAAGAGAATTTTCCCCTCTGACACGAAGAAGCTCAAATGAGATTAAAGCCTTTTTCCTACATATAAAACATGAGAGGGAACAGGGATGAGCCCGCATAAGTTCGACTCAAACATCGGGGGTTCTGGAAGGGGACTTCCAGATTCCGATAAGCCCCACAACCACAGGGCAAGGGTTGTGGGGATGAGGCCCTTGTCTTACCCCAAAGCACCCTCCCCATGTTGAGGGCATGTGGCCTGGTATAGTTCAGGAAGGGGGGAGCTCACTCGCCCCCCCATCCTGTCCTCCAGTCTGCATGCTCAGATAAGGGTCTGGTATGGATTTTGGGGGCCCCCACCCCAATTTTTTTTTCATATTGGCGTGGAGCTCCCCATAAATAACATATCAGACCCAAAGGGCCTGGTATGGATTTTGGGGGGGACCCCACGCTTTTTTTTTATATTTTGGCGTGGAGTTTCCCTTAATATGCATACCAGACCCAAAGGGCCTGGTATGTACTGCGTACTGTACTGTACTGTACTCTACACACCGTTTTTTTCCTTGATTTTTATCTATATTACCGGGAGCTGGCAATAATTTACAGCCACGAGCAAAGTTTTTACATTTTTTCTTTTAGAAATATAATTTTGCTGCAGGATTATAAAACACATCACACAAATGGGATATTTTGCAGACAGACTAAGGGGACCACCTATGCACAACATTTTACCACTTCATTACAGAGCACTTTCCCCCCTTCCTGCACAGGACAATTTTCAGCTTTCAACGCTGTTGTAATTTAAATGACAATTTGATCACCACTGGGGTTTTTATTTTTTGCTAAATGGCCAACATTTTTTATTTTTTTATGTTTTTCTTTGTTTCTGTTATAAAATGTTGTTTTCTCCTTCACTGATGGTCAATGATGAGGCGGCACTGATGGGCACTGATGAGTTGGCACTGATAAGGTGGCACTGATAGGCACAGATGAGGAGGCACTGATATGTAGAATTGATTGGCACTGATAGGCGGCACTAATTTGCAGCACTGATGGGGACCGAAAGGCAGCACTGATATGCAGCACAGATGGACACTGATAGGCGGCACTGATGGGCACTGATAGGTGGCACTGATGGGCACTGACAGGCGGAACTGATTGGCAGTGACAGGTGGCACTGATGGACACTAATAGATGACACTGATGGGAAGCATTGATGATGAGGTACTGATGGGCACTGATTGACACTGTGATGGTCACTGAGGTGGCCACTGATTGCCACTGTGGTGGCCACTGATTGGCACTGTTTGGCACTTTGATGGGCACTGACAGGCATTTCTGATGAGGCACTGACTGGCAGCTGATGGGTACTGATTGGCATTGTTGGTGGCATATCTGATGGGGCTGTGCTGATAATCAATGTGCTGATTATCAGCACAGACCCCCCCTCGATCGGCGTCTCTCCCTGTCAACGCGAACCGAGGAAAGCCATTTACCGGCACTTCCTGGTTCACGCTGTGATCAGCTGTGATTGGTCACAGCTGATCACGTGGTAAGGAGCCTCCATCAGAGGTTCCTTTCTATGATCAGAGATGCGTGTGTCAGAGTGACACACAGCACCACTGATCACTGCGCTGCGTGCCCCCGTGGGCGCGCTGGCATGTTACCCTTCTGGATGTCATATGACACCCAGTAAGGATAACTGAACCACCACCCAGCCATCATTCTGCTATAGGCCGGGCGGGAAGTGGTTAAAGGAATATTACATTTTTATTGTTTCACTTTAAGCATTTATAAAATCACGACTCCTGAAAAAACGGTTGTTTTTAAACCTTTTTTTTGCATTGATACATGTCCCCTGGGGCAGTACCCAGGTTCCCATACACTTTTTATAGCAATAACTTGCATACACGCCTTTAAAATTAGCACTTTTGAGTTGTCATGTTCATGTCCCATAGACTTTAACTGTGTTCGCATGTTCACACAAATTTTTTGCCTTTTCGCATTTTCTGGTGCAAACCGAACCGGGGGTTGTTCGGCTCATCCCTAAAAGGGAATCAAAATAAGTCACTGACTTTGCAAAATATGACACTCTATAGCTAGTAGCTCCATCAGAGGCTCCTTTCTATGATCAGAGATGCGTGTGTCAGAGTGACACACAGCACCACTGATCACTGCGCTGCGTGCACCCGTGGGCGCGCTGGCATGTTACCCTTGGGGATGTCGAATGACACCCAGTAAGGATAACTGAACCACCACCCAGCCATCATTCTGCTATAGGCCGGGCGGGAAGTGGTTAAAGGAATATTACATTTTTATTGTTTCACTTTAAGCATTTATAAAATCACGACTCCTGAAAAAACGGTTGTTTTTAAACTTTTTTTTGCATTGATACATGTCCCCTGGGGCAGTACCCAGGTTCCCATACACTTTTTATAGCAATAACTTGCATACAAGCCTTTAAAATTAGCACTTTTGAGTTGTCATGTTCAGTGTTGGTCATCTTACTTTAAAAAAGTAATTAGTTAAGTTACAAATTACTTCTCCCAAAAAGTAATTGCTTTAGTAACTCAGTTACTACATTGGAAAAGTAATTAGTTACGCAGCAAAGTAACTGACTTTTTTTTTAAATATTCTATACGTGTGACTAAGGGGCGGGTCTAGTATTACTGTAACCAAGGGGCGCATTTATTATTATTGTTATATATCGTGTAACCAAGGGGCTGCTCTATTATTATTCTAACCAAGGGGCAGATCTGTTATAGCGTGTAAGCAAATGGCGGGTCTATTATTATTATATCGTGTAAGGGGCGGATGGCTACAGAAGAGGGCGAATGTTAAATTAATGGGCAGAGTTCGATATATAACAATAATAATAAATGCGCCCTTTGGTTACAGTAATACTAGACCCGCCCCTTAGTTACACGATAGACGCCCCTTGCAGAGTAGCACGAGCATCAGGAGCGTGCAGCATCGCCTCGTACAATTACATGTTAACTGCACCTGCACGGTGTAGAGTTCACTCAGAGCTGTTTAGGTTCTGCAATTTTCGGAAGCTCCGTAGTCCTTCGTACTGCGCAAGCCCTGCGCCTGCGCAGTACAGGGGGTCCTTATCTGGCGGGGGAACTTTTTCGGCAGGACACGGGAATTACACTACTGCCATCTAGTGGCGGTAGATGTAATTGGGGTAACTAAGCCAAAGTAATGGGAACTGAGTTACCATGAGGGGAAAAGTAATCAGTTAGATTACTCGTTACCCTCTAAAGTAACTGCGTTAGGTAACTCAGTTTATTTTAACTCAGTTACTTACGTCACTGGAGCCCTCCAAATCAAACCATTCCTCAAGTGTTTGAAAACGTGAAGATAAAGACCAGGTGGAGACTAATTAGAGGCACCACCTATTGTTAATCATAAAAAACCTAGACAATGGCTGAATATCTCGCATCAAACCAATGAATCTTAAAGAGGATTATATGTGACACATATCCATTTTAAATGAACACCCCACAAAAAATCCATGAAACCACATATATATATATAAGTGACAGTGAAAGGATATGTAGCAATATCTGTGAAAATGAATGTATATAATGAATACAAAGGAGAATATATGATAAAGTTCTTAATTCTGAGAGTTTCCAGAGTCAGTTAATTCCAAAATCCTGAGAATAATAGCAAAATCAGGGGAATGTTCCAACTTAAGTTCCAATCCTATATTCCAAGATGAGAGATCATCAAATGGTAAAGTGAGTGAGGCTCCTTACCTCATATGGTGGACTCCCTTAAGAGCAGAGTCTACAGCGCAAGCAGTAGGGATGAGCCGAACACCCCCGGGTTCGGTTCGAACCAGAACCTTCGAACGGACCAAAAGTTTGCGCGAATTTTCGAACCCTATACGTTATAATGGACGCGAACGTTCGAAATCAAAAGTGCTAATTACAACGGCCAATATGCATGTTAATGTCATAAAACAGGTTTGGGGACCCGGGTCCTGCCCCAGGGGACATATATCAATGCAAAAAGAACTTTTAAAAACTAACGTTTTTTCGGGAGCAGTCATTTTAATGATGCATAAAGTGAAAAAAAAAAAGTTAAATTTTCCTTTAAATATGGTACCTGGGGGGTGTCTAAAGTATGCCTGTGAAGTGGCATGTGTTTCCCGTGTTTAGAACTATCCTTGCACAAAATGACATTTGTAAAGGAAAAAAAGAAGCCATTTAAAACCACTTGCGGCTTTAATGTCATGTCTTGTCCTGGCCGCCATATGGCTGAAAATCCTTGAGAAAAATGGCATGGCTACCCCATCACCCCCCCCCCCCCCCCCCCAGCCCCTTTGGGTCTTGTATGGATATTAAGGGGGACCCCGCACCCAAAATAAAACCCTATACCTACAACCCTATATACTCTGAACAGCAGTATATAGGCGGTGCAAACAAGAGACGGACTGTAGGTTTGTTCTTAAGTAGAATCTGAACAGGTACATTATGAAGTGTAGCTCCATCCCAAAAAAATCTATTTTTAAGCTTTTTGGAGAACATAGGGAGGGGTTATCACCCCTGTAACATTTGCTGTCTTTGCACATCTGTTCAGAACATGTCACCTCACTTTCTGTCCCAATGACAAATGTTTTTGGAAAAGTGGGGTTTTAATTGAAACAAGGATTGGTGATAAAGTATCAGTAGAGAGGAGATGCCTTTTTCCCAAATTAAATCTAACAGGATAGAATTTCCCTTCCTAGGGGTAGATTTCCTCTCACTTCCTGTTTTCTCTTTCCATTTGCAAGTAGGAGTCGTTTGTAAGTTGGATGTTTGAAAGTAGGGGCCTGGCGTATATACTCTGCAGAAATTTGCCCTATTAGATGTTGGTGTAGCCACAAGACTGGTGGGCACAGGAATGGGCCTTGCTGTGAGTTAATAGATCAAGATTTGTACTTGCATGTACCTGTTGAACCGGGCAGAAAAATTGGGCCTTTGGCGGTGGTGGTGGTGGTGGACGGTGTTGCCACAAGACTGTAAGCTCTCACAGTTACTCTTGGTGGGCGCAGGAATGGGCCCTGCTGTGAGTTATTAGATCAAGATTTGTAATTGCATGAACCTGTTGAACAGGGCAGAAAAATTGGGCCTTTGGCGGTGGTGGTGGTGGTGGACGGTGTTGCCACAAGACTGTAAGCTCTCACAGTTACTCTTGGTGGGCGCAGGAATGGGCCCTGCTGTGAGTTATTAGATCAAGATTTGTAATTGCAAGCACCTGATGAACAGGGCAGAAAAATTGGGCCTTTGGCGGTGGTGGTGGACGGTGTTGCCACAAGACTGTAGGCCCTCATAGTTACTCTTGGTGGGCGCAGGAATGGGCCCTGCTGTGAACTATTAGATCAAGATTTGTAATTACACGCCCCTGTTAAACAGGGGCTGAAAAATTGTGCCTTAGGCACTGGTGCTGGTGCCACAACACTGCAACCCCTCACAGATACTGTACTTGGAGCACAGCAGTCACACGTGTTGCGAAGCATTTTTTAAAAAAATTGTAATTACACGCCCCTGTTAAACAGGGGCTGAAAAATTGTGCCTTAGGCACTGGTGCTGGTGCCACAACACTGCAACCCCTCACAGATACTGTACTTGGAGCACAGCAGTCACACGTGTTGCGAAACATTTTTTTTTTTAAATTGTACTTACACGCCCCTGTTAAACAGGGGCTGAAAAATTGTGCCTTAGGCACTGGTGCTGGTGCCACAACACTGCAACCCCTCACAGATACTGTACTTGGAGCACAGCAGTCACACGTGTTGCGAAGCATTTTTTTAAAAAAATTGTAAGTACACGCCCCTGTTAAACAGGGGCTGAAAAATTGTGCCTTAGGCACTGGTGCTGGTGCCACAACACTGCAACCCCTCACAGATACTGTACTTGGAGCACAGCAGTCACACGTGTTGCGAAGCATTTTTTTTAAAAATTGTAAGTACACGCCCCTGTTATACAGGGGCTGAAAAATTGTGCCTTAGGCACTGGTGTGGTGGCATGGATCATTGAGGAGGAGGAAGAGGATAGTCAGTGAACATAAGAGGACAGTCACTCAGCATCAGCATAGGCAGTCTTGAAGGGATGTGACATTATAAATTATTCAGTTATATCCGCTTCAGGTGCCTGGTAGCTGGTGGTGATCCAAGACTGATTCATTTTGATGAAGGTCAGTCGATCAACCGAGTCGGTGGACAGGCGCACCCTATGATCGGTGACAAATCCTCCAGCAGCACTGAATGTGCGTTCGGAAAGAACGCTGGAGGCAGGACAGGCCAGTAGCTCAATTGCATACTGTGCAAGCTCTGGCCAGTGATCCATCCTCAGGACCCAGTAAGCCAGAGGATTTTCGGTGGGAAAGGTGTCCAAGTCTGACCTTGCCCCAAGGTATTCCTGCACCATGTATATCAGACGCTGGCGATGGTTGCTGGAACCGATCATACCTTGGGGCTGCGGACTAAAAAATTGTCTGAACGCATCGGTCAGACGTCCACCTTCCCCACCGCTCCTTCTGCTACTGACCGAAGCCTCAGCAACTCGTCGCCCAGGACCAGGAGTTTGTAACCTCCCAGTTTCTGGGAACGCGTTGCACAGACCTTTCTGCAAGGCCTCCCTGAGATGTCTCATCCTCTGCTCCCTCTGCGACGGCAAGATAAGGTCCGCAACCTTACCCTTGTACCGTGGATCAAGGAGAGTGGCCAGCCAGTAATGGTCCCTCTCCTTGATCCGAAGAACACGAGGATCCTTCCGCAGGCTTTGCAGGATCAGGGAGGCCATGCAGCGTAGGTTAGCTGAGGCATTCGGTCCGGAGTCTTCTGGGTCACTGAGGATGACATGATCGCCAGCCACCTCCTCCCAGCCACGTACAAGTCCACTGGTTTGTTGGGACTGTACATCATCCCTAAAAGACTGCTGCTGCTGATGCTGAGTGCCAGGCTCCACCTCCATGCTCACACAATCCTCCTCCTCCTCCTCATCCTCATCCTCTTCCTGTGTGATGGGTGGGACAGAAGGAACACTGTCCGGATAAAGGGGGCCTTGAGAGGCAAGGAAGTCCTCCTCTTCCTGCCTCTGTTCTGCCTCAAGTGCCCTGTCCATTATCCCACGCAGCGTATGCTCCAACAGGTGGACAAGAGGTACAGTGTCACTGATGCATGCACTGTCACTGCTCACCATCCTCGTGGCCTCCTCAAATGGTGAGAGGACAGTGCATGCATCCCTGATCATGCTCCACTGACGTGGGGAAAAAAAACCAAGCTCCCCTGACCCTGTCCTGGTGCCGTAGTCGCAAAGGTACTCATTGATGGCCCTCTGCTGCGTGTGCAGTCGCTGCAGCATGGCCAACGTTGAGTTCCACCTGGTGGGCATGTCACATATTAGGCGGTTCTTGGGCAGGTTCAGCTCCTTTTGCAGCTCAGTCAGCCGAGCACTGGCATTATAAGATCGGCGGAAATGCACACAGACTTTCCTGGCCTGCCTCAGGACATCCTGTAAGCCTGGGAACCTGCCCAAGAACCGCTGCACCACCAGGTTGAGGACGTGAGCCATACAGGGCACATGGGTGAGCTGCCCCTGTCGCAGGGCGGAGAGGAGGTTGGTGCCATTGTCAGAAACGACCATTCCTGGCTTAAGCTGACGTGGCGTCAACCACCTCTCGGCCTGCCCCTGCAGAGCTGCCAGAACCTCTGGCCCAGTGTGGCTCCTGTCCCCCAAACACACCAGCGCAAGCACGGCATGGCATCTTTTTGCCTGCGTACTTGCGTAGCCCCTTGTACGCCTACGGAGCACCGCTGGTTCCGAGGACAGAGCACTGGAGGAAGAAGAAGAGGAGGGGTGGAGGAGAGAGGTGTGTCACAACCAGTAGCAGTAGTAGCGTTTTGGAGGCGTGGTGGCAGAACAACCTCCAACACTACTGCACCTTGTCCTGCATCCCTCCCAGCTGCCAATAGAGTGACCCAATGGGCCGTGAAAGAAAGGTAACGTCCCTGTCCATGCCTGCTGGACCATGAGTCAGCGGTAATATGCACCTTACCGCTGACCGCCCTGTCCAGCGAGGCATGGACATTGCCTTCCACATGCCGGTAGAGAGACGGAATCGCCTTCCGTGAGAAAAAGTGGCGTTTGGGAACCTGCCACTGAGGAACCGCACATTGAACAAACTCACGGAAGGGGGCCGAGTCTACCAACTGAAAAGGCAGCAGTTGAAGTGCTAGCAATTTAGCCAAGCTAGCATTCAACCGCTGGGCATGTGGATGGCTGGGAGTGTACTTCTTTCGACGGTCCAGCAGCTGGGGCAGGGAAATTTGCCTGCTACAATCGGACGTCGGTGTACTGCAAGTACTTGGTTGTGACACACCTAATTCTACACCTTCAGTCCTCTCACAGCAGCTTTCAGAGAGGACTGAAGGTGTAGTGGGGATGGAGATCCCAGCTGATGAGGAGCAAGGAGAGGTCCGCTTAGTTCTTTGGTGTGGGTCTTTTATGTGTGCCTGCCAACGAGCTGCATGGCAGGTCGACATATGTCTGCTCATGCTTGTGGTGCCCAAGCGGCTGATGTTTTGGCCACGTGAGATACGCTTGAGACAAATATTGCAAATAGCAGTGGTGCGATCTGATGCACTCGTCTCAAAAAAGGCCCACACCAAAGAACTTTTCTGATAACGTGCAGAGGCAGCGCCCTGCACAGGCGGAGCTCTGCGTTGTTGTACAGTTGCTGTGCTGGCCTCTACCTGGCCTCCAGGGGGCATCCTGCCTCGTTGGACATGTGACGCCGCATCCTCCTCCTCCTCGTCCTCCTCCTCATCCTCTCTCCCTTCAGGCACCCACGTGGAGTCAGTGACCTCATCATCCCCTCCCTCTTCACCACTAGAGCAAACCTGGCAGTAAGCTGCAGCTGGTGGAACAGTACTGCCAGATTGCTGTCCTTCAGCATCCCCTCTCTCTGCGCGCACACTACTAACTTCCTCAAGCTGGGTATCATCATCCGAGCCTTCGAATCGTTGGGCATCCTCCTGGAGCATGTACCCAACACTGTGCTCAAAGAGTTCGGGGGACTCCTCAGGAGGACATGGTGGGTCTAGGGAAGGGGTGGCTGATGATGCCATTGAGTACGCGTTGGCAGCTGCTCTGCCAGTACCCTGAGCCTGGGTGAGAGAGGATGAGGAGGATGAGGAGGGCTTGGTCATCCATTCTACCAAGCCTTCAGCATGATGCGGCTCCACATGTCCAGCTGCCGAAAACAAAGACGCGCGTGTCCCATGGCCACGTGCTGATGACGATGCACGACCACGTCCACGGCCACGTCCACTAGAAACAGAGCCTGCCTGCCCTGTGTTCTTGGCTCTGCACGCTCTGCCTCCCCTTGGCGGTCTTCCAGCCATTGTAGTCGGTAGTCCTGTGGGTGCTGCTGAGAAGAAAATATAGGAGCTCTGTGTGATGCCACTAACACACTAGAAGTCCTATGGGTGCTTCTGCAAAGAAAATATAGGAGCTCTGTGTGATGCCACTAACACACTAGAAGTCCTGTGGGTGCTGCTGAGAAGAAAATATAGGAGCTCTGTGTGATGCCACTAACACACTAGAAGTCCTATGGGTGCTTCTGCAAAGAAAATATAGGAGCTCTGTGTGATGCCACTAACACACTAGAAGTCCTATGGGTGCTTCTGCAAAGAAAATATAGGAGCTCTGTGTGATGCCACTAACACACTAGAAGTCCTGTGGGTGCTGCTGAGAAGAAAATATAGGAGCTCTGTGTGATGCCACTAACACACTAGAAGTCCTGTGGGTGCTGCTGAGAAGAAAATATAGGAGCTCTGTGTGATGGGACTAACACACTACAAGTCCTATAGGTGCTTCTGGGAACAAAATATAGCTCTGTGTGATGGGACTAACACACTTCAAGTCCTATAGGTGCTTCTGGGAAGAAAATATAGGTCTGTGTGATGGGACTAACACACTTAAAGTCCTATAGGTGCTTCTGGGAACAAAATATAGGATCTCTGTGTGATGGGACTAACACACTTCAAGTCCTATAGGTGCTTCTGGGAAGAAAATATAGGTCTGTGTGATGGGACTAACACACTTCAAGTCCTATAGGTGCTTCTGGGAACAAAATATAGGATCTCTGTGTGATGGGACTAACACACTACAAGTCCTATAGGTGCTTCTGTGAACAAAATATAGGATCTCTGTGTGATGGGACTAACACACTTCAAGTCCTATAGGTGCTTTTGGGAAGAAAATATAGGTCTGTGTGATGGGACTAACACACTTCAAGTCCTATAGGTGCTTCTGGGAACAAAATATAGGATCTCTGTGTGATGGGACTAACACACTACAAGTCCTATAGGTGCTTCTGGGAAGAAAATATAGCTCTGTGTGATGGGACTAACACACTTCAAGTCCTATAGGTGCTTCTGGGAACAAAATATAGGATCTCTGTGTGATGGGACTAACACACTTCAAGTCCTATAGGTGCTTCTGGGAAGAAAATATAGGTCTGTGTGATGGGACTAACACACTTCAAGTCCTATAGGTGCTTCTGGGAACAAAATATAGGATCTCTGTGTGATGGGACTAACACACTACAAGTCCTATGGGTGCTTCTGGGAAGAAAATATAGGTCTGTGTGATGGGACTAACACACTTCAAGTCCTATAGGTGCTTCTGGGAACAAAATATAGGATCTCTGTGTGATGGGACTAACACACTTCAAGTCCTATAGGTGCTTCTGGGAAGAAAATATAGGTCTGTGTGATGGGACTAACACACTTCAAGTCCTATAGGTGCTTCTGGGAACAAAATATAGGATCTCTGTGTGATGGGACTAACACACTACAAGTCCTATGGGTGCTTATGGGAAGAAAATATAGCTCTGTGTGATGGGACTAACACACGTCAAGTCCTATAGGTGCTTCTGGGAACAAAATATAGGATCTCTGTGTGATGGGACTAACACACTACAAGTCCTATGGGTGCTTCTGGGAAGAAAATATAGCTCTGTGTGATGGGACTAACACACTTCAAGTCCTATAGGTGCTTCTGGGAACAAAATATAGGATCTCTGTGTGATGGGACTAACACACTTTAAGTCCTATAGGTGCTTCTGGGAAGAAAATATAGGTCTGTGTGATGGGACTAACACACTTCAAGTCCTATGGGTGCTTCTGGGAAGAAAATATAGCTCTGTGTGATGGGACTAACACACTTCAAGTCCTATAGGTGCTTCTGGGAACAAAATATAGGATCTCTGTGTGATGGGACTAACACACTTCAAGTCCTATAGGTGCTTCTGGGAAGAAAATATAGGTCTGTGTGATGGGACTAACACACTTCAAGTCCTATAGGTGCTTCTGGGAAGAAAATATAGGATCTCTGTGTGATGGGACTAACACACTACAAGTCCTATGGGTGCTTCTGGGAAGAAAATATAGCTCCGTGTGATGGGACTAACACACTTCAAGTCCTATAGGTGCTTCTGGGAACAAAATATAGGATCTCTGTGTGATGGGACTAACACACTTCAAGTCCTATAGGTGCTTCTGTGAACAAAATATAGGAGCTCTGTGTGATGCCACTAACACACTAGAAGTCCTGTGGGTGCTGCTGAGAAGAAAATATAGGAGCTCTGTGTGATGCCACTAACACACTAGAAGTCCTGTGGGTGCTGCTGAGAAGAAAATATAGGAGCTCTGTGTGATGGGACTAACACACTACAAGTCCTATAGGTGCTTCTGGGAACAAAATATAGCTCTGTGTGATGGGACTAACACACTTCCAAGTCCTATAGGTGCTTCTGGGAAGAAAATATAGGTCTGTGTGATGGGACTAACACACTTAAAGTCCTATAGGTGCTTCTGGGAACAAAATATAGGATCTCTGTGTGATGGGACTAACACACTTCAAGTCCTATAGGTGCTTCTGGGAAGAAAATATAGGTCTGTGTGATGGGACTAACACACTTCAAGTCCTATAGGTGCTTCTGGGAACAAAATATAGGATCTCTGTGTGATGGGACTAACACACTACAAGTCCTATAGGTGCTTCTGTGAACAAAATATAGGATCTCTGTGTGATGGGACTAACACACTTCAAGTCCTATAGGTGCTTTTGGGAAGAAAATATAGGTCTGTGTGATGGGACTAACACACTTCAAGTCCTATAGGTGCTTCTGGGAACAAAATATAGGATCTCTGTGTGATGGGACTAACACACTACAAGTCCTATAGGTGCTTCTGGGAAGATAAATATAGCTCTGTGTGATGGGACTAACACACTTCAAGTCCTATAGGTGCTTCTGGGAACAAAATATAGGATCTCTGTGTGATGGGACTAACACACTTCAAGTCCTATAGGTGCTTCTGGGAAGAAAATATAGGTCTGTGTGATGGGACTAACACACTTCAAGTCCTATAGGTGCTTCTGGGAACAAAATATAGGATCTCTGTGTGATGGGACTAACACACTACAAGTCCTATGGGTGCTTCTGGGAAGAAAATATAGGTCTGTGTGATGGGACTAACACACTTCAAGTCCTATAGGTGCTTCTGGGAACAAAATATAGGATCTCTGTGTGATGGGACTAACACACTTCAAGTCCTATAGGTGCTTCTGGGAAGAAAATATAGGTCTGTGTGATGGGACTAACACACTTCAAGTCCTATAGGTGCTTCTGGGAACAAAATATAGGATCTCTGTGTGATGGGACTAACACACTACAAGTCCTATGGGTGCTTATGGGAAGAAAATATAGCTCTGTGTGATGGGACTAACACACGTCAAGTCCTATAGGTGCTTCTGGGAACAAAATATAGGATCTCTGTGTGATGGGACTAACACACTACAAGTCCTATGGGTGCTTCTGGGAAGAAAATATAGCTCTGTGTGATGGGACTAACACACTTCAAGTCCTATAGGTGCTTCTGGGAACAAAATATAGGATCTCTGTGTGATGGGACTAACACACTTTAAGTCCTATAGGTGCTTCTGGGAAGAAAATATAGGTCTGTGTGATGGGACTAACACACTTCAAGTCCTATGGGTGCTTCTGGGAAGAAAATATAGCTCTGTGTGATGGGACTAACACACTTCAAGTCCTATAGGTGCTTCTGGGAACAAAATATAGGATCTCTGTGTGATGGGACTAACACACTTCAAGTCCTATAGGTGCTTCTGGGAAGAAAATATAGGTCTGTGTGATGGGACTAACACACTTCAAGTCCTATAGGTGCTTCTGGGAAGAAAATATAGGATCTCTGTGTGATGGGACTAACACACTACAAGTCCTATGGGTGCTTCTGGGAAGAAAATATAGCTCCGTGTGATGGGACTAACACACTTCAAGTCCTATAGGTGCTTCTGGGAACAAAATATAGGATCTCTGTGTGATGGGACTAACACACTTCAAGTCCTATAGGTGCTTCTGTGAACAAAATATAGGATCTCTGTGTGATGGGACTAACACACTTCAAGTCCTATAGGTGCTTCTGGGAAGAAAATATAGGTCTGTGTGATGGGACTAACACACTTCAAGTCCTATAGGTGCTTCTGGGAACAAAATATAGGATCTCTGTGTGATGGGACTAACACACTACAAGTCCTATGGGTGCTTCTGGGAAGAAAATATAGGTCTGTGTGATGGGACTAACACACTTCAAGTCCTATAGGTGCTTCTGGGAACAAAATATAGGATCTCTGTGTGATGGGACTAACACACTACAAGTCCTATGGGTGCTTCTGGGAAGAAATATAGGTCTGTGTGATGGGACTAACACACTTCAAGTCCTATAGGTGCTTCTGGGAACAAAATATAGGATCTCTGTGTGATGGGACTAACACACTACAAGTCCTATAGGTGCTTCTGGGAAGAAAATATAGCTCTGTGTGATGGGACTAACACACTTCAAGTCCTATAGGTGCTTCTGGGAACAAAATATAGGATCTCTGTGTGATGGGACTAACACACTTCAAGTCCTATAGGTGCTTCTGGGAAGAAAATATAGGTCTGTGTGATGGGACTAACACACTTCAAGTCCTATAGGTGCTTCTGGGAACAAAATATAGGATCTCTGTGTGATGGGACTAACACACTACAAGTCCTATGGGTGCTTCTGGGAAGAAAATATAGCTCTGTGTGATGGGACTAACACACTTCAAGTCCTATAGGTGCTTCTGGGAACAAAATATAGGATCTCTGTGTGATGGGACTAACACACTTCAAGTCCTATAGGTGCTTCTGGGAAGAAAATATAGGTCTGTGTGATGGGACTAACACACTTCAAGTCCTATAGGTGCTTCTGGGAACAAAATATAGGATCTCTGTGTGATGGGACTAACACACTACAAGTCCTATGGGTGCTTCTGGGAAAAAATATAGGTCTGTGTGATGGGACTAACACACTTCAAGTCCTATAGGTGCTTCTGGGAACAAAATATAGGATCTCTGTGTGATGGGACTAACACACTACAAGTCCTATGGGTGCTTCTGGGAAGAAAATATAGGTCTGTGTGATGGGACTAACACACTTCAAGTCCTATAGGTGCTTCTGGGAACAAAATATAGGATCTCTGTGTGATGGGACTAACACACTACAAGTCCTATAGGTGCTTCTGGGAAGAAAATATAGCTCTGTGTGATGGGACTAACACACTTCAAGTCCTATAGGTGCTTCTGGGAACAAAATATAGGATCTCTGTGTGATGGGACTAACACACTACAAGTCCTATAGGTGCTTCTGGGAAGAAAATATAGCTCTGTGTGATGGGACTAACACACTTCAAGTCCTATAGGTGCTTCTGGGAACAAAATATAGGAGCTCTGTTTGCTGCCAGTGCCTGCCTTGAACACACTACAAGTCCTATAGGTGCTTCTGGGAACAAAATATAGGAGCTCTGTTTGCTGCCAGTGCCTGCCACGAACACACTACAAGCCCTATGGGTGCTTTTGGGGTGCAGTGCTGTACTAACAGCACTGCGGTTGGTACTACTGAAATACTGTACTAACAGTAAGACATGCACCAGACTAACCCCCAGCAGCAGCTAAAAACACACTAACCAGCAGCAGCAATGGACGATCAATGACAGGTAGCAATGGTTTAGCAAAGTCAAATCTTTCTAAATGAATCTTTCTAAATGAATCTTTCTAAATGAATCTAGCAGAGTGACACAGAATGAGCCTGCACTCTCCTAAAGCCGGAACGCATGTGACCGGCGCCGACGGCGTGGCGGCCTTTTAAATGAGGGGGCGTGTACTAAAGCCCCTGAGCTGTAATTGGCTACAGGCGTCCTGCCTGTAGCCAATTATGGCTCTCCGAGTTTCCGGCGCTGTGATTGGCCAAGCATACGGGGTCACAGTGCATGCTTGGCCAATCATCAGCCAGCAATGCACTGCGCCGGCCGCGCCGGCCGCAATGCATTGCGGGGCCGCTCGCATCACACGAATGTGATGCGAGCGGCCAAAATAGTTCTGGGCTCGCCGAGCGAGCGAACACCCGGTGCTCGATGCGAACATGGGTTCGCATCGAGCACCGGGCCCATCCTTAGCAAGCAGAAACAATCCTCTGCAAGGATATAGGTGATTCCTCCGCTCTTCTCCGTTCCAGTCTGTCTTCTCCCCACAGGGGAACGAACGCGGCCCGGAACTCAGATGTCAATCTTCAGATTCCCCCGGCCGCTGCACACGGGCGGAGCGAAATTGATTGACGGCGCAGGTAACCAATCCCCGGAGTCCTACCTCGTCTGAACACACCAGGACTTAGGGGGCTCCCCGAAAGAGCTGTAAATTCACGGGGGCCCTCCGAGATGGCACCTGCAGTTAAAAATCAGCACTCAGGCCCCTCGGCCATGAGTGGAGATGTGAGGGGAAAGAAAAAACGAACCCCAATAGTGAAACACCGCTATGAACAGGGGGATGTTTTATTGAAAAAATATATACATAAACCCAAGATGCAATTCTTAAGGTCACAGTGTAGTACAGAGAAAAACTTATCCACATGGGTATTAGAAAAAATAAGCTTTACTTGTACACAAGTATAAAAGAAATTAAAAAATAATTAAAAAAAAAAACGGTTAAATTAAAAACAAAATATACACCCGTGCATGGGAATCTAGTGGACGTGATGGTATCAACATAACCTGCCCGACATGTTTCGCAATACCTTGCATCTTCCTGGAAGACGGAAGGTATTGCGAAACATGTCGGGCAGGTTTTCGATTTTTGATAGATGTCCTAAAACAAGCCCAATCACAATTATTCTTCACTAAAGTAAATCTGATAGGAGAACCTAATATCATAATTTGGCCTTGTAAAGCCTGATATAAATGTGACTGCATAGAACGCCATAGCTAATTGAGTGCCATAGACTGCAATATACAGGGGTATACAATGTAATACTGACATATAATCACACACACAGGTTGGACTTGATGGACTTGTGTCTTTTTTTCAACCTCACCTACTATGTAACTATGTAATTCCAGATCGCCCTGAAGGAATACCAAACAATAGACTTGAAGTGATTGTAGCCGTATTAGTGCCAAACAATAGACCAAACTTTTCTGACAATTTTCTATTGACTATTGTAATGAACAAACAAAAGTCAAAAAAGACAATGACAAATATTAATTTATAATATGGTACACAATATTTTTGTTTGTCATGTTTTGATAAAGTTCCCTATATAATTAAAGTGGTTCTAAAGTCCTAAAACTTTTTATCTTCAAGCATTACTGCATTAACCACTTGCTTCCTGGGCACTTAAACCACTTTTGAGGTTTCAGCGCTGTCGCACTTTGAATGACAATTGCGCGGTCATACAACACTGTACCCAAATTAAATTTTTATAAATTTTTCACACAACTAGAGCTTTCTTTTGGCGGTATTTAATCAAAGTTGGGGTTTTTATTTTTTTCTTAAACAAAAAAAAAGAAAAATTAAAAAAAAAAATCACGTTTCATAGTTTGTTATAAAATTTTGCAAACAGGTAATTTTTCTCCTTCATTGATGTGCGCTGCTGAGGCGGCACTGGTGGGCACTGATAGGCTGCACTGATGGGTACTGATAGGCACAGATAAGGCGGCACTGATAGGCACAGATAAGGTGGCACTGATGGGGACAGATAAGGTGGTATTGATGGGCACAGATAATTCGGCACTGATGGCCACTGATAAGATAGCACTGATGGGCCCTGATGGGTGGCACTGATGGGAACTAATAGGTGTTACTGGTGGGCACTGATAGGTGGCACTGATGGGCACTGATGGGCACTGGTAGGTGATACTGATGTGCAGCACTGTTGATGAGGCACTGATTGGTGACACTGATAGGTGGCACTGTGGGCACTGATGGGTGGCACTGTGGGCACTGGTAAGTGGCACTAGTGGGCACTGGTAGGCGGCACTGTTGTGCACTTGTAGCTGGCACTGGCAGGTGGCACAGGTGGGCACAGATGAGCTGGTGGGAGCTGTCCTTGATCGGGACCGATGTCCCTCTGAGAGCCGCCTGTGATAGTTTTTTGAAAATACAGCCGATCACCAGCTCTGTTTACATCACATGATCAGTTGTCATTGGCTGACAGCTGATCATGTGGTAAGGGGTCTCATAGACTGGCTTATCACAGAGCGTGCCGCACGCACCCAGCAGGGGGCGTGCAGGCCGCTCGGGCACAGGAGGACGTCTATTGGCGTACTCCCAGCAAAGTAGGTCAGCGCTTTAGTTGTCATTCGACTATAGCATGGATCTGAAGAAGTTAAGGTAAAAAATTTCCCTGTAGCACAGAAGCAGTATGGCAACCCTTCGCCTAAATATTATCTAACTTTTCACATGATCCAGCGCCAGTCTGTAGTGGCTATCTCCTGTCTTCCTGCATTTGGCTTATGGTGATGTCAATCAAATCCTGTGTGTGCCTATGGATGCGCACAGCCCGGCTCCGTAGCAAGCCCCCCAAAACAAGCAGCTTGCTACAGGGGCAGACTCAGAAGAGGAGGAGCAGAGAGGTGAGAGGAGCAGAGAGGTGAGAGGAGCAGAGAAAAGAAAGCTCAGGGCCACTCTGTGCAATACCATTGCACAGAGCATGAAAACATAACATGTTTTTTATTTTGGGTAACAAAAATGTTATCCCTTATGCCGCGTACACATGGTCGGAATTTCCGACAACAAATGTTCGATGGGAGCTTTCCCACAAACAAAATTTGAGATCTGGATCTTAAATTTTCCGACAACAAAATCCGTTGTTGTAAATTCCGAATGTGTGTACACAATTCCGACGCACAAAATTCCACGCATGCTCGGAATCAAGCAGAAGAACTGCACTGGCTTTTGAACTTCATTTTTCTCAGCTCGTCGGTAGTGTTGTACGTCGCTGTGTTCTTGGCGATCTAAATTTCCGACATTATTTGTGTGACCGTATGTATGCAAGACAAGTTTGAGCCAACATCCGTCTGAAAAAAAGCATGGATTTTGTTGTTGGAATGTGTGATCGTGTGTATGTGGCATTAGAATCACTTAATTATTGGTTATTCTAGTTCAGTGACCTTGTCCTATAACAAAAACTTTAGAGGTTGTACACAAATACCAACCCTACGACCCTGGGATGTAACATTCCAATGTGTTGTGTCTCGCATAAAAACAAGAAGGGTCAGTCAGGTATTCAAATTTATTACATCTTTGTTATCGATGGAGACACACCCATCCTATGTAAAGATAAAAGACAACTCTTGTCACATCCCTTCCTCACACTGAAGAGATACCAGCTGCAAAACACAGGTGAGCATCAAATATCTGTGTAAAGCCGGGGTCATATCATATAGACACAATTGCAGCAAAAGGAGACCAAGTGATCTAGTAAGTTTGCTTTTTTTTTATCTTTGCTTTATCTTTGTTTGTTTTTCATTTTTTTTTTTTTGGTTTAACTTTTAGATCAGATATGTCATACAACTAGAAATCCAATCCACATTATACTTGGATTATAATTGCAAATGATTTTTTCTTTAACTATTTTAAAGTACATTTGTATTGCTTATGATCATACATTTATAGAAAAATCACAGGGAAAACTAAAACATGACATTTTTTTTAGATCCTGATCTAGCAGTAATGGAGTCTTGTACCATGTTGGCCATCGGTTAATGTGAAAAGTTTGTAGTTTAAGTGATGCTCTTAATAGGCCAACTTACGTTATTAAAGATGTACGCTTTTAGGAGCGCTTAGGTTCCTTGCTAAAGCCAATATATAGTTCTGAATTCAGAATTCTGATATAAAAGTCTGAAGTTTTGGGTATTATTCTATGGGAAAAGAAAGCATTCTGGAAAATGTTATGTTTTAAACTAAAAAAAAAAAATCTTAATTCTTAGTTAATAAACTGGAGGAAAAAGTGACTCTCACTGAAATATCGAACATTTATCTCATAGATTTTACATTTATCTTAGTGAGTTATCAGAATGTCATAATTTTTTGTCAGCATCCTAATTGTTTTATCTTAGAATTTAGTTATCTCTGGTTATTTCTATATCTCTATTTTAAGAGACCATAATTCTTAGATGAAAAGTCAGCAAAAGGTAAATTATTTGAAATTTGAAAATCAGATTTACTTTTTCTGTTAGTACCAGGGCTAATTTATTGATGTTAAGAAAAAGGTGTTTTTGGAACAATTTAGAAATTGTAAATTGAATTTATAAATTGAGTAGCAGCTTAATGATGATTCAAAAAATATTATCATTGATGATAACAATTGTTTTTTTAAATTAATAGTTTCTTCTCTAAATGGAATTAAAGTAAAGAAATTACAAACATTACATTGAAGTCCAAAATGTTTGCTGAATTGGTTGAAAAACCTAATTTGGTATATAGGCGTTAATTTATAGGTAGAAAATAAAATGTTTAAAAAGGTTTAGTTAGGTCTTTTGTGCTGATAGACTGGATACTGTATATTTTTTGTATTGTTCCACATATATTTTATATATTTAATTGAAAAAGAGGGACAAACTGCCTGCAATTTTTAAAATAATCAATGGCTTGTGCAGGGACCTAGTTTGGAGGGAAAAAATATCCTAGAATATCTCTAGAAATGTTACATAATCCTAGATTTGAGTTGGCTGTCACCTCCAAACCCTTACTTGTACTTTCTAGCCTCCCAAGTACAACATATTTCCAGTTGGGACCTAGAGAACACACATCAGCATTCAAGAGTCTTAAAGTGATTGTAAAGGCTAAACTTTTTTTTATTGAATTAAAAAAAAATTGTTATATTTTCTTGCTCTGTGCAATCGTATTACCCCTCCTGGCGCTCTCCGCTCCTCCTTCCTCCGGGTACTCCCTCAGGAAACCGTGTGCTAAGGGGTACCTGTGTGGGCATGTTCCAGAGCCATATTGTGTGAGTTCATGGACACATAAGGAGCCTTCTCACAGGGGTTTGACTGACAACAGCAGGAGTCTATGGCTGTTACTGCTGCTTGTGTCTCCATTGAGACCAGAAAGAGAAGGAGTGGTGCTAGACATGTGCAGAATGAAAAAATATGCTTAGTTTTGATTCATTGTTTACATAAATGAGTTTAGTTAAATTTGCTTAACTCGTAAAAAATTTTTTTCGAAATTAGTTTCATTTATTTGAATTTTAATCAATTCAAATTCTAATTCCGTTTGAATTTGATTCAAGTTCTAAACGCATTTGAAGCGAATTCCATTCAAAATCAAATTTATTCTATTCAAAATTCGAAGTTTGGAAGATGGTTATATTCTTTCTATTCTATTCTGTTCTATTGTTTTTTCTATTTAATTCTATTCTTTTATTTTTTGTTCGATTCTTTTATTTTCTAATATATTCTATTCTTTTGCATTCTATTTGAATTCAAATTAATTTTATTTTAATTTTGAAAAACAGTTATAGTGTTACATTTTTTTCTGTTCTATTCTATTCTATTCTAATCTATTATTTTATTTTCTATTCTATTCTTTTCTAATTCTTTTTATTTTAACTCTATTTGAATTTTAATTTATTTTATTCGCAATTCAAATTTTGAAAGAAGGTTATATGCTTTCTATTTTATTCTATTTTTTATATTCTATTCTTTTCTATTGTATTCAAATTTAAATGTACTCTATTCAAGATTTAAATTTCAGAAGATGGTTATATTCTTTCTATTTTATTCTATTCAATGTTTTATTCTATTTATTTCCTTCATTTTCTATTTTATTGTGTTCTGCTCTTTTATTTTCTATTCTATTTTGTTCTGTTTTACTCTATTCTTTACTATTATATTATTTTATTTTCTATTCTATCCCTTTGTTTTCTATTCTATTTTTTTCTATTCTATTCTATTCTTTTCTATTCTATTTCTTTATTTTCTAGTCTATTTTTTTCCCTTCGGAAATTCTAATTCAAACTATTCAAATTTGAAAACGATGTGATTCGAAAACTTTGAATTTGATTCAAAAACTATTGGATTTTCATCCTAAATTTTGTTTCGCTATATCGGATTCTTTTAAATTTGTTATTATTGTAATTCGGATTTTTGGATACATTCAAATTTCAGAATAACAAATAATTTGTCCAAATTTCAATAAACCACACATATCTAAGTAGTGCTACAGCTGTAACAGCGCTGGATCTGTGAGAGGAGTCAGATAAGTGTTTGGGGGGATAAGAAAAAGGTAAAGACATTTTTTTTTTACTTCAGAACCACTTTAAATATTATAATAATACTCACGGAGGAGATAACATGGGCCACCGCTGGTAGTGGCCGTTTACCATGTGATCGCTCCGTCAAATGACAGAGCGATCACTTGTAAACAAACCGGCATCATGTCATGACGCCGGTTCCTCCCTCCCCTCTCAGTACCGATCTGTACAGTGTGAGGGGAGAGGGGGAGAGACCATTTGCAGCAGCGCTGTGGGCTGGATCTGTAGTGCCCACAGCGCTGCTCAGTGCCAATACTCTGCAGTACTCTGCCCATACTCTGCAATAATCTGCAATACTCTGCCAATACTATGCAATTCTCTGCCAATACTCTGCCAATACTCTGCCAACACTCACCGATATTCTTCCAAAACTCGCCAATACTCTGCAATAAATTTTAACAGAAACAAAGATTTTTTTTTTTTTACCAAATTTTCAGTCTTTTTTGATTTATAGCGCAAAAAAAAAAAACCCAGCGGTAATTAACTACCACCAAAAGAAAGCTCTATTTGTGTGAAAAAAAGGACAAACATTTCATATGGTACAGTGTTGCATGACTGAGTAGTTGTCATTCAAAGTGTGAGAGCACCGAAAGCTGAAAATTGGTCTGGTTAGGAAGGGGGTTTAAGTGCCCAGTGGTCAAGTGGTTAAATAAACAGAAACTTGTGAGTTAAATAAACAGAAACTTGTGAGTTAAATAAACAGAAACTTGTGGTTAATTAAACAGAAACAGTTGACCTTTATGAGCTTCAGTGCCACATGCTTTGCACACCTACATATCAGGTGTGTTTTTTTAATGCATTCCTCTGGTTCATGTAAACAAAAAAAAAAAAAAAAAAAAAACAATCACGCAATCCCCCCTAACCCACACAACTACCCCCCCCCAAACAATTCCATGACAGTGCAGAAATTAATTGTGAAGGAACAGCCCTACTTCACCAAAAATGTGGTTTGCCTGGATGATGTCTATCACATGAGAATCAGTTCATTAACCACTTCAGCCCCGGACCAATTGGCAGCCAAAGGACCAGGCCCCTTTTTGCGATTCGGCACTGCGTTGCTTTAACTGACAATTGCGCGTCGTGCGACGTGGCTCCAAAACAAAATTGGTTGGTATTGGTGGTATTTGATCGCCCCTGCGGTTTTTATTTTTTGCGCTATAAACAAAAATAGAGCGACAATTTTGGAAAAAATGCAATATTTTTTGCTTTTTGCTCTAATAAATATCCCCAAAAAATATTTAAAAAAACATTTTTTTTCCTCAGTTTCGGCCGATACGTATTCTTCTACATATTTTTGGTAAAAAAAAATCGCAATTAGCGATTATTGATCTGCTTGCGCAAAAGTTATAGCGTTTACAAAATAGGGGATAGTTTTATAGCATTTTTATTAATATTTTTTTTTTTACTAGTAATGGCGGCGATCAGCGATTTTTATTGTGACTGCAACATTATGGCGGACACATCGGACATTTTTGACACATTTTTGGGACCATTGTCATTTATACAGCAATCAATGCTATTTAAATGCATTGATTCATGTATAAAAGACAGTTGTAGTGAAGGGGTTAACCACTAGGGGGGGGGGGGGGTTATGGGCTGTGACGTGTGTGGTTTTTTTACATTAGGGGGCGGGGCTGACGTCTGACGTCATTGATTGGCTTTCCCGATGACCGGGAACAGCCAATCAATGACAGGCAGTGTAGGAAGCGCGGGGAGAGGTTTGTTTACACAAACCTCTCCCCGTTCTTCAGCTCCGTAACCCGATCGCGGGACACCAGCGGCGATCGGGTCCGCTGGTCCCGCGGCCGGGGTCACGGAGCTCCCGACCGGGCAGGCATTTATAGGATCACGTACAGGCACGTGATTTTGCCTGCCCGTGCCATTTTGGCGCAGTATATCTGCGTTAGGCGGTCGGGAAGCGGTTAAACAATAGATATTTTAATTCCAATTATTATTTTAGTTCATGATAATTATTTCCTAAAATGATTCATTCCCAAATATAAATATTGTTGTTGTGTGGAATTTTTTTTGTTTTTTTTTTGTTACTTTTATAGTGGCTTTAAAAAAAAAACGTACCTTCCCAAACGCACCATCCGATTGACCATATGTTGTGGTGGAGCGCAATGCCAATAATGCTGCATGCACAATTATTGGTCTGTTGCAGTGGTTTAGGCAGACCTTTCAATGCAAAAGTGTGAATCCAGCCTATTTTGCCGTGTACACATGACCGGACTTTATGACGGACTGAATTCCGTCTGACTTTTCGACAGAGTTTCAACAGACTTCCATCGAATCGGACTTGTCTACACACAATCACACCAAAGTCCGACGGATTCGACCATGATGACGTACGACCGGACTAGAATAAGGAAGTTCATAGCCAGTAGCCAATAGTTGCCCTAGCGTCGGTTTTCATCCGTTGGACTAGCATACAGACGAATGGATTTTTCGACCGGACTCGAGTCCATCGGAAAAGATTTGAAACATGTTCTAAATCTAAAGTCCGTCTGATTTTTTTCGACAGCAAATGAGCCCACACGCGGTCGAATTGTCCAACGGATTTGTTCCGTTGGACCTTTGCTGTCGAAAAGTCTAGCCGCGTGTACATGGCATTAGAGTGCCTCATCCAAAGTTTTGGTAAGAGCCACCACACCACAAAGGAACTCATTTCACAGTGCATCCTCTTAAAACTCAAAATTTGGGATTTCCACTAAATTTCAGTTCTGGTGACAATGGACAACAGGACAAATAGAGAGGTTGGATCTCTCCAGACAGCAGTCATTAACCCTTCCCTACTCTTTCTAAATTAAAAAAGAAACCGTATTGGCTTTAGTTACAATTTAAACAATCTAGCTGTTCTCCTCAACAGGATTTGGTAGCAGTTACAGACTGGAAAGGGGAAGGGGTAGTAGATTTTTCTTTAAACATTGCATACAGAATGTAATGTTACAAACTTAGATAAGTGGGATTCATGCAGATATGTCCTTCTTATTCATTGGTTTTCATTGATCGTTTTACAAGTTGCTGTTTTTTCCTGATCTTCATTTATTGTAACAATACATAATAACATGAGCGGTATCTGTTCAAATCTTTATCAGATGTAGCATTACATTGTAATGTTGCTTTGGAACTGAGAATTTCTTCTATTATAAACCAGGAGAGGGTATTCAATGTATTCCTTATCTCACTAAGTACTTTGTCCACAGGCAGCTTATATCAGCCAGAACCAGGATGGAGTGTCCGACCAAATGGATAGCATCACTTCTCTTCATTGGTATGTTCCAATTATTCCATCCTTATAACAGAATGTCCAAAAATTCCTGAAGGGATAGGAACAGTCCAGTAATAGATCAGGAGACATACAGTATCTCTTATGGAGTCAGTGGAAGGATGGGGATAAATACCGCACAAACGGTCTAGTGAATTGACAGTATCTGGATTGCAAGAGATATTTAAGCAAAATGTGTCCTGACACCTAAATATATCATGCAAGTTAATTTTGTGAATGGAGCCCACAGTCAGGTGACCACATTATTATAAGACAAAGGGGGAGATTTACTAAAACTGGTGCACTCCGGATTTGGTACAGCTGTGCATGGTAGCCAATCAGCTTCTAACTTCAGCTTGTTCAATTAAGCTTTGACAATAAAACCTGGAAGCTGATTGGTTTCTATGCAGAGATGTACCAGATTTTGCACCATTCAGTTTTAGGAAACAACCCCCATAGTGTCAAGTGACCAGTTTATTATAGGATATACTGTCAGCCGGCTTCCATATTATAGGACACAGTGTCAGGTTATAGTGTTATTATAGGACATAGTGGCAGGTGACCAGTTTATTATAGGACATAGTGGCAGGTGACCAACTTATTATAGGACATACTGACAGTTGACTATCTTATTATAGGACACAGTGTCAGGTGACAATGTTTTTATAGGACACAGCTAGCATATTACATGACATCCTGTCAGGTAATTTCCCTTAGCAATACAAATGGCTCCTTTGTGCAAACCCATCTTTCTGTTTTTTCTAACAAATAGTTGGTATTGTAAGACATGTGAGAAAAGCAACCACCGACTCATTTGTTTTCTATATTGTTCACATTTTCAGACAAGGAATGTTGTCGTCCCTGTGGCTATTGTGGGTTTAATTATTGTTATTGTTTTTCATTTTAGGGCTTTTTGTGACTTTATCTTCTGCTGCCAATTTCACAGTAAGTTCTATCTATATCCAAACAAGCATTTCCAGTAGATATTTTAGGCGAACACACAACAAGGGAACATGTAATAAGAAGAAACAAAAACATACAAAATTACAAGACAGAATAAAAAATAAAGAAAATAAGATAGAGAACTGAGTACTCCTCCGTGCACAATGTGTGAACATTGTATTGAAAATTTGATTGGGATAGACAAGCATTCAAAGAAATATTTGCTACAAATTGCTCTGCGTTTAAGGATAATTCCACCCAAAATGTTTATTTCAGTGTTTGGTTAGAATAAATACTGGAGAGTTTAGTCGCCTGACAGTTTCTTAAATCTCTCAATGACTTTATTGGTGAGATCTCTGCATGGAGTCCTAGGGTCTGCACACCTGCTGTGCTCATTATGAGGAGCTTCCAAGTAGCCCAGGACTGACTCAGCACATAAGGCTCAACTTAAAGTGTCTGTAAACCTCAGTCATGAAATCTGAGCAAAGCACATATACATGTAGTGTTTACTTATCTCTCTCTAAAGTTCGTAGTGTTGTTTCTCTCTGGTGCTTCATTGCTCTGTTATCAGCATGAGTCACTTTTGAGAAGTTTTCACACATGAGATACAGACATTTGTATCGGGGAGGGAGCTCAGCAGACAGCTTGTCTATTCACAACACAGTTCTTCTGCTGTGTGAAAGGGGGTGTGTTCCTTTCCTTTAATCAGCTCTCACACAATGTAATGCCGCGTACACACGGTCGGAATTCTCGTCGGAAAAAGCTCTGATGGTTTTCCCGTCGGAACTCCGACGGAATTCTGCTCAAACTGTCTTGCCTACACACGGTCACACCAAATTCCGACGGTCTGTAACACAGCGGCATAAAACACGCTCGACAGTACTATAAAAGGTAAGTTTAACGCTTCCGAGCATGCGTTGAATTGTTTCCGAGCATGCGTCAGAATTTTACGTGTCGGAATTGCATACACACGATCGGAAAATCCGATAGAAAGGTTTTCCGTCTGAAAAATTGAGAACAGGTTCTCAATCCAAAGTCTGTCGGAAAGTCCGACAGAAAAAGACTGATACACACGGTCAGAAAATCCATTGAAAAGCTCCCATCGGACTGTTTCCATCGGAAATTCCGACCGTGTGTACGTGGCATAACTGTAGCTTCTCCGCCCCTCCTCTGTGGTAACAGACGGTGAAGGATTTTTACACATTTCTATGTAGGAGGATTTGTTTACTCTCTGTGTATCATCTGCGGCCGTTCACTTCACTGGGTATATGTGAGGATTTACAACTGCTTTAACTAAAATATTACTTTTGAGCAGACTGAGGGTGTAAAATTAATGCAAAGCTCACTCATGCTGCCATTCTTGTAAAGTTCTGTTGCTCCCAGAGGCAAGCCACTTCCCCACCTAATTTATCATTCAATACCGGGTCAACATTTTGGGGTCCATTCACACCAACCGATCTACTGTGGTGCGTAAAAATGTACCCATGTTAATTTGCGTTGCATTAGTACAGGCCAAACCAAAACCAAACCAAAATTTGTGCACAACATTTTGAGCAACACTGACATTAGTGCATTGCCCTGCATTGCACTGGTACTGCAATGCATGTCCATTGGTAAGGTGCTTCGCTTCACACCAAAGAACAACAGTGGGTCATAGACATTTCACTGCATTTGTGTAGCGCTACCCCAGCAGGGGCCACTTGGTAGATTGGGTTCTCTGTTCTTTTGCCTCAACTCTGTGAACAACCTCAGGTCCTCTGACACACCTGGCTGAACGCAAGTTGAATGCAAACCTTTATAGGAATACCAGTATGGATACAGTGCACCTAGCTGTTCAGTACCAGAAAATAAACACCAGACTGGTTAATGGTAAATTAACTTATTGTATTGCAATGGGTCAAGGTAAATTGCATTATGCACATAAATGAGCAAATGGGTCAACCACAGTCCACTAAACAATATGATCATTAGGCTATAACAGCAAGTAAGGTCAAAGTGAAGACAGAATGCTTAATCTGCATGCTTGTTCTGAATCAGAAGATATGGAAACTGCAGGATCAGCATGACAACCAGGCAACTAGCCTTAAAAAAAGAGGTCCACTGCATAACAGAACCCTCCTATGAACTGAGCCTGGACCATGGGCGTACGAGGCCTTGAGAAGTATACAGGGGTGGTGGCTGGTAATGAAGGTTTCATTGGAGGTAGTGGATTGGTGGCTGTATGGTCTACCCTTCAAAGCAGTAAGTCCCCTACATTAGTGCCCGCTATTTAATGAAACCCTCCCATATACTGAGCCTGGACCATGGGTGTGCAAAGCCTCTGGGCTATGGGCTAAAGCAAGTGTAAAGTGTAATGTGTGTAAAAGAGCTTGTGGAGGAAAATCAATGTTCAATGCTATTTCCCCGAAAAAGTCTCTGTAGTCAGTACTGAGCCAGGTGGCATTGGCAAGTGAAAATATGTTATTTTTCTGTTGTCGGGCCCTTTGCAATTATTTTGCCTCCAGCCACAAGGGGCACTGACTCCCCCGTGCTGCCAGCAAACAAGCATGTCTCCTGTGTTCTCTCTCCAGATGTCAGGCACCAGAACACAAGGAGTGTGCATGAGCTTATAGCTTATTAATGATTATTATTATTTTTTTCTTTAAATTAAGGATTTAAAACAAATAAAACTATATAAAACAAAAGGAATATCTGTTATGAAGATAGTAGCTACAGTATAACATACTATACAGAATATGAGGAATATTTGTCTCTTCAGGATATCTGCATGTATACATTTAAATAGAATAAAACCTCAATGCTGTGAATTCTATGTGAATATTATTTTTTTAAATAACTACACAGCTGTCATATTTTAATATTTCTGTCTGTATTTATTCCAATAGTGTCCGTCTGGTCCTCTCAATGGTAAGTTTATGTTTACCAGCTATTTGTAGTAGCTTGCAATACATATTTGCAGATAGTTCTTTATGTTAAATATTATTTTTTTTTTTCTACAGAAACAGTCATATGCACTAATATAACAGGGTAAGTTTAATCATATCTAATTACCTTATGATCATGGTACAGACATAGAAAAAGTTAATTAAACTGTCTAACACTCATGTATTGTTTGTTTAGCTGTTTAAATTGCCTCCAATACCTTCACACTTAAAAAAAAAAAATGTAATATCACACCAGGTGATGACATTGGTTTTATTTTGTTAGAACTTATCCAGTTTGCCTTAGTCAATTAAAAGTCTTAGTAAAGCCAAAACATTTTTGTTAGTTTTTGATAGAGTTTAGAAGATAATTAGCTTCCAAAATGGAACCTGGCCTCCCATGTCTTGACACTCCTTTATTTTCTCTTACAGCAATATCAGTGTCATCAATCCCTGCTCTTCATCCTTCCAGCAGTATGCTTGTTCCAATGTGAGTATCTTCATTTACATGTAATATTATTGGTCATATCTGTGAATTGTGAAGGCTTCTTATCATGGAACATTGACATACCAATATAGAGAGACATATCATGGTTAAAGTTCACTTCTTTGTTATGCCTCTATTTAGAGCTCATTATTGGCAGCCCTTCCTGAGGACATCCTGGTCAACCTGACCAACTGCTACACCAATAATACTATAGAGTCCTTGGACCCTGCATACTTGTCTTTGTTTTTATCCAAGCTGGACGTGAACAAAACCAATATCACATTTGGAAGCCTAAACAGCCATGTAAGTAACAGTTTATTTTGGTGTATTTAGCTAAACTTCCCGTCCAGATTTTGTTAAGTGTTAATAAATTTGGAGAATGTTTATAAAGTTGGACACTGAAAAAAGCAACTGGGTTTGCCAACCTGACTCATGTTCAGGTGAGGACTTGAGAGTTAGAATTTGGTTATGTGTTCTTAGGGGAGGGTTATAGTTCTTTATTTGAGCTTTCCTAGATTTTTCTGCTAATCATGTGACAAATGGCAACATTAGGTCATGTGACCCTAATCAGAAGTTTCCTGCATGAAGATTTACATTTTGACCTAGAGGTGAATTTATTTAATATCTTACACAGTGGTTATTTCAAAATAAATTGAATGAGTCTTTTTTAAAAAAAAGTCTATACCAGGGGCCCAATAAATATTAAGACAGTGCTAGGTCCTGCCACTGTCTGACGATAGGTAGACAACACACAGGTTTTACACTAATGCAGAGTTCGAAGCTCCAGAGTATCGTTTCTGAGTGGAGAAGACTGGCTTGTCAATGTTCTCTGGGTTTTGTTATCCCCGATCAGGTTCTGAAACTTGAAGGCGTCAAAGCTTCCGGTGGGACAAAACTTCTGGTGGGACAAAGCCTTCAATCATGTGCCCAGGTCTTATTAGAGACCTTCAGGCTATATGGGTGTACAGGTGTCCTCCGTGCTCTTCCAGCCCTCCTCTGTTCTCCTCTAGTCCCTCTCCGTGCTCCTCCAGTCCCCCTGTGTGTCCTCCGTGCTCCTCCAGTCCCCCTCCATATCCTCCATGCTCCTCCAATTCTCCTCTGTGCTCCTCCAGTTCTCCTCTGTGCTCCTCCGGTCCCCCCTGTCCCGGATCTGTCAGGATGGATAGTGGAGGAAGGAGGCAGTAAATCTAATTTACCAGCTCCTTCCTTTTCTGAATGAGCAGAGTCAGTGATCACTAATACTGTCCATTCATAACTGAGCATTGTTTACGATGCCTCAGTTTATGAATGGAGAGGAGCCGCTGTCTCCTGTCCATTCATTTTCAGTTTAGCTGAGGCTGAGAAAGGGACTGGGGAATCTGTGTCCTCAGTCCCTTTCCCTGTCTCAAAGGGAAGATATCAAGGGTCTGTTTAGACCCCTGACATCTCACCAAAGCCCCCCCCCCCCCCCCCCAACAGGGCTGATAAAAAAAAAATAATAACGAATAAAAAAATTGTAATAAATATTTAAAAGTTTAAATTGTAAATCAAATTAAAAAAAAAACGCTGACACTGTCCAATGCAACCCCCAAAAAAGAGAGCATTGTAACGAAAAAAAAATTACAAAAATTACAAAAATATATCAATTGTAAAAAATAATAAAAATAAACAAATTGTAAAAAATATAATTGTAAAAAAAAAAACTACTGACACACACAGTCCATGCGTCATCAGTGCACATCAATGCTGCATATTAGTGCCACTTTCATATGACATTAAAAAAAAGAGTCGGTAATTGGTATCAGCGAGTACGTGGAAAAAAAGTATCGGTACTATCAAAAAGTGGTATTGGTGCAACCCTAGCAGAAACGCACTACAGTCTAAATAACATGGTTTCCTATGGGTCATGTTAACATCTGTTCGCTTTCAACAGAGCGTTTTTTGGAAAGGGTCAGTGACTTTTTGCATTTTTGCTTCCATAGACCTTAATGGAAATGCAAAAACGCAGTGCTTGCTTTTCTTATGCATTTCTGCTGCATTTTTGCTGTTTTTTCCTGCAATAGAATAGACACCTCCCAAAAACGTAAAATGCATAAAAAAAAAAAACCTGTGAAAAAAAAAACGGAAAAAGCATGAACCACAACCTGCATAGGTGTGAACCAGGCCTAAGAAGAAACCATGACATACCTCCCAGCTTTTTGAAGTGGGAAGGAGGGACACCTATTAGCAAAAGTATGCAGGCATAGGACATACGCTCTACCATGCCCCCTACAGGGGAATTATACAAAAAAAGATTGCTTAAACCCACAATTTTTTTTACCACTACTATTCCTGTATGCTGGCTTTTGAAATTTACGAATGCAGCAATTTAGAAATTGGATGAAAGGTTTGTCACTGGGAAACACTTTTTGAAAGATAAAAAGTGCATTTTATATACAATTATATAGATCAGACCAAAATGAGGGACAAATGAGGAGGAAAGATGGACAGAGGGACTTTGTTCCAAATCAGGGACAGTCCCTCAAATTCAGGGACAGTCCCTCAAAATCAGGGACAGTTGGGAGCTATGTTGTGTCATTGAATGAATAAATTATATGTGCACTGACACTTTTGTGACGGGATTTATAAGGTGTTGGCTTGAATTCTCACATAAGTCTGCATGTTTGTGATGCCTACAGGCAAATTCTTTTTCCTTTGTAGTCCAGAAATAATGTAGTATTTCTGGTTAATGGAGTCTTGGAATCCCATTGCAGGCTCTCCCAGATCAGTGAAAAACTGGTTTCTTTCCAAAGACTTGTGTGTTCTTACATATTGTCATGCATTATATGCTCACTGAAGAAGTTTCTGTATTTCTCAATATACTTAGCATTAGTATGGTAAGTGGTTGTAAACCCTTACAGACCACTTTTACCTACAGGTAACCCGAGATTAAGGCTTGCCTGTAGGTGCAATCAATATCTCCTAACCCTACACGGTTTAGGAGATATTTGCAAAAGACAGGCACCGCTGTTTATGGCGCATGAGCCGTAGACAGCGGCGTGCAGACGCACTGAACGTGCCGCTGCTAACGGCGATCATGCCGTTAGTGGCGGCTCCCGCATACATGCGCGGGAGTAACGTCATCGCGGCTCCGGCCAATCACAGCGCCTGAGCCGCGATAGGAAGGACGATGGATGCTTTGTGGAAGAGGAGACATCGGTGACATCGCTGGCTCCTGTGTCAGATAAGTGACACATAATGGGCTACTATGTAATGCATAGTAGCCCATTATGCTTTACATTTGCAGGGAAACAAAGAGTAAGTAAAACCCATCAGGGTTTACTTCCTCTTTAAATAAAACCCTACAATGAGACTTGGAGTTCAGAAATAGGTCACCGTCTGTCTAATAGGCATACTTTTTTTTATAACAACCATTTGTCGTATGGATTTCTGCTACAAATGATTTGTAAAAACTTGTAATAAAGTGCCTGTCTGCAGCAGTCAAAATAAAGTTCTCATTCAGCAAACTGATCATGAGATAATATCCAAAAGGAGACACCAACATATTCTTTAAAGAGACCCTGTCCCCACTAAAGACTACTAAAGGCAGGCAGTGAAACTATATTAAAGTGATACTAAACACACACTTTAATTTACATTGTCCCTTCTATTTCTGTATGTGGATGATGGCCCTGTACTTATTTTAATAATAAAAAGAACATCTAAGTACCTTTTTTTCTAATCAATATACAGTTGTCATGACCAAACTCTTTTCCAGCCTGCCTGCAGGGAAACATAAGCAGAAGGAGCTTCTAGTCCTCTGCTGTTGGTCACATGTTCAAAATAGAAAAAAACAGCCTTTGGAATACAGAGTAAAAATAAATAATTAATATCAATAAACTGTTTTAAATTGTCAAACTAATATTAATTTGAAATTAAATCTTTATAATTTTTTTGGCAATAACAAGGTGTGGGTGGATTTCTGCCAGTCACAGGCTGTGTCACGCCCCTCCAGCCTGTGTCTTAGATTAAGAGGGAGGTAAAGCCTCCATCAATCAACATGTAATATCTACCTCCATTGTGTTTAGCCGGTTGGTGGGCATGGAGGCAGAGGGAAGGAGTGGGCTGTAATTTAGCACTATGTATACGCTTACATGTGGGACTCTATAGTCACATGGGCTGCTCAGATGTGATGGGGAGGATATGCTCAGCATAGAAACTCACTGAAAACTGAGCATGTGCAGAACTGCCAGCATTACTGTAAAATCCATAGCTGAATTGGGAACATGGATAGAATAAGAAGATAGAATAAGAAGATAGAGAACAGCAGGATCAACCAGGTTTTTTGCAGAATACAGAAAACAAATCTCATAGTTATTGAGTGAGTATGACCAGCATGTAATGCATCATTTATTGATAGTTTTTAAGGACGTGGGATTAGTGACACTTTCGGAGGACTTACAGTTGCCCCTAAAAAGCAAAGACATTAATATTGTAATTCCACAGAAAAATCGACACATCTATAAATGTTAGTAAGTGAGCCTTCCTAGTTGACCACAGTGCCACCCTGCTTACCCCCACGTCTTCACAGCATTTCAACAGCATGAATATTTCTCTCATTAGATCTGCAAAAAGTAAAAAGTGCTGAATAGTAAGCCCACTGTGTTTGGCTTAGCAATGATAGTTTTCAGGGCATTTGCCCAATCTCTCCCAATTTGTATATAACACATCTAAAAATGTAATCAGCCTGGATGGTTGATGCAAGGAAAGTAAGTAAAAGCTGTAACTAATATATTGTTTGTGTTGAAGTTTTCCAGTTTCAGTCCAGGATGGAGGAAATTCTTGTGGAATGGGATTTGGTCTCCGCTCATTCAGAATCTGAAAGACCCAAAAGGTCCTCTCCAATGGATCCCCAGTAGCCTTCAGCCATTCCTTGTTCAAGTTACCCCAGACATAGTGACTTGCCTGCAGCAGCAGAATGTAACCTGCGGAATTTTCCAGGAACTGTGAGTATCTTCCTAATAGGACCATTTCTGGCCTTCTAAGCGAACCAAACTGGAAATAAAGTAGCTACCATTGCTGAGTTACCTTTGAAGGTGAGTGTTGTAGGGCCTTGCCTAGAAGAAGCATGTAGCAATGAAGTGCAGAGACACCTGATAAGCACACATTTGTTCTAGGTCACTGACGCACCAGCTCAGTATGATGGTTCTGATGCACACACCTTCAAAGGAAAACAAGTAATGGCAGGTCCACTTTTTCTATCCAGTAATGTGCATTTTAAACTTCCATCTATTTCTGGTAGAAGCTGGTGAGATAATGTGGGTTCGCACATGCGATAACACAAGCATTTTTCTGATGCATTGGGGTGCTATTAAGATATAATGGCACCCCCATGTGTCTTCTGAAGAGCAGCACACTTCTCACACATGAAAGTGTGAACCTAGCCTTCTCTGGATGGACACAAATCATATTGAGGGCTCGTTCACACCAGAACACGGTTCGGGAAACCCATGTTCCATGCACGTTTCCTGCACCGCATTCAAACCACACTGGGTGTGCAATCAGCTGTGGGTATTAATATATTCCTAACAACATCCCAAAAGCAGATGATCGCAAATACAGTGAATTTGCCTGCACCAGATCTCATGGTACTGCAATTTGGTGTGGTGCATTTTTTAAAAGTAGTCCATGCACTCTTTGTTGTGGGATCCAGTGTAATTTCACCCCATTTAAATGTCAAGTCACACCGGAACCGCACGGAAAGGTGGGCCGTGTTCCCATGTGATTCATATGTGAATCGTCCCTTAAACTTTATTCCTCCAATTGTCATTTTTCCTGAGCAACCATTTTTTTTTTTTAAACGAAATTACAAATAATGAGAACCCGTTTTTTCTATGTATTTCAGTTATATTTAGCCTGCTTCAGTCACTGTAATTTGCATAGATTTATGTCAGACGGTTTGTGCAGCGGTTTTTAAATTCTTGGAAAAAATACACTTTAATCGTTTTTAATACACAAAGACACAATGTAATACCCAATTGTTTGGTAAATTATAAAAGATGATGTTACGCTGAGTAAATAGATACCAAACATGTCAGACTTTAAAATTGCGTCCGCCCATGGGACAGGGCCAAATGACGTTACCTAAAAATCTCTATAGGCAGCGCTTTTAAGTTCCCAGTTTAGAGTTACAAAGGAGGTCTGGTGCTAGAATGATTGCTCTCGCTCTGATATTTGTGGCGATACCTGACATGTGTGGTGTGATCGCTGATTACATATGCATGCGGAACCTACATGTGCTTCCAAACCTTATACAGCCCTTCAAAGCCTCAGCTCAGATTCCAAAAACTTTTGACCTCACAGTATCAAGGTCTTTTACAACTGACCGAGCTGGTTCTGTCTCTGCTGGAAAAATGCAGCAGCCACCAGTTGTCTTGTCCAGCTTATCAGTCCAAACTGGTTAGAGTGTACAATGAGTAATTATGCTGTGTATTTTTAAAATGATCTTCTTTTCAGGGTGAAGAATCTAGACTTGGCATTCCCCAACAAGACAGACGTGAAAAGGCAAGAGCTGTACCCCGCTCTGAAATCACTCCTCGCCAACAAACAGAAGGTGTCAGGTAGATATAAGTTCAAATCCCATATCAATGACCACTGTTCTGGCTATTGTAGTGCTCTCTCTGAAGGAGCCGCTGAGAATATGCCCAGGTCTCCCTTGATAGTACAGAGGCTGCTTGTCACAGACACAGATCCAAGCACACTGAAAACACAGACTTAGTCTAGGGGATTTTTTTTTTGTGGATTCTATTTGCAGAAACATGAACATGATGGGATTTAGGGGTTTTGGATACTCAAAACAATAGCAGAAATCAACACTAGGACAAAGTTCTTACAAAATCCTCTTCAAAACACCTTGACTGGGGGTAATAGGGAGTAGCCAGTATTTCTAGGTCTCTATAAGAGCAGGCCCAGTCCATCCAGTAACCTCTGGCACTCAATTCCCTGTAGCAACATGCACACCTAGAAGTCCAAAGCCAGATCTTACTCAAAATATCCTAGGACAGATGTCTGCCACCCATCTTCCATGGGACAATGTTTAGTGAGACGAAGATCCTTCTCCAGACCACACTCCGAGATGATGCCTTCCAGAAAAAATATTTTTTTGCATCTCTTCTCTAGGCCCTCAGCCCAGCACCTGTTGAGGCCCAGACAGCAGCCCTAAGGCCTCATGCACACTGGGCATTTACCAAGCTCATCTGAATGCCTCTTCTCCCGGTTGGAGGAAAGAAGCATAAAAAACGTGCCTAAAACTGCGTTTTGCAAAAGCTTTTGGGTTAGTTTAGGCACGTTTAGGTATGTCAGGCGTTTGGGCGTTCTTTCATTCCATTGGCCAGACAATTCATTTATTCTGGCCTTTGAAATTAATGAACACTCAAGCGCTAAACGCGCCTAGCATTGGCTGTTTTTTTTTTTTGCCCTACCACTCCTCTCCTTAAAGTAATTGTAAAGCCGTGTTTTTTTTGCCTATAAAAATAACAAACATGTTATACTTACCTGCTCTGTGCAGTGGTTTTGCACAGAGCAGCCCAGATCCTCCACTTCCTGGGTCCCTCGTCTATGCTCCTGGTCCCTTCCTCCTGCCCCCACAGCAAGCAGCTTGCTATGGGGGCACCCAATCCGAGTCACAGTTCCCTGTATCCATTCAGATATGGAGTTGCGGTTTGGCCCCACCCCCTCTCTCTCCTGACTGGCTAACTGACTTTTGTTGACAGCAGCGGGAGCAATGACACAGCTGCTGTGTCTCAGCCAATCATGAGGGAGAGACAGCCGAGACACTCGTAGACATCGCTGGGCAGAGATGGGGCTCAGGTAAGTATTAGGGGGGCTGAGGGGGGGCTCAGGTAAGTATTAGGGGGGCTGAGGGGGGCTGTTACACACAGAAAGCTATGCATTAAGATAAAAAAACCTTCTGACTTTACAACCCCTTTAATGCACAAGTAATGAGTTTTTTCTGTCTCTAAATGCTCCTGCCTCTAAACGCCTGTAAACGCTTATCTGTGTATGGGAACATAGGCTAACATGGAGGGACGTTTATAGGCAGAAAACGACACCCAGTGTGTATGGGGCCTAATATACAGCCCCAGGACGATAACAATCTGAGCAGGCCTCATATACATTTACATAGTTTCCAACTGTCCCTGATTTCAAGGGACTGTCCCTGATTTGCTACAATGTCCCTCTGTCCCTCTTCCCTCCTAATTTCTCACTCATTTTGGTCTGATCTATGTGGTTGTATATAAAATGCACTTTTTATCTTTCAAAAAGTGTTTCCTAGTGCTAAACCTTTCATCCAATTTCTAAATTGCTGCATTTGTAAATTTCAAAAGCCGGTATAAAAAAATTGTGGTGGTAAAAAAAAAAAAGCACATGTGGGTGCGTGGCAGGGGTCTGTCTTTTACCTACAGTACATACTTTTGCTAATAGGTGTCCCTCAATCCCATCTCAAAAAGTTGGAAGGTATACATCTATCAGCTTCATGCCCTCATTCACCTTCATCCCTATTTTAAGCTAGAAATTTGTGAGACTTTTCAGATAGTGTCAAATATATTTACTCCAAAGTTACCTTAAATTTGTTTTTTTTTATTTTTATTCACGAATGATTTAAATCAGTGCATAGAAACAATATTCTGTGGGACATTGCACAATATTTCATGGATCTCTTATTTCCAGCATGTTCTATATTACATTCATAAGAAGATTGTTACATAAATACACCTTTAGCTGTCCGTTTATGAAGCAGTGAAATCTATTCACTGCTTCATTCTCCGGCATTCACAAAGGAGATCTTTCTCCTCTGTGTGCCTGTTTATAAAGCAGAGTAGATCGCTTCACTCTTGATGGAGTGAAGAGATCTACAAACGTTTTCAACACTGGAGAATGGCCCCTGATACTGGAATCTCTTTACGAGATTACAGTACCAGAAATTCACTGAATTGGGGGCGGCACAGTGGTGTAGTGGTTAGCACTCTCACCTAGCAGTAAGAAGGGCCGCTGGTTCGAATCCCAACCATGACACTACCTGCCTGGAGTTTGCATGTTCTCCCTGTGCCTGCGTGGGTTTCCTCCAGGTACTCTGGTTTCCTCCCACAATCCAAAGACATGCAGGTAGGTTAATTGGCCCTAGTATATGGATAGGGACCTTGGATTGTGGGCTCCTAGAGGGTAGGGACCAATATGAATGTGCAGGGATAGGGACAATTGTAGACACTCACACAGGTTGAACTGGATGGACTGATGTCTTTATTCAACCTTACTAACTATGAAACTGAAGCACTTAGATGTCAGTTTATTAAGCGGTGATAAATTATCACTGCTTAACCGCTTCCCGACCGGCACACGATGATGAATGGCACGGACAGGCATAAGGGCGTACAGGTACATCCCCCTTTAAGATGCCGCCGTGCCATCCAGCGCGCGCCGGTCGGGACCCCCGTGAGTCCGGGGATCCCTGCGATCGTTTCACGGGAAGGCTGAACGGGGGGATGCGGAAATAAACAGCATCTCCCCGTTCTCCCCAGCAACTAGTGATGCCGATCTCTGCTCCCTGTGATTGGAGCAGAGATCAGCATTCACTAGCTCACAGCCACGCCCCCCCCACATTTAGGAACATATAATCCCTACACTGCCACCTAGTGGTTAACCCCTTCACTGCCAGTGTCATTTACACAGGAATCAGTGCATTTAAATAGCATTGATTGCTGTATAAATGACAATGGTCCCAAAAATGTGTCAAAAATGCCCGATGTGTCCGCCATAATGTCACAGTCACAATAAAAATCACTGATCGCCGCCATTACCAGTAAAAAAAATTATTATTATTATATATATATACAGTGGTGTGAAAAAGTGTTTGCCCCCTTCCTCATTTCCTGTTCCTTTGCATGTTTGTCACACTTAAGTGTTTCGGAACATCAAACCAATTTAAACAATAGTCAAGGACAACACAAGTAAACACAAAATGCAATTTGTAAATGAAGGTGTTTATTATTAAAGGTGAAAAAAAATCCAAACCATCATGGCCCTGTGTGAAAAAGTGATTGCCCCCTAAACCTAATAACTGGTTGGGCCACCCTTAGCAGCAACAACTGCAACCAAGCGTTTGCTATAACGTGCAATGAGGCTTTTACAGCGTCCTGGAGGAATTTTGGCCCACTCATCTTTGCAGAATTGTCCTAATTCAGTTACATTAGAGGGTTTTTGAGCATGAACGGCCTTTTTAAGGTCATACCACAACATCTCAATAGGATTCAGGTCTGGACTTTGGCTAGGCCACTCCAAAGTCTTCATTTTGTTTTTCTTCAGCCATTCGGTGGTGGACTTGCTGGTGTGTTTAGGATCATTGTCCTGCTGCAGAACCCAAGTTCGTTTCAGCTTGAGTACACGAACAGATGGTCGGACATTCTCCTTCAGGATCTCTTGGTAGACAGCAGAATTCATAGTTCCTTTTATCACGGCAAGTCTTCCAGGTCCTGAAGCAGCAAAACAGCCCCAGACCATCACACTACCACCACCATATTTTACTGTTGGTATAATGTTCTTTTTCTGAAATGCAGTGTTCCTTCTACGCCAGATATACTTGGACACACACCTTCCAAAGAGTTCCACTTTTGTCTCATCGGTCCACAGAATGTTGTCCCAAAAGTCTTGGGGATCATCAAGATGTGTTGTGGAGAAATTGAGACGAGCTTTGATGTTCTTTTTGCTCAGCAGTGGTTTTCTCCTTGGAACTCTGCCATGCAGGCCATTTTTGCCCAGTCTTTTCCTGATGGTGGAGGCATGAACGCTGACCTTAACTGAGGCAAGTGAGGCCTGCAGTTCCTTGGACGTTGTTGTGGGGTCTTTTGTGACCTCTTGGATGAGTCGTCGCTGCGCTCTTGGGGTAATTTTGGGCGGCCGGCCACTCCTGGGAAGGTTCACCACTGTTCCATGTCTTCGCCATTTGTGGATAATGGCTCTCACTGTGGTTCGCTGGATTCCCAAAGCTTTGGAAATGGCTTTATAACCCTTTCCAGACTGATAGATCTCAATTACTTTCTTTCTCAATTGTTCCTGAATTTCTTTGGGTCTCGGCATGATGTGTAGCTTTTAAGGATCTTCTGGTGGACCTTACTGTGTCAAGCAGCTCCTATTTTAAGTGATGCCTTGATTGTGAACAGGTGTGGCAATAATCAGGCCTGGGTGTGGCTAGAGAAATTGAACTCAGGTGTGGACAACCACAGTTATAGTATGTTTTAACAAGGGGGGCAATCACTTTTTCACACAGGGCCATGATGGTTTGGATTTTTTTTCACCTTTAATAATAAACACCTTCATTTACAAATTGCATTTTGTGTTTACTTGTGTTGTCTTTGACTATTGTTTAAATTGGTTTGATGTTCCGAAACACTTAAGTGTGACAAACATGCAAAGGAACAGGAAATGAGGAAGGGGGCAAACACTTTTTCACACCACTGTATATATACATATACACATTATATATGTATATATGTATATATATGCATACACATACATATGACAGGGGGACATGGTTACAGTGTTGGAGGGTCTTAACGAGGTAGAAGGAAGTTAAAAATCTTCCTCTTTCCTCCTCAGATCCCCCCAGATTTCCTCTTCACTCCCTGATTCTCCACCTCTGAGCTGGTGAATGGGGGAGTGCGAATTCTGACTCAGATCCCCAGCGAAGCGCTGAGATCGCAGCTTCATAAACTGGCCGTTACTGTGTCATTCAATGAGGATTCTCCATGTACGGAGATAATAGGCGGGAGACCGTGTTCAAACACTTCTCCCCCGATTATCTCTGGTTCATAAACTGTTTATGGGCTGTGATCAGCAGCGATTCTCGGGATCTCTGCTGATCACTGCTTCATAAACGGACACCTTAGTTATTACTTATCCATAATGTAAATCACTGGATTTACTGGATGAAGTGTTCAAAGCACACTTTTTCATTTTAAAACATCAGTATTGTAATGCAATACAAACAATCGTTATTCTTTGCAATCCAGTATACATTTCCTTTCATGTTGTGAGTTCTGCCTGTCTGCTGGCCATCTCTTACCACAACTTCCTGAAAATCCCTGCATGCTTTGCAGCTTCTACCTCCCTTTTACTTTCAATTTATATGATGATCAATGCCCTGATTACCTGTACAGGTCTCCCCTGTGAGGAGATGCTGCTGATCGGCTCTCCTCGCCTCACACTCTGTAAACGACACTTTCATGTTTACATGTGATCTCCTGTGATTGGACACAGCCGATTACATGGGTTAAGAGCCTGGAAAATTGGCCTGGGCAGGAAGGAGGTAAAAGTGCCCAGTATTGAAGCGGTTAAAATTTAATGACAGATACGCCTTCAAGTCAACACATTTCATGCAGAAGTGTTTATTTCTTCAGGGAGAGGAAAATCAAAAAAATATAATTTAACTGGAGGAGCTCATTTGACACATACTCAGGATACAATATACTGGAATTTAAATGCTTGACATGAATTCTACTTCTTTCATTTTCTGTCAATCTCTCTAGGATCAGCCTGCTCTGAGAACACCACCAGCAGTATGTGGATACAACAGAATCTTGGAACGTTTTCTCAGTATGCTAGCATGGGGGACTTTACAGCACTTAACCCCAATTTCACCGCTGTAAGTAAACAATATTCCTAAATAAAAATGAATGTTAACTTGTCATGTTAGGGAAAAATTCACATGCTACACTTTCCCCAAACATTTTAGTTTTTAACAATATAGAACACATTTTTATTGCCATGGTTCCCGGTTATCATCCTTATGGACTCCTCTATACACTGCCATTTTGCAGCTGCCAGAAGGTATAGGGAAGCTATGGAATGGGCCATGTGACTTATCAAATAACAAATATTTCTTGTTCTAAAACAAAAAAAAGTAAAACATTATTTTAAATATAACAAAATGAATTTATCCATCTCAAGGTTTTTTTTTGTTATAAAATAAAAAACTAGTACCAACAGTGTACAGTGGAACCTTGGATTACGAGCATAATCCGTTCCAGGAGAATGCTTGTAATCCAAAGCACTCGCATAATAAAGCGAGTTTCCCCATAAAAGTTAATGGATACGAAGATAATTTGTTCCGCATTGACTTCTATTGCATGCAATACCGCATGTGGCCAGAGGTGGGGGGGGCACCGGAGAGCCTCAGAAATACTCAGGGACAGCTCGGCTGAACTCGGAAAGGCTCGGAAACACTCGGGAACCAAGTGTTTCCGAGTATTTCCAAGTGATAACGAGTATTTCCGAACGTCTCCAAGCCGTTCCGAGTGTCACCGGCACCCCCCTGCACCTCTGGCCAAATACGGTACTGCATACCCCATTAGCTTGAATTCTACTCATTTTGCAAGACAACACTCGCAAACCAAGTCAGAATTAAAAAAAAAAAGTTGCTCGTCTTTCAAAATGCTAGTTAACCACGTTACTCTTTAACCAAGGTTCCACTGTACTTATATATTGCATTATGAGATTTGGATTGCATATTTACCACTGGATTGCTTATATTACTCTGGAGGTTGTTGTTTTGTTTTGCAGATGGATGCCTTATCTTTCCTAACTTTGCAACAAATTGCATACTTCAGTGTAGATTCCAACCTCACTAATAATTCTGACGCAATTGGAAAAATTTTGGCAGCCGTATCAAATGTTAGTTCAGTGCTCGACTTCCTGTCTTCTCTGAACGCTGCTGCCATGGCGGTAAGTGTTACCTCCCAGTACATCTTTTAAAGTGATACTAAACACACACTGTTTAACTTACATTATCCTGTCTCTTTATGTATGTGGATAATACCACTGTATTTATTGAAATTAAAAAAAAGTACCTTTTTAAAAAAATCTATATACAGCTGTCACATGACCCAGCTCTTTCTCAGCCTGTCTGCATGGAAACATCAGCAGGTGGAAATTCTAGTCCTCTGCTGCTGGTCACATGTTAAAAAAAACAGCCTTATTATGTAGTGTGAGCTATCTATGGGGCTATCTAAGGGGCTATCTAGGGAGATGCTTTACAAATCGCAGCCTGTTTCACCCCAAATGCTGCCATTGCTAACCTTCTGCAAATGGCCGTTGCCTGGCTGGAAGGTTTCAATGCCTCAGAATTAGATATCTAGAATGAGCATATAGCAGTTATGAGAGTCAGAAGACAGCCAAAGTTCCTTAACTCTACCCTTGCTCCGGGGCAATAAATTCCAAGGAATAATTACAAAATATCAGGCAATTAACATTTTTTGAGATGTCAGCAATGGCAGCTCACATGACAGGGACCTATGAAAAAGGAGTATGTAAAACCTCCTCCAGATTTTAAACAGATTTGAATGTGCAGAGAAATAAGGGATTTTCATAAAATGTAAAACATAACAGGTTCTAACCTTTTTCTACTCTATTAAATAAAGGTTTTGCAAGCATTTGGACAAAAATCATCCTTAACTGACTGTCTATAGTAATTGTCTATAACATTTTTTAACAAAACCTCACTTTTTTGTACATCACCATTTCCTCAAAGCCTTGCCTGGCACTCTTTATGAAAGCTGGCCAATTATGAACCCAAAATATGAAGCTCCCCTTTGTCTCCTCGCATAATATTATATTAAGACAAAGGGCTAATATGGCAAAATTTGTCAAATTTTATTTTCCTTTAAGTGCCTATTTACATTTTTTTTTCTGAAACCACCTAAATTCAAGTCTGGCCACAACATCTTGATAGTGTGGAGAAGTTTTAGAACATGTGCCAACATTGTATTCCTGATGAATATGGTTAAAGTCAGTGTCACAAGTATAATGCAAGTCCTATCAATTAGAATTTTGCATGACAAAAGGCACAAAAGAAAGCCAACATGTTCCCGGGGGCTCAATACTCCCCCCTTCACAAGGGCCTATATGTTGATAGTAAATAAAGAGAAGATTGAACAACAGATAGGACAAACAAAATAGGATTCTGCTCATTCCAAGCTCTGATGAAACGCTTTGGCTTTCTTTAGTGATCTAATATCATGCAAAATAAAGATTTGCTGGACTTACATTATACCTGGGGCCCATTCACTCCACATTCATTAGCTACTCTGGGGACCTCCAAAGATACCCTGGCTGACAGAAAGCTGCCTCCAAAATTTGGATACAAAGCTTTAGCCATCAGGTGTTAAGCACTCTACCAACTCATCTGTTTTTAATACTGACACTGTTCACATGTGACAGACTTCACCTCACATCCTGTGTCAGACAGAACCAGAAGTGAGGGAAAATTCTCTCTCCCTCAAAGGCTAAATAGACCATTTCCATGCAGAGTGGTGAAGAGGGTGGAACTTCTGTCAGGTTTTTATTGCCGTTATATTCCCAGTGGGGATATTTCCCCTCCAGGTTTAAGAATGTGAAGAGAAATCTTTTAAATAAGGGATTTTCAGAGAATGCAAAATATAACATGTATTAACCTTTTGCCACTCTACTAAAAAATGCAACCAATCGGACAAAAATGATCCTTAACTGACTGTCCCTTTAAGTAATTGTCTATAACATTTTTAGTTTGTTTAAAAACACAGTAAACAATAATTTACATCAGGGGTGTCCAACCAGTGGCCCACAAGCCGTATGTGGCCCAATACGGCTAAGTGTGCGGCCCAAAACAAAATCATAAACCTACTTAAAAATTTATATTTTTTTATTTTTTGTAAGAATGCATTTAAACTTAGCAAACACAAGTGGCTGAAGAAAAATTTGACAATGTCTATGTAATGGAGTTTTACAAGTTTTATCTTCCCAAAGAAAAATATCGCACTCTTTACAATCACGCCTTATTCATGTCATCACCACCTATATTAGTGAGCAACTATTTTCAAGGCTGAGGCACACTAAGGGCAAAATTACAACCAAAATATCTGATGAGATCCAACCAGATATTGATGCGTTAGATTATCAAAAACAGTGTCATATATTGCACTAGTTTTATGTTGCCCTCTTTTACATTTATAATTAAAAATATGAAAAAAAGAAATAAAAATATGAAGAATTTTTTTTTTTTTTTATTAACCTTTTCAGCCCCGGAAGAAATTACCCCCTTCCTGACCAGAGAGCCCTTTTTTGCGATTCGGCACTGCGTCGCTTTAACTGACAATTGCGCGATCGTGCGACGTGGCTCCCAAAAAAACTTAACATCCTTTTTTTTACCACAAATAGAGCTTTCTTTTGGTGGTATTTGATCACCCCTGTGTTTCTTATTTTTTGCGCTATAAACAAAAACAGATTTTGAAAAAAACACATTATTTTTTACATTTTGCAATAATAAATATCCCACAAAAATATATATAAAAAAAAGTTTTTCCTCAGTTTAGGCCGATACGTATTCTTCTACATATTTTTGTTAAAAAAAAATCGCAATAATCATTGATTGGTTTGCACAAAAGTTATAGCGTTTACAAAATAGGGGATCGTTTTATGGCATTTTTATTAATAATTTTGTTTTACTAGTAATGGTGGCGATCAGCGATTTTTATCGGGACTGCGACATTATGGCGGACACATCGGACACTTTTGACACATTTTTGGGACAATTCACATTTATACAGCGATCAGTGCTATAAAAATGCACTGATTACTGTAAAAATATCACTGGCAGGGAAAGGGTTAAACACTAGGAGGAGATCAAGGGGTTAACTGTGTTCCCTCTCTGTGTTCTAACTGAAGGGGGGATGGGACTGTGTAGGGGAGATGACAGATTGCTGTTCATACTTTGTATGAACACACGATCTGTCTCTTCTCCCCTCAGAGAACCGGAATTTGTGTGTTTACACACACAGATCCTGGTTCTCGGTGTGTCATGAGTAATCGTGGGGCCCTCGTATTGGCTCCGGGGGCGAGCAGTGGGCACACGTGCGTGCCTCCGGGGGTGCGCGCGGCCCCTAGTGGCCACAGGGTGAAGCAACGTAACATAACGTTGTTTCGCCAACTGTGCCATTCTGCTGCAGTAAAACTGCAGCGGCTGGTTGGCAAGTGGTTAATCAGGTACATTATCTATATCAGTGATTGTTAACTTGTGGTCTGCCCTTTTCTGCTCATCAGCTCTCCTTATTGTTAAAGTATTTTATGTGTGGTCCAAGACTATTCCTCTTCTTACAATGTGGCCCAGGAAGGTCACAAAATTTTGGACACCTCTGAATTACATCATAGGCAGTGTCTGGTAATCACAGCTGAAACTGGAACTTTTAAGATACATATTGTATATCACAAAAATGTCTTCTTGTCTCTATAGAAAAATATAAGTTCACTACAACCAGCCCTGGCTCAAGCTCTGTTGAACAAGACATTTGAAGCTCTTAAGGCCAATATATCAAGCTTTAACATCTCAGATTGGACCCAGCTCTTCCAAAACACATTCAGCACAGTCCTGCCTGAAATCACCCCAGATCAGCTGAACCTCATCCCTCCAAACCTCACCTGTGGCTCCTACCAGGCTATGTAAGTTTTAAAATGTTATGTCACACATGTACAGCACCAGCCAAAACACGGGACTTTGCATTATGCACATTTTATAACACATTTTCTAGTCAGCAGCCTGCCAACTCATGTTCATTATTACTGGCCCATCTCTAACCAAGGAAAGAGCTAATGACTACAGATGCTGGTCGCTATTTGCATAACATAGTGTTCCTGTTTTTTTTTTGGTGTTCTGGGGGTGTTGGGAGGCTATACAATGTAAGTGCCATTTATGTCAGTTGTATGGGGCCATCAATATACTTAAAGCTGAACAACAGATTACATAGCTGCAATACTTTTTGAATTGCAAACTCGCAACATTCTGTAAATGAGTTTTAAATAGTGCCAAAATTCCTTATCTTGTTCTGGGTCAGTGACTCAAAAAGTTTTTACAGGTGTAGGGGTTTACAGCTGAATTCCAGGTACAGCATTTTTTCCATAGGTACATTGGTTCAATTTGGACCAATGTAAGTAAGTATATACCATACCTGTGTGATCCCTGTGGAAGCTGGAAATCACTGTTGTAGGCTCTCTAGTACAGTGATCACCACTAGCTTCCCATGCCAAGCAGCTATCCCACTGCAGTAATAGAAAAAAGATAACTGTAAGCGCAAAGAAAGTGTACCTGTAAACATGTAAGTGGGCAGATAGGGCAAATAGTTGTGTTTGTTCATAAGTCCATAAAAGATCAATACTGTATGATGATTGGTGGCTGCTGTCCTCAGAGAAAACCAGCTCTGCACACCGGATAAGAAAAGGGAGAACACAGGAAGCGCCACCTGAGTGTAGTTTTAGAGCACAATTTAATGGCAAAGTAGGCATTAAAACTCACAAGATAAGGATTAAAAAAGGCTCATCTGTATATGGTTACTCTCTTGGCATCCAAGGCGAGCATCCATGCATTGCAGGAGGTCCACTGTTGGTCCTGTGGCCACCAGGAAGTCGGCCGGAACCGGTGTGGAACTCAAGGAAATGCCGTCACTGGAAGCGGAGAAGCATCTGAGAGATAGACTGTGCTGAATGGGCAGAATGAACAGAGCCTGTTCATTCTGCCCATCCAGCACAGTCGCTCAGATTCTTCTCCGCTTCCGGTGACGTCATTTACTTGCGTTCCACACTGGTTCCGGCCGACTTACTGGTGACACAGGACCAAAAGCAGACCCCCTGCAACACGTGGATGATCGCCTTGGACGCCAAGAGAGTAACCATATACAGATTTGCCTTTTTTAATCCTTACCTTGTGAGTTTTATTGCTTACTTTGAACAAAGAATAATTATATTTGACAATAGGCTTCAAAATAGGGTGGGCTTGGGGCGCAGATCATTGCGCTCCGAGCCCACCCAGTTGTGAGAATAGAAAATTAATAGTCACTATTCTCACACTGATCCCCCCCCCCCCTGGCCAATCGGGAAGCAAGTCGTGAGACCCATCACCGATTGGCTGAAATGAAAGGCGATCCTATTGGATGTCTAGGAGGAGGAGGGATGAGACGCGCGGCAGAAGCCGCCGTGATACAGAGGAGGAGGAGACCTTCGCCCGTTGCCCATCGCAGTGCTGCCCGCCCGGAACCTAGATGGGGTAAGTGCTAGGTGACCGACCGACCGCGAAACCCTGCTTCTGCTTAATCCTTCCTATTGGTAAATATGGCCACCCTCCGCAGTAAAGGACCATTAGGAAAAATCAGGGCCAAGCTAGGCTTTTAGACTATAAACGTATTAATTGAATATTCTTAAAACACAAAGTGACCATCAAAATGTCATATAATTGAGAGCTGGAGTTTTCTCCAGAGCTTTGTATCTTTTATACCCACTAATCCCCAATCCCTATCAAGGGGAAACTTGAGGAAAGGCTGTCAAGTATTTTCCCCTATTGTATGCAAGGGGTCTGTTTATAAAACCTTTGTTGCACGAATGTCAGAAACGTTTGTGCAAGCTGAACTAACTTTCACTATATTTTCACTATATTTTTTCGAATAGATTAACTCCGGCATTATCACCTCCATCCAAAATGTAAAGTAACGTTTCCAGAAATATCTCAATATGAAAATATATCACATTTTGGACACTAAATGGAGCTGATGATACAGGAGTTAATCTATTCACAAACATACAGTGAAATTGCGGTCAGTAGACCAAGTGTTTTATTCATTCATTTTTACTTTATTATCCACAGAGTCGCAGGTTTAAACAGCAAATTCCCTCAAATGACTCCAGGAACCCAGAAGAATGTTTTTAAAAACCTGATCCAACCTTATGTGAAAAACAAAGGTAACATCCTACATAACCTCTGTTCATCTTTCCTCAGTATCCGTGACTTGGCAATTTCTTTGCATGCCAAAACCTGGACTACCTATTAATAAGGCATCCTATTTAGTTCTGAACCTCAAGACAAACCTCTCAGCAATTCCATCACAATGTATGCAAAGGAATAGCATGTCATTTCAGTGGATTTAGTTTGACTTAGTATTAATAATAATAAGAATAATAACAACAATATTCCCCTCTATGAATGTATTTTTTTTTTTTTTTTTCTGTGTAAAACCCCAAAGAAAAAATTAATCTTTTTGGATTTCTCTTGATAATTTTAGGTCCAGATTGTTCCAAGAATGGCAGCAGCAGTGTTCTCTTAAATCAGAACTTTGGAAAGTTTTCAGTGTTTGCAGATTATTCTGAGCTTGTCTCTGGTCTTGGCGATAAATTCAATGCTGTAAGTTTTTTACTTTTAAAGAAGAACATCAGGGTGTTTACATGCCTCTATCGCGATGCTTCACTTTGTGCCGATGGTAAAACATATTGCATTGGGCAAGCCTGCTGGACGTGACCCATTCAAGCGAACCAGGATGCCCCCCAGCCCTGCACACAGTTGTGGCTTGTTTGTTTGGAAAATTAATAGGGTTAAGTGGGGGTGAGGAGGTGTCACATCGCCTACTCACGGCCTATGAATCGCCTCTGAAAAGTGAGCCAAATGCGGATCCCTTCTTAGAGGAATGGGTTTGCACTTACCAATCAGCAGAGCATATCACAAAAGCAAGATCGTTTGATGCTTATTATTAATACTTTATACCTATATAAGTGTATAAATAGAGAAAGTTCAAAAGGGTGAGGCGCATTACAGTCAAAGTAACAAGTGCAAGCAATCAAGCCTTCCCAAGGGCTTTTATTATATGAAAAAACAAGAGGGATTTTTGCACAAAAATGTTTTAATGAAAAATATTTAAAACATCCAAGATATACAGGCAATCATAGTAACAGTTTCGGGCTAGTACAGATCACGCCCTTCTTCAAAACTCCTAGGCTTTGTGTTTTGAAGAAGGGCGTGATCTTCTGTACTAGCCCCTGTTACTATGATTGCCTGTATATCTTGGATGTTTTAAATATTTTCCCTTAAAACATTTTTGTGCAGCAATCCCTCTTGTTTTTTCATAAGTGTATAAATACAGTAAGTACTTGTTATAAGCATAGCTATACAATCATGTGCAAAAATGCTGTTTTTCTTTTCTTTTCTTTTTTCTCCTTGTATGTGTAGCTTCACCTCATTTGTTAAGCTATGGAGCAACGGCGCTTGCAAAGTTCACAGTCTTTATGCCTTTAGGACCAGTTCACACAAGATGCAGTTCCATGCAGTTCCGTTTATTTCTGCACCAATACAGTCAGTTCCAGTCAGTTTCTGCACCAGAAACTGACCGGAAACTGACCAGAAACTGACTGCATGGTGTGAACTAGAGCCATTGGAATACATGGAAAACATTGTGCATGCATTTTTTGTGCAGAAAAAAAGTGCACGGAACTGCGTCTGTTGTGAACTGGCCCTAAGTAAATCAACCCCATTGAGTATGGGGATGTGACACTGTCCCGCCCTCACCGGCACTGTATCTGAATGAGAGCTTCATTTATCTAGAGAGATAAGAGACCTTGACACTGGTCCACCACACATCCGCAGAGGAAGGGCAGAAAGTCAACTGCAGCAGCAATAGAATAAATTTTTGTTCAATTTGATAAAGATTCAGCTCAAGGAACATGATGCAGATGAATGTAAAAATCATAGTAGCACTCACAAAAGCACAAACACATTATTCTCCATGAGCTGAAGAGGCCAAGCCTTCCGACCAGCATCACATGTCTATGCTCAGGACAATGTCTGCTTTCACTTGGAGACAGAATTTTATTTTTTTGGAAAACACATGTTCATGCACAGTTACCAATGTACTTGGTTATGGTGTTTTTAGTAGGTAAATGGTTGTGTATAATTTGTTTTTTTAAACTCTTCTGTAGTTGGATGTCCTGGCTTCGCTCTCTACCCCACAATTGGCCAACTTCGCCTTGAACACGACTATGAATGCACAAATTGTCAACAGCATTGTGGGCGCTCTACAGAACTCCACTGATATGTACAACTTTCTCTCCATTTTCAATGCAGCTCTAGCACCAGTAAGTGACAACAAAACATGTACTGGCTCCCATAGCTGTTATGTAAAGACTAATACGTAGGGAATGATCTATTTTCAGTGAGTTATCATTGTACAGTTTTCAATGTCTGTGTTCTGATACATAACTGACTAAAAATGCAATCACTATATACACAGTTGCACCAGTAAGAGTGCCAAACAAATAATCCAAGAGTCCAACAATTAATTTTTGGTTCAGTAAATGACCATAGAAAGGACAACAAACAGCCAATGCCTTTCAGAAGCCCATAAAACTCCACTTTCCTCAGGGGTTAAAGTATAACTAAAGGCAAAAAAATGTTTTTTTTAACTTTTGGATAACATGAAGAGGGATTAAAACACCTGTCAGCTTTTTATCACCATCTGTGTATCCGTTAGGGAGATTCACCCTCTCGGTTTGTCTTGTTTACCGATATAATCGAAAGAAAAATATAATGACAGTAAAAGAAAATGCCTAATTTTGAGTTGTTCCCAGAACAGTAACATAGCTTCCTGAATTTGAGGGACTGTCCCTGATTTGTAGCAATGTCCCTCTGTCCCTCTTTCCTCCTCATTTGTCCCTCATTTTGGTCTGATCTATATAGTTGTATATAAAATTTGCGTTTTATCTTTAAAAAGTGTATCCCAGTGCTAAACCTTTCATCCAAATTCTAAATTGCTGCATTTGTAAATTTTAAAAGCCAGTATAAAGGAATAGAAGTGGTAAAAAAAAGCCCTTTTGGATTTAATGAACCTTTTTTTTGGTTTATTCTCCTTTAAGGGGGTGTGGTAGGGGGCGTGTCCCATGCCTACATACAGTTTGCTAGCAGGTGTCCCTCATTCCCATCTCAAAATGTTTGGCGGTATGACAGTAACAATGTGGACACTGGTGACAACCAGGGATTTCCTCTCACTTCCTGTGTTGGATATGGGACAGGAAGTGAAGGGACATCTCCCCAATGGCACACAGATAGCAAAAACAATGATGGGATATAACTGTAGTGCTCACCCCCCAAAATAATATTCCCAGGTTTCCCTTGCTAGCATAGAGGCTGCCAGTCACAAGCACAATTGCATGCACACCAACAATACATGCTTCGTTTAAGGGATGTATTTTTTGAATTTATTGCAAAGAAACTTGAAACAGGAGAGGTGTTCAGGATACTCTAATATGATGAATAGGAAGACAATCTTCTATCACAAATCCATATAGCTACAGGCACACATGAAAGTCCCAAACACAGGTCTTACTCACAGTGTCCTAGATGCTGTCAGCCACCCAGCTTCTACAGGTAGATCCTCAGTGAGTGAGACAAAAGATCCTTCTCCAGACCAAGACTTCAGGACAGTGCCCTCTAACAAAAATCCATTAGTAGCCTTTTCCAGGCCCTCAGCCCAGCTTCTGATGCGGCCCAAACTGCAGTTCTTGTCTCACTATAGCTTTCTCCAGGGGCATCATCCCCAGGAAGATTGTAACCCTCCCAACAGAGGAATAACATTCTGAAAAGGCCTCACAGACATTTATCAACTGCCCAGCCACCTTCTGGATGCCTCCGTCCTGGGATTGGCTGGGACATGATAAATATTCATTCAGGACAATTTACTCGTTCTGCCCTATATTCTGAAAACTTCTTCCAGAAGCAGGTTGGAAACACCCAAACACACAGATAGGAAACCCTGACCAGACGAAAACAAAAAAGATTCCCCATGTTGATGACTTATTTGTGTACTTATATAAGAAATTCTTGTCCTGTAACTGTATGAGCCATTTGATAAAGTAAGTGTTTCTCTTGATTTGTGTCATGTTTACAGAACAACAAGACCTCTGTTGATCCAGCTTTGTCCAAGGCTGTGCTTCCCCAGATCTTCCAGAATATACAGAGAAACTTCAGTTCTTTCAATAGCAGTGACTGGGCCCAGTTATTCCAGGATAAACTTAAAGCTTTTTTGCCTGGTATTACACCAAACCAACTTAACACCCTACCAAAGAACTTGCCATGTGACTCCTACCAGGCCATGTAAGTATCTTATGTAAAATGTAAAATGTATGTGGCCAACCAAGACTTCAATAGCAGAAATTAGGTGAAAGTCTGCAAGTATGTGTTAGTTTGTGGTAACGACACACTTGATTTACTTCCAACATAGCTCCTTCCCATAGTCAGTGCTCTACTGTACAGTGATTGCAAAAGACTGATATCACGTCAAATTCAGGTAATTGAGTCAGGTCAATTTGATTATGATATATGTGTCTGGGGTTATTACTTATATAATATTAGGATTGGCCAGACTCCCACAGTCCCAAAGCATTTGCTCATTATCACCTTCGCTCTCAGGTTCTCTATATCAGTGGTCTGCCAGGAAAATGCTCAAAAGTTAGGTTCATACTATTGCAGGTAGCTCACATTTGCACAGGCACAGTAGCCTATTAATTTGAATAGGCAGCTGTACCTGTGGAAAACACAGTTAAAAAGTACCTGAACCTTTCTCGAAAATGTGGCCACATAAAACCGCATGGTGCTTTGACACCATGCGGTTTCACGCACCCAGAGCGTGGGGGTGCCATTAAAAATGAAATGGCACCCCTGCATTTCTGCTAAAGAGCAGCATGTTTTGGTTGTGGGTACCTGCGGGTACAGGATTGTACACAATTTACAGGCATTCCTGTCAATAGTGTGAACTTGTACCGGACACATCTGGATTTTTAATGGTTCATCGATACCAAATGACTTTACACAGCAAAAAATAACGCAATTTATCTGGCACCTGGTATTCACTGTACAAATTTTCTAGAACATAACAATAATAATAGTTATACCTTAATGTTGAAATGTCTATAGACACAATTTTTTTCCAGTTTGACCACATATGGTAGTTTGGCGCAATTATCATATCTCTACAAGCACCCAATGTCCAAGCTTTCTTGGGGGAAGGCTTGTTTAGCTAGGTTGTTTTTTCTCAGCAAACTCCAACTGCTTTCAGCTCTTCTCCTGCCTGTCCTTGATTTATATATACTTTATGTTAGGATCAATTACACTCTTGTCTCAAATGACACTGCCAAGTATAGCGAAGAAGTCGTTGGGGATCAAACACAAATAATATAAATAGCTGGGGGTGGGGGGCAATTAACCTCCTCCTTTTTAACGGTACCCCCTCCCCCCCATACGTTTTATAATAATAACTTTATTGTAACAATATTAAAAAGTTAAAATCCCAAAAAGGGATACGTTACACATTTGAAAAACAAATTGTTCGGCATAGTCTGTAACCACAACATAGACAAATACAAAATGATGTGACCCCAAACTCAATCATTCATGTGACATTATCAAGATGGTTTCTTTGACACATTTCACAGGACAAAGCCTGTTTCTTCAGGAAAAACAAAGCATTTTACATATCTAAAAATATAAAAACACAAGTCAAGCAACTTGTTAGTTCGATTTTGACATTCAAGTATATGCATATTGATTATCTATTCAATACATATCGCTACCTGCTATGGATGTTGACAGAGTATGCAGTGCGGTAAAGACCAATGTAGAACAGCAAGACCTATAGATGAATGGGCCCCCAAAAAAAACAGGCCTCCAACTAGGATAAGCAATAGGTTCATCAGGGTGATAGATGCAATCATCCAGCTTTCTAAAAAAAAGAGAATGACATTTAAGCCCTTAAATTCTCAAGTACTCTAAAATAAGGGACTAAGATCATATCTTCCTTCCTATAGTTTATAAACATATGAAAAAAGGGGGGCAAAAATAAATGCTATAAGTTGCAAACATCCTAAACACTCCCGCCTGGCAAGATTATCATGGCGGGAAGGGAGAGCAGGGAAAGATAAATGGATCCCATATGGTAAACTGTATTCAATTATTTAAATATATCCATATGTAAATATAGATATAGAAAAGCCCATAACTACCATATACATTCCTACTCCCCATTGCTGGGAACCCCATCAAAATTTTGGTATGGGGCCCCATGAACTTTGCCCCTGCATGGATTATAATTACCAGCTCTTCATAGCTCCTACTAAGGGCTTGCATTCAGCCTTTACAACTTCTTGTTGCTGTAGCCATCAAGGGGACCATGGGTTAAGAAGGGTCTGCAAGGATAGCCTTCATGATACACTGGAAATATGGTAAATTCTCCCTTTAGATCAAGTTTGGAATTCTTGAGCCATTTGGTAAAGTTAAGCTGGTCATAGATGATTCATTTTTTGGGTTTCTTTGACAACATTGTTCTGGATGTCCCTTCGACAGAACAACTTCTGTTAAGCGGGAATGGCCATACACTGATCAAAATGTTGGTCAGTGTATGGCCAGCTTTAGATGTTCCTACTTTTTGTGTTACCCAGCGAGTTTGAATTAGTGATCCACTTTTTTCTAACAATGGCCATAGTGTGGACAGGGTAGATATCTATTCATGAAAAGCTTTAGCAATCCAGCAAGAGTTTGAACTGTTACCCATGAACTCAAATTATCTGGTTTCCATGGATCATGCTTACAATCCAGGAAATAAACTCAAGACATTTCGCTAATGTTTATCTATCTTATTTTTTCACAGTTTGAAAGGCCTGGATACTAGTTCCCCCCAGATGTCGACAGGAACAAAACAAAGCATTTATAATACTTTTATCAAACCCTATCTGACCACTAAAGGTATTCAAACTTTGTATTTAGTTCTCCTGACTGTTTTTCAAAAGCATACTATAGAAATACAATTTTTAAAAAGACATGTTTCTATCTGTTTTTCATTAATTGCTTTTTCTTATAGATACTTCTAATGCCATAGTCTGCTATAACCAAACCAACGCCAACTCTTCCGCCTGGCTTGTGACTAATATGGCTTCATTCTTGTCGAGCACAAGTGATGTAGATCTGATGCATTTTGCTAATGATACCATGGTAAGACTGGGTACCTCTTGCCCAAGGGCCTTTAGTCTGTCATCCAGTGATTTTATTTCTTGTATTCTAATGTATTTGACAGTATTTCAAAAAAGGAAAAACTTGAGTCTGCCAAATCAAACTGAAAAAATGCTTTATGAATGTGTACAGGGCAACATTCATATGTGTCTTTTATATCAACCTGGAGCTCAGCTATAAAGATTGTCATATAAAATACTAAAAGAACTAAGGGATCCAAAAGAGGAACTGTTCCCATTCCAAAGGTGCCCCTACTCTCTTTGTTGACCTTTTCATTAATATTATGTTATGGTGAATGCAGAAGAAAGAGTGGGAACATTCCAGGGTGCGAGAGCACCTAAAGCTCACAAATAGGCAGGAGCAGGGATAGAAACTATGACAGAAAGACTTCCGCTCTGGAATACCCAAGAGATAAGAAACAGGTGATTCACCCACAGGAAAGAACAGGAAGGAAACCCTTATTACACTATATGACTAAAGGTTTGTGAACACCCAACATAGAGTCCATTCACACAGAGGCAACACGACTTCCAGCGCGACTTTGGGAGGCAACTTGGACACGACTTGAGTATGAACCACAGCACGACTTGGGGCAACTTGCAAGGCAACTTGAAGTTGCCTCCAGGACAGAGGACTTTGCCAGTGGCCAAGCACATAATAATCAGCTCTGTGGGAGGGAGAGGGAGGGAGGGTTTGCCTAGAAAACTATTTTTACTTCCTGGAAAGTTGCTTCAGTTAAGACAGGGGATCCGACTTGGAGGCAACTTCCATTGAAATCAAGGGGTACAAGTCGCCTAGAAGTCGGATTGAAGTACTACAGGAACCTTTTCTGAAGTCGGAGCGACTTCAGTAGTGTGCATTAAGATGACTCTCATTCACTTACATTGATTTTATCATGTCGCACGACTTGATGCGACTTGGGGCAACTTCAAGTCGGATCCAAAGGTGCCCCTGGGTGAATGGACTCTCACACCTACTGTATATACAGAATATGGCCAAAACTAGGTGGACTACCCAGCTGTACTCTTCCAAACTTGTAGCAACAGTTTGGGGAAGGTACTTTTTTTCTTGTTTCAGCATGACGTGCCCCTATGTACAGATCCAGCTCTATAAAGACATGGTTTGGTGAGTTTGGTGTGGAAGAACTCTGCACGGGGCCCTGACCTTAACCCTGTGGAACACCTTTGGGATGAATTGTAAAGATGCTTGCAAGACATGTTTTCTCATCTAACACCTACCTAACCTCACAAATGCATTTTTGTCTGAATGGGCACAAATTCTCACAAGAATTTAGGCTGTTATAACGGGGGTGGGGGCTCAACACTAACACACATGGTTTTGAAATGGGATGTCCAACAAAGATGGGTGATTGTAAACCTCAGACATTAAATATAAACAAAGCATATCCCTCTATAATGTGTACTTGTCTCAATTAAGAGCACTAAGTGTCTGCTGCTTCCTTCCTCTGCTGTCACCATAAGCCACTTCTGACAAGTTTTCCTGACACCAAGAGATAAAAGGTGACATGGGAGGGATCTCCAGCTTATTGACAGCCTCAGCTCTGTTCCTGTGTGCTGTGTGAAGGGGGTGTGTCACTTCCTTTCAATCAAATGTGAGCGCTCTGCAGAATTAAGTTAAGTTAAGCTCTCTGCCCCCTTTTTTTGAACTCAGACAAGCTTTATAAATTCTGACTTTAAACAGATATAGGGAAATGAAGAAACACAAAAAAGGAAGCTCATGCACTAGTGCAATGAACCTCTTTATTGATCAAAGATAAATTGACACATGAATGCACTCACATGCTCCCAGAAGGACATCAACCTCATCACACAAGTTTTGTAAGAAACCAGCTCCAGAGCCCCTGTAGGGACAACACTGGATATATAACAAGTACAAGCCGGCAACTAGACAGCTTCTCCATAGAAAATGTTATTGTAGCATTATAGTGAGTCCCGGAGCATCAGGACGCAGGCCGTTTGCACAGGGACGGCATGACAGTGCTGCTTCAGCAGCGCCACCTTAAATGTCCCTGTGCCTGGGCCACCTTAAGAATAGGGGAGGGGGCGTGGCTTTGCGATGGCCGAGTGAGGAGGTTTTTTTGAGAGCTCCTGATCTCCCCGGCCCATCCAGCATTATAGACAGCTTCCTACATCGCAAACTGAGGCATGATATCGGCTAAAAGATATAAGACCAGATCGTCTACAAGTGGAACCCCCTCACAGACACAGCAAGGGAGTATTCAGCGATACTTTACAGACCCTCTCAGACCCGCTCCGGGCGCCATTGCTGCAGTGCCACGTGGAAACGGGGAAGAAGCAGACACAGACGAACGAACGACCATCATACCACCTCTAGACTTGGAACCTCTGCAAGAAGCACCCGATCTAGCCCACACAGGCATGGCCAATAGGTCGCAACCACACAACATGTTACCGGACGACCTGAGGGCACTCTTACAGGCACTGCCTACTAAAGCTGATTTTGAGGCCCTTCCATCTAAGTCGGACATAGAGGCCCTCATCCTTCGGGTGGAAGAGGCACATACCCGCGACATGCAGGAGGTCAGAGAGGAACTCCACGGGATATCGGAAAGGGTGGAAACCGGAGAAGTGGCACTACAAGCCCTAACTCAGCGGGTCACAGACCTGGAACAAGCCCGAATCACCCAGGACCGCACAACAGTGGACCTACAATTACACATGGAGGACTTAGAGGACCGCAGCCGCAGGAACAACCTGCGGCTGAGAGGCCTACCTGAAGCCACAGGCGCGGAGGATCTAGCAGCGACGGTTATCGCCATATTCCAAAAAATCCTGGGGGAATCTCCGGCGCCAACAGTAGAGCTAGACCGGGTCCATAGGACGCTAGGCGCGAAACCCACAGATCCAGAGAGACCCCGGGATGTGCTCTGCAGAGTACACAGATACTCGCTCAAAGAACTCATCCTGCGGAAAGCCTGGGATCTTGGAGAGGTGAACTTCGACGGAGCAATAGTGAAGGTACTGCCGGACTTATCCAGAGCCACGCTGCAGAGAAGGGCCCTGCTAAAGCCAGCGCTAGAAATGGCCAGAAGACGTAACTGCACCTACCGATGGGGATACCCGCTTGCAGTTACCTTCCGCAAGGGAACTTCAGCATGCACCCTCCGTTCACAGGCAGACCTACCCGCCTTCTTCAACTTCTTAGAAGTGGACCCAGTGCCGATCCCCGACTGGCTTACCCTACTGCCACGCAATCCGGGCCGTCCGGGCCCCCTGGGACAACGGAGTCGACCACCGCAGAGACAACACCAGTTTCGGAGAAGATCCCGGACGCCATCCAGAGATGGATCACGTGAGTCCTGAACCCCTGGCTGACCGTGACCCGATGTCCCTCTCCAGCCCATGACCTAATTTCTGTTGCTGGTCACGTCTCCCCTGTGTCCCCTCTGTCCCCCATGGCCCTAATATGGGAAGAGGTGCGGAGGCTAAACTCCCAAGGCCACACCGAGATCACCGATCATGACACCCCTGTTTACCTTATGTGTGCTACGATAGCCCAGCTGCCACTGATACGCTTAGCGTTACCTCCACCTCCTTATGCCCCTCAGGAGACAGGACATCCAGTCAAGAGCTCCCCTAGAATGCTCTCTATATGCCACACTACCTCTCATGTTCACCCCCCTATGATGCGGCATAACCCCACGGGAGGACCCTGAGCACCCCCTCTGCCATACAAGAACAGACCCAAAACACGGCAGGAAGAAACTGAAGCAAGGCAGAGGGCACAGAACAGGGACATTGGATGCACGGCCTGAAGTGAGAACACTAAAGCCCCTCGCTCACATCCCACTGATGAACAGGAGACAATCCTAGCAGCACACCGCAGCCGCTCACACAAAGAGTGACACTCAAGCTTTATTCTCAATATTACTCCTGTAAGGGCAAGAATGGGTTGGTGAGGGTTGGAGTGAGAGAACGGAGCTACTGCAATACCACGCACCTCCTGGAGGGAGCTTACTCGGGGAGAGGTACAGGGCAGGAAGATTACATAAAATATGTGACTGCCTTGGGAAGGGACACCTGGGGGTGGGGGAGGGAGACGCAGGGATGGTATATTGGCTGAGGGATGTTGGGCACGGATTAAATGAGCTATAGCATTTGCTGAATTTCCTACTGGCACCAGTCAGGCTGAGTATAAATGTTGGTTTAATACACGTTAACTGTTTTGCACTGATATCTGTTATATAGATTCGATAGAAATAATTGTTTTAGGAAGCTGTCATTCATTTTCCCTACAAAATACATTCCATAGCTGATGGAGGGGAGAGATGGTAACTCCCCACTGGTTATAGCTTCCCGTTACCCCACTTAGGACTGCGCTCGATTACCAGTCTACTACTGGTGAGCGTCCCAGCACTACTGTGCTGCAATATAGGAAAAAAGAAACCAGATTGGTTTCTATCTCTTCTTTCTCTCTTGTACTCCACCAACCTCACCCTCTCTCTAACCTCTACCCCACCTAACCCCCTCTTCTCCCCGCTTACTACTCCCCTCCCTCCATACCCTTACCCCTAACCACACAGGAGCCATGGAGGTAGTAAGCCTTCTCTCACTAAATACAAAGGGCCTCAATGTGCCTGAGAAACGGCGGATGCTGATGCAGGATCTACGCCGACTTAAGATCGACCTGGCAATGGTACAAGAAACCCATTTTAAAGGAGGTAACCTACCTATCCTGAAAAATAACCTATACCCAATAGTATATCACGCCACAAACAAGGAGGCTAAGTCAAAGGGAGTATCGATACTTATCTCCCGTAGTGTACCATGGTGCTGTATAGATATGAAGGCTGACCCAGGAGGTAGATTCCTATTCCTTAGAGGAACGATAGGAGGAGTAGAGATAACCATGGCAAACATATATGCCCCTAACTGCCAACAGGATCAATTTATAGTCAAGACACTGGACCTCTTGCAAGAATTTACGAGAGGACAACTGATTATAGGAGGAGACTTCAATACCCCACTGATTCCAACAGAGGATACCTCCTCTGGACATTCATCACTTACCCCCACTGTCAGAAAACGTATTGCCCGCTCCATACATAAAACACAACTGATAGACGCCTGGAGGTTACTCCACCCGACGGAAAGGGACTATACATTCTATTCAAGGCCCCATAAGCAGTACTCAAGGATTGACTATTTCTTAATACCACACGCTCAACTACACGCCATCAGAGACGCCTCCATAGGACCCATAACATGGTCTGACCACGCCCCAATTGTCCTTAATTACTCATTGACTGACAATCTCACTACCAAGAACAGGACATGGAGACTTAATGAGAGCCTGCTGCAGGACGAAACGGTACTCAAAGACGTGACAAAGGAACTAGAGTTCTACCTCAGTAGCAACAACACACCTGACAGCAACCCGGGTATTGTGTGGGAGGCCCACAAGGCGGTTATCCGCGGAGTACTCATTAGACACGGGGCCCGAATTAAGAGGCAACGCACCACTCTGTTAAACACACTACTCAACGACTTGCATAGGGCAGAAGCCAGACACAAACATTCCCAAACTCCCGCTGGGGAAGCAGAGATCCTGATTCTACGCAATAAGATCACTGACCTCATGCAATTCCGGGCAAAGGCAGCATTACAATCATGCCGTAGGCTCTCGTACGAGTCCGGGGACAAGTGTGGCAGGCTACTGGCTAAATCATTAAAAGAACAAACCCTTGCAAATTATGTCCCACATATCTCCCCACAAAACAAACGGAAGGTCACATTACCCCGGGAAATAGCAGGGGAATTTAAAGACTTCTACGCAAGTCTCTACAATTTACAGACACAGGCCCCAACGCTCCCCCAAATTGAAAAGTATCTAAATGCCTCAAACATGCCCAAAATACCGCCCGACCTAAGTAAAACCATGGAGGAACCCTTCACCATGGAAGAGCTTGGAACGGCGATAAGGCAGGCAAAGTTAAGGAAAGCCCCAGGCCCAGATGGGTATACAGCCCAATATTATAAGCTACTACTACCAACCTTAGGGGAATTCATGCTAAAGTTCTTCAATTCACTGGGCTCTAACACGCTCTTTCCAAGGGATGCACTCGCAGCGCATATCTCGGTAATCCACAAGGAGGGGAAAGATCCCTCTCAGTGTGGAAGCTACCGACCAATCTCGCTACTCAACGCAGACCTAAAAATTTTCACAAAATTACTGGCATCTAGGATTCAAGACGTACTCCCCTCCTTGATCCACTTAGATCAAGTGGGGTTTGTGCAAAACAGGGAGGCTAGGGACAACACTATAAAGGTTCTCAATCTCCTCCATACAGTCAACAAGAAAAAGACCCCCTGCATTTTCCTGAGCACGGATGCGGAGAAGGCCTTTGACAGGGTGAACTGGAAGTTTATGACCTCGGTCCTGAGACACATAGGTCTCGGAGAAAAGATGATGACCTGGATTAACTCCATATACACCAACCCCTCAGCTCGGGTCAAAGTGAATGGGATCCTCTCTGAACCATTCACAATCCAAAATGGCACCCGGCAGGGATGTCCACTATCCCCACTCCTCTTCACCCTGTCACTGGAACCCTTCCTGCGAACTGTGCGATCCAAACAAGATATTACAGGGGTCACCCTTGGGGACACCCATCATAAGATCGCCGCATACGCAGATGACATGCTATTTGTCCTCACCAACCCTGAGGCCTCCCTCCCGAATCTACTGCAGGAATTTAGATCCTATGGGGACGTCTCAAATATGAAAATAAACTTTGCTAAGTCCGAAGCGATGGGCGTAGGAATCCCCCCAAGTCTCCTCACGATTTTACAAAACAACTTCAAACTTAAATGGACAAACACAGCTCTCAAATATCTAGGCACATATATCCCCCCTAAGATATCACAAGTGTTCGCCTTAAACTTCCCACAGCTGCTAGTATCGGTCAGGGCCCTCCTTAACAAATGGCACTCAGGATTACACTCTTGGTTCGGGAGATGCAACATAATCAAGATGTGCATCCTCCCCAAATTCTTATATCTTATGCAAGCCCTCCCGATCCAAATCCCCTCCCAATATTTTGAACAAGCCAGAGCCTTACTATTCAACTTTATCTGGGCGCATAAAAGACCTAGACTAGATAAGCGCCAACTCACATGGCCAAAACAATACGGTGGACTAGCGGTACCGGATCTCAGGAAATATTATCATGCTACACACCTGACCAGACTAATTGACTGGAACCGCCACCAGACCACGAAACAATGGACAAGACTGGAACAGGCCCAATGTGACATACCCCTTGACAGGGCACCATGGTGTCATAACCTGCTTCCGAGAGAAGTGAAAAGCCATCCCCTAATAGGTACAACTACACGTATCTGTGCTACCCTCTTCACTAGCCACCGCCTGACATCCCTAGTCTCTCCTATACGCCCTATCCTGGGTACTCCAGAATTCTCCCCCGGACTTACAGATTCTGCCTTTGAACCCCTTAAGTTGGAAGGACTCACACAAGCCCGTCACTTTCTCAAAGGGAACCGATGGCCCACCCCCGCAGAACTCATGTGCCCAAATGGCCAGTTTCGGCTTACCTTCTTAAGGGCCTTCCAACTTATCCACTTCCTAAAATCCCTACCCCCTCCAAGCAACTTCGATCAAACCCTGACCACATACGAAGCACTTTGCTCGGAGGAGGGAGTCTTAACACACGCTCTATCCATGACATACCAACTCCTGATCACTCCACCAGAAGGACATAAATTGAGATGTCTGGAGGCATGGGAAAAAGACATCCAACACAATTTCACAACACGCCAAAAAGAGAACATACTCCACTTTACATACAAATCCTCTATATGCACAAGGATGCAAGAGACAAACTATAAACTATTGACCCGGTGGTACAATACCCCCACGAAACTACAGAAATTCTTTCCAACCACCTCAGATCTCTGTTGGAGATGCCAAAGAGAAAAGGGAACGATCCTCCACATCTTCTGGTCCTGCCCCCTATTGGAGCGGTACTGGAAGTCAGTGCAGGAAACAATCCAGAAATTCACAGAACGCCCTATAGAACCTGACCCAGCATTCTTCCTACTCCATGCCTCCGAATTATCTCAAAAAAAGTACAAGAAGTCCCTGACACGCCACCTCCTCGATGCAGCCAAGGCATGCATCCCGTTGAGATGGAAGTCCACACAACCCCCGACAATTAGTATGTGGCTTAAAAAAGTGGAAGACATTAAAAAAATGGAAGACCTCATTCTCACAGCTAGGAATCAAAATGAACAATTCACCAAGGTATGGCTAGGGTGGAATATATTCATATTCTCAGATGAGGGTCGATCCCTAATGGAGAATGATACCTGAACCAGCAATAACATAATACACCTTGTAGAAAATCTGACAAACGAGAAACGAGAGACCTGGATCCACCTGGAAACAGGGCTCGATGAGGGAAAAGTGCTACCTCCTGGCTCCCCCCCCCTCTCCCCCCATTCCCCCCATGCTCTATATTCGCTACTACCTCCGCCTTCTCCTACCCATACTGCTTACCCCCCCTCTCTAAGTTCTAACTCCTCTCTCTAGAGTTCCTCTTTACCCCGCTAAGTTCTGTCCGAAAACTGGGACGAGACTCATGGAACCATCCAAGATAAAATCGAATTTGACGACTGTGGCATTACTCTCTAAAATTACGAGAAAAGTTATTCCAGAAACAAAGCCCGGCAAGATGATGCACTTAATACTTAAGGAGTACCCCGAGGATATCAGAGACTACCTCATCTCTGGAACATATAAATAAGATATTACTGTTTAGGAACTCATACCAGACATAAAGTCTAAGACAAGTTTGCCATTAATTCTCGTTATGTTGGAACAAATGGAAGTTGTATGTTATGCATTTCATGTTTCTGTATCCCTTTACATAAATAAACGATTTGAAAAAAAAGAATAGGGGAGGGGTTGCATGGATGGGCGGTCTGGCACAGGAAAAATTGTCTGGGCTGAGGGGAAGTGACGTTAGTCTCCATGCGTTGGAGGAATCGTTCCCCACCCACCCACCCATTAGGTAATAGGGTTGTTTGGTTCAGGGTTCCTTGCGGGGCGGTTTTTCTTGGGTCGTTTGGAAAAGGAAAAGGACATGTATGGTAACATGTAGTACTCATCCATTGGATGGGAGTGGTTTGTGTACTTCCGGGTTAAAAAGGGTTTAACCCGGAAGGGTAAAAAGGTTAGGTCACTGATGACAGTTGAGTACCGCCTCCGAGTACGGGGTTTGCCGACTGGAGGCAAGAGTTGAAAAAGTTAAATGTAGTTGTTTCAGTGACCAGTGTTGGGATTTTTCCCATAATAATAAGGACCCAGTTAACAAGGAGTGTAAAATGGTTTAAAGAATATCGGAGTATTTACATTTATTAAATAAAAGCCCATAAGGCCATTTACTCCACACCTTGTCTGTCTTTATTTGGGGCTATGTTGGGGCTTTAGAATATGTTGTGCATAGCGGGTAGTAAGTCCTACATATGTCAAGTATAGCATCTATAATGCTACAATATTTTCTATGGAGAAGCTCTCGAGTTGCCGGCTTGTACTTGTTATGGCTTCACTGTGAACTTAATTAGTCAGAGCACCAACCACTCTGCACACTAGCTACATAATAGGGTGAGTTTTCTTTTGCTACTTAACACTGGATATAATCTACTCGGCTGAGACTCCTCACCCTGTGCCTGTGCATTGTACGGGAGAGAGGAGAGCAGGAAGCCGACCACAACACCCTATGTGTTTGGCAGATGCCGGGAATAAGGAGGACCGGCAATCATTCAATAGAGCAGCGTGCGCCTGATTGGTTATGATGCATTTTGGTGGTGTGGCCTCCCTTTTTCAAGCATGCTTTTTTAGTTGGTCACACTTGAGCATTAGAGTGGGATTAATGGTGAACTGGTGTAGGTAAGAGAGCAAGATAAACAGGTACAATTTACTGTATGCAGGAGGATTTGTTTAATCTCTATGTAGCACCTGAGGCCAGTCACTTCCCTGGGTGTATGTAACGGTTTACAACTACTTTAATGTGAATGTAGAATTAACTATAAATTTGTGTAATGGAATCTATAAATTTATTTGGTTCATTGTTGACTCTTTTCTTTGCAGCTGCAAATTTTTGCCAACGATGCATCGTGTGTTACACTGGCAAGTAAGCTGAAATTCTCTCAGAGCACATCAGTTTATTATACGTCACTTCTGACATCCAACGCAAATTTCAATCTCTCCAGGTAATTGACTGAACCACATATCACCTCTCAGTATCCTAAAGTACACCTGTCACCACCCAACACAAAAAAAAACATTGATGCATGCAAGTTTTAAATTGATCCGTCTTGCCATTGTCATTCCAAGATCATGCCAGTGGGTTCACGTACAAATTTTGCATCTTGAAAAGTGATTCTGAGTATACCTCTATAAGAAAGTAAACCTAGCCACTTCCTCTGGCCTCCTGTGTAGTTACCAGGGCCACTGATAAGGCAGTACAGCCAGCCCTCCTGTCCTGGGCCCGGGTCCCATCAGTTCAACAGGGGGGGGGGGCCCGGGCACCTGCTGAGCAGGAGGTCTGGCTGCACTGTCTATTTGCGGACACCAATCCTCTTCTGCCTCCCCCTGCAGCGCTGCCAGCTTCTCCTCCTCTTTCTCCCTCTGGCTGCACTGCAGGGGGATTGGTCCTAGAACATGTAACCCTTCCATCTGCTGTTCAGACCCCTGTGCCCCCTTCCCCCACAGCGCTTCTGGCTTCTGTCCTCTCTTCTCCTGCAGGCAGCAACTTTGGGCACACAGAAATGTTTCAGGATGGAGAGCAGGGGAAGGGGGCAGTAAATATGTAATTTACTGGCTCCTGCCTTTCCTGAATAAACACAGTGAGCAATGAGTACCAATCACTGTGAATGAGCAAGAAGCCTCAGAGTGCTTCCTATTCATATCTGTTCAGCTGAGGCTAGAGAGAAAGGGACTGATAAACCTGTCTTCAGTCACTTTCTGCTGGGGGAGGTGTTGTCACTACTACTACCAAAGTTGCAGGTAGTAACTTTTAGGTAGTAACAGTTACCAGTCTTGCAGTACATTACTGAAATCACATGTGGGAAGGTTGCTTCTCAGGAGAACGACAATGTCACCTCTGTGAAGTCATTTGTACTGTCCATGTGCAGGGTATCTGTGGCATGGTCAATACTTTGGAGATTTGTCCCACCATAGAGATGGTGGCAGTTACATCACTGGAAACTAACTCTGCACAGTGGCTGTGGAGAATGTTACAAATGTTGAAAACACTTTGATGAATTGTGGCATGGTCTTGACAATCTAGTCCAGTGGTTCTCAACCTTGTAGTGCCGTGACCCCTTGATAAAATTTCCCAAGTTGTGGGGACCCCTAACAGTAAAATTATTTTTGTAGCGTGGGTTGTCAGTACCCAAGGCAAGACAAGTAATTTGTGCCCCTAACCCACAGACATTTAACGCTTCTTGAGTCCCTTCCACTCGTACCGTATTAAAACCCCTTCTGGTACATTTAAGGATGTACCACTCTTTCTCTTTGTTCTCCTTTTTTTCCCTTTTATCTCTCTCTATCCTAATTTCTTGCTTTCTTATGGTGGTATTTGATCACATCTGCAATTTTATTTTTTGTGCTACAAACAACAACAAAAAAACAGACAATTTAGAAAATACATTATTTTTTTTTTAACTTTTTGCTATAAAACATATCGAATAAAATAGAAAAAATCTAATTTCTTCACCAATTTAGGCAAATGTGTATTCTGCTACATAGTTTTGGTAAAAAAAAAATCCCAATAAGCGTATAATGATTGGTTTGTGCAAGAGTTATAGCGTCTATAAACTAAGGGATATTTATATTTTACTAGTAATGGCAGCAATCAGCAGCTTATATCGGGACTGCAGAATTGCAGCGGACAGTCGGACACGAACTGACACTTTTTGGGTGCTAAAAATATGCACTGTCACTGTACTAATGAGACTGGCTGGGAAAGGGTTAAACATCAGGGTCGATCAAAGGGTTAACTGTGTTCCTAGCCAGTGTTTTACTATGTGGGAGGTGCTTTTACTAGGGGAAGACATGGATCCTAGTCCCTGCTTTGCAGAGTCACAGGATCCATGCCTTCCCTCCCGTCAGAACAGCGATCTGTCTTGTTTACATAGGCATACTGTGGCACTCTGCCTCTGTGGTGGATGAACGGCGGGTGGTGGTGGACATGGAGTCTGTGGTACCTGCAGATCAGCTCCCGCTGTTTATAATCACAGCAGGAACCATTCGATGGCAGTGCGCATGCGCGCCCTCTACTCAGACGTGACGGATCACATACTAGGTATGTGATCCGGCGCAGCAGTGCCACTTTGCCACCGTGTATGTAAGTTATAATAGATTGGAAGAAAGTTAATGATAAAAGTGTTTTCTGTTCCTGTTTTTCCAGCCTCCCTCCAGTATTCCTCTGTTTCCTGAAGCCATCTGCTCTCAAGAACATGACTGTAGCTGACTCTTTAGCTCTTACAAGCAATATCAACAAGCAATGTTTCACCACTTCTCCAGGGCAGGCAGCTTCCAACCCCACCACTGAGCAGCTGCAGGTAATGATGTGCTTTAAGGCAATATAATTTGTATTTAATTACATATCTAACACTCTGAGGCTATGTTTTCATCATAGACAGACAGTAAGATATATGTTTGTCCTCATACCCGCCAAGACCAGCAAAGGTGCTAATCTGCATCTTGGCCCTCTGCCCTATTCATTTATTAACCCTTTTGTTGCCAGAGCCATTTTTGCTTTGTGTAAAAAAGACTTGAAGATTAGATAAAACCCCCAGTAATATACATATTTTCTGAAAGCAGGAACCCTAGAGAATAAAATAATGATAGGTTCAATTTTTATATGTCCCCCCCAATATTAGTGCAATGCTTTAGAAAAGGCAACATTTCAGTAAAAAATCCACTAAAGTAATTTTTAGAGGCACACAAACACAATAAATTATATTTTTTTTGGTAAATATAAAAGATGAGTAAATAAATACTGGTCATGCCATACCTTAAAATTGTATGCACTTGTGAAATGGCCACAACCTTCAGTACCCTACATTTTTCATAAGTGACACATTAAAAGCCACTATAGGACATACATTTATGCCCCGTACACACGATCGGACTTTCCGCCCAAAAAAACGTGGATTTTTGTTCGAAGGTTGTTGGCTTAAACTTGTCTTGCATACACACGGTCACACAAATGTTGGTCAACAATTACGAACGTGGGAACGTAGTGATGTACAAGACGTATGACGAGCCGAGAAAAAGGAAGTTCAATAGCCAGGGCGGCTCCTTCTGCTTTATTCCCAGCATGTGTATACTTTTGTGCAACGGTCTTGTGTACACACAATCGGACTTTCCGACAACAACGTTTTGTTGGCGGAAAATATGAGAACCTGCTATCAAACATTTGTTGGCGGAAAGTTCGACAGCAAATGTTCTATGGAGCATACACACGGTCGGACTTTCCGACAACAAGCTTACATCCAACATTTCCCGTTGGAAAATCTGACTGTGTGTACGCGGCATTATAGTTAATTGTAAATAATGGGCTTAGCATTATTGATCTCACTCTAGCTTGCGTGGCAATATGTACCATGTGTAGAACAATCAACGCTTTCATACATAGGTGTCAATTACGCATGCATTTACCTTTGTACATGCATGTATGAGGCGGTGGGGAGGATCAAAATTAATTAAGCATCTGATCTTTTCTCCAAGATACCTGATACGGCGGTGGTCCAGGCTGGTTTCTCAGCCAGCCGATGGCAATCCTGGGACGGGAAGAGGGGCCCATGGTGCTGTGGGGGATCTGGTTCTGCCACAGTGTGATCCCAATGGGTTGGCGGGCTGGGCATTCCCGGGCTTGGTGGGAGGTTCCCCCCTACTGATCCCCGGAGAATTCTCCAACATAGGACACCGGAAGCTCTCAGGATGAACCCATGGGACAACCATGGGGGAACACATTATCAGATTCTATTGATTGGTATTCAAGGTCCCAGAGAGTTACCTAACCTGCTTCTGTTGGTCTGAGGTACAACCTATGATCTTTATGGCAAATTAATGTTATATTCTTGTTATTAGTGTTTTCTTTTATTCTGTAACTGTGAAAGCAGGCCTTGTAGGCCGAAGAACAGTATGTTAAAGGGGTTGCAAGGTGAAAAAACATCTGACAATGCCAGCCCCCCAGCCCCTCCCCCCCGTTTTACTTACCTGACCCCTTGAATGTCCCGCGCTCGCCTCCGACATCCTCTTCGCCGCTCAGCCTGGCCGTTGATTGGCTAGAGTGGATGGATTGACAACAGTGCAGCCATTGGCTCGCGCTGCTGTCAATCACATCCAAGGATGCGGCGTGCCGGGGGCGGGGCCGAGTGATACAGTGAGCGTCTATAGCCGCCGGCTGTATCACAGGAGCGCGCCTGCAAGCACTTCTCACCATGCGAGGGAGCTCGTGAGAAGTACTTGTGGGGGGAAGCCGAGACAGACGCCGAGGGACCAGCTTATTATCCCCACCCAGCTAATTCAACTGTCAGCCAAGGGCTTCCAGCAGACAGGTGAATATAAACCAAAGTGCTGGGTAGTGCACCCAAAAAATGTATACCAGAAATGTATGGATTAAAGGGGAAGCTCCACTCAAAACAAATCTATACCATAACCTTTTGTTGGCATGCAGCCTGGCAGGCCAGGTAAGGAGATGATGAGCTTGCACCTCCTCCTCAGCCATACTGGGGCGCATGCCCTCAATATTAGGGAGGTACCTCGCCAGGGAGTCCTCCCTGGGTAAAGATCTTTTTTCCCCATGTGGATGAGGACAAGTTCCTCTTCCCCACAACCATGGCTCGGTTGTTAGTTTTGAAAATGTCAAGTTTTCTGTAGTAGCTTGTATACATCATCACTTCACAAGCAGATAAAGAGCAACCCCAGGCATGTTATTTGAAAGAACTTTTAATGTTTCTCCCTGCCAAATGGAATTATTTCAAAGATTTTTATTTGCCTTGGTATATGTCCCCCGGGGCAGTGCCTAGCCCACTGTGCCTATTAGCCTAAAAAACAGCTATTACTAATTTTAAAGATCTGGCTCTCATTGGATTTAATGGGGTTCAACTTCAGCATCAGAACTTTGCCGCACCCAGCAGGTATGTCCCGCTGATCACCAAGATTTATCCTTTTTTTCTAATTTTCCTCTTTTACCTTATGTCATGGTTATGCAGTAATCTTCCCCCGTTTGCTTACCTCTCCTCATGTGTTCAGCCTAAGAGGCCAGCCACTCTCACCTGGTGGTTTTTATAACCTCTCCTCTAAGCATGGCTCCACTCCAGGCCCTATCAGGGAAACCTATATTAACCTGTGCACTGCAAGCCAGTGGTGCTGATCAACCATTGTATATCCATGGTGTGTTCGGCTTCCTGGTTCCTGCGTGCCGTGTGCTCTGTGTTTGTCTCTGTTGCCGACCTTGGCGTGTTCTCAGCGACTCCTGTCTGCTTGTGACCTTGACCCTTTGGCATGTCCCCGACCATCCCTGTCTGCCTGTGACCCTGAACATTTGGCGTGTACTCTGTTGTTCCTGTCTGCTAGTTGCCCTGACCTCTGCCTTATCCCCTTACTATCCTTGTCGTTCCAGCCTGCTGCTTCCTTCTCCTGTAGTCTACTGTGAGCGTGAGCTGTGAGACCCTGGGGGCCACGACCTGGAGCCAGACTGCAGCGAAGTCCATCCTCACCACTAGAGGCTCTGGCGAATACCTGCTGGCTCTTAGACTCCGCGCCCTGGGGAATCTATGCTCTAGCTCCCACTGGGATCTGTGTCAGTGATCCAGTAGACCTGTGTCCTGAATCTCCCTGGGTACAATCCGCAGCAGTCAGTCCTAAGGTCCACTACCTAGCGGTGCACTTCCGACTCCTACTGAGTGCACTTGTCACCTGGCCTCAGGTGACCTGACACCTTACTTTCAATGTTGTAAAAAGCCCAGTGTTTACATAGATCAATAGCTGAAGCTTACAGTATACAGGCCTCCATCTAGGTCTGGCTAAACCCCGCTGTTATTAGTCTGATAATAAAGACAGGTGTTAGCTTTATGCATTTTTGTATCGTTCAATATTTTTTGTGTATCTTTCCACAGATAGCCATGTCTCTGGTCAGCCAATTGACCAACTTCTCATCTAACGCAATTACTGATCTGGGCCAGTCAGCTGTGGGTCTGTCTCCAGGACAAATTGACAAAATAAGCGATAAAGACTTACAATCCAGCGTGTCTTCACTGGCCAGTGTCAGCGGCTGGAACAAAGGCCAAGCCAGCTCCATCATGAATAAACTCTTGAAGTCAAACTACACAGTGAGTAAAAAAAAAAAATCACTAAATGTAATACTTCCTATTTATGCTTATAGTACCAACATGTGCTGCCGCAATATGGCCTAGTTTACACTTTCAGCCAAGGGGGGGTAGAATAGGCAGTTGAGTCACTTTTTTTCCCTCCCCCAATGGCACTCCTTCAATTGATATTAAAGTCTTGTTTTTTTTTTGTTTGTTACTTTGAATTATGTTATACTTACCTACTCTGTGCAGTGGGTTTGCATAGAGCAGCCCAGCTCTTCCCCTTCTCGGGTCCTCCGCCGGCGTTCCTGGCCCCTCCCTTTTACCGAGTGCCCCCACAGCAAGCAGCTTGTATGGTCGGCGCACCACTGTAACCGAGCCATTTTTTTTTACTGTCCACATCACTCCATTTAAGAAGAATCAACTGCTGAAATATGTTAAGCAGCCAACGCTTAAGGTGACTATAAAGCTTCAAATTTTTTTTTTTTTTAAATAACAAACATATCATACTTACCTCCACTGTGCAGTTCGTTTTGCACAGAGTGGCCCCGAATACTGACTTATGGGGTCCCTCAGTGGCTCCTCCCCACTCTCCTGGGGGTTACCTTGCAGGCGCGCTCCCGAGTCCAGAATTTGTTGTCCAAAGCTGCTGAATGTATGACTTGGCCCCCCGCGTCATTGGATTTGATTGACAGCAGCGGGAGCCAATGGCTGCGCTGCTATCAATCTATCCAATCAAGAGCCGATAACCCTGGCCAGAGGAAGAGTGCATCTCCGGCGTGTTAAATTCCAGGGCTCAGGTAAGTAAAATGGGCGGAGCTGGGGAGGGCGGTTACTGCCAGGTGTTTTTTCACCTTAATGCATAGGATGCATTAAGGTGAAAAAACACAAGGTTTTACAACCCCTTTAAGTGTTCTGTGTCCTCTATTTGGTGGTTCCTCCCTTTGACCTCCACGTAATTACTGTGTCATGTGGTGGCATGGAGGTCAGCAGGAGGAACTGCTAAGCATAGCGTGGAACCCAGCAGACCAATGCTCAACTCTCCCGGAAAAATCAAGTTCTCAGCGAATTTCAGCCAACAAAGGAGGCACAAGTTATAGTAAAGTTACTTTTTACTATAGTGCCTAGTTACTTTTGCAGGTTTTTCTTTCTTCCCCATTTCATATTCCTGACATGGTGGCTTTTAATAGAACATGTTAAATTACCCTGAATAAGAAAAGTAGAGGTTCATTTTCATCTAAACCCAAGAACAAAAATGTAATATACAGTATGTCTAAGACCATTTTCAGCAAGTACACTTCAGCTGCACAAGCACACTTCAGCTGTTGATCCTACCATAAATGCAGTGTCCTTGTCCCTCCCTGTGAGATTAAAAGACAGCAAAAACAATGTTAGATTATTTCTGAAAACAACTTATCTCATTGCCTCTCGTGTAATAGAGTACAGCTGAAGCTTAGGTATGGTATATTTTATATAGTTACATATGGAGCAATGTAAGTATGAATTTACCATACTTATGGGATTCCTGTGGAAGGTGGAAGTCCCTGTATTATGCACCACTACTACAGTGACCTCCACTAGCTTGCAGTGTTCTTTGAATGGTGCCCATGTCGCGCGAGTGACCTCCTGTATCAGTAAACAGGAGGACAGCTGCCCAGCAGGGGACCTGGAAGCTGGAGGAGATCACTGTAGTTTGAAGTAGTGGCTGGGCATACTACAGTCATTTCAAACTTCCACTGGGATTCCACAGGCATAGCAAATACATACTTACATTGGTCCAAGCTGGACTAATATGACCATGTAAAATTGTCAGATCTAAACTTCAGCTCTAAGAGACATGTTTGTAATCCAAATAATAAGTGCAGCCAAGGGTGATAACCATGACTCCCCCAATAAATACAGTGGAGCGAGTATTGTTACCCTAAGACAGGAAGTGTGTTACTGGCAGGATCACAAGGTGAAGATAGAGGGAAAAAAATATGATAGAAGAAAACAAATGCAGCCACCACATCTAACGACTGGTAAGCTGTAATTTATCGCACTTTTTAGTATGGCTTTAGATACATTTAGTGGGATAGTATATAGTTGTCTTATATGTAGACAAGAACTGAGATAAGAAGTAGCACAGCATTATATGTAGCATCTAACTATGGCTCCCTATCTCTTTTAAACTGATGATTGGCACACATTTATAGTTTAAAAAGTGTATAGCTACCTTTAAACAATGTTTATTGCCTTTCCCCTCAGATTGCAAACTTGACAAACCTTGGCAGTTTGGTGAGTGGATTGCCGAGTCAGAATCTACTGGCCCTGGACCCGAAGAATGTTGTAAATGCTGTGAAGGATCCTAAGTTTGCTAGCCAGCTGTCTAGCGCACCACCAGCCCTGCAAAATGCATTTGTTAAACAGGTAGGAAAATCACTAGCAAGACACTACTTAATAATTCTGTATATGCAAAATTTTATATAAAATAAAATAAAAAGTGGATCTCCTGATTGACTTCTGCCAAACAGGGAGGACCACACACAGATCGAGGATAGGCTGGTCCCTGCTGAACCAAACAAATTTTGATTATTTTGTATCAACCTTATGTTTGTAACCAAGTTGATATGTTAGATGATGGATCTTACTAAAATAATTGTCTTTTACTAAAACAGTATGCAGTAAATGGAATACATTTTTATAGGATGACGGATATGTTTATTTGATTCAGAATGGTATTGCAATAGTCCCAGTGTTGTAGAAAGAATAAAAAAAAGTATTTTATTTGGGGTTATCCTTACATTGGTAGTCAGACTTTACAATGGTGGTAAGTTGAGAGGTGTCCCCTTACATTAATAGTTATTGGGAGAAGGGTGTCCTTACAATATACTCAGTAAAAGATGTGCCTTCTTTCATCTACATTCAGTGAGAGGAAGAATGCTCCTTATATTGGTTAGACATGTGCAATTCGTTACGTTCCGAATTCGTTTTTCAACAAAATTCGACAAATTCGTTAATTCGGAAATATTCAAATTAACAAAATCCCTTTAATGAATTTCTCTGAATATGAAAATTCAAAAGAACGAAAATCCAAAATTCGAAAACAACGCCGAAAATCTGAAAATTCAAAAGAACGAAAATCAGAAAATTTGAAAACCCGACAATTCGAAAATCCAAAATAAGAACTAACTAATAATATCTATTAAATTATAGGTATTTTAATTTCTTTTCAAATTTCGCTGTTAGCGAACGTAACGAACACAAATTTATCCAAAGTTACAAATTATCTGAAATAACGAACGCCGCATCTAAACGAACGGAACGCAACAAATTAATAATATCCGAACATCCGAAAATAAGAACGAAAATCCGAAATTCAAAAGATTGAAAATTTGAAAATCCGAAAAGAAGAACGAAAATCCGAAAATTAAAAAAAACAATAAATCCGAAAATAAGAACGAAAATCCGCAAATTTGAAAACCCGACAATTTGAAAATCAACAATAATAACTAACTAATAATATCTATTACTAACTATTAAATTATAGGTATTTGAATTTCTTTTCAAATTTGGCTGTTATTGAACGTTATTGAACGAACACAATTTATCCAAAGTTATGAATTATCTGAAACAACGAATGCCGCATGTAAACTAATGGAAAGTAAACAAATTAATAGTAATAAATAATAATAATAATAATAATAAGAAGAAGAAGAATATAAACATTTTATTATTATTATTTATTATTAATTAGTTGCGTTCCATTCGTTTAGATGCGGCATTCGTTATTTTGGATAATTTGTAAAGCCAAATTTGAAAGTGAATTCCAATACCTATAATTTAATAGTTAGTTATTATTAGTGGGTTAGTTAGTTATTATTTTGGATCTTCTAATTTTTTGATTTTCGTTCTTATTTTTTGATCTTCAAATTTTTTGATTTTCGAATATTCGGATTTTCGAATATTCGGATTTTCCAAATTTCCGACAATGACCAATACTGTTGTGTTTCAGAAAATTGAGATTTCTTATATTGTCTTCTGAACTCCACTGATGATTTGCTCTGCTCTCACTACCTTCCTTTCTTTAATGTACCTTAATATGTTATAAAACACAAAGTTATTAAAAAACGTGCAAAAAAAGTTGTGTAGCTTCATCAAGCCCAAAGACTTATAACTTTAACGTGCAATAGATACTGTGTGGTCACAATTCTCTTCCGTCTTCTTCCTAGATTATTGCTGCAGATTCCAATCCATCAAGCATTGTGAAAAATGTTCCTGGAAATTTGGCTTCTTTCATCCCCAGTTCCAAACTGATTTATAAATCTGGTAATAAGCCAATTTTGCAAGACATCAACAGCAGTCCATGGACCCCCAACCAGGTATGATGGGAATTCCTACCAAATAAACTTTGGAAAGTAGTCCCTTTCTTAAAATTCACACTTTGAATAAGTCTGTAGGGCACAAGCCAGGGTTATCAAACCATTTTATTATTATATAGTAGAACGCAAGACTAAACTTTTTAGCCTCATACACACGATCGGACTTTCCGACGGGAAATGTTCGATGACAGGTTGTTGGCGGTAAATTCGACTGTGTGTATGCTCCATCAGAGAATTGTTGTCGGAGATTCCGCGGACAAATGTTGGATCGCAGGTTTTAAAATTTTCCGCAGACAAAAAATTTGTGTTGTCAGAAGCGGTCGGTCTTGTAAACTAGCGTTCGGAATGGAGAATTAACATTCGTGACGTGGCAAATTATGTAATCTCAAAATGGAGCGCACAATTCTCTTCTTCTTTAATGGGATAATAATGAAGCTGCTTTGCTGGTGATACTGATGGAGTTATTGCAAACCAATTTTTTAAAAGGCTTTGTTTTTTCTAGTGATATGAAGAATAATAATATTATTATGCTTTTTTATTTATTTTTTATTTGTGCAAGTTACCACAACACCATTATCCCGTAATTTTTAAGATCAAAGATACAACTATGTTGGTGTCCCTTGTAAATTTTACATTGTATTTTTTTAAATGTAGCTGCCTACTCCCAAACTGTCATTTGAAGTAAAACACATAGCTAAGTATTATTCTCCACAATTTTTTTATTGTGCATTAATAAAAGAAAATAAACAAATAAAATTAGACTATGCTATCTGCCAATAGAACAAAAAGTGCATTCTATGCATCCAAAAATATGGAAAATATGCCAAATCATTATTCAACCAAAAAAATAATGTCAAAGCAATAACTCCAAGGCCAATAATAAATAACATGTCATCTCCTCCGATTCCGCAACATGGCTGGTGGACAAACGGCAATTCAGAAACAAACTGAAAAGCGCAAAATTAAAAGTGCGAATCAACACTCACCAAACTTCTACTAACACAAAATTAGCAGAAGGAGCACAAAGGATGGAGCTAAAGAGCTGAAAAAGCACATAGTACGTCTAGGAGGTCTAGGACAAAATTCCACAGTTTTGTTGGCCAACAATTCGATCGTGTGTATGAGGCTTTTTTTTTTGGATAACGTGAGAAAGCTTTAGAACTCCTGTCAAATACTATATCTGTCTAAATTTTCACAATTCTTTTTCCAGGCTGCCATGTTTTTTAATGACGTGCTGTCTAATACAACAGATTACACACAGTGAGTATTTTACCCCAGCATTCCGATAAAGTGACACGTTTGTATACAGATGTCATACTGTATGTTTTCCAAAGAAGAAATTTACAAATTACTGTTTTAATTTATAATGGAAAGCATCACGGATGTAAGTTTAGAACAAGTTTAACGCTTTCAATATATTTTTTTTAAATATGGACTTTTAATACCTATAATTAATTGATCCAAAAAAACGGTAATATACAATTTAATTTATCTTTAATTATAGATTTAAAAAATCAGCGCACCAGGGGTTTTTGTATTATCTTTCTCAAGGCTATAGTGGCAATGGGGAACAACATATAAGTAAAAACAATACTCACTAAAAATAAACAGAATGTACTCTTAAAGTCCCAGTCCAAAAAGTGTCCTTCCAAAGGATTTATAACATTCCCAAGTCCAAAATGGGTCAAACCACTCCAGAGATGTCCCCTCTGGAGAAGTTTCTGTGTGATGTTTCCCTCCCGTCTGTGAGGAATCTTGAAAGAAAAAGTACTATAATATTTTTTCTTTCGAGATTTCTCACAGATGGGAGGGAAACATCACAAAGAAACTTCATCGGCGGGGACATCACTGGAGTTGGGAATGTTAGAAATCCTTTGGAAGGACAATTTTTGGACTGCGACTTTAAGAGTACATGCTGTTTATATTTAGTGAGCACTATTTTATAATTAATTGTAACTTCGTTGTAGTCTATATATATAGCTTATCCATAATATTTAACAGAAACTCATGTTTTTTTTAACAGAAACTAATACGTAATTAAAAAGTTTGAAATTTTTTTTTCTTTGTTTACAATCATTTTCTTTGATTGAAAAAGGCTGTGATTTATAGAGATAAATCATTTAAAGGGGTTGTAAACCAACATTTTTTTAGGATGCATTAAGGTGAAAAAATGCCTGGCAGTGAATGGCACCCCAGCCCCCCGTTTTACTCACCTGAGCCCTTGAACTTGACCCAGGGGGACGCACTGTCTCTCTGCCCGGGTTTCTCGGCTCTTGATTAGATAAATTGATAGCAGCGCAGCCATTGGCTCCCGCTGCTGTCAATCAAATCCAATGACGTGGGTGCCAGGGGGTGGGGCAGAGGCCTGCATAGCCTCTATGGACGCAAGGTAACCCCCCCTGGGAGATCGCTTCTCCCAGGGGGTTATCTGATGTGAGGAAGAGCCGCGAGGGCCGCCAAGGGACCCCAGAAGTGCAGATTCGGGCCAACTTTGTGCAAAATGAGCTGCACAGTGGAGGTAAGTATGATATGTTTGTTATTTAAATTTAAAAAAAAAAACCCTTACAATCACTTTAAAGAGGGCCCCTATGGACCTCTTTTAGCCACCTTGCCTGTGTTCCCCTGCTTGGGCAAGGTGAAAGTGTCTCTTTAAGATAAATGTAAACACACTAATGAGTGAGTCTGAGACGTGAATTGTCCCTTGTTGAACAGCTTAATCAAATGTTTAATAAATAGAAATTGTGCCTAAAAGGAGATCATTATCATCTGTCTCTCAGCTAATCCATGGTGCTCTAGGAATCCTTTGCCTTGAATTAAATAAAGAATGTATATACATCCCAAAAAAACTGATATAAAACTAAAGTGTCATAACATAAACATAAAAAAACAAGAATCAACTCAAAACCATGATAGTTTCCCTTTAAATGCAAGCTGTAATTAACCATACATGTTACTCCCTTCTTTTAGGATTTCTGCATCTGTCCTACAAGGTTTTACTTGCAGTACCCCCAGCAAAATAGATAACAACCAGCTAAAGACCCTGGCCAAATCTATGAAGACACAAAATGCTGCACTTAGTGAAGCTCAGGTGAGCTGTACATTTCACACTGCTATGGGGGGAATGCTATTTAAAGGGGCGGTATAATGTTATTGTACAAAATATTACATTTATTATGCTCAAGACTTAAAAATAAAAAAAAATCATGTTTTCCGTTCCTATTTACAGGAAATTATAAAATTGTGTATGAATATTTCTTAATTACATTTCTCATCATTAACCACTTCAGCCCCGGACCAATTGGCAGCCAAAGGACCAGGCCCCTTTTTGCGATTCGGCACTGCGTCGCTTTAACTGACAATTGTGCGGTCGTGCGACATGGCTCCCAAACAAAATTGGCGTCCTTTTTTTCCCACAAATAGAGCTTTCTTTTGGTGGTATTTGATCGCCCCTGCGGTTTTAATTTTTTGCACTATAAACAAAAATAGAGCGACAATTTTGAAAAAAATGCTATATTTTTTTGCTTTTTGCTATAATAAATATCCCCAAAAAATATATAAAAAAAACATTTTTTTCCTCAGTTTAGGCTGATACGTATTCTTCTACATATTTTTGGTAAAAAAAAACGCAATTAGCAATTATTGATTGGTTTGCGCAAAAGTTATAGCGTTTACAAAATAGGGGATAGTTTTATAGCATTTTTATAAATATTTTTTTTTTACTAGCAATGGCGGCGATCAGCGATTTTTATTATGACTGCGACATTATGGCGGACACATTGGACATTTTTGACACATTTTTGGGACCATTGTCATTTATACAGCAATCAATGCTATTTAAATGCATTGATTCCTGTATAAATGACACTGGCAGTGAAAGAGTTAACCACTAGGGGGAGGGGAGGAGTTATGGGCTGTGACGTGTGTGTTTTTTTTTTACCATTAGGGGGCGGGGCTGACGTCTGATGTCATTGATCGGCTTTCCCTATGACAGGGAACAGCCAATCAATGACAGGCAGAGTAGGAAGCAGGGGGAGAGGTTTGTTTACACAGACCTCTCCCCATTCTTCAGCTCTGTGACCCGATCGCGGGACACCAGCGGCGATCGGGTCCGCTGGTCCCACGGAGCTCCCGACCGCCCACGGCTAGGCTCGTAAAGGACCACGTACCGGTACGTGTTTCTGCCTAGCCGTGCCATTCTGCCGATGTACATTGGCGTTAGGCGGTCGGGAAGCGGTTAAAGCGGAGTTCCGCCCAATTTTTTTTTTTTAAAGTCAGCAGCTACAAATACTGCTTTTAAAATATGGACACTTACCTGTCGGCACCCGAAGCTGATCTGTCCCTACCATCTTCGGTAAAGGAATCAGGAAGTGAAGCCTTGCGGCTTTACAGCCTGGTTCCCTACTGTGCATGCACGAGTCTGCGCGATGCCACTGGTCCCTGCTTTCTTCTGGGACCTGTGTGTCTCCCAGAAGACAGCGGGGGGAACGACGGAGGCTCAGGATATGGCATATGGATACTGCAGCTATCTATGCCCAGAAGTGGGAGCAAATACCTGGATTATACAGGTATCTGCTCTCCCCTGAAAGGTGCCAAATGTGACACCGGAGGGGGGGGGGGGAGGATTCCGAAAAGTGGAAGTTCCATTTTTGGGTGGAACTCCGCTTTAACGGGGGCGTTATACTTCTTTTCATATGTATACCTGTCTCACCCTAACTGCCGTGTTAAAAAAATTTTTTTTTTACAGGGCTCGATGGTTTAAATCAGAAGTAAACCCATCGATAAACCAGTTTCATTTCTGGCCGTTGCCGGGAATGTAACACTCCCATTGGTTGTGCGCTCAACCAAACTGTCAAACCATCCAATGAATGGTGTCATAACTTATCACATGTGCAGCATCATGGCAGTTGTAGATTAAACAGAGGCAAAGATGGCAGCTTCCTTGGCTGAAAACGACAGGGGGGTTTGCTCACACTTTAAGCGCAAATTTATAGACACCACTAAATGATCACAAAAGTGACTACTCCCCTCTCCCTCTCCCCTTCTGCCTGCTGTAGAGGCCTCTGGTTTTTCATTTAGAGATTGATTCTCAGCAGAGAAGGACTAACGTGACCTGTGGACAATCGGCACGTATAGGGACCTTAACATTCATTAGTAGAAGCACTGTATATTATGGGCTTAATTCAATATTGCCGAAATCTTGCAGATCATTTTAATCAGTCTTTTTTTTCCCTATTAGCTGACCTGTCTATCTAGGCAAGTGACCAAGAATGGCTACCCAGCGGATCTGGATCAGTATCCTACAGAAGTGTTCCTGTTTCTAAAGTTAGTTCAGAACTTTATGTGGGGAAATAAATAATATATATATATATATTAAGTGAATACCAAGAGTTAAAGTCCAGTTGAAGTCTTAAAAATAGAGATAATGTCAGGAATCTATTTTAGTAACAATCTCAATTTTTATAGTCCTACATTCTGTTTCCTTTTACAGAAGTTGTGCTTAAGCCAAGGTTCACAAATGTGCCTGCCCACTTGCACGTGCACATTGCGGATAGAGCAGCTCATTAATTTCATTGACTGCCCTACCCATGAGAAACGTAGGGAAAGAAACTTCCGACACCTTTTTTTTGTATTGCACCGCCAATGCTGGGGGACTAATGGCATTAATGCTGGGGGACTAATGGCATCAATGCTGGGGGACTAATGGCATCAATGTTGGTGGACTAATGGCATCAATGCTGGTGGACTAATGGCATCAATGCTGGTGGACTAATGGCATCAATGTTGGGGGACTAATGGCATCAATGCTGGGGGACTATAGGCACCCCCTGTGTCTGCTAAAGTGCAGTGCATTTGTCTACGGGTCAGGAATAAGTGGAATTTGGCACATTCCCCAGTCGCAGAGATCTGAACCTAGTCTAAATGTAATCTTGCAGCCAGGAATGCGTACAATTTTGGGCACATTCCATGGTGGCAGAGATGTGAACCTAGCCTAAATGTAATCTGCAATCCAGTGGACACCAGTGTTAGACCCAGCGCACTCTGTAATGTAAACAAACCTGGTCATACATGTCCTCTCCCCTTTTCTGCAATTCAAGTCTGCGTGAGGAGGGGGGTTACATAGTTGGTTACATAGCTGGTAAGGTTGAAAAAAGACCATCAAGTCCAACCTGTGTGTGTGTGAGCTTTTATGTCAATATTACATTGTATATTCCTGTATGTTGTGGTTGTTTAGGTGCCTATCTAATAGTTTTTTGAAATTTTCTATGCTCTACAGCTTGTGGAAGAGAATTCCACATTCTTACCGCTCTTACCGTAAAGAACCCTCTACGCAGTTTACGATTAAATCGCTTTTCCTCTCATTTTAGTGAATGGCCGGGAGTCTTTTTTTAAATGCCCTTAGGGTGTGCCTAATACTCAGCTATGCTAGCACAGATCTCTGTAGTGTGGACACAGGAAGCATATTATAAGGCATTTCCAAGCAAAAATCTGTCACAATTCATAGTGTGGAGACATAGATCTATAAAGAGATAAAAAAAGTGGCTTTAATTATGCTTCAAATGCTGTAACCCATAGCAGCCAATTAGCATTCCATTGGAGTTTGCGGACTCTAAAACCAATATGCCGTTTTCCTTCTCCACCAGTATGAATGTGTTATCTAAGAATACATTTACAGTAGATATGTCATGCTATAAAAAGGTACATAGGCATGTTTGTATGTTTGTTTCTGGTGTTTTTCTGATCCCATTACTTTTTGTTCCTGCAGTTCCTCTTTGTATATAAATGGCTCCACTGGTTGCAAAGACTTCTATGCCAAAGTCGGAGCTGCGAATGTGAGCATCCTACAGAAAGGATCTAAGCTTCGCAACAACCTGCTAACTCAGGCCTTGTCTTGTTTGGTGAGTAGATCCTACACTGCATCAGGAGCTCATGTCAAATGTAAACATTTTGTCGAAGTTGTTTTTATGACCATTTAATAAGCTCCAGGTGAAAAATAAAAATTGAGAAAAAATATATAGAAAAAATATTTTATGTAGTTTGATCCTGGGAAATACACTATATTACCAAAAGTATTGGAACACCTACCTTTACACGCACATGCACTTTAATGGCATCCCAGTCTTGGTCTGTAGGGTTAGAAATTTGAATTGGCCCACCCTTTGCAGCTATAACAGCTTCAACTGTTCTGGGAAGGCTGTCCACAAGGTTTAGGAGTGTGTCTATAGGAATGTTTGACCATTCTTCCAGACGTGCATTTGTGAGGTCAGGCACTGTTGTGAAGGCCTGGCTCGCAGTCTCCGTTCTAATTCATCCCAAAAGTGTTCTATCAGGTTGAGGTCAGGCTCTGTGCAGTTCCTCAACCCCAAACTCACTCATCCATGTCTTTATGGACCTTGCTTTGTGCACTGGTCCAAATCATTTGGTGGAGGGGGGATTGTGGTTTGGAGTTGTTTTTCAGGGGTTGGGCTTGGTCCCTTAGTTCCAGTGAAGGGAACTCTTAAGGTGTCAGCAAACCAAGACATTTTGGACAAGTTTATGCTCCCAACTTTGTGGGAACAGTTTGGGGATGGCCCCTTCCTGTTCCAACTTGACTGTGCATCAGTGCACAAAGCAAGGTACATAAAGATATGGATAAGCAAGTTTGGGGCGGAGGAACTTGACTGGCCTGCATAGAGTCCTGACCTCAACCCAATAGAACACCTTAAGTTTGGAATGACTTAGAGCGGAGACTGCGAGCCAGGCCTTCTCGTCCACGTCAGTGCCTGACCTCACAAATGAGCTTCTGGAAGAATGAACATTCCCATAGACACACTCCTAAACCTTGTGGACAGCCTTCCCAAAAGAGATGAAGCTGTTATAGCTGCAAAGGGTGGGCCAACTCAATATTGAACCCTACAGACTAAGACTAGGATGTTTATTGTTCATGTGCGTGTAAAGGCAGGGGTCCCAATACTTTTGGTAATATGGCGTATATTGATCAAGTCAGGCCAGGAATTCCATTTGAAGCGAAAAGTTTGGAGTTTTCACTTCCTTAAAATCTAAAGAAAATTAGAAGATTTGGGCAAAATTTGCAATTTTGCTAAAATGCTTTGGAATCTATGGATATGTAAAATTAAGTTTTGGTGGCTTTTAAGGTTGCAATGCGCTTTAAATTGCTCCTGATGGTTTCAAAAGCTCCTTTCACCTATACCGGACATGTTCCTTTACCAAAATGTCCCCTCATTTGTTTATATTTTTTTTACAGAAACAAATTAATGTTAACTATAAAATGTAAAATGGCAGTATGCAAGTAATGTTCAAACACAAGAATAAAACAATAATACAAAGAAAAAATACAATTAAATAGACTGTCCTAAATAACCCACCCCACATAAAAAAAAAAAAAAAAAAAGAAGAAAAGCTCACTCTAACTAACAACAAATCAAATAGGTTAATAGATTTTTTTTTTTTTCAGTCAATTTTTCATTACAAAACTAATTAGAAATCTTGCCAGGAATTGGGTTCACTCATGCTAACCGATTACCTGTTGTCTCAGAATGTTGCAGGCTTTAATCTGACAGATGCCAACATCCAGGTACTTGGTCAGCTGACCTGTGACCTGAACGGCACTTTCATTGAGACTTCCTCAGGATCAGGAACTTTACTCTCATACTTGTCTCAGTGTAAATCCTTCACTGATACTCAACAGACCTCCATCCAAAAAGTTCTCAGCAGTGCAAACTCCACATTTGGGTAAGTACAAAATTGTTTAAGTATTTTGTTCAGGGCTAAAGTATAAATGGTTCAAAAATATTATTGCTAATCAGGTAAATATAACGATTGTTCTATAGAACCAAAAGTTAGCTAATGTACTGAAATAGATCTGAATAGCTGGGGAGATCAGATTACATACACTGCAGACTTACACACAAGTAGGATACAAGTAGGACACATTTTAGCCATTTTATTTTCGAATGTTGGATTCAGTGGTAAGTAAGACCATTTTAACCAGTTAAGCCCCGGACCATTTGGCTGGCCAAAGACCAGAGCACTTTTTGCGATTCAGCACTGCGTTGCTTTAATTGACAATTGCGCGGTTGTGCGACATTGCACATAAACAAAATTGACGTCCTTTTTTACCCACAAATAGAGCTTTCTTTTGGTGGTATTTGATTGCCTCTGTGGTTGTTTTTTTGCGCTATAAACAAAAAAAGAGTGACAATTTTGAAAAAAACACAATATTTTTTACTTTTTGCTGTAATAAATATCCCCCAAAAATAAATAAAAAACCTTAGTAAAAAAAATCACAATGCGCGTATATTGATTGGTTTGCACAAAAGTTATAGCGTCTACAAAATAGGGGATAGTTTTATGGCTTTTTTATTATTAATTTTGTTTTTACTAGTAATGGCGGTGATCTGCGATTTTTATCGGGACTGTGACATTATGGCGGACACGTCAGACAATTTTGACACATTTTTGGGACCATTGGCATGTTTGTCATCACACAATTCCTGTTGGAAAATCCGATCGTGTGTACGAGGCTTTAGGCATCAAGGGGTTAAAGAAATAATTGCCCAGAGATAGGAAATAAAACACTATTATAATAATAAATACGATATGACGTTTGATTCGATGACAGGGTCTCTTTTAATGAATGATACCAGGCCTGGCCATCAAAATTGTTATTTATTTATTATCTGAAAACTTTTATAGTTCGTTTATTCTGTTTTTATTTGAATCTATCAAGGAATTCATCCACCTGGACGCCAGACACACTAAATTCCCTTGGAGGAATAGTTGCAGTTTTAGGCCAATCCGCAATAGGACCTATTCCCACGGTAAGTACAGGGAATAAGGGTCTATAATTGTTATTATCTCATTGGTAGGTTCAGAATTGTATGCAACTCTAATGTTTGCCAAAAAGGCAAATGTTTTCGGAGTTTTGTAGATTTAAAATGCATATGAACTCAACAACTTGGTCTGTTTGGTCTGTTATTTACAATTACAAAAGCATTTTTTATACTTGATTGATAAGTGCAAATATCCCCGTTGTCCCCGTCAGAAATCCAGTGAGATTGAAAGTACCTGTGCACTTTGCCATTTGCCCTGTCCATCCTCTGAGAACTACAAAACACACCACCCCTCACCTCCGTAGCGTGGGGGTGTTCTGTAGTTCACAGAGGATCGATGGGCAGAGCAGAGTGCACAGGAACTTTTGAGCTCACTGGATTTCTGTCAGGATCTGTAGTCCAAATCAGGTTAGAGTGGCTTAGGGTGGCAACGTTGCTCTTCTATAGATACAGTACTGTGGGTGAGTGTTGTCACCAAAGGACAGGAAGTGTGTTAGTGGCACCACCAGGTAAAACTAAAGGAAGAAAAGACTGAAAAACAAAGTAAGCTACAATATATTACATTTATGCTTTTGGATTTAGATAAACCTTATTTGTTACCCCAACACTTCATATTCCTGATCTGTGCCTGCTGTACCATGTACTTGTATGAGAAAGTATCCGGTTCTCTTTGTATTGCTTCATTTATGTGCAATCCCTGGTGTTCCTACCAGTCACTCTGCTTTCCTGTTAAAAACTGACCACACTAAGCAGGAGAGTACACCATGGTCAGTTCTCTAGCTATGCTGGGAACTCAGTGTTCTCTCCTCCAATGATCAGACTTGTCCTGACACCCCCCCCCCCCCCAACTGCACAGCTATTCACTGGCAAGCTCAGTGTGCTGCTGCTGCTTCTCCTCCCCCAGCTCTTATGCAGCTGAGAACAGAGGGAATGTGATCACTTATTAAAAAAAATTGAAAAAAGGTATTTATAATGTTTTTTTTATATCTATACAAAAATGTTTTTCCTTTCATTTCTATTTTAAACTGAATGGGTTGTTTTACAAGGTGATCATTTACAATCACTTTAAGGCCTTGTTCACATGGGCAGCAGAGGGGAGGTGAAAAAAAGGCGGTTAATCCGTGTTTCTAATGCCCACTAGTGAGTTAACACTGCTGCTAGATGCACCCTATTTAACTGAATACAATCACGCAGTTGTGGTACGGTTGAAATGCATTGCGGATGGATTCCCCCAAACAAAATTAGCCATCCAGGATTGGCACATTGCCTCCAAACCTCTTGTTAATGTCAGAAACCATGAAATCAAGCCGAGACAGAAGTACAGTTAAATCACACTAGTTTAATAATAAAAGTAAAAAGAACAAACATAGTCAAAACATAGCCAGAGTTCAGTAACCGTAATGGATAGTTAGCCAAGCCAGAAGTCAGGGATCAATGTAGTGGAAGAGCAAGCAGGATTTGGAGCCAGAAGGGATGACAGCAAAGCCAGTCTTTAAACAGGACCGCAGGTGATATTTTCTTGTGATGTGACTAAGGCGAAGCCAGAGATCCTCTGGACTGGACGGCTTAAGTAGGCAGGACTGGCGAGCAGGATATCATCAACAGCTGAGTAACTGTGGAGAGAGATGGGAGCTGGCAATTAGCCGACAGCTGAGCGGCCAGCCCAGAAAAAGGAGGGCTAAGCCTAGTCCTGACAGTTAACCAGCTTTGAAAAGCAATCCAACACAGATGGCTTTTCAGAGCTGTAAAAAAATAAACAATCTGTCAGTGTGAACGAGGCCTTAAGTCAGAAGCAGGTCGGAAGATACTCAGAAATATTTTCAACTGATCTTATGCACTGATCACTGAAGCACCAAAACTGACCAGTGATGTATTGGGTGCACCTAAAAATGTGTTGCACATGCCCTCACACTCTTTATCTAATTTTAATTTAATCTCACACTTTTTCTTATTCTTGACAGGAAAATTTTAATTCCTGGATGAAGACTGCTGTACAAAATTCTGCCTACTCAAGGGACCAGCTTGCTACCTTTGTGAAATATCGTTCTTCCTCCAGATCACGACGTGCTGCAGGTGAGTGTGGTAAATGTAGTCAATCACATTCTGAACTGATGGAACCATTGAGGTTTTGCCTTGGATGAATTAAAGGTTTTTAGGGGCCCATTCATAACTATGCGTTGTAATGTACATGCACAGGCTTTCCAATGTTATTAACCGCTTGCCGTCCAGCCGCCGCAGTTTTATTGTGGCAGAATGGCACGGCTGGGTGGAATGACGATACCCTACGTCGCTTAGCCTTTTGGCCACTAGGGGCGCAGGGGTGTACCCGGAGCTAATGCGAGTGCCCAGCGGGCGCGATGACCGCAATTGCTCATTCTTTCAGGGGAGAGGAGACAGATCGTGTGTTCATACTAAGTATGAACACCGATCTCTCTCTCCTCCTAGACCAGTAATGGCGAACCTTGGCACCCCAGATGTTTTGGAACTATATTTCCCTTGATTCTCATGCACTCAGCAGTGTAGTTGAGCATCATGGAAAATGTCGTTCCCTCCCCCCACAGTTAGAAACACACATAGGGAACACGGTTAACCCCACGATCACCCCCTAGTATTAACCCATTCCTGCCAGTGACATTTATACAGTAATAAGTGCATTTTTATAGCATTGATCGATGTATAATTGTCAATGGTTTAAAAAATGTGTCAAAAGTGTCCGATGTGTCCGCCATAATGTCGCAGTCCCGATAAAAAAAAAAAAACGCAGATCGCTGCAATTACTAGTAAAAAAGAAAAATAATAATAAAAATGCCATAAATCTATCCCCTATTTTGTAGATGCTATAACTTTTGCGCAAACCAATCAATATACACTTATTGCGATTTTTTTTGTTACCAAAAATATGTAGAAGAGTAGAAGAATACACATTAGCCTAAACGATAAAAGATGTGGGATATTTATTATAGCAAAAAGTAAAAGATAGTGGGGGTTATTTACAAAAGGAAAATCCACTTTGCACTTAGTGCACTTAGAAGTGCAGTCGCTGTAGATCTGAGGGGGACATAATAAAAAAAAAAAAAAAAGAAACTGCATTTTTGCTTGCACATGACTTGATGATTAAATCAGCAGAGCTTCCCCTCATTTCAGATCTACCCCTCAGATTTACAGCGACTGCACTTCCAAGTGCACTTGCCGTGCACTTGTAATGCAAAGTGGATTTGCCTTTTCGTAAATAACCCCCATTGTGTTTTTTTCAACATTGTTGCTTTTCTTTTGTTTTTTAGCGCAAAAAATAAAAACCGCAGAGGCAATCAAATACCACCAAAAAAGAAAGCTCTATTTGTGGGGAAAAAAAGGACACAAATTTTGTTTTGGTCCAGCGTCGCATGACTGCGCAATTGTCAGTTAAATTGATGCAGTGCCTAATTGCAAAAAATGGCCTGGTCATTGAGCAGCCAAATCTTCCGGGGCTGAATCGGTTAATGGTGCTAGTTCATATTTGTGCGATGTGGTGACCTGCATTGGCCAAATAGGTGCTTGTCTATTTTTTTAATGTCTCAATATGGGTTATAGAGACTGTTGATGGGAACGGAAGCACACTTCAACAATGACCATCGCCCTGCCCAGAGCAATAACAAATTCTGGAAAAAGCAGAAACATAAGTGTAAAGCCAGCCTTAAAGTGGAAGTAAACCCCCCTATCGTTTTCAGCCAAGGAAGCTGCCATCTTTGCCTCTGTTTATTCTTCAACTGCCACGGTGCTGCACATGTGATCCGTTATGACACCAGCCATTGGATGGTTTGACTGTTTGGTTGAGAGCACAGCCAATGTGCAGTTAGTATTCACGGCATGCCTTTTTTTTAAATTGTTAAATCGATGGGTTTACTTCCGCTTTAAGCAAGCCATTGATTGTACAACTTTCCATGGTGGAAGGAAAGAAAATTGCTCAACACAGTCAATGTGGATGGGGAATCCCTCCCACAGCACTATTTTGTTCTGCTGACAGGGAGTCTTCCAACCACCAGCAGTGATCACATGCAAAAAATCCAACAGGCTGGTTGTACTGAAGTTGATTGACAGATCAGTACAACCAGCCTGCCCATTGATGGATCAAATCTTGGCTGTTCACTGCTGACCCGGCCGAGATTCAATTCATCTATGGTCGACTCTAAAGTAGAATTGTAGAGGGAATCTGTGATCTAACATGACTTCTTTTTTTTGTAGCTTGCACAAGCGGCAAGCAGATTACAGCTAGCAATGTGAACGATCCTCTCCTCCCGCTGAATTACAATGTCGCTGATCTGGATGCCTGCTTAGATAATGACACTCTTCTAAATTACCTGAGCATCTTGAGCAGCATGGCCTTTACGAATGAGCAACTGCAAGTCCTAAAGAATAGACTTGATGTGGTGAGTGTCTATCAGTTTTTATATATCTGTTTAAATGATATCTGTTGCAGGAACCCAAAGTTATTGCGAATTATGTGCAAGTATAAACAACATAATTGCACATTATGGTGGACATAAGCCACCCATACACAGAGTGAATTGTGACTGGTGCCTACAGGCACCACTCCACCCGACATCATTCTATCTGAAAATCAAAGGTGGAAAATTGTAGGTTGATCGGTGACTACAGCCAATCAGCTGGACAATAGGCAGCTGGATGAGAGAAATCTAAGCGTGTATGGCCAGCCTCTAGCATGCCCTTCTCCAGTGATACAAGGTCTACTCTTGTTGCTCCATTTATGGCTGCTGGCATCTTCTCCTAATCTTCTTCTTCTTCATCCAGCCTCCTTTGGCTATTGGACAGTCACTGGTGAAGTGTATGGTAATGACCCAGAGGTGTACGCTGCACTGAGCATGCACCACATGTACAGTACATTGTTTAAACATTTAAAAGCAGACAGATAAGCATTCATTTTTAATTTTAACATTGGTTCCACTTTAACCAGGAGGTTGGGGCTACTTCTACTGGCTAGTTTACAAATCTCTAAACTGAAAACAGAAAAATATATTTTTGTGAGATCGACTTGCCCAAAACCAAGATTCCACCTTGATTTGAAAAGTACCCGCCTTTTCTAGTGTGTCCACTTCTGGTGGGAGGTGTCTGCATCCTCTTTTACGCAAAGTAAAATAATACAGGGCTGGAAATGTAGCCTAAAGAAAGAAATTACTTGGGTTATAAAAACCTCCTAACGTCAGGAGTTAATGTTTTATTAAAATAAGGCTGCTAGACAAATGTTCATTGGAGGACACAGCAAACCTCTTGTAGCATAGGTTCTGCCACTCAGGGGACGGAAACCAATGCCGAAGTAGACAACTTTCCTTTTCCCCTTGAAAGCTGTACCCATCGTTAGTTGGAGCCCAGTTTTAGTTTGGTATCCTATTAGGAAGGACATCATTGCAGACTTTGGCACTAAACACTAAACAGTCATTACATTTGTGAAATTTCTTACCGTTGAAGAGATATGACTGATTTAATTTTCAGGAAGTCAGCTCTGTGATTCAGAGAATGCTTCATCTTTTCTGGCAGGGAGGATCTCTTAGAACAGGGATTGCATCATATCATCTTCTATCTCTCTAACTGTAATCAGCCTACATTTCCCATGAATCCTTGGGGTGGGAGTGAATGTGGGAGGTACATGTAAATGTGAACTCGCCCACTTCAACATAAATCACACCCCTCATTCTGCAGCCTGCAAACCATACATAACACACGGTATGATAGGTTACAGCCTTATAAATACAAAGCATTTTAATATGAATGCAAACCAGTGAAATGTGTCAGTGTCCACCAGTACCAAATGTCAGGGACCACCAGAGCCAAATGTCAGGGACCACCAGAGCCGAATGTCAGGGACCACCAGAGCCAAATGTCATGGACTACCAGAGCCGAATGTCAGGGACCACCAGTGCCAAATGTCAGGGACCTCCAAAGCCAAATGTCAGGGACCACCAGTGCCGAATGTCAGGGACCACCAGAGCCAAATGTCAGGAACCACCACCAGTGCCGATAGTCAGGGACCACCACCAGAGTCAAATGTCAGGGACCACCACCAGAGCCAAATGTCAGGGACCACCACCAGAGCTGAATGTCAGGGACCACCAGAGCTGAATGTCAGGGACCACCAGAGCTGAATGTCAGGAAAACCAGAGCCGAATGTCAGGGACCACCAGAGCCGAATGTCAGGGACCACCAGTGTCGAATGCCAGGGACCACCATGGACCACCAGTCCTGAATGCCAGGCACCACCAGGGACCACCAGTGCTGAATTCCAGGGACCACAAGGGACCACCAGTGAAGCATGTCTGGCCCACCAGTGCAGCTTGTCAGGGACCACCAGTGCAGAGCGGGGATTATTATTAGAAATCAGTTGTATGACAGTTGTATGACTGTGTCAGGTATTGTATATGAGAACAATGATCACTGATGTCCACCTCCCGGTATTTTGATTGACAGTGCACTGTGCCAATACCGGAAGGAGGCAGACATCAGCTATCGGTGTTCTCATATACAATACCTGACACAGTGGGACATCCCCGCTGTGTCATACAACTGCATAGCTCTCAACTGTCCTTGATTTTGAGGGACTGTCCCTGATTTGGAGCAATGTCCCTCTTCCCCCCTCATTTGTCCCTCATTTTAGTCTGATCTATATAGTTGTATATAAAATGAACTTTTTATCTTTCAAAAAGTGTTTCCCAGTGCTAAACCTTTCTTCCAACCTTTCATCCAATTTCTAAATTGCTGCATTTGTAAATTTTTAAAGCCAGTTTTTTGGGTTAATTCTCCTTTAAGGGGGTGTAACAGGGGGCGTGTCCTATGCCTACATACGTTTGCTAGTAGGTGTCCCTCATTCCCATCTCAAAATGTTGGGAGGTTTGCAACTGATTTCTAATAATAATCCCTGCTCTGCACCGAGATAGCAATAGCGGGGGGGGGGGGCAGTGCAGCTCGGGCGGAGTGGAGGGGCGGATTGCTGGCAGGGAGGAGGGAGGAGAGAAGAGGAGGAGAAAATCTCCTTCATGGGCAGCACAGACCGGGGGCTGTGAGACCCCTTCCGCCCACTACATCTCTGCTTCCTCCCTGCTCGTTTTCAGAGGACTACAACTGGGTGTGTCAGACCGCTGGCTGAGCTCAGGAGAGGGATAGCAGCCAGCGGTCTCACAAACAAGATGTCAACAGGCAATAACGTTTTTTCAGCAAGACCAGCAGCCTATTGCAGAGGAACTACAGAGCTCAGAAGAACATGGATGGCAAAGTTGGTGAAGGTAGGAGATCAGCAACAAGGACATGGGAAAAATGTTTTGCCCAGAGTCCTGCTTTAAGGGAAGGTATGCCTGGAGGCAGACCCATTATTTCTTAGTTTTCTGAAATTGGCATAGGGACACAGTGGACGCCTTTAGCTGCCATTGTGCTTTGGTGAGCTTCTGGTGTATCCTTGCTCCTTTAAAGGGCATGGGCATACTTGCCTTTAATTTATCCATTGCTATACTATTTATGCTCCAATATGGAGATTTCCAAAGATTAAAGTTAGGAGCACACATAGGGTCCTTAGTGAAGCAGTGCGGCTTTCACATACAGTATATTTGCAAATGCTGTGCAATTAAAACCCTTTCTTTTAACCCAAATTGTTAGACAGTGTAATTAGTTTTTTTGTTTTTTGCTTGCTGGTAAGTGTACTAGGAAAATATTTGTTTTGTTTGTTATTAGAAGACCACTCTCTTATTATGTTTCCTACATCTTTCCTACAGATCTATCCTGGAGGTTACCCAGAAACTGTTATAAGCAACCTGGGAGCCATCAGCTTCCTGTGTACATCAGCCGATATTACCAAATGGAATATCACCTCCGTAGACACTTTGGGAAATTTGCTGACAGCAGGACCATCAAACAACCTGGTAAGTAGAAGGTTATGAGCTACTTCTGTGACAGCAGAGTCCCGGCTGGCCATAAAACTCCAACATGTACTTAATTATCCTATTAACTGCAGGTCCGGGGTTCTGGGTGAAATATAAGACCAAGTCATGCACTTCTTCCATGGCAGGATCTTGGGGTGATGCTATTGTGAAAACAGTGGCAAACAGCAGCCAATCACGAAACAGATTACTTTAAGGGAACCTGTCATTTTGTTTAAAGTCCAACTACTGTTATAGTGTATATTTGAGTAACGTGTGCAGAAAACAGTGTTTTGCATATGTCATATATTTATGTGTCCTATTCAGCTTCACTGTTAGCAAAAAATGTTAGGCTTGGACAACATGCTGCAGAAAGCTATGTGTGAGAGCAGTGGTCTCTCTGCAATGGTCCAGCACTTCCTCTTTCTTAACTCAGACCAAAAGCTGCGAAAAGACTCTTACCCCTTAAAAAGGTTTAGGCTGCAATTTTACTTTTTTTAATTTTACAATTTCAATTTTTTCAAATAAAATTACATTTTTAGCACAGAATTCTAAGTCTAGGCAGCGTGCTCCGTGTGAGCAGCAGTCTGACACCTCCCACCCCCACTAAGCCAGACCAGACAAGTTTTGCAATCAGCAGTGAGTGTAAACTTTGCAGGTTTCGCATCTTAAAAAAAAATGCATTATTTATGAAAAATACAGTACATTGCTGCTCCATTGACATGTTTCCTTGCTTTGTTATTTTCAGGCTCAGATTATCATTACACAATATATTAATTTGGGTAACCCATTGAGTGGAGCTGCGATCAACGTCATTAGCAGCAAATACATATGTCTCTTGAATTCAATGCAGCTGAATCTCATCACACCAACTGCTCTAAGGTCAGTGAACTTTCTATAACACATCAGAGCAGTCCAAAATGTATTTGTTTGGCATATATCTCACAATGTATTAGAAGTATGTAAAACATATACTTTTAATAATGGAGAGCAGATACCATTATCCATAGGACACTACATTGTTTACTGCAAAATTAACTTTTGACATCATTGATAGAATACTGGCCATGCTGTTAAGCCTGCAGTGTCCTGCAGAATGTTCTCTGCAAAGTGTCCCAGAGAATACTCTGTGATCCGAGGAAAAGCCTGGTCACATGACTTTGACAGGTGATTTTTTTTTTTATGCCCATTCAATAAAGTGTATGAACCCACAGAAAGCTGCAACCAATGTTATGGAGATTGTGAAGATTATGGTTGAGCCAAAACAAGATTACCAGCCACCAAGAAATAAAAGAGGCCAATATCTATCCCAAAACTAAAATATTAATTTTGGGTAGATCCGTCCTTTGCATGGAAAGTAATTTGACACTTTGATGGTTTAAATTTCTATTCCTAAACTTAATTCATTATATATTACGTTATGTTATATCTTATGTTCTCCCCTTATTATTGTCAGTGATGCAAAACCTCTAGACATATCAATCTGCAGCCAGTCGGTGAAGGATGCTCTGTATATTAAAGTGAACACAGCCTATCAGGACGTGGCCAACCAAACATCTCCCTATTACACCCTGATACAGCCGTACCTATGTAAGTAACATGGCTAGGACAGTTCACTTGAGGAACACCTGGTGATTTGCTGACTATTCTATGAAGGTTGGGGATGGTAACTAATGGGCGATGGTCTTAGGGATTGTGTACATGGGCATCAAAAGCAAAGAACACTAAGTGCCTTCAGGTATATTCAACTTAAATTGCTCACTCTAAATGTAATGGCCCTGACATGGAATGTACGATGTGTGTAATATGTGTGTGATTCCCTTGATCAGCAGTTGTTATAATGTTTATTTAACTTTTAAAATGTTATTATGGTAGAAGAACCTCCAATTCACATGCGCACTTAATGTGCACTTACAAACTGTTCCCAGTGACAACTGAGCCATATAGACTGCAAAAGGCAATGCAACACTACTTTTTAAAAGTATTTACAGCCATATTGGGTGGGGCTTTAAGATTGATCAAACTAAGATTGATCAAACAAAATATCTGTGTGTGTCAGAGAACCGATCTGGACAACATTTATATAACTTTTTTTTTAATCAGATACTTTTTTATTGAATTTTTTTTTAGCAATTTACAGCAAAACGAATACATTCAAAACATGCCCACTGAACATATAAAATTACAACAAAATAAAAACAAAATTTTCAGTCAATCACAAAAGTGCTGAATGATCCTGTTCTGATGTCAGGGGCTCAGCGGAGCAAGGAAGTGTTAGAAAATCTTCTCAACAAATACACAGGTGGCAACAAAACATATTTTCTAGTAAACAGGAAAAACGCTAGATCGTATGTAAGGTTTCCTGCATCCTTCTATTACTGTGACCCTTGGCACTTCATTTATTGTCCTGGTGTCACAGAGGTGTCACTGGGACACAAAATAAAGATAAAGAAACAAAAATAAAATCTTGCCAGAAGCTTTAACCATTTTTTTCAAAATGTTTGTGCCCATTCAAACTTAAGCATTCTGTTGCATTCTTAAGCATTCTGTTGCAGTGTGTTATTGTTAACATATATTATGGAACACTATAATGTGCGTTGAGTCAAGTCAACCCAGTCATTATGAATGAACTACTAATGCACAACAACAGATAAAAAACACACATGATCCTTTTTTACTAATGCTGATCACCACACAGTTTGTGTGTTGGGCTCCACTGTAAATTGTGTTAGAATGCCAATTTTCAATTAATGGCACCCCAATACACTACAACATAGAACAGGTGTGCTGCCATGTTTTGTGGTAAGGTTCATTGATAAAACACACACGTGTGAGTGGGTCCTTAAGGTAAGAGAAAAGAGTGATATAAAGCTGTATTGGGTAATGTGAGTGCTGATCAAGTTCACCCATTAATAACATACCACTGCGCTTAAGATTCTTTCCCAACTTTTAGTAAAAGGAGACCATAGAAGTCTATGTATACAAGCACTTACAAAATGTTTGGTCTTCAATTTTCATAAGTTATTGTAAAAGTCTTTTCACAATGGCTGCCATGGACTGTATGCAAATTGTGGACTGAATGTGTGTTCTGTTCTTTCGATTTTTTTGTCCTTAGACTATACAAAATATGATGTTGTCTTGTGCCATCCTTTCTCCCCTCTTCCACCAAATCTGATACTTTTTAATACTTGTAAAGAAGTAAAATATGTCAGAATAAATTGTAGAAATTCCTGGTTCATGAATTTATGTTACCTTGAAAAGCAAAGAATACTGCAGACAACAAAAGAATGTGAAAGAAAAATCCTCAAGTTTGTAATAAAACCACATTTATAAACTACTACCTTTTATATTGTCAGCTGGTGCGCCATTGGCAGACCTGAAGGCACTCGCCGTCAAAAGTCCCAACATGGATATCTCAACCTTTGTGAGCTTGAACCCGAACTCTGTGGTGGTAAGTGTAAATTATACAATTGCAACCCATTTAGGCTTATTCAAGAAGGCAAAGAAAGACCTGTGTGCGAAGTACAGTGACCCAAAGCAACCAATCAGAATTCATCATTACTGATCTGAGAGTGTTGGAATCTTTCAAATGTTGAGTTTTAACTAGAACAGGATTAGAGTGGATATCTTCCAATGGAGGAGTATTTTAGTGACAAATGTTTATCAGGACATTTTCCTCACTAAGGAGAGATTTCTTTCACAATATTTTTATTGAATAAAGACAGTCTCACAAAACAGTGAACAGACGTTGTAGCCAGTGGCGGAAAGTAATTTGAAAATGATAACAAATATATCACAGATAAGTAAGCCTCTTATATGGTTTAGACAGTAACTACAAATAAAAAGGAAATGAAACCAGGTAAGGATGTCCCTATAATGAAAGCCTAGAAAGTACTCCTACCAAGCGGTATTTCAAGAGTCATCATACAACAAATATAATACGATACCCGAGATTGACCTAGCTATCAACGGACCATGCACCCGTCACTTCAACTCCTCAAAAGACAGGAGAGGTGTTTTCCACACCTTCACGTTGGTAGTAGCCATAAAAATATGTGTTGTCAAGACACGTTCTTGTTTCGTTAATTCCAAGATGGGCTTATGAAGTAGAGCTTCCCATGGATCCTTACATATATTAGAATGAAAGAGCGTATTAACTAAAGCATACACGCAAATTCACAGCCTTTTAACTTTGGGACATGTCCACCATATGTGCTTCATGTCGCCCAGAACAGCCCCTAAAACACAACGCTCGATACGTAAGAAGGTGTTTTGCAATTCTCACTGGGATGTAGTACCATCTAGACATAACTTTAAACTAATTCTCTAGGGCTGTGACACTACGAGAAGAATGAAAGAGGGCCTCCCACATCTTGAGCCAGTCCTCAGGTGATTGAATGTCACTGAAATCTGCCTCTCATCGTGTGCAGTAGGAGGTAGTTGAAGTTTTAGAGGCTCCCAAGAGTGAAGAGTAAAGTAATGAAACTAGGCCCTGAATAGTCCAGTGGGTATGGCATCTGGTTTAAAATGCAGTTGGAGGTCGGGAACTATCATAATTTCTAACCAGGGGTTCTAGAAAATGGAAAATTTGTATATAGTGGTATCTCTCTTGATCGGGAGCCTCCTAAGTCTCCTGCAGCTGCTGAAAGGTGTATACACCTCTAGTCCTGAGAAAAGAATGGACCATTATCAGGCCTTTAGAACGCCAACACTGAAAGCTATGGGGGTCATCCAACCCCAGAGGAAACCATGGACAGTTGAAAACCTTCAAAAATGTTAAGTGAGGTGAAAGTAGTCCTGCGGAATATTTAACCGAGTCCCATATTGCGAGCGCATGAAACAAGATGGGATTTAATAGCTTTGGACGAAATTGAGCTGGTAGCCATAAAAGGGACGATAATGGGACAGGGTCCACATCCACTTGATCAATATATGTCCAAAGAGGAGCCGAAACTCCAGCTTATAGCCGTATCAAGGGCGCAATTTGTGCTGCTTTATAATAGTGCATCAGATTTGGAACTCCCAAACCCCCTGCACGCTTCTGTTTGTATAAAACTGCTTGATTCAGTCTTGGCCTTGTCAAGCCCCAGACAAATTTAAGAATGCAATGTTGTAAAGAGCAGACATGTGAGGGGATTGAAACTGGTAGGACTCGAAAAGCACACAGGAGTTTTGGGAGAAGGGTCATCTTGACCACGTGGATGCGGTCCATCCAAGAAATTATAGACTTATTCCATAATTACAGTAAATGGGTGAGTATTCTTATAAGGGAGGGGTAATTAGAAATATATAAGGAATGGTGGATCGGAGTTAAGTTAATCCACAAATAGGGACGAGAGGGTGACCAATGGAATGAGAAGTTTGTGGCCATAGAATGTTCAATCGCATCCGGAAATGAAACATTTAATGCACAGGATTTGGTCTGGTTAACTTGAAGTCCTGACAAGGAGGCAAAACCGTGCAGAAGGGAAAGTAAATTGGGAAGACTAGTATGAGGGGACGTAACGTACAATAAAACATCGTCGGCGAACAGCGCCAGTTTATGATGCACTCCAGCCAATTCCAACCGCTGAATATCAGGATTCAAGTGGATGTGTTCCGCCAAAGGTTCAAGGGCTATAATAAAGAGAAGCGGAGACAATGGGCAGCCTTGACATGTGCCACGTGAGATGGGAAATTTAGAGGATTCGTACCCCATATATTTGACTGAGGCCGTCAGATGGGAGTACAATATATCTACCCAACTTAGGAAGGGATCACCCAGGCCTCTATAGTGGAGGACTTCTTTTAGATACTGCCAGGACAAACAATCAAATGCCTTGCGAATGACCAAGACCATTAAATTAAGGGGTATGGCTCGACGGTGGGCTAGATGAGTTAAAAGGTGCATGCAGTGTATATTATCAGTGGCCTGTCGTGGGGGGACAAAACCTGTTTGATCTTTTGAGACCAGGTGATGCAAAATCTTGTTCAAGCGACTGTCCTAAGGAGAGATTTCTTCTAAGCTTTTATATCTACAGGAGGAAGTTAAAGGGACATCTCCCCCAAGAGAGACAGATGGCAAAAAAGCTTTTAACACAAAAATTTAAATATGTCACCAGGTCCTCGGAACAGTCTAAATGCATCTTATCTTTTGTCCCACCAGAACCTCAAAGTCAGCGATGTAAAGAGCCTGCTTGGCGACAATACCGCCGATCTGCTCAGCCAGTTATCAAGCACGACTGTCAGTCTATGGGTCCAAAACCAGAAACAATCTGACCTTGATACATTGGGCCTGGGTATCCAGGGAGGAATTCGGGATTATACCACCACAGCCACTACCACCACTACCAAAGCTAGTAAGTATATTTACTTTAATATTAACCTTCCTTCTGTTGAAATCATTATTCAGGATTTATATAGCGTCAACAGTTTGGGCAGTGCTTTACCATGTAGAGGGGGGACAGTACAATTACAATAAAGTTCAATACAAAATGAATAGGAGGGCCTTTTTCATGGAGCTTACAATATAAAGGGAGTGGAGGTGGTACAAAAGGTAATAGCTGTGGGGAATGATCTGATGGAGATGACTCGGGTATAGTTCTTAGGCAGAGGTGGGGTAGGCTTTCCTGAGTAAGTGAGCTTCCAGGGATCGCCTAAAGGTGGACAGGGTAGGGGCTGACCAGACATACTGGGGCAGAGAGTTCCAGAGAATTGGAGAGGCTCTGGAGAAGTCCTGGAGGTAAGCATGGGAGGAGGTTACAAGGGAGTTAGAGAGCAGGAGATCTTGGGAGGAGCAGACAGGACGATTTGGATGATATCTGCAGATGAGATTGGTAATGTAGCTGGGGGCAATGTTATGGATGGCCTTGTATGTTGTGGTTAGTACTTTGAATTGTATACGGTGGGGTAGGGGAAGCCAGTGAAGGGATTGGCAGAGAGTAACTTCTCATTTTCTGTGATATCCCTAATAAGCCCTTCCATTTTTTCCCTTGTATCACAGAACACCTCATCCCTATTTTGTAGAGCAGAGGTGCCAAACTCAATTTCATCACAAGCCACATCAGCATTATGATTGCCCCTTGTATCTGTAGACTAGATGTCCAGAGTGCACCCCTGACCCCCCCCCTTACATCAGATTTCAAGTGCACCCCCATCATCAGAAGTCAAGAGTCCCCGCCCCTCTCTTACATAGCAATGCAACCCTTACCTTGTGCTGCTGCTGGGAAGAAACTGGGGGGGGGGCTGTAAAGCAGAAAGTGTTGGGTCTGGAGGAGGACCAGAGGAGTGCTGGGGTCTGCTGAATGCTGAGAGCAGGGGAGGCGGAGATGAGGGGGTGCTGCAGCTGCACAGAGAGGCAAAGGATCTATAGAAGGAGTTCTGTATGCCTCTCTGCTGCTGACTGCGGAGATGGGGGGTGGCAGAGATGAGCCTCTCTGTGGCTGCTAGGAGGAGATCAGGATCTGGCAGAGAAGTTCTGCTTCCTCTCTGCTGCTAACGGCTGAGACAAGGTGGGGGAGGAGATGAAGGGGTACCACCAGCTACAGGAGAGGTGTGAGGGCCACATGAAATGGCCTGGTGGTCCGGATGCGGCCCACGGACCTTGTGGTTGACATGTTGTGAGTATAATTGGAGGTGTTCCACAGTTCAGAAAAGACAACTGGACAGGGCTGACACCATTCCTTGTGATTTTCAGGAAAGCCACTGTGTTGTCAGCACACAACAGGAAATGAGGAGCTGAGTGCATTTTTACCAGGATCAAATGTTTTTTTTCTGTACTTGCATGGCTTTTAAAGGGATGAAACATGAAGAAATGTTCACATATTCCACAGATGTACTGCAATTCGTTTCATTTTATTATGCCCCGACATTTACCATACCATAAAGTCTTACATATTAATTTCCATTTCTCTTTGCAGATGCCGCTTCAGTTTTCCTACAGTCCCTGTCTTTTGTCCTGACTGCTGTGGGGGTCACCTTTCTTTTATGAGACACTCAACCTTGAATAGTGTCCAAGGACAGATTCCGTTTAATTATGGACAGCACAAACCTTATTTTTTGCTTCTTTCTTATATATGAAATACAGGGTGGCTTTGAAGGAATTATTATATGTTGTTTGTGGAAATAGCAAAGATTGAAATTATGATTGAAATTAGATGGATATCAGGGACCCCCTTGCTTTCCTTTTCTATCATTTTTACTACATCATACCACTCATTACATTCTTTGTTCAAGCATTTTTATATCCGCATCCAAGGACTCACTAGTGCCTACTAAAGATATAATGTAGCTTGTAACATGAATAGAAGTCTGCCCATAAATTGTCAATTTTTCCTTTAACTTTACCAAAACCATATAATATGAGGTCAAACCTAAACACTATTGATTTGTATACAATCAGGCAGGCCCTTGCACTACATATGGTAGTTGAAGGTAAATCTAAAGGAATTTGAATAAGAAAATTGTATAATGTATGACCAGCCTAACACAGAGGTATGATTATGAATTTCATACAACATGGCTATCTCAAATGTGTGCACACGAAAGGTACATATAAGCCTTTAATTAACTGCATTGTAACCTCAGAAGGAATTTGTTTACATGTAAAGATCTATTACACAATAAAAAAAAGAAAGTGGATTATATTTGTACAGTTTTAAATGTATTGTATTGTGTTGATATATACATGGTGCAGAAGCAAAGTATGTGCAGTAACCCTTGTTTCATTGGCACAAGTTCATGATGTGGTATTATGGGAAATACAGAAGTAGCAGCCATGATGGTTGAATAGTTTTTTTTGCCAGATAGTCATGTGACATATGGAAACATTTGAAGCAAATGTTTATAAAGACTATGGAGACAGAGAGCTCATTTGTTCAAGTTGGAAGGATGACCTCCTTCTAAAAATGCTAGTTGCTACATGGGCAGAGCACAGGTTTACTTTAAGACCAGCCCTTCGTTCATGATGATGCTATAGGTCAAATGATACGAACAAATGGCAACCGCCCCAACCTATAACTGGCCTTAAAAGCAAGGAGCATATGGAAGGGTGACGCATTTCAAACAACAACAAAGAAAAATTCCCAGCTCAACTTGCCAGCCTGCAACAAACCAAATTGTCCTGTTCACATTAAAAACACTGCTTTAGTTTGCACACATTTGCAAAATACATGTGTAAATTGCAGAGGACAGGACACGGCAGCCCAGTATTATCTGCAATCCTAACTATACATTTTGAGAGCCTCCATAGTAGGAGTACATATATAAAAATGGATAAATTGATAGCAGGTATGCCTGGAGGTAGTCCATCCCTCCGAGTAAACAGCACACACCAAATAACTAACAGTATAAACATATGGCAACTTCCCCATCCTATAACTGGCATTAACAGCAAGGAGCACATGGAAGGTCAAACAGCAACAAAAAAAAATTCCCAGCTCAATTTACCAGCCAGCCTGCAACAAATTGGATTGTCTTGTCTAACAGTTCATGTTAAAAACAGGGGTTTAGTTTACACACATTTGCAAATACATGCATAAGCTAGAAGCTATAGGTCAAATGAACTGATCATGTTCCATGATGCACATTTCATGATGCTTGCAATGTCATAAAAACGATTGCTCTCTTGGCAGGTTATAGGGTAGATATATGTCATAAAATTATTAAAATCATAATGTATGTAAGGAACCAGGTATTTGGGTGTTATGAATCTAGACTGTATACTGCTGTACTAGCTAAGTATGTCCAGCAATAAAGAAAGAACCTTCTTGCTCCTAATTAGGGATGGGCCCGAATCGAACATCGGGCGTTCACCCGCTCGGCGAGCCCAGAGCTATTTGGGCCGCTCGCATCAAATTCGTGTGATGCGAGCGGCCCGCAATGCACTGCGCCAGTTGCAGTGCATTGCTGGCTGATGATTGGCCAAGCATGCACTGTGACCCGCATGCTTGGCCAATCAAAGAGCCAGCGGCGAGGAGAGCAATAATTGGCCACAGGCAGGATGCCTGTGGCCAATTATAGCTCAGGGGTTTTAGTACACGCCCCACAGTATAAAAGGCCGCCGCGCCGGCGGCCTTGCATATTGTGTTGTGTTCCAGCGTCAGTGTCAGTGTTATGTGCTGCTGACTGCTGACATTATGTGCTATGATTCTGGGGATTAGTGTGTGCGTGCTGTTAGTACAGCATTGCAGTATCACATCTGGGGGGTGTCTATAGTATGCCTGTGAAGGGGGGCATGTTTCCCGTGCTTAGAACTGTCCCTGCAAAAAGTGTAATTTTTGCAGGAAAAAATGCTATTCACTCGCAGCTAATGTATTGACGGCTCCCGTAACACAGAGAACAGTCATTCATTGAAAGCCATTCATAAAAAAGTCCTTGTCTGAGACCCCCAAAGCACCTTGTCCCCATGTTGATGAGGACAAGGGCCTCTTCCCCACAACCATGGCCATTGGTTGTGGGGGTCTGCGGGCAGGGGGCTTATCGGAATCTGGAACCCCCTTTAACAAGGGAACCCCCAGATCCCCCCCCCCCTGTGTGAAATGGTAAGGGTACCCCTACCATTTCACCAAAAAAGTGTCAAAAATGTTAAAAATTACAGGAGACGGTCTTTGACAATTCCTTTATTAAAATCTTCTTTCTTCTTTCTTTTGGTCTTCCTTTCTTCATCCTTCGGTTTCTTCATCTTCTCCTTCCGGCATCTTCTTCCATCTTCTTCTTCCATCATCTTCTTCCTCCGATCCGCTTCTTCTTGCTCTGGTCTTCTCGTCCGGCATCTTCTTCCATGGCTAGAAATCAAAAGGAAGAACTCCGGACAGCCGCACACCGGGAAAATAAAATCCAAAGGGTTTATTTAAAAGCAAAAAGACACCACAATCCAAACACGGCAAAAAGGGGGGTACAGAGCTGACGCGTTTCGCACTGTATTTCAGTGCTTACTCATAGCTGATCTTCTTCCATGGCGTCGGCGTCTCTTCTGGGCCGCTCCGCGCAATGAGAGGCTCCCGCTGTGTGAGGCTTTGCTCCGTCTGACAGGTCTTTTATAACGGAGGGCACCTGGTGACCCCACCCCCTCTGACGCACGGGGACGTCATGGGGAATTCCCTATGGCTTTCCCCATGACGTCAGAGGGGGGCGGGGTCACCAGGTGCCCTCCGTTATAAAAGACCTGTCAGCCAGGGCGAAGCCTCAGACAGCGGGAGCCTCCCATTTCGAGGAGCGGCCCGAGAACAGACGCCGACGCCATGGAAGAAGATGCCGGACGAGAAGGACGAGAAGACCGGAGGAAGAAGTTCCCCCCCAAAGCACCTTGTCCCCATGTTGATGGGGACAAGGGCCTCATTCCCACAACCCTGGCCAGTGGTTGTGGGAATCTGGAAGCCCCCTTTAACAAGGGGACCCCTAGATCCCGCCCCCCCCCTGTGTGAAATGGTAAGGGGGTACAAATGTACCCCTACCATTTCACCAAAAAAAAGTGACAAAAATGGTAAAAAAGACAGGAGACGGTCTTTATTAAAATCTTCTTTCTTCTTTCTTCTGCTCTTCCTTCTTCCTTTCTTCATCCTTCGATTTCTTCATCTTCTCCTTCCGGCATCTTCTTCCATCTTCTTCTTCCATCATCTTCTTCCTTCGATCCGCTTCTTCTTCCTCCGGTCTTCTCGTCCTTCTCGTCCAGCATCTTCTTCCATGGCGTCGGCGTCTGTTCTCGGGCCGCTCCTCGCAATGGGAGGCTCCCGCTGTGTGAGGCTTCGCTCCGGCTAACAGGTCTTTTATAACGGAGGGCACCTGGTGACCCCGCCCCCCCTCTGACATCATGGGGAAAGCCATAGGGAATTCCCCATGACGTCCCCATGCATCAGAGGGGGCGGAGTTACCAGGTGCCCTCCGTTATAAAAGACCTGTCAGACAGAGCGAAGCTGGAAGATGGAAGAAGATGCCGGAAGGAGAAGATGAAGAAACCGAAGGATGAAGAAAGGAAGACCAGAAGAAAGAAGAAAGAAGATTTTAATAAAGGAATTGTCAAAGACCGTCTCCTGTCATTTTTACAATTTTTGTCACTTTTTTGGTGAAATGGTAGCGGTACTTTTGTACCCCCTTACTATTTCACACAGGGGGTGGGCGGGATCTGGGGGTCCCCTTGTGTACGGGGACTAAGAAGTAAGATCCTGGATCCTCAAAGATGACTCTGTCACAAAGAAAGACTGAAAATAGGAATCTGGAGATGACACTAAATCTACAAACCACTTTAAGTAATTTTTAGTGTACCCTCTACATTGTCCATGCTAATTTGCTAGAAAGGATAGATAGTTTGGGCATGTATATATTGTAGGCATATTTTGTGACATTTTGTATGCCGTGAATTGTTTTGCCCACAGTTGTATGTGCAGCTACACTACAGAGGTTTTTTACGCTTCCTTGCTATTACCGCAAAGAACCTTATAAGACACAAAGCAAAACACCAGTAGTAAACAGGTTAGTTATATTAAACACCATTAGCACAGCACAAAAGCAGTGTCTAAGATACATCATTTTAGCACACCATGAAAGATCAACAAAGGAGGTTTTTTTTTCAATGAAAATTTATTATAAGCATTTCTGGTGGATTCTTATAGGGAATACAATCAATGAACAATATACTATGTTCCTATGTTACTATGATCCTTACAATAACAGAGAAATTATATGATGACACAACACTCCCATGTCTTCCATGTTTCTAGTAGATACAATATTCCAGTTTGTAGTTATTTATTTAACAAGACATTCTGTTGTGGGAATATATACAGTATACATATACAATAAAGTTCACGGCAGGATTACCCATTACTCCCAGATTATATTTACTTACGCCTTAATAAAGATAAAGCTTAGGTATATCTGTAATTATGGAAGGGCCCTATGACCATCCTAAAAATGTTTTAAACAAAATTCTGAGTTTATAAATGCTGTAGTCTCTATTAGGAGGGTTAGAATTTGTAATAGGACCAATGAGCAGCAATGTAGTGCCCCCCACTGACCGTCATTCTGCAGACAGACTGTCTGTCTTCTGTTCTGTAAGATTCAACTTTGTTAAAACTTCAATGCGACTTTATAGAAGTAGTAAGATAACATAAAAGTAGTTACATTTTTTTTAAATCTCATCTCTCCTCCTAGGTCACCCTGATTGTAGTAGAAAAGCACGTTCCAGCTTGTATTTCTTTGCACATTTTTATGTGTAGACAAGTGTAGGGGATGGAGCAGCCCATTCACTCAAAGAGGATGCCCTATGCGCAACAAATGCCCCAAAAGTAGCTCGATAACCTTTTCGGACGTGGAATGTCACAATTTTTTTAGTGCACGTAAAGTTATAGTTACCCAAAATCAACTCCTTTGAATGTCATGGGCCTCCCAAGATTAAAATATTGGGTCTCAAAACCACCAAGAAGCTGTGATTAAGAGGACAAGCTTTATCCTTGTTCACAGAAGCACAGTTATGGTTATCATTACCAAGATTCACAAATTCTATAGGATGGTTATCCAGCTATATATTATACCAGTCAATATCAACTTGGAATTCAAAGTCTAATTAAACTTTCAGTCTAGAACGACTAAATACATTGCAGGTGCATTAGAATAAAATATATTTAATGTGTTACAGTTTGTTTTCTTTCTAAATCAGCCACAGCTTGTCCCCTTTTAGCACGCCGTCGAGAATTACTCTTTTTCTCTATATGGAAGCAGTGGTGTCTCTGCAGTGGTCCAACATGCTCCCTGCTGATGGGAAAGGGTGTGTTGGACTTCTGCAGAGAGACTGCTGCTTTCATACAGGGAGCACAAAACCTTCTTTGCATCATACTGGCGGGGGACAGGCTTTTCAACTTAGACTGTGGCTGCTCTCTAAAGAAAATTAACTTGATTTTTTTTTTAAACACTTTTTTGTTTTGATGCACTGTATTTAGCTGTTTAAACTAAAAGTTCTGATGCACTTTAAAATTTGCCAACTATTCACTTCTTTTTATACCTATTGAGGCTAAAGAGTTTAGCGATAGGCAGGAAATCAATTAGACCATTAGTTTGTCCCTATTTTAGAACGTGTTGTCAATGCTAAATTTGTCAAGAAAACTGCCTTTGAAGGTATTGTACATCACCTGATTGGACTGTTCAGGTGCATCTCCCAACTAGGGATGAGCCCGGTGTTCGATTCGATGGGGTAGCCATGCCATTTTTCTCAAAGATTTTCATCAATATTGCCAGGACAAGACATTAAATTAAAGCCGCAAGCAGTTTTAAATGGCTTTTTTTTTCCTTCTTTAAATGTCATTTTGTGCAGGGACAGTTCTAAACACGGGAAACACATGCCACTTCACAGGCATACTTTAGACAGCCCCAGGTACCATATTTAAAGGAATGTTTCACTTTTTTTTTTTCACTTTATGCATCATTAAAATGACTGCTCCAGAAAAAACGTCCGTTTTTAAAACTTCTTTTTGCATTGATAAAATGTCCCCTGGGGCAGAACCCGGGTCCCCAAACCCTTTTTAGGACAATAACATGCATATTAGCCGTTATAATTAGCACTTTAGATTTCGAACGTTCGCGTCCATTGTAATTAATAGGGTTCTAACGTTCATGCGAACTTTCGGTCCGTTTGAAGGTTCTGGTGCGAACCGAACCGTGGGGTGTCCGGCTCATCCCTACTCCCAACAAAGACAGAGCTTACATCCTTGAATGCCTATACAGTAGTTCCCTTTATCATGACATCCACAACAACTGCAACTTGCAAACAATTATTGTCAGATAGATCCACTATTGCACTATGAAATGCACCCTGGGGACATCCTATAAAATAAAAAAATAATAAACAAAATTCTGACTTTCAAAGTGAGAAATCTGAGATTAAAAGTCAAAATTCTGAGTTTCGGAGTATTATGTGGTCATTGATCAATGGTTGCAGATCTACAGGGACCCATCCTGTGAACCACCATAAGGGGGTGCCATTCACCCTCTGATAGCATGGCTGGTGGCAAAAATCACTGGTAGCGTGGTCCGCTGCATAATACATTTTTTGATTTACGTAGTGAGGGTGGTTGTGCTACACTTTGACAGCTAATTTTTGGGTAATTCGCCACATTTGATGTAAATTACACATGGGCGAGCATAATCCTAATGTTTGAGGATTGGACGATACAAAAAAATCTCTGTTACCCTGAGCAAGCCCTTTCTGGGTGAAACGCATTGGGAATTATTTGACGCATTGTTTTGTTTTCATTAACACTCCATGGAGCAAGTTGAGACAACTACAGAATTTGTGCTATACTCTATAATCTCCAGATATCACTATGTATTGAGGTGTTGATGTTCTGCATGTGGCTGAGTTTTAATGTGTGGTTTGCTTTACATGAAAGGGGGTTGTACAGAACCTACTTCTTTTAAGATTTTTATGAATTATTTTTTTTTTTTTTTAAGTCAGTTGTGATGTATTTCCAAGGGATTACCCACGTTTAAAATCCACGCCTTTCAATATCACGGGTCTCCCAATATTAAGATACTGTTATACTATGTCTGATATGGTGGGCTATTCCAGTTCTTTCCCATAAACTGTACAGTTAAGAGACCCAAACTTGACAACTTTAACTGGAGATCTAAGGGCTGTGTGAAGCCTGATCCCTGGTTTAGAATCACTGGTTTAGAATGACTAGAGGGACTGTTTGTTAAGGGAGGTTAGCAATAACAGCATCTTCCTTAAAGGTGATGCTCAGTTAAATCTTTAAAGGACAGTGACAAACTACTTGTTAATAAAATGATGAAGGTGTCATACCTAGTTAATTATTACTAAGGACATAGTAACACTCTTCTAAGTGACTTAAAAGCAGCCTCTGTAACTGACTATAAACTCAAATGGGAATATGCCACCATTGGAATCCTTGAATGTTTTACTAAGTGGGCATGTACAGATCTTGCATTTCTACAATTCTAATTCATTTTGTGTACAGGTTAAAGTGTAGCTATAGCCTTTTAATTTATTTTTATTTATTTCTGCATAGAAGTAGCAAGGGTTAGACCTTTTTAATTTTTTTACTGCTATTGTTGCCCCTCTCTTTATACTGGTGAAGATGTCACAAGGAAAGGAAGTGAAGAGAATCCCGAAAATATTAAGGATGTTCTCAGAACAAGAAGTAAGGAAAAATCTTTCACTGGGGACACCTGTTCAAACAACTGTCCCAGAGTAAATTCTCCACATTTTCGGACTGTCTCTAACTTCCTGTTGCAACTCCAAAGATACACATAAAGCATAAAAATAGCCTGGCAGGGTTTTTGACACTCCTCTACGCTATTCAAAACTAAAAAGAAATAAAAAAAAATCTTTGGCTAGAAATACACTCTCATTTTGTTTTAGGCACATTAGGCCCATGGCCTTCAAAAATTTAATTGGCAAGTACTGCATTAAAAAACGTGAAGTGGGTTTTCTAAACCGTAAACTTCTATCTCCTATACAGTCTGGTTATTGCATTTTTACAAGATGTAGTGTATTATCAGTCCCTGCTAAAGCTTCAAACATGTAATGCATTCAAGTCCCTCAACAAAGAAAGGCCTACATATAGATAGTCTTTTGTTTAATCACTGAAGCTAGTAACCTGACTGGAAAGCACATGGACACTGCTCAATTCCCAGCAAAGAAAGAGAAAATCCAAGAATTCAGGTGACAGTGTAGAGCAGTGATGGTGAACCTTGGCACCCCAGATGTTTTGGAACTACATTTCCCATGATACTCAACTACACTACAGAGTGCATGAGCATCATGGGAAATGTATTTCCAAAACATCTGGGGTGCCAAGGTTTGCCATCACTGGTCTAGAGACCCTTACAGCATCGGCAGGTAGAATTAGAGCGGAACGAGAAGACGGCTCATATTTAGTTTTCCAGAAGGACATTTTAGCTTGTTCAAGTGTAAGATAAGTTGCACAACGATGTATAACTTCCTTTGTCCAAATTTTGGAAAATACTTGCTAGGTCATCAGCTGACAGAAAGGAGCAAAAGCTGCCAATATTTTGAGTTACCAATTGAACTGTGTTCGAGGTGCCAATGGTACATGGATCATCTGGAAGAAGTAAAAAAGGTGACATGTTGAATGATTTTTTCTACTCACAGATCATATTAAGGAAAGTGAAAACTAAGAGAAGCAAAAAAATAAATAAATAAATAAACGTACATTAAATACATATCTGCATTACAAGGTTGTAGGTACAAAAAATAGCTCTTGATCTGCTCTAAATCCAGTGAGCTCCTAACTTTCTTTTTGAGCTGATGAAATAGTGCTGCACTTAAATCCCAAGCAGTGTAAGTCCTGCCCAATTCTCCCTGCTGGACTACAGAACACATCTCCTCTTATGTTGCGGAGAGGAGGGGTGTGTCTGGTAGGCCAGAAGGAAGAACTGGGTAGGGCTCCTAACACTGCATTGTATTTAAATGCAGCAGAGGCACTGTGTTGTCTGCTCAAACAGGAAGTTGAAGCGGAATGCCATCAAAAAAGGGAAGCTCTGCTTGTTTGTACCCTGCCCCCCTCCACTGCCACATTTTGTACTTTTTGGGGAGGAAGGGGGAGCAGGTACCTGGTTTTGACAGGTACCCGCTCCCAGTTCTGGGTAAAATCGTCGATCTATGACATTTCTGGCCCCTCTTCCTCTCCCCCACATCTTCTGGGACACACACAGGTCCCAGAAGACAGCGGGACCATTCACAAAAGGCAGCGTGACTCGTGCATGCACAGTAGGAAATAGGCTGCGAAGCCACAAGGCTTAATTTCCTGTTTCCCAAACTACAGATGACAGCGTCTGCAACGGAAGCTGATTGGAGAATCGGCTTTGTGTGCCGACATTGTGGTATCCCTGGACAGGTAAGTGTCCTTATATTAAAAGTCAGCAGCTACAGTCTGAAGCACCTCTTTAAGGGGTCTTTGGGCTTCTGGCAGATCACGAGGCATTTCTTTTGCACATTTATAAAGAAACAAAACATGGGAAAATGTGTACGTATTACAAAGATGTACTGAAAGTTTTTTTTGCCTAAACATACACCTTAAATGATGTAATGCAGGTTGCTAAGCTTGTAGACTGATGCCCCGTACACACGATCGGACTATCCGGCGGATTTGTCTGCCGGACTAGAGTCCGCTGGACAATCCGACCATGTGTGGGCTCCGGCTGACTTTTTCTTCCCAAAAGTCCGACGGACTGAGAAAGAAGTTTTGACTCAAAATTATCCGCCGGACACGGCAGTCCAGCGGACAATCCGGCCATCTGTGTGCTAGTCCGCGGGACTTTTGAAAAGAACGGACTTGCCGACACACGGAGTAAAGTCTGTTCATTTAGAACGTGACTCCAGGTAGACGGGACTAGGGAAAGAAGGCAATGTCGCCGCCTTGATCGGTGAGATTGACACCTTGCTAGCCCCGTCACCTGGTATGGATTTAAAGGGGAATCCCTACGCCGAGAAAACGGCGTGGGGGTCGCCCCAAATCCATATCAGACCCTTATCCGAGCACACAGCCCAGCCAGTCAGGAAAGGAGGTGGGGACAAGTGAGCGCCCCCCCCCCCCCCCCCTCCTGAGCCGCACCAGGCCGCGTGCCCTCAACATGGGGAGGTGCCTTGGGGAAAGGGGGGCCCAAAGCCCCCCCCACCCCAAAGCACCTTGTCCTCATGTTGATGAGGACAAGGGCCTCTTACCGACAACCCTGGTCGTTGGTTGTCGGGGTCTGCGGACGGGGGGCTTATCGGAATCCGGGAGCCCCCTTCAATAAGGGGGCCCCTGGATCCTGGCCCCCCACCCTATGTGAATGAGTATGGGGTACCATGTACCCCTACCCATTCACCTGGGGAAAAAACGTGTACCTAAAAAAAACACAACACAGGTTTTTAAACTACTTTATTAGACAGCTCCGGGGGTCTTCCCCTCTTCCGTCTTCGGGGGTCTTCTCGCCGGACTCCTCCGCTATGTTCTGCTAGCTCTTTTACTAGCGGAGGAGCCCGGCTTTCTCCTTCGTCGCTGCCGCCATCTGGGGGTCTTGTTCCAACTTGTGCGGCTCTTCTGTTCTTCTTGCCGGGCCTCCACTTTCTTCTTGCAGCTCTTTTACTAGCGTTGGCCCGGTCTTCTGTCGCCATCGCTGTCGCCGCCGCCTTCTCCTTCTGCTTCTTCTTCCTTCATCCGATGTTGACACGCACTCTCTGGCCTTAATGACCGAGACGTGTTGCGTGGCCACTTATATAGGGACAAGGGGTGGGGTCACCAGCTCATGTCACATGGTGACCCCGCCGCCTTATGATGTCACAGTCCCAGCATCCTCCGGGACTGTGACATCGTAGGGGGGCGGGGCCACCATGTGACATGATACGGTGGCCCCGCCCCTTGTCCCTATATAACTGGCCACGCAATACTTCTCGACCAATACAAGCGGAGACAGCGTCGTGTCAACATCGGATGAAGAAAGAAGAAGAAGCAGAAGGCGGCGGTGACAGCGACAGTGACAGAAGACCGGGCCAACGCTAGTAAAAGAGCTGCAAGAAGAAAGCAGAGACACCGGCAAGAAGAACCGAGGGGCGGCACAAGACCCCCGAAGTCAGAACAAGACCCCGGGACGGTGGCGAAGCTGAAAGCCGGGCTCCTCCACTCGCTCGTCCCCACCCCCTTTGCTGACCGGCCGGGCTGCGTGCTCGGATAAGAGTCTGATATGGATTTGGGGGAACCCCCAGGCCGTTTTTTCAGTGTAGCCATTCCCCTTTAAATCCATACCAGGTGACGGGGCAAGCGAGGTGTCAATCTCACCGATCGAGGCGGCGGCATTGACTTCCTTCGCTAGTCCCGTCTACCTGGAGTCACGTTATAAATGATCGGACTTTACTCCGTGTAAAGGTCTGGCCGACCTCCGCCACAACTCCAGCGGATTGTCCGCCGGATCTAGTCCGCTGGAAAAGTCCGGCCGTGTGTGGGCAAGTCCGCAGGTTCGGAAAGTCTGGCGGACCTCCGCTGGAAAGTCCAGCGGATTGTCTGCCGGACTAAGTCCACCAGTTTGTCGGCCGGACTAAAACCAGAGCGAAACATTTAAACCTAAAATAATTTTCGTGTTACATAACATGTTACATGTTGCATATTACATATTGCATATTGATCAATATATTTGACATCTAAGGTGAGATGCTGCACAATGGCTTGGCATAGCATAAATTATAGTATGTGGGCTGGTTTTCCTAAATGTATAAGAGGGGTGAGTGAAATTCATCACTCCAGTCATGATTTGAAACTTTGTTGAATCAGCCATTGATAATATTGACATATGTATGAAAAAAAGACATAACTTTACTGGCAAGATTTTCCACTGCTGCTTTGTCTGGATAGAAGATCTGATAAACGCTGATGTCAAGCTGATTCTATCTGAAAGTGGGGGATTATATATATGGATTGAATGGATATATGGATTATAGATTGGTATATAGATTGGAATACCATTCAGGTGGAATTATGGACTGAATGATTCAAGTAACTGCTCTATTGTGGAGGCAATGAGGAGTCGGCCTACAGCAAATTACAAAGTACAGCAATAGCAGTTTTTTTTCTGCCGTATCCAAACCTTTTGAACTTGAAAGTGAGTGCTGGTACATTGATGGTTCTTCTTACTATAAAGATGGAAGTAGAATTTCGGGATTTGCTGGTGTTTGTGCAAAAGCATCTTTAAAAAAATGAAAACCTTGAGCCTGGAGATGAGAATCCTGGATTTATGTGGATCAGAGCTCCCAGCACACCAAGCACACCAAGTCTACTTTCAATGAGAGATGTGATGAAGTTGAAGTTGAAAATTGAAGAATGGACTGTGACATCAGCTCGTTTTTGTGCAATATTCAAGATCTTGATGTGATATAATAAGGCCTAACAGCTATATGGGCCACGGATGTTTACCAAACCCTTTTCAAGTCATGGTCTAAAGCTATATTATCTAATGACTTTTTCATGGGGATATTTTAGAGGCTGGTGAAGAGAGATGTACTTTATATTTCATATGAGCCATTGTGAAGCATTCAGTACCTCAAATCATAATGATATGTTTGTTGCTTGATTTTTGGGTCAGTTCTAGTAGTTAGAACGACCCAAGTGGGGGTATATGTTGTAATGTGTTAATGCCAAGTTATGCAGGATATTGTATTAAAGTACCAGAAATTCAGTTGAGTCAAACCCAACTGAATTTAAACATATCAAAGGGACAGAAGACCCTTTGATGTGCAAATCTTATGCAAATTGTGTGTGTGTGAGGTATAGCCAGGGGCGGACTGACAAGTCGGTGACTCGGGCGCCGCCCGAGGGCCCGGGGCCATTAGGGGCCCGGACCCGGCCACATGAGGGGCCACTTGAAACGGCTGTATTACATGCCGCGATGCCGCTAACAATACTGCTAGCGGCCCGCGGCTCCCCGCCGGCCCCTCCTTCCCTCCCGTCCGTCCCAGGTGCTTCTACTGTATGCGTTGTGACGTCACCTGGGACGGACGGGAGGGAAGGAGGGGCCGGCGGGGAGCCGCGGGCCGCTAGCGGTATTCGCGGTATGTAATACAGCCGCTTCACTCGGCCGAGTCCGGGCCCCTAATGGAAGTAATGGAAGAGAAGAGAAGAGTGGAGGGGCCGGCGGGGAGCATCAGCATCAGTGAGTAAATTACCAGGGCAGGACCGCCACAAGTGATGATGGGGGGGTCCCCCCAGCCCACAGTGTCCCCCCAGCGTCCCCCCAGCCCACAGCGTCCCCCCAGCCCACAGTGTCCCCCCAGCGTCCCCCCAGCCCACAGCGTCCCCCCAGCCCACAGTGTCCCCCCAGCGTCACCCCAGCCCACAGCGTCACCCCAGCCCACAGTGTCCCCCCAGCGTCCCCCCAGCCCACAGCGTCCCCCCAGCCCACAGTGTCCCCCCAGCGTCACCCCAGCCCACAGCGTCACCCCAGCCCACAGCGTCCCCCCAGCCCACAGTGTCCCCCCAGCGTCACCCCAGCCCACAGCGTCACCCCAGCCCACAGCGTCACCCCAGCCCACAGTGTCCCCCCAGCCCACAGCGTCCCCCCAGCCCACAGTGTCCCCCCAGCGTCACCCCAGCCCACAGTGTCACCCCAGCCCACAGTGTCCCCCCAGCCCACAGCGTCCCCCCAGCCCACAGTGTCCCCCCAGCCCACAGTGTCACCCCAGCCCACAGCGTCACCCCAGCCTACAGTGTCCCCCCAGCCCACAGCGTCACCCCAGCCCACAGTGTCACCCCAGCCCACAGCGTCACCCCAGCCCACAGTGTCCCCCCAGCCCACAGCGTCCCCCCAGCCCACAGTGTCCCCCCAGCGTCACCCCAGCCCACAGCGTCACCCCAGCCCACAGCGTCACCCCAGCCCACAGTGTCACCCCAGCCCACAGTGTCACCCCAGCCCACAGTGTCACCCCAGCCCACAGCGTCACCCCAGCCCACAGTGTCCCCCAGCGTCACCCCAGCCCACAGTGTCCCCCCAGCGTCACCCCAGCCCACAGTGTCCCCCCAGCGTCCCCCAGCCCACAGCGTCCCCCCAGCCCACAGTGTCCCCCCAGCGTCCCCCCAGCCCACAGCGTCCCCCCAGCCCACAGTGTCCCCCCAGCGTCACCCCAGCCCACAGCGTCACCCCAGCCCACAGTGTCCCCCCAGCGTCCCCCCAGCCCACAGCGTCCCCCCAGCCCACAGTGTCCCCCCAGCGTCACCCCAGCCCACAGCGTCACCCCAGCCCACAGCGTCCCCCCAGCCCACAGTGTCCCCCCAGCGTCACCCCAGCCCACAGCGTCACCCCAGCCCACAGTGTCCCCCCAGCCCACAGTGTCCCCCCAGCCCACAGTGTCCCCCCAGCCCACAGTGTCCCCCCAGCCCACAGCGTCCCCCCAGCCCACAGTGTCCCCCCAGCGTCACCCCAGCCCACAGTGTCACCCCAGCCCACAGTGTCCCCCCAGCCCACAGCGTCCCCCCAGCCCACAGTGTCCCCCCAGCGTCACCCCAGCCCACAGTGTCACCCCAGCCCACAGCGTCACCCCAGCCCACAGCGTCACCCCAGCCCACAGTGTCCCCCCAGCCCACAGCGTCACCCCAGCCCACAGTGTCACCCCAGCCCACAGCGTCACCCCAGCCCACAGTGTCCCCCCAGCCCACAGCGTCCCCCCAGCCCACAGTGTCCCCCCAGCGTCACCCCAGCCCACAGCGTCACCCCAGCCCACAGCGTCACCCCAGCCCACAGTGTCACCCCAGCCCACAGTGTCACCCCAGCCCACAGTGTCACCCCAGCCCACAGCGTCACCCCAGCCCACAGTGTCCCCCCAGCGTCACCCCAGCCCACAGTGTCCCCCCAGCGTCACCCCAGCCCACAGTGTCCCCCCAGCGTCACCCCAGCCCACAGTGTCACCCCAGCCCACAGTGTCCCCCCAGCGTCACCCCCCAGCCCACAGTGTCACCCCAGCCCACAGTGTCCCCCCAGCGTCACCCCAGCCCACAGTGTCCCCCCAGCCCACAGTGTCACCCCAGCCCACAGTGTCCCCCCAGCGTCACCCCAGCCCACAGTGTCCCCCCAGCGTCACCCCAGCCAACAGTGTCCCCCCAGCGTCACCCCAGCCCACAGTGTCCCCCCAGCGTCACCCCAGCCCACAGTGTCCCCCCAGCGTCACTCCAGCCCACAGTGTCCCGGGTCCCCCCAGCCCACAGTGTCCCACCAGCGTCACCCCAGCCCACAGTGTCACCCCAGCCCACAGTGTCCCCCCAGCGTCACCCCAGCCCACAGTGTCCCCCCAGCGTCACCCCAGCCCACAGTGTCCCCTCAGCGTCACCCCAGCCCACAGTGTCACCCCAGCCCACAGTGTCCCCCCAGCGTCCCCCCAGCCCACAGTGTCCCCCCAGCCCACAGTGTCACCCCAGCCCACAGTGTCCCCACAGCGTCACCCCAGCCCACAGTGTCCCCACAGCGTCACCCCAGCCCACAGTGTCCCCCCAGCGTCACCCCAGCCCACAGTGTCCCCCCAGCGTCACTCCAGCCTACAGTGTCCCGGGTCCCCCCAGCCCACAGTGTCCCACCAGCGTCACCCCAGCCCACAGTGTCACCCCAGCCCACAGTGTCCCCCCAGCGTCACCCCAGCCCACAGTGTCCCCCCAGCGTCACCCCAGCCCACAGTGTCCCCCCAGCGTCACCCCAGCCCACAGTGTCCCCTCAGCGTCACCCCAGCCCACAGTGTCACCCCAGCCCACAGTGTCCCCCCAGCGTCACCCCAGCCCACAGCGTCACCCCAGCCCACAGTGTCCCCCTGTGTGCATGTCCCCCCCCCTGTGCATGTCCCCCCCTGTGTGTGCGCTCTCCCTCCAGTGTCCCCCTGTGTGTGTGTGCCCCCCTGTGTGTGCACTCTCCCTCCAGTGTCCCCCTGTGTGTGTGTGTGTGCCCCCCTGTGTGTGCTCTCTCTCCCCCCAGTGTCCCCCTGTGTGTGTGTGTGTGTGTGCCCCCCTGTGTGTGCTCTCTCCCTCCAGTGTCCCCCTGTGTGTGTGCCCCCCTGTGTGTGCTCTCTCCCTCCAGTGTCCCCCTGTGTGTGCTCTCTCCCTCCAGTGTTCCCCTGTGTGCGTGTCCCCCCCTGTGTGTGCGCTCTCCCTCCAGTGTCCCCCTGTGTGCCCCCCTGTGTGCTCTCTCCCTCCAGTGTTCCCCTGTGTGCGTGTCCCCCCCTGTGTGTGCGCTCTCCCTCCCGTGTCCCCCTGTGTGCCCCCCTGTGTGTGCTCTCTCCCTCCCGTGTTCCCCTGTGTGCGTGTCCCCCCCCTGTGTGTGCGCTCTCCCTCCAGTGTCCCCCCCCCCCGTGTGTGTGCTCTCCCTCCAGTGTCCCCCTGTGTGTGCGTGTCCCCCCCCTGCGTGTGCGCTCTCCCTCCAGTGTCCCCCTGTGTGTGTGTGTGTGTGTGTGTGTGTGTGTGTGTGTGTGTGTGCATTCTCCCTCCAGTGTCCCCCTGTTTGTGCGTTCCCCCCCCTACAGTGTCCACCATTGTGCTCTCCCTCCCCAGTGTGCCCCCCCCCCCCAGTGTCCCCCTGTGTGTGCGTGTCCCCCCCCTGCGTGTGCGCTCTCCCTCCAGTGTCCCCCTGTGTGTGTGTGTGTGTGTGTGTGTGTGTGTGCATTCTCCCTCCAGTGTCCCCCTGTTTGTGCGTTCCCCCCCCTACAGTGTCCACCATTGTGCTCTCCCTCCCCAGTGTGCCCCCCCCCCCCCAGTGTCCACCAGTGTGCTTTCTCCCCCCCCGCCACAGACACACACGCACACACACACACACAGACAGACACACACACAGACAGACACACACAATCCCCCTGTTTGCTCTCCCTCCCCCCGTGTCTCCCTGTACAGGTGTGGCTTGAGTGTGGGGACCAAGGGGGCCCCATGATCTTCTATTGCCCGGGGGCCCCATGAGTTGTCAGTCCGCCCCTGGGTATAGCCTTTTAACCTAGTATTTATTGATGGTAATTACACCTTGAGGTCTAACCCTGGGGGTATTCATGGAAAACATTTGGTTGACCCCCCCCCCCCCCCCCCCCAGTGTCAGACCAGTATTTGAGAAGACAGTTAGGCTGTCAGGCAGTCTAGAAAGATGGTCTGAGAGAAGGGTCTGGAGGCACAAGTCTAGGGGAGATATCCCTTGTCATATGAACTCTGTTGGATTTTTTCATCTGTAAGAATGTTCTGTTTTAGAAGTCAATAAAGCGCTTCTCTCTGGGAGAATTGGGTTTGCTGCGGACAATACTTTTAATAACTACAAACCATCTAGGAACGACTATATTTTAGATCACTACAGTCAGGAAGGGGGTAAAATCTTCCACGATTGAAGCGGTTAAGCAAGCATTTGGGAGTCAAGCAAGCACCACTGTTTTTCTGGCAATTAAATCAATGTATACATGTAGAGAGGACAAAGGAATGGGGGATCAGCCAAGTTCTGTAGTCCAGCAGGCAGGGTTGATAATGCTGGTGGGGATTTTTGGGCAGCAAAAGGCACTGTGCTGTCATCTCACCACAGGAAGATAGGAGCACCCTGGATTTCTAACCAATCAACAGGTATTTTTCTGTACTTACATCATTTTAAAGGCTAAAACTAGGGATGGGCCCGGTGCTCGATGCGAACCCATGTTCGCATCGAGCACCGGGTGTTCGCTCGCTCGGTGAGCCCAGAACTATTTTGGCCGCTCGCATCACGTTCGTGTGATGCGAGCGGCCCCGCAATGCATTGCGGCCAGCGCGGCCGGCGCAGTGCATTGCTGGCTGATGATTGGCCAAGCATGCACTGTGACCCCGCATGCTTGGCCAATCACAGCGCCGGAAACTCGAAGAGCCATAATTGGCTACAGGCAGGACGCCTGTAGCCAATTACAGCTCAGGGGCTTTAGTACACGCCCCCCCCTATAAAAGGCCGCCACGCCGTCTGCGCCGGTCACATGCTGTTCCGGCGTAGATAGAGCAGGATAGTTCTGTGACACTCTGCTGGATTTAGTTAGTTAGAGAGATTTACTTAGAGAGATTGAGTTAGATAGATTCATTTACAAAGATTGATTTAGAAAGAGGGGCTTGTAGTGTGTTCGTGGCAGGCAGGCAGAGCTCCTATATTTTGTTCCCAGAAGCACCTATAGGACTTGTAGTGTGTTCGTGGCAGGCAGGCAGAGCTCCTATATTTTGTTCCCAGAAGCACCTATAGGACTTGTAGTGTGTTCGTGGCAGGCAGGCAGAGCTCCTATATTTTGTTCCCAGAAATACCTATAGGACTTGTAGTGTGTTCGTGGCAGGCAGGCAGAGCTCCTATATTTTGTTCCCAGAAGCACCTATAGGACGTGTAGTGTGTTCGTGGCAGGCAGGCAGAGCTCCTATATTTTGTTCCCAGAAGCACCTATAGGACTTGTAGTGTGTTCGTGGCAGGCAGGCAGAGCTCCTATATTTTCTTCCCAGAAGCACCTATTAGGACTTGAAGTGTGTTAGTCCCATCACACAGAGATCATATATTTTGTTCCCAGAAGCACCTATAGGACTTGAAGTGTGTTAGTCCCATCACACAGACCTATATTTTCTTCCCAGAAGCACCTATAGGACTTGAAGTGTGTTAGTCCCATCACACAGAGATCATATATTTTGTTCCCAGAAGCACCTATAGGACTTGAAGTGTGTTAGTCCCATCACACAGAGATCCTATATTTTGTTCCCAGAAGCACCTATAGGACTTGAAGTGTGTTAGTCCCATCACACAGACCTATATTTTGTTCCCAGAAGCACCTATAGGACTTGAAGTGTGTTAGTCCCATCACACAGAGATCATATATTTTGTTCCCAGAAGCACCTATAGGACTTGAAGTGTGTTAGTCCCATCACACAGAGATCATATATTTTGTTCCCAGAAGCACCTATAGGACTTGAAGTGTGTTAGTCCCATCACACAGAGATCATATATTTTGTTCCCAGAAGCACCTATAGGACTTGAAGTGTGTTAGTCCCATCACACAGACCTACATTTTCTTCCCAGAAGCACCCATAGGACTTGAAGTGTGTTAGTCCCATCACACAGAGATCATATATTTTGTTCCCAGAAGCACCTATAGGACTTGAAGTGTGTTAGTCCCATCACACAGACCTATATTTTCTTCCCAGAAGCACCTATAGGACTTGAAGTGTGTTAGTCCCATCACACAGAGATCATATATTTTGTTCCCAGAGGCACCTATAGGACTTGAAGTGTGTTAGTCCCATCACACAGACCTATATTTTCTTCCCAGAAGCACCTATAGGACTTGAAGTGTGTTAGTCCCATCACACAGAGATCATATATTTTGTTCCCAGAAGCACCTATAGGACTTGAAGTGTGTTAGTCCCATCACACAGACCTACATTTTCTTCCCAGAAGCACCCATAGGACTTGAAGTGTGTTAGTCCCATCACACAGAGATCATATATTTTGTTCCCAGAAGCACCTATAGGACTTGAAGTGTGTTAGTCCCATCACACAGACCTATATTTTCTTCCCAGAAGCACCTATAGGACTTGAAGTGTGTTAGTCCCATCACACAGAGATCATATATTTTGTTCCCAGAGGCACCTATAGGACTTGAGGTGTGTTAGTCCCATCACACAGACCTACATTTTCTTCCCAGAAGACCCTATAGGACTTGAAGTGTGTTAGTCCCATCACACAGAGATCATATATTTTGTTCCCAGAAGCACCTATAGGACTTGAAGTGTGTTAGTCCCATCACACAGAGATCATATATTTTGTTCCCAGAAGCACCTATAGGACTTGAAGTGTGTTAGTCCCATCACACAGACCTACATTTTCTTCCCAGAAGCACCCATAGGACTTGAAGTGTGTTAGTCCCATCACACAGAGATCATATATTTTGTTCCCAGAAGCACCTATAGGACTTGAAGTGTGTTAGTCCCATCACACAGACCTATATTTTCTTCCCAGAAGCACCTATAGGACTTGAAGTGTGTTAGTCCCATCACACAGAGATCATATATTTTGTTCCCAGAGGCACCTATAGGACTTGAGGTGTGTTAGTCCCATCACACAGACCTACATTTTCTTCCCAGAAGACCCTATAGGACTTTAAGTGTGTTAGTCCCATCACACAGAGATCATATATTTTGTTCCCAGAAGCACCTATAGGACTTGAAGTGTGTTAGTCCCATCACACAGAGATCATATATTTTGTTCCCAGAAGCACCTATAGGACTTGAAGTGTGTTAGTCCCATCACACAGACCTATATTTTCTTCCCAGAAGCACCTATAGGACTTGAAGTGTGTTAGTCCCATCACACAGAGATCATATATTTTGTTCCCAGAGGCACCTATAGGACTTGAAGTGTGTTAGTCCCATCACACAGACCTACATTTTCTTCCCAGAAGCACCCATAGGACTTGAAGTGTGTTAGTCCCATCACACAGAGATCCTATATTTTGTTCCCAGAAGCACCTATAGGACTTGAAGTGTGTTAGTCCCATCACACAGACCTATATTTTCTTCCCAGAAGCACCTATAGGACTTGAAGTGTGTTAGTCCCATCACACAGAGATCATATATTTTGTTCCCAGAAGCACCTATAGGACTTGAAGTGTGTTAGTCCCATCACACAGAGATCATATATTTTGTTCCCAGAAGCACCTATAGGACTTGAAGTGTGTTAGTCCCATCACACAGACCTATATTTTCTTCCCAGAAGCACCTATAGGACTTGAAGTGTGTTAGTCCCATCACACAGAGATCATATATTTTGTTCCCAGAAGCACCTATAGGACTTGAAGTGTGTTAGTCCCATCACACAGAGATCATATATTTTGTTCCCAGAAGCACCTATAGGACTTGAAGTGTGTTAGTCCCATCACACAGACCTATATTTTCTTCCCAGAAGCACCTATAGGACTTGAAGTGTGTTAGTCCCATCACACAGAGATCATATATTTTGTTCCCAGAGGCACCTATAGGACTTGAGGTGTGTTAGTCCCATCACACAGACCTACATTTTCTTCCCAGAAGCACCTATAGGACTTGAAGTGTGTTAGTCCCATCACACAGAGATCCTATATTTTGTTCCCAGAAGCACCTATAGGACTTGAAGTGTGTTAGTCCCATCACACAGACCTATATTTTCTTCCCAGAATCACCTATAGGACTTGAAGTGTGTTAGTCCCATCACACAGAGATCATATATTTTGTTCCCAGAAGCACCTATAGGACTTGAAGTGTGTTAGTCCCATCACACAGACCTATATTTTCTTCCCAGAAGCACCCATAGGACTTGAAGTGTGTTAGTCCCATCACACAGAGATCCTATATTTTGTTCCCAGAAGCACCTATAGGACTTGAAGTGTGTTAGTCCCATCACACAGACCTATATTTTCTTCCCAGAAGCACCTATAGGACTTCTAGTGTGTTAGTGGCATCACACAGAGCTCCTCTATTTTCTTTGCAGAAGCACCCACAGGACTTCTAGTGTGTTAGTGGCATCACACAGAGCTCCTATATTTTCTTCTCAGCAGCACCCACAGGACTTCTAGTGTGTTAGTGGCATCACACAGAGCTCCTCTATTTTCTTTGCAGAAGCACCTATAGGACTTCTAGTGTGTTAGTGGCATCACACAGAGCTCCTATATTTTCTTCTCAGCAGCACCCACAGGACTTCTAGTGTGTTAGTGGCATCACACAGAGCTCCTCTATTTTCTTTGCAGAAGCACCCATAGGACTTCTAGTGTGTTAGTGGCATCACACAGAGCTCCTATATTTTCTTCTCAGCAGCACCCACAGGACTTCTAGTGTGTTAGTGGCATCACACAGAGCTCCTCTATTTTCTTTGCAGAAGCACCCATAGGACTTCTAGTGTGTTAGTGGCATCACACAGAGCTCCTATATTTTCTTCTCAGCAGCACCCACAGGACTTCGAGTGTGTTAGTGGCATCACACAGAGCTCCTCTATTTTCTTTGCAGAAGCACCCATAGGACTTCTAGTGTGTTAGTGGCATCACACAGAGCTCCTATATATTCTTCTCAGCAGCACCCACAGGACTACCGACTACAATGGCTGGAAGACCGCCAAGGGGAGGCAGAGCGTGCAGAGCCAAGAACACAGGGCAGGCAGGCTCTGTTTCTAGTGGACGTGGCCGTGGACGTGGTCGTGCATCGTCATCAGCACGTGGCCATGGGACACGCGCGTCTTTGTTTTCGGCAGCTGGACATGTGGAGCCGCATCATGCTGAAGGCTTGGTAGAATGGATGACCAAGCCCTCCTCATCCTCCTCATCCTCTCTCACCCAGGCTCAGGGTACTGGCAGAGCATCATCAGCCACCCCTTCCCTAGACCCACCATGTCCTCCTGAGGAGTCCCCCGAACTCTTTGAGCACAGTGTTGGGTACATGCTCCAGGAGGATGCCCAACGATTCGAAGGCTCGGATGATGATACCCAGCTTGAGGAATCTGGCAGTACTGTTCCACCAGCTGCAGCTTACTGCCAGGTTTGCTCTAGTGGTGAAGAGGGAGGGGATGATGAGGTCACTGACTCCACGTGGGTGCCTGAAGGGAGAGAGGATGAGGAGGAGGACGAGGAGGAGGAGGATGCGGCGTCACATGTCCAACGAGGCAGGATGCCCCCTGGAGGCCAGGTAGAGGCCAGCACAGCAACTGTACAACACCGCAGAGCTCCGCCTGTGCAGGGCGCTGCCTCTGCACGTTATCAGAAAAGTTCTTTGGTGTGGGCCTTTTTTGAGACGAGTGCATCAGATCGCACCACTGCTATTTGCAATATTTGTCTCAAGCGTATCTCGCGTGGCCAAAACATCAGCTGCTTGGGCACCACAAGCATGACCAGACATATGTCGACCTGCCATGCAGCTCGTTGGCAGGCACACATAAAAGTCCCACACCAAAGAACTAAGCGGACCTCTCCTTGCTCCTCATCAGCTGGGATCTCCATCCCCACTACACCTTCAGTCCTCTCTGAAAGCTGCTCTGAGAGGACTGAAGGTGTAGAATTAGGTGTGTCACAACCAAGTACTTGCAGTACACCGACGTCCGATTGCAGCAGGCAAATTTCCCTGCCCCAGCTGCTGGACCGTAGAAAGAAGTACACTCCCAGCCATCCACATGCCCAGCGGTTGAATGCTAGCTTGGCTAAATTGCTAGCACTTCAACTGCTGCCTTTTCATTTGGTAGACTCGGCCCCCTTCCGTGAGTTTGTTCAATGTGCGGTTCCTCAGTGGCAGGTTCCCAAACGCCACTTTTTCTCACGGAAGGCGATTCCGTCTCTCTACCGGCATGTGGAGGGCAATGTCCATGCCTCGCTGGACAGGGCGGTCAGCGGTAAGGTGCATATTACCGCTGACTCATGGTCCAGCAGGCATGGACAGGGACGGTACCTTTCTTTCACGGCCCATTGGGTCACTCTATTGGCAGCTGGGAGGGATGCAGGACAAGGTGCAGTAGTGTTGGAGGTTGTTCCGCCACCACGCCTCCAAAACGCTACTACTGCTACTGGTTGTGACACACCTCTCTCCTCCACCCCCTCCTCTTCTTCTTCCTCCAGTGCTCTGTCCTTGGAACCAGCGGTGCTCCGTAGGCGTACAAGGGGCTACGCAAGTACGCAGGCAAAAAGATGCCATGCCGTGCTTGCGCTGGTGTGTTTGGGGGACAGGAGACACACTGGGCCAGAGGTTCTGGCAGCTCTGCAGGGGCAGGCCGAGAGGTGGTTGACGCCACGTCAGCTTAAGCCAGGAATGGTCGTTTCTGACAATGGCACCAACCTCCTCTCCGCCCTGCGACAGGGGCAGCTCACCCATGTGACCTGCATGGCTCACGTCCTCAACCTGGTGGTGCAGCGGTTCTTGGGCAGGTTCCCAGGCTTACAGGATGTCCTGAGGCAGGCCAGGAAAGTCTGTGTGCATTTCCGCCGATCTTATAATGCCAGTGCTCGGCTGACTGAGCTGCAAAAGGAGCTGAACCTGCCCAAGAACCGCCTAATATGTGACATGCCCACCAGGTGGAACTCAACGTTGGCCATGCTGCAGCGACTGCACACGCAGCAGAGGGCCATCAATGAGTACCTTTGCGACTATGGCACCAGGACAGGGTCAGGGGAGCTTGGTTTTTTTTCCCCACGTCAGTGGAGCATGATCAGGGATGCATGCACTGTCCTCTCACCATTTGAGGAGGCCACGAGGATGGTGAGCAGTGACAGTGCATGCATCAGTGACACTGTCCCTCTTGTCCACCTGTTGGAGCATACGCTGCGTGGGATAATGGACAGGGCACTTGAGGCAGAACAGAGGCAGGAAGAGGAGGACTTCCTTGCCTCTCAAGGCCCCCTTTATCCGGACAGTGTTCCTTCTGTCCCACCCATCACACAGGAAGAGGATGAGGAGGAGGAGGAGGAGGAGGAGGAGGAGGAGGATTGTGTGAGCATGGAGGTGGAGCCTGGCACTCAGCATCAGCAGCAGCAGTCTTTTAGGGATGATGTACAGTCCCAACAAACCAGTGGACTTGTACGTGGCTGGGAGGAGGTGGCTGGCGATCATGTCATCCTCAGTGACCCAGAAGACTCCGGACCGAATGCCTCAGCTAACCTACGCTGCATGGCCTCCCTGATCCTGCAAAGCCTGCGGAAGGATCCTCGTGTTCTTCGGATCAAGGAGAGGGACCATTACTGGCTGGCCACTCTCCTTGATCCGCGGTACAAGGGTAAGGTTGCGGACCTTATCTTGCCGTCGCAGAGGGAGCAGAGGATGAGACATCTCAGGGAGGCCTTGCAGAAAGGTCTGTGCAACGCGTTCCCAGAAACTGGGAGGCTACAAACTCCTGGTCCTGGGCGACGAGTTGCTGAGGCTTCGGTCAGTAGCAGAAGGAGCGGTGGGGAAGGTGGACGTCTGACCGATGCGTTCAGACAATTTTTTAGTCCGCAGCCCCAAGGTATGATCGGTTCCAGCAACCATCGCCAGCGTCTGATATACATGGTGCAGGAATACCTTGGGGCAAGGTCAGACTTGGACACCTTTCCCACCGAAAATCCTCTGGCTTACTGGGTCCTGAGGATGGATCACTGGCCAGAGCTTGCACAGTATGCAATTGAGCTACTGGCCTGTCCTGCCTCCAGCGTTCTTTCCGAACGCACATTCAGTGCTGCTGGAGGATTTGTCACCGATCATAGGGTGCGCCTGTCCACCGCCTCGGTTGATCGACTGACCTTCATCAAAATGAATCAGTCTTGGATCACCACCAGCTACCAGGCACCTGAGGCGGATATAACCGAATAATTTTTAATATCACATCCCTTCAAGACTGCCTATGCTGATGCTGAGTGACTGTCCTCTTATGTTCACTGACTATCCTCTTCCTCCTCCTCAATGATCCATGCCACCACACCAGTGCCTAAGGCACAATTTTTCAGCCCCTGTTTAACAGGGGCGTGTACTTACAATTTTTTAAAAAAAATGCTTCGCAACACGTGTGACTGCTGTGCTCCAAGTACAGTATCTGTGAGGGGTTGCAGTGTTGTGGCACCAGCACCAGTGCCTAAGGCAAATTTTTCAGCCCCTGTTTAACAGGGGCGGGTAATTACAATTTTTTAAAAAAAATGCTTCGCAACACGTGTGACTGCTGTGCTCCAAGTACAGTATCTGTGAGGGGTTGCAGTGTTGTGGCACCAGCACCAGTGCCTAAGGCACAATTTTTCAGCCCCTGTTTAACAGGGGCGGGTAATTACAAATCTTGATCTAATAGTTCACAGCAGGGCCCATTCCTGCGCCCACCAAGAGTAACTATGAGGGCCTACAGTCTTGTGGCAACACCGTCCACCACCACCGCCAAAGGCCCAATTTTTCTGCCCTGTTCATCAGGTGCTTGCAATTACAAATCTTGATCTAATAACTCACAGCAGGGCCCATTCCTGCGCCCACCAAGAGTAACTGTGAGAGCTTACAGTCTTGTGGCAACACCGTCCACCACCACCACCACCACCCCCAATTTTTCTGCCCTGTTCAACAGGTGCATGCAATTACAAATCTTGATCTATTAACTCACAGCAGGGCCCATTCCTGTGCCCACCAGTCTTGTGGCTACACCAACATCTAATAGGGCAAATTTCTGCAGAGTATATACGCCAGGCCCCTACTTTCAAACATCCAACTTACAAACGACTCCTACTTGCAAATGGAAAGAGAAAACAGGAAGTGAGAGGAAATGTACCCCTAGGAAGGGAAATTCTATCCTGTTAGATTTAATTTGGGAAAAAGGTATCTCCTCTCTACTGATACTTTATCACCAATCCTTGTTTCAATTAAAACCCCACTTTTTCCAAAAACATTTGTCATTGGGACGGAAAGTTAGGTGACATGTTCTGAACAGATGTGCAAAGACAGCAAATGTTACAGGGGTGATAACCCCTCCCTATGTTCTCCAAAAAGCTTAAAAATAGATTTTTTTGGGATGGAGCTACACTTCATAATGTACCTGTTCAGATTCTACTTAAGAACAAACCTAAAGCCGCAAGTGGTTTTAAATGGCTTCTTTTTTTCCTTTACAAATGTCATTTTGTGCAAGGACAGTTCTAAACACGGGAAACACATGCCACTTCACAGGCATACTTTAGACACCCCCCAGGTACCATAATTAAAGGAAAATTTCACTTTTTTTTTTTCCACTTTATGCATCATTAAAATGACTGCTCCCGAAAAAACGTTAGTTTTTAAAAGTTCTTTTTGCATTGATATATGTCCCCTGGGGCAGGACCCGGGTCCCCAAACCTGTTTTATGACATTAACATGCATATTGGCCGTTGTAATTAGCACTTTTGATTTCGAACGTTCGCGTCCATTATAACGTATAGGGTTCGAAAATTTGCGCGAACTTTCGGTCGGTTCGAAGGTTCTGGTGCGAACCGAACCCGGGGGTGTTCGGCTCATCCCTAGCTAAAACATGGGGAAATGTAAATGTTTTGCAGAGATGAATTGCATATGTTTTGTTTTGTTTTTTGTCCTGGCATGCTCTTACGCCCTAACAATAGTATCTCCAATTGGATTTTCTAAAAGCCCACATTGCATGGAAGTCCTAAGACAGGGGCTTCATGTTTTTTTGGTAGAAATAATTCCCCCAACCACAAGAACACGGATCTAATTTGAACAAAACCAATACGTTTCCCCCCTTTACGCTTACCTCTATTTTTTACTTTATAACTCAAGAAACTCCTAATGAAGTTTGCTACATCCTTCTTTTTTGATTCTGTGAGACTTGAGAACACCGAATTCATGACAGAGACACTGCAAAACAAAAGACGCAGCATTGTAAAAAAAAAAAAAAAAAAGGATTCAGTGCAACTAATGCTTGATAAGTTCATACATGATTGTTGTTGCTCAGTTCTTGTCTCCTACATGCAGTGGCAAAATAAAATGAGGGTAAACCAGGAGGCTTCCTGGTACCCTAGACTGCAAGAGGGTCCATGGGGATGAAAAAGTTCAGGTTATGCAATTCTGTGCTGTTTATAGTAAGTCAGTTTCAGCTCAAGCCTTTAGAATTTTTCTCAAAAGGTGATCAGTGATTGCTGCCTTTGTATTAAAATCAGACACAATAGAATGCACACTCAAGAAAACTTGAAAACATCAATTAAATATTATCTGCCATCATCATATTAGTACATTTCAAAGATTACATCGCTGCATAGGATCCAATTTAAAATGAAAACACTGCATCTAAAATCCTGCACAAATGGTTCACGTATGTGAAGACACACATCCCATATGTCTATGCACGCTAACCCTTACTCATGATCCATTTAAACTAGCGGAAGGGCCCTGAATAAAAAAAAAAAAACAGGGCCTGTGGTACAAATTATCCACCACTAACGACATGGCTCTGTTATCACAAGTTATCAACAAGTCTGCTGAATTGCAAGCTAAAATCAGCTGTACATGACCAATGATCTTGAAACATTACTTACAAGGCCTGGAACTGTGGACAGCCGATGGTGTAAGGTATGTCATCTAAAATGGTTGCATTGATGGACAATAAGAGGAAAGAGATACCAGTCATTGAGTTTTGGACTTCTGATGCAGACAAGGTATCAAATTTGGTGAATATATTCTTTGCAGCGGCTCCCAGCAAAACTTCTTTCACTTTTGAGTTTAAAAGCAGAGTTGGGTCCTCAAAGACAATGAAATAAAAATGTTATCCTGAGATCAGCAAACCCTGTAGAAAACGCTCTTTTAGCACTTTGCATACATGGCCTACATACATAACCTTCCTAGGTGAGTTCCTTGGGCACCTCCAAGATGTCATAACCTAACCATTGCTTAGTTACACACCCGACCTGCACAGTTTTTGATGAAGAATTCTTTAAGTATATCTAAAGTCTCAACATTTTTCTGTTTGTTCGGGATGTCTGTGAAGGTCTTTATCCATATCATGGTATAGCTAGTAATAGTTATTCATACTGAATTTCAAGTGAACTTGTTCTATGTTAAAGTCGTTTCACTGCTAATCCAGGCTGTTTCTTTAGTTGTAATAAGTATCAGCATTGTACCCCAGCATTAATAGCAACAAGGGTAACCCAGTCATTTCAACCTAATCAACATGGAATAGGTAAAAGCAGATTGTCCAAGAACATGATCGAAGATGTGAACATTTGTATATACATACAATGGGGTTGATTTAAAATCTGGAGAATGCTAAATCTGGTGAAGTTGTGCATTGCAGCTAATCAGTAGAGATGGGCCAAGTGGCCCCCAGTTTTTCGCAAGAACTCTCAAACATCGCAAAGGCTCAGAGCCAAACAACGAACCCCATTAAAGCTTATGGGACCCAAACTGGAAAAATCAAACGTGCCCATTTTAAAAGCTCATATGCAAGTTATTGGGCATACAAAGGGTATGGGGTTCTGGGCAGTGCCCTGGGGGACATGTATTAATGCAAAAATCTTTTAAAAAAAATATAATTTTTAAATGAGCAGTGTTGTAACGATGCTTAAAGTGAGACAATAAAAACAAAAAATTCCTTTAAATATAGTGCCTGGGGGGGGTCACCTTAGTCTGCCTGTAAACTGTAAACCTCAGCGTCAAAACCAACATCAGAATCAAGTAAAGGCTGTGCATTGTCAAGGAGCAAGTGGCTGACGCTGTGTTCAAATAACTCAGCTGACTCACTACAATATACTGCCATAAAACTGCACTGATGCACTACAATATACTGCAGTAAAACTGCACTGACACACTTCAATATACTGCAGGAAAACTGCCCTGACATACTACACTGACACACTTCAATATACTGTAGTAAAACTGCATGGATGCACTACACTGACAATAAAGTAAAACTGCACGGACGCACTACACTGACGCTATACTATCACTATATTCACACTACATTGATACTCTCCCCTCACAATAGAATGATAATAGCACACTATAGCACACTATAGCACACTAACTTGCTAGTAGCAATGACTGCCAATGGCTCCTCTGGGAAGGAACCTTTTATAGTGTGGGGTGGGTCTATGAGCAATGAGCCATGATTGGCCTAAAGCATCATGGCTTTCTCCAATCCTGGCTCTGACAGTGCTGTGTGCCATCACAGAGCACTGGCTTCAGCCAATTGGGACTTAGAATGCACTGTGCGGCGTGCAATGCATTGTGGGGCGTTAGGCGGGGCGAACAAACGGTCAAACGTCCTGCCAATTCGGGTGTTTGCCAATATGGGGAACAGCAATGTTTAGGCTGAGCATAAGTTCGCCCAACACTACTAATCAGCTTCTAACTTCAGCTTGTTCGGTTGAGCTTTGACAAAAAATAAAATGGAGGCTAATTGGTTTCTATGCAGAGCTGCACCAGATTTTTCACAGTTTTAGTAAATCAACCCCACAGTTGGAATTACATTATTACATTCTATGTTGCCATGGAGTGTGAATTGTTCAAGTTACATGGCTGCAGGAGTAATCTGTTTGTCAAATCATCATCAGCAAAAATGTTCAAATGGCATTACATATGGGTGACAGATGGTGTTGAAGGTCCTGTTTAGGAATGGTCATAAGGGATTGGCCTGGTATTCGATTCGAACCCATGTTCGAATCGAACATCGGCCGTTCGTCATGTTCAGGACTCTGAGGGCCGTTCGCATCAAATTCGTGTGATGCGAACGGTCCACAATGCACTGCGCCAGTCGCAGTGCATTGCTGGCTGATGATTGGCCAAGCATGCACTGTGACCCCGCATGCTTGGCCAATCATAGAGCCAGCAGCGAGGAGAGCAATAATTGGCGACAGGCAGGATGCCTGTGGCCAATTATAGCTCAGGGGGTTTAGTATACGCCCCACACTATATAAGGCCGCCGCGCCGGCGGCCTTGTGTAGTGTGTTCCGGCAGTGAGGGAAAGAGGATTGATAAGCAGGGACAGTGTAAACAATTTTTCTATCATTTCTGTGTGGGGAAAGTGTAGGGAAAGAGGAAAAATAGGCGGGGATAGTGTGTTCTTCTCAGGCATTTGCGTGTGGGGAACGTGTAGGGAAAGAGGAATAATAGGCAGGGATAGTGTGTTCTTCTCAGGCATTTGCGTGTGGGGAAAGTGCTGTTCTCTACCAATACAGCCATCTGCAGGAGTTAGTGTGTGTGCTGTGTGAGTCCAGCACAGCACAGTATAAACCTGCACCTGTATCTACCATTTTGTGCAGTTCTCCATTAATCCAGCCATCTGCCGAAGTTAGTGTGTGTGTTGTGTGAGTCTAGCACAGTATACAACCTGCACCTGTATCTGCCCTGGTGTCATCTAATTCAACCATCTGCAGGAGTTAGTGTGTGTGCTGTGTGAGTCCAGCACAGCACAGTATAAACCTGCACCTGTATCTACCATTTTGTGCAGTTCTCCATTAATCCAGCCATCTGCAGAAGTTAGTGTGTGTGTTGTGTGAGTCTAGCACAGTATACAACCTGAACCTGTATCTGCCCTTCTGCCCTGGTGTCATCTATTCCAGCCATCTGCAGGAGTTATTGTGTGTGTTGTGTGAGTGCAGCACAGCACAGTACAGTATACAACCTGCACCTATATCTGCCCTTCTGCCCTGTTGTCATCTAATCCAGCCATCTGCAGGAGTTAGTAATTGTGTTGTGTGAGTGCAGCATAGCACAGTATACAACCTGAACCCGTATCTGCCCTTCTGCCCTGGTGTCATCTATTCCAGCCATCTGCAGGAGTTATTGTGTGTGTTGTGTGAGTGCAGCACAGCACAGTATACAACCTGAACCTGTATCTGCCCTTCTGCCCTGGTGTCATCTAATCCAGCCATCTGCAGGAGTTAGTAATTGTGTTGTGTGAGTGCAGCATAGCACAGTATACAACCTGAACCCGTATCTGCCCTTCTGCCCTGGTGTCATCTAATCCAGCCATCTGCAGGAGTTATTGTGTGTGTTGTGTGAGTGCAGCACAGCACAGTATACAACCTGCACCTGTATCTGCTCTTCTGCCCTGGTGTCATCTAATCCAGACATCTGCAGGAGTTTGTGTTATGTGAGTGCAGCACAGCACAGTATACAACCTGCACCTGCATCTGCCCTTCTGCCCTGATGTCATCTAATCCAGCCATCTGCAGGAGTTAGTAATTGTGTTGTGTGAGTGCAGCACAGTATACAACCTGAACCTGTATCTGCCTTTCTGCCCTGGTGTCATCTAATCCAGCCATCTGCAGGAGTTATTGTGTGTGTTGTGTGAGTGCAGCACAGCACAGTATACAACCTGTACCTGTATCTGCTCTTCTGCCCTGGTGTCATCTAATCCAGCCATCTGCAGGAGTTAGTGTTTGTGTTGTGTGAGTGCAGCACAGCACAGTATACAACCTGCACCTGTATCTGCCCTTCTGCCCTGGTTTCATCTAATCCAGCCATCTGCAGGAGTTAGTAATTGTGTGAGTGCAGCACAGCACAGTATACAACCTGAACCTGTATCTGCCCTTCTGCCCTGGTGTCATCTAATCCAGCCACCTGCAGGAGTTATTGTATGTGTTGTGTGAGTGCAGCACAGCACAGCATACAACCTGTACCTGTATCTGCTCTTCTGCCCTGGTGTCATCTAATCCAGCCAGCCATCTGCAGGAGTTATTGTGTGTGTTGTGTGAGTGCAGCACAGCACAGTATACAACCTGTACCTGTATCTGCTCTTCTGCCCTGGTGTCATCTAATCCAGCCATCTGCAGGAGTTATTGTGTGTGTTGTGTGAGTGCAGCACAGCACAGTATACAACCTGCACCTGTATCTGCCCTTCTGCCCTGGTGTCATCTAATCCAGCCATCTGCAGGAGTTAGTAATTGTGTTGTGTGAGTGCAATTCTTGATCTAATAATTCACAGCAGGGCCCATTCCTGTGCCCACCAAGAGTATCTGTGAGGGCTTACAGCAGGGGTGTCCAAACTTTTTTCAAAGAGGGCCAGATTTGATGAAGTGAACATGTGTGAGGGCCGACCATTTTGCCTGACATTCTTTGAACCAATACAATTCGGTCTAAGTGTGTTCGTTCGAGCACTAATACACTGCCCAACAATAATTCTCTTGCCTTTGTCGCGCTCGTTCCCGACACACAGACGAATGCTCTGCTATTTAGGGGTACCATTAATTCTTAATGGTACCCCACACATTGGAAACGTGGGGTGCTTTTGGTGCAGTGCAATTAAAAAAAAAAAAAGGTTGGGGACTTCTCTCTCTGCATTTTTGTGGGTAGGGAAGCCCATTGAAATGAATGGGCTGCTCTACACGCAGCACGCAGTCACACAGACTTGTTCACATGTCAGGTTGGAGGGGTAGTAAAATCACATGGTTAAGCTGTTTTACCACCCCCAACTTCTCCCCCTTTAGCTGCAGAGGGAGAAGATGGGGGTGTACACATGCTGTGGCTGCAGCTGGAGGTATACCCAGGGTGAATGGGCCTGCACTGCAACTACCCCGCAACTGTGTGCATTGCACAGTTGCGGTATAGTGATGCTGGATTTTACGGGCTTAAAACAGGTGGTGAGGAGGCAACATAATGCCTCTTTACCGCCTGTCAAATGCCTCTGAAAAGCGATCTGTGCATGGATTGCTTTTCAGAGGAGCAGCAGTCCTGGCTGATATCACAAACAAGCCCTACAAAAGCAGTTCTGATGGCACAGGAATGGGGGGGGGGGGGCCAGATTAAAAGACACATGCACACATACATACACACAGACACATGCACACACACATACAAATGCATACACACACACACATACACATGCATACGCATACATACGCATACATACAGACACATGCACACACATGCATACACATACATACAGACACATCCACACACATGCATACCCATACATACATATAAACACACATGCACAGACACACACAGACACATGAATAAAGCCATATAAAAACAAATCTAGCTTCTAGCATAGTACTGTACCTTTCCAGCTTCCTCAGAGAGCACAGCACACTCCCCTGCACTTTACTTTCACTTTTGAGCCTGATGGAGCTTCTCACACAGTGCCGATGTTCGGCAGGGGATCAGGCTCATCTGACAGCCCTGATCCCGCAGCACACTGGTTGTGAGAGGCTGGTTTAGATAACCCGCGGGCCGGACTTTGGACATGCCTGGCTTACAGTGTTGTGGCAACACCGTCCACCACCACCACCACCACCAAAGGCCCAATTTTTCCTAATACTGTTCAACAATGGCATGTTATCAATTCCTGATACAATAGTTCACAGCCAGCGCTCACCAAGAGTAGCTGTGAGGGCTTACAGTGTTGTGGCAACACCAACATCTAATGGGGCAAATTTCTGCCTAGTATATACGGCAGGCCCCTACTTTCGATCATCCAACTTAGAAACGACTCCTACTTGCAAACGGAAGGAGAAAACAGGAAGTGAGAGGAAATCTACCCCTAGGAAGGGAAATTCTATCCTGTTAGATTTAATTTGGGAAAAAGGTATCTCCTCTCTACTGATGCTTTATCACCAATTCTTGTTCCAATAAAAAACCCACTTTTCCAAAAACATTTGGCATTGGGATGGAAAGTGAGGTGAAATGTTCTAAATAGGTGCACAGACAGCAAAACAAATGTTACAGGGGTGATAACCCTTCCCTATGTTCTCCAAAAAGCTTAAAAATAATTTTTTTTTGGATGGAGCTACACTTAAAAATGTACCTGTTCAAAATTACAAACAGATTCTACTTAAGGACAAACCTACAGTCCCTGTCTTGTTTGCACCACCTGTATACTGCTGTTCAGAGTATATAGGGTTGTAGGTATAGGGTTTTATTTTGGGTGCGGGGTTCCCCTTAATATCCATACAAGACCCAAAGGGGCTGGTAATGGGCTGGGGTGGGGGCGGGGTGATGGGGTAGCCATGCCATTTTTCTTAAAGATTTTCATCCATATTGCCAGGACAAGACATGACATTAAAGCCGCAAGCAGTTTTAAATGGCTTCTTTTTTTTCCTTTACAAATGTCATTTTGTGCAGGGACAGTTCTAAATACGGGAAACACATGCCACTTCACAGGCATACTTTAGACACCCCCCAGGTACCATATTTGAAGGAATATTTCACTTTTTTTTTTCACTTTATGCATCATTAAAATGACTGCTCCAGAAAAAACGTCAGTTTTTAAAACTTCTTTTTGCATTAATACATGTTCCCTGGGGCAGGACCAGGGTCCCCAAACCTTTTTTATGACAATAACATGCATATTGTCCGTTATAATTAGCACTTTAGTTTTAGAACGTTCGCGTCCATTATAACTAATAGGGTTCTAACGTTCGCGCAAACTTTCGGTCCGTTCGCAGGTTCTGGTGCGAACCGAACCCGGGGGTGTTAAGCTCATCCCTAATGGTCATTCTAAACTGATGCAGATACAGTATACTATTTAAAGTCACTTGCAAACTAGTTGCCCTCACTGTTTGTTTTGTATGGTAATTTATTTTTTTCTTTCAAGTCTGTGGCCCATTTGAGACATTTCGCCTCAATTCTTGTCCTGGAGATAACACAGGAAGTGATAAAGAAGGTCTTTTTAAATAGAATGTTTGCTCAACTGCTGGGTAGAACTTCCATATTTCAGAAAAATTGGGCCTGTTGGCTCAAGGACAGCAGAAATACTGTTATTTTTTTATATTGCTCCACATATTGGTGTACTTTCTTAGATTGATACTATTTTATAAGCAAGCTCATGGTAAAGTTAACTGGTACCAACATTACTAATCTTTGCTCCATATTCCTTACCCCACTCTTATATTTTCCTATCCCACTCCCCTATTACCACCCACTTTTGGCTTAAATTTTGTAATGCCTCCCTTACTGGATCCATCCTTTGTTGATGACTGAATGGCAATATTGTATAATGTTTTTTCTACTTATATTGTAAAGAACAATATAAAAAAAAAAAAAAGTCTCCAAGACTGAAGCTTCATCAGGAATTCGACAACAATTACGAATGTAGTGACGTACTAGACATACAGCGAGCCGATAAAAAGGAAGTTCAATAGTCATGCGCCACCCTTTGGGTTCCTTCTGCTAATGTTGTGTTTGGTGAGCATTGATTCCGAGCATGTGTGTTTGTACTTGTCCGACGGACTTGTGTGCACACGATCAGAAAGTCCGACAACAAATGTCCGATGGAGCATACACATGGTCGGACTTTCCACCAACAACCTCACATCCAACATTTGTTGTCGGAAAATCCGATCGTGTGTACGCGGCATAAGGGTTTGCCCATCCTTTGCTGAGAGTGCCAGAGCTTAGTTGCACTGTAAATTGCAATGACTTTGCTATATGTTGGATCACTCAAGCAAAATTAGTTCCTTACTAATAAAACAGACTGCTGCAATGTTTTCATGTAGGTAGATAGAGAGGTGATGTTTCCTTTGAAGGTGTCCACCACAGTTGATATAGCTGTAACGTTATTAATGACATTGGGTTCCACAGATGCCGCAGCCCGCTGGGTAGCACTCAAAAGATCTGCAACTGACGCCTATAAAACAAAGAAAATACTTATTATTGCATAATTTCCAGATCAGTTCCCATCTCATTGCTAAAGATACAGTATCTAGATTCAATGTATTTTGGTATTATATTGTTCTGGGAGGGTATACTTAAAATTATCTGTCAGTCACCTACCTGAAAATGTTAGTTCACTTTTTCACAAAAAATGTAAAGGTAAATGGACTCACAACACCCTCGCCACCTGTCTGGTGCCCATTGCATTTACCTTACATGACTGCATTCTTCTGCCGTCCTCTCCAGACAGTATAATGGTCAGGTGCTTTAAAGCTTCAGAAAAAAGTGCTGGAGGCTGTATAGCAGCATACTGTTTGCAATGAGTTTGGTTAGCACTGGCTATGTGACTGCAAATACCATTGTGAATCTCTACTTCTCTGCCAGAAGAAACGGGCTTCAAAAGGATTCTCATTGGTCAGTGTGGTCGCATGGCCAGCACTGACCAATGAACACTTGCCATTGCTTGATTTCTGTTGATACACTGGCACTGTGTAGTGATGTTTTAAAGTGCCTGACCATTATACCGGCTGAACTTCTTTTTATAGCAACTCTTTTGGGTGCCATCATGGATTGCCCACCCACGTTCAAACTGCTTCCTGTTTGTCCCCTTGGGTTCTCGCTAAGTCACACTTACACAGCTCCTGGGTGAGACTCACCTGGCAGTCAATATTTGGAAATTTTGTTATACCTATTCTTAGCTGATTTGTAAGTATCAGAGCCCCTCAAACAGTTTTTGAGGTTGGAATTTATGTAATACGAGATATCATTAGGTATGTCACATGCCTGATATTTTATCTTACAGATACTATACATGCATCTACTCCTGAAGAGTCACGAAACGCGTCAAGTTTTTGGATGCAATTTTTAATCATGTATTGCCAGTCAGATTGTATATGGTCAACATTATATTTAACCACTTCCCGACCGCCCCATGTAGATATACGTCGGCAGAATGGCACGTACAGGCAGAACCACGTACCTGTACGTGCCATTCTTCAGGCGCGTGGGGGGTCCGATCGGACCCCCCCCGGCCGGCGGGGACGGTCGGGATCGCTTCAGGAGCGATCCGGGATGAGGGGACGGCCAGTGGTTTCTGGCCACCCCCTCGCGATCGCTCCTGGCGAATCAGATGCTTCCTCTGTCTGTGTCAATCAAAACACAGGCAGAGGAAGTGATGACACACTCGGTGCGCCGGTCTATGTGACCGGAACGCCGAGGAGTCAACACACACAGGTTAGTGCACCAACAGTACACTGACACCAGTACACATAGGCACACAAAACACCCCCCTGTCACCCCCAGATCACCCCCAGATCACCCCCTCCCCCCCCCCCCCCCCCCCCCACAGTGTCACTAATTGCAGTGATCATTTATTTACTGATCACTGCATTTAGTGTCAGTGTGACTGTAATAACTGTCAGTGCAGTTAGTTTTAGGTCCAAGGTAGCCCCCCCACCCCCCCTAATAAAGGTTTAACCCCTTGATTGCCCCCCAGGTAACCCTTTCACCCCCTTTTGCCAGTGTCACTAAGCGATCGTTTTTCTGATCGCTGTATTAGTGTCACTGCTGTCGCTAGGTAACCATTTTTTTTTTTAGGTAACCGCCATGTTTATATAGGTTCATAAATAGGTTTATAGGTCAGGTACCCCCATATTACAACCTAAATAAAGGTTTTAACCCCCTGATTGCCCCTAGAGTTAACCCTTTCACCAGTGATCACAGTATAACTGTCACTGGTGACGCTGGTTAGCCAGTTAGTTATTTCGTTATTTAGGTTCCCCGTCAGGTTTTTATATAGTGTCAGGTACCCCCATATATTACCTAATAAAGGTTTTAACCCCCTGATTGCCCCTAGTTAACCCTTTCACCCCCTTTTGCCAGTGTCACTAAGCGATCGTTTTTCTGATCGCTGCATTAGTGTCGCTAGGTAACCAGTTTTTTTTTAGGTTAACCGCCATGTTTATATAGGTTCATAAATAGGTTTATAGGTCAGGTACCCCCATATTACAACCTAAATAAAGGTTTTATCCCCCTGATTGCCCCTAGTTAACCCTTTCACCCCCCCTTTTGCCAGTGTCACTAAGCGATCGTTTTTCTAATCGCTGCATAAGTGTCACTGGTGCCGCTAGGTAGCCAGTTTTTTTTTTTAGGTAACCGCCAGGTTTATATAGGTTCATAAATAGGTTTATAGGTCAGGTACCCCCATATTACAACCTAAATAAAGGTTTTAACCCCCTGATTGCCCCTAGAGTTAACTCTTTCACCAGTGATCACAGTATAACTGTCACTGGTGACGCTGGTTAGCCAGTTAGTTATTTAGGTTCCCCGTCAGGTTTTTATATAGCGTCAGGTACCCCCATATAATACCTAATAAAGGTTTTAACCCCCTGATTGCCCCTAGTTAACCCTTTCACCAGTGATCACCGTATAACTGTTACGGGTGACGCTGGTTAGATAGTTTGTTTTTTATACTGTCAGGGCACCCGCCATTTATTACCCAATAACGGTTTAACCCCCTGATCGCCCGGCGGGTGATATCAATTAGGTTTTAGGGTCAAATAAGGTCTGCGTCGCCCCAGGTTAGTGCCAGCACCGCAAACACCCACGCACAAAGCATACACCTCCCTTAGTGGTACAGTATCTGAACAGATCAATATCTGATCTGATCAGATCTATACTAGCGTCCCAGCAGTTTAGGGTTCCAAAAAAACGCATTGTTAGCGGCATCAGCCCAGATACCTGCTAGCACCTGCGTTTTCCCCCTCCGCCCAGCCCAGCCCAGCCCACCCAAGTGCAGTATTGATCGATCACTGTCATTTAGAAAACACTAAGCACACATAACTGCAGCGTTCGCAGAGTCAGGCCTGATCCCTGCGATCGCTAACAGTTTTTTTGTGGTAGCGTTTTGATTCAGTCGCTAACAGTCAGGAGCTTTTTTACCTGTAAATCTCAAAAAAATAAAAAAATAGTTGTCGTTTTATTGTTCTCTCTCTATTGTTGCTCTTTTTTTACTCCATTCTATTCTGCAATGTTTTATTATGTTTTATCATGCTTGCTTTTCAGGTATGTAATTTTGTTTACTGTGTTTTAGTGTTAACCATTTTTTTGTTTTCAGGTGCGCCATTCAGTTGCAGCGCGGATTTATTTATCTTGACAGCAACAGTGTTTGCTCCCACGATACATAAAGACGCGACTCCAACACTGTAGGAGGTGATTTCACCACCACAGTTAAAAAAAAGAGCATATATGCCGAAGCATGGGGGCAGCAGGGGGGGGGGAGCGATTGGCTCCTAATGCTGCGTACATACGGTCGAAATTCCGACGGAGCCTTGCCCCGTGGAAAAGTGCAACCGTGTGTACATGGCATAACTTTTGTGGGAGGATGCCCCCATGCTTCGGCATATATAAATGGTGAATGTATGCCCATCATTAGAAGTGGGTGGATGAAGGGAGGTATTCTAATGGTGGGCATACCCACCAATCAATCTCTTTTTTTCGTTCAGCCAAGAGGCTGCATGAAAAATAAAGATTACAATATATGTCCAGTATGTTGCTGGATTTGAATGGTTATACCAGAATGATGCCTGCAGGTTTAGGTATCATCTTGGTATCATTCTTTTCAGCCAGTGATCGGCTTTCATGTAAAAGCAATTCTAGCGGGTAATTAGCCTCTAGACTGCTTTTACAAGCAGTGGGAGGGAATGTCCCCCCTCCCGGATATAAACCGCGCCATTGGGAAATTGGGAAAGCGTTTTATCACACCGATCTTGGTGTGGTCAGATGCTTTGAGGGCAGAGGAAAGATCTAGGGTCTAACAGACCCCAATTTTTTCAAAAAAAGAGTACCTGTCACTGCCTATTGCTATCATAGGGGATATTTACATTCCGTGAGATAACAATAAAAATGATAACAAAAGAAAAAAATGGAGGGAACAGTTTTAAAATAAAATAAAAAAGCTAAATAAATAAAAAAAATTAAAAAAAAAAAAAAAAAAAGCACCCCTGCCCCCCCTTCTCTTGCGCAAAGGCGAACACAATCGTTGGTCTGGCGTCATACGTAAACAGCAATTGCACCATGCATGTGAGGTATCACCGCGAAGGTCAGATCGAGGGCAGTAATTTTAGCAGTAGACCTCCTCCGTGAATCTAATGTGGTATCATGTAAAGGCTTTTAAAGGCTTTTAAAAATGTATGTAGTTTGTCGCCACTGCGTGTTTGTGCGCAATTTCAAAGCATGTCCTGTTTGGTATCCATGTACTCGGCCTAAGATCATATTTTTTATTTCATCAAAAATTTGAGCAATGTAGTGTGTTTTAGTGCATTAAAATAAAAAAAAGTGTATTTTTTCCACAAAAAATGCGTTTGAAAAATCGCTGCGCAAATACTGTGTGGAAAAAAAAAATGCAACACCCACCATTTTAATCTGTAGGGCCTTTGCTTTAACAATATATATAGTGTTTGGGGGTTCAACGTAATTTTCTTGCAAAAAAAAAATATGTTTTCATGTAAACAAAAAGTGTCAGAAAAGGCTTTGTCTACAAGTGGTTAGAAGAGTGGGTGACGTGTGACATAGGCTTCTAAATGTTGTGCATAAAATGCCAGGACAGTTCAAACCCCCCCCAAATGACCCCATTTTGGAAAGTAGACACCCCAAGCTATTTGCTGAGAGCAATGTTGAGCCCATTAAATTTTTTTTTTTTTTTTGTCCCAAGAGATTGAATAATGAAAAAAAAAAAAATATATATATTTTTTTTTTTACAAAAAGTTGTCACTAAATGATATATTGCTCAAACATGCCATGGGCATATGTGGAAATACACCCCAAAATACATTCTGTTGCTTCTCCTGAGTACGGGGATACCACATGTGTGGGACTTTTTGGGAGCCTAGCCGCGTACGTCACCCCAAAAACCAAGCACCGCCTTCAGGCTTTCTAAGGGTGTAATTTTTTTATTTCACTTCTCACTGCCAATCACAGTTTCGGAGGCCATGGAATGCCCAGATGGCATAAAACCCCCCAAAATGACCCCATTTTGGAAAGTAGACACCCCAAGCTATTTGCTGAGAGGTATGGTGAGTATTTTGCAGATCTCGCTTTTTGTCACAAAGTTTTGAAAATTGAAAAAAGAAAAAAAAAATTTTTTTTTTTTTTACTTTCTTCATTTTCAAAAACAAATGAGAGCTGTAAAATACTCACCATGCCTCTCAGCAAATAGCTTGGGGTGTCTACTTTCCAAAATGGGGTCATTTGGGGGGGTTTTGTGCTATTTTGGCATTTTATGGCCTTCGAAACTGTGATAGGTAGTGAGGAGTGAAATCAAAAATTTGCACCCTTAGAAATCCTGAAGACGGTGCTTGGGTTTCGGGGCCCCGTACGCGGCTAGGCTCCCAAAAAGTCCCACATATGTGGTATCCCCATACTCAGGAGAAGCAGCAAAATGTATTTTGGGGTGCAATTCCACATATAACTATGGCATGTGTGAGCAATATATCATTTAGTGACAACTTTTTTTTATTTTTTTTTTATTTTTTATTTTTTGTCTTTATTCAATCACTTGGGACTAAAAAAAAAAAATATTCAATGGGCTCAACATGCCTCTCAGCAAATAGCTTGGGGTGTCTACTTTCCAAAATGGGGTAATTTGGGGGGGTTTTGTGCTATTTTGGCATTTTATGGCCTTCGAAACTGTGATAGGTAGTGAGGAGTGAAATCAAAAATTTGCACCCTTAGAAATCCTGAAGGCGGTGCTTGGGTTTCGGGGCCCCGTACGCGGCTAGGCTCCCAAAAAGTCCCACACATGTGGTATCCCCATACTCAGGAGAAGCAGCTAAATGTATTTTGGGGTGCAATTCCACATATAACCATGGCATGTGTGAGCAATATATCATTTATTGACAACTTTTTGAAAACATTTTTTTTTTTTTTTTTTTTGTCTTTATTCAATCACTTGGGACTAAAAAAAAAAATATTCAATGGGCTCAACATGCCTCTCAGCAAATAGCTTGGGGTGTCTACTTTCCAAAATGGGGTCATTTGGGGGGGTTTTGTACTTCCCTGCCATTTTAGCACCCAAAGAAATGAGATAGGCAGTCATAAATTAAAAGCGGTGTAAATTCCAGAAAATGTACTCTAGTTTGTAGACGCTATAACTTTTGCGCAAACCAATAAATATACGCTTATTGGCATTTTTTTTACTAAAGACATGTGGCTAAATACATTTTGGCCCAAATGTTTGATTAAAATTGAGTTTATTGGATTTTTCTTATAACAAAAAGTAGAAAATATCTTTTTTTTTCAAAATTTGCAGTCTTTTTCCGTTTATAGCGCAAAAAATAAAAATCACAGAGGCAATCAAATACCATCAAAATAAAGCTCTATTTGTGGGAAGAAAAGGACGCCAATTTCGTTTGGGTACAACATTGCATGACCGCGCAATTACCAGTTAAAGCAGTGCAGTGCGAAATTGAAAAAAGACCTCTGGTCCTTTGGCTGCCAAATGGTCCGGGGCTGAAGTGGTTAATTATGTATGAATTGCAATAATATGGATTCATTACAAATCATCTTGTTACCATTTTATCATTTTTTTGTATGCAATATTTATGTATTAAACTACATGTTTATGTATTAAACGACATGTTGGAAACAAGTTTTTCATTGGTCATAAGTGCTGTGCCTCATTTAAAGTCCTAGGACAAATAAATTGGTTGTATGGATATATTATGAAGGGATGGAGGCACATCACTGGGTGTACTAGGCCACATTCTATTTTGGCGATGGACGGTGGAGATCATATAAGGTACCAGAGAGGTGGGGATAGTGGTATGAGTTAGTTCACCTGGCATGCGCCAACATTGCCCTGGCCCGCCCGCTACGCAGCCCCCCCACGTAGAGAGCATAAAGGAGTACCCACGTATATGTTAGTAAATTAATGCTGTGAAGGAAGATTGCTAATGCCCAAGTAGAATTAGCTTATTAGCCCTTCCTAAAACGATACTCCGAGCAGCATAGAGGAAAAAAGATACAGATAGTTCAAACAACTTAAATGTTAGTTCATCTTTACAGTAAAAAATGTAAAAGGTGAACACTAGACATGCTCCCCTCCCCCATTGTCCACTGTTTTTACCTCCAGGGTTTCTGAGTTGTCAGCAGCCCCTGTAGCTGGTCCAGCAGTCTGGGGATTTGAAATCCTCTCCCTGTTCTTCATGCAGTGCTTCCGGGATGGACCAGATCAATTCACTGTGATGACGCTAATCAATCAGACTCGTTTTGGTCCATCCAGGTCCATACTGGACACATTGCACAGAGAAGAGAAGAGCAGGAATTTCAGATCCACAGACCGCAAGACCGGCTGTGGTGGTGCTCACAGCTAATCAACCCCAGAGGTAAGTACAACGGGACTGGGGGGGGGGGGTCTAGTGTTAGTTCGCCTTTACATCGTTTCTGTAAAGGTGAACTAACTTTAAAATATGATTGTGATACAGACATGTTTTGGCGATCCATCCATATGGAATGCACACAGTTCTGCTAGATAGTTAAATAGTAAAAACATTACTTATTGGCTCAACTCTATTCTCACTGGACAGTCAGGAATATGGGTACATTTGTGTAAATCACAAAGTTGGCTCTACAGAATTAGTAGTAGTATTATGTAGGCAAAAGACACACTCCTATCACACCTCCGTTACATGGAGAACTAATAGAACAAAAAAATAGCTAAAGTGGTTGTAAACGTTCAATTTATTTTTTTAAATAAACATGTTATACTTACCTGCTCTGCACCAAACAGCCCCAATCCTCTTCTTCTGGGGTCCCCCGCCAGCGCTCCAGGCCCCTCCTCTTCATCGGATGCCCCCAGGGAAAGCCACTTTCCATGGGGCACCTGTGCGGGTTCCCTCCAGAGTCCCGCTGCTGCGCCCATTGACACAGACAGTGGGACTCAGCCCAGCCCAGCCCCCTCTCCCATGTCAAAGCTTTTCATTGACAACAGCTGGAGCCAATGGTTCCTGCTGATATCAATCTGTCCAACGAGGAAAGCAACAGTGGCTGGAGCCACTGCACTCATGTACTTCGCCAGATCGGATCAGGCTCAGGTAAGAAAAAAAGGGGGGGGGGGGTTGCAGCATGGAATGCATTAAGGTGAAAAACCTTAAAGTGGATGTAAACCCGAAATGTTTTTATTTTTTTTTGTCTGGCACAATATAGAGTATGGGATTTCAGATCAGCTGTGCCCAGTCTTGCCACAAAGAGTTAATCCATCTCTGAGCAATCCTCATATCTTTTTTCAGTGAAATAAAACGAACAAACTGAAAACTTTGTCCGTTCTTCCCCCTTGCTGTGATTGACAGATGATTTACATATCTCGTGCATTAGCCAAAGACATGCATTCTTTTTTAATTCCCACCCCCACTCCTTTCGTCAGCAGCTCTGCAAGGATTGGCTGTTCCACACCTCAGCATGATTTGGCATGCTGAAGTCATGTGGGGACTTTTCAGGATTTTGACAGGATGTTAGTGATCATAGCAGAAGTTCAGTGTAAGAAATACACAGGAGAAAATGCATGTTGATAAGAGGAGTGTAGAGGTGGGCGGGGAGTCTACTGACATCACGACTTCACCCACTGAGGCCTGGAAAACCCACCCACAAAATCTGCAGTTTTTTGGATCTCATAGCAGACAGAGGGGAGACATTTGACAGATAAGTATTCATGCAGGAGGTATGTATATCCTTCTAGATAACACACAATGCAGTAGTTTAGAAAGAATGAGAGTGGGTTTACAACCACTTTAAGATTTTACAACCACTTTAAACACAAACGTGCTTTTTTTCTCTTTCACTCATTAAAGGAAACAGACAGTTCTTCATGTCAGATGGGTCTGATGTTGCTACTTGCAGTTGCAGGAGGCTAGGTGCAACCAACATTTTAAATATGCCCAAGGAGCGGCCCCCTGCTGGTGGCCAAACCCACCCATCTGAAACACACTCCGGTTGCTACCTAGTGTTTAGGGGTTAGGCCCTTTTCTTTCCCAATTTCGTGCTTTCAAGTTTTTTGAAGATTTTTGTTCCTGGTCATTAATTTACCACTACTATTCCTTTATACTGGATTATTAAAATGTACAAATGCAACAATTTACAAAATGGATGAAGAGTTTAGCACTGTAAAACATTTTATAACAGATAAATGGTATCTTTTAATACAGGTATATACTGTACATCAGGCCAAAATAAAGGATAAATGAGGAGGAAATAGGGAAAGAGGGACTGTGTTTCAAAAGAGGGACATTCTCTTCAAATCAGGGACTATTAGGAGCTACTTACAGTATGTACCTATTGCTGCTTACAGTATGTACGTCCCTCTGAGCCGACTGTGTCCTGTGTTCTTTTCCTACACTATACAGCTGTTTTCCCCACTTATACATTGTTCTCCTGTTGTCTCTCCTTGTCTTTGTCTCACCTCTCCAACCCCTCCAAAATATTTGGACTATAAGCTCCATACAACTGATTTATGTGAATGGCTCTGGTTGTTTTGTTTCTTTTTTTTTCTATTTTTGTATCTTTTATTAATAAGTGAAATTTACCCAAAGAATGTTGATTCAATTTCCTGATCATGTCCAATAACTGCACCATTCTCTGATGTATGTAAAAATATGGTATCTGATATAGTTTCCTGATATGCTATCTATGCTCTTTTAAATGGTTCCTTTATTCACTGTACTCAAATTGTTTGCTATGATTCCCTGCGGGCTCTGCGGGTTATCGTGCAAACACTATGCTAATGTAATTTTTTCTTATGTATTAATTGCTTTGCATATGCTCATCGCTCCATACTCCGGCGGTCTGTGGTGTCAGCTGGATGTGCATTGCAACTTTTTGCCCTCCCTGTGCATGACGTGCCAGCGTGGGAACATTCGGCGGGCTGATGCGGCCGTCCTGCGTCCTGTCCCCTTTCGCTGGCCGAATGTTCGGCGATTGACGGGGAGCGGGGGTCACCCTTTGTGGCTTCCGTTTTCCCGTCTCTGCTACTGATGCAGCCCCTCCTCGATGCTGCCTTGATGACGCCGTTGGATCGACGCATGCGCAGTAGCCTTCGGTCGGGCTCCCAGTCAGAGCTCCCTATTTAGGCGCCAAACGCCTTGCTAATGACGCCGTAGGAATTAGTGCTATCTAGCACTAGACATTGGATGGATGCTGTTTGCCTTCTCTCTGCTTATACAGGTATTTCAAGCTAGCCTCAATCTTTTCTAATATGGACACCGGTCTGTACTTTAAACCTCATGTGCAGCCGATCTGTCTCTAACTTTAAGGCACTAGCTGTTGTGTTTTTTTCACACACCCAGCTGGCTTACACATGCTATTTCTGTTTTTTCTCCTTTCTCTAGATTGCAATTTTTGTTAGGACTGCTTTGGAACCTATAGAAGCATTTTGCTTTGAACTGCCTGTTACCATTCAAGAAGATCTGCTTCTGTTCTTGACTAATATGTATATGTGAGAGAGGCTATTAGCATGCTATTATAGACAGTGCATGCATACTTTGCAAACCATCCATCGCCATAGAATTGCTTACCAGCAATCTGTCAACCTTATATAATAAATCCTATGTTTCATATCCATCTTTGGCCATCTATAAACCTACGGTAAGAGTCTTCATGGCTATAATTATAAATATTTTTCTAATTGCATATTTAGCAGCGTACTTTTTTCAAATAGAATCGCTGAATCTAATCTATATTTGATTAATGCTCTGGGCCCCCTTATAGAAGAGCCCAGACACTATATCAGTATTAATACTTTGTATCCAACATCTATAAACCTATATAAACCATTTAATACCTATAGTGCCTATATAAACCATACATGGTGAAATGCACACCAGATGCGTCAGCATTGGTTCACATGTTGGTTTTGTAGGAAGCTCCAATCTGCCTGCTTTGTTCCTCGTTGGATGCTGCACAGGGGATGGCTATTGCTAATGCTGTCAGCTGCTCCCCCCACCCTGCTGTGACCCCATGTATGGGTACTGCTTTGATGCATATTTTTTATCATTTTTTTATTTTTAAACTTTGTAGACTGATGTGCTGTTAATATCTTTGCTATGTATTACATTTGTCAATATACACTTCTATAGAATCAATTGCTCCTGAAGAAGCGCTATCCTAAAAAGCGCGGAACATGTCGAGCAAGCTCTTCAATTAAAGCGGACCTACACACCTGACTCACCCTTGCTATTGAAGACTCAGCCAACTCCTCAGAACCATCTAATACGCATACTGATCAATTATTGGTTTTATATTCCTTTGTATTATAATTTAAACGATGAGTCTCTCTGTAGGGTGCTAGATTCAGTTATATGTGAGGTCCTGTTACTATCATCCTGTTATGTATGATGACCTTTTGCACACGCAACTGTTTTTCTATTGCGTTTTAAAAATAAAAATATTTTGTTACCTTTTAGATTTTCTATCTATGTGCCTTCAAAGTCCAATTTTTCTATAGTTAACCTTCGTCGCAATCGCTTCTGGGTCGTTGCCACATTGTTATCGGTGTTATCGCAGCATCACCCTGCGACAACACTTTTTTCAATGCACACTGTAAATTTGATGTTTTGTAAGTGCAGTTTAGTATGTTGGCATTATATAAATTTAAGTAACACTGTAAACACTCTTTAAAAAAACAGGTTATCCGATTAGCATGGCAGGATGCGGCAGAAGCAGGAAAAATATATTTTAAAACAACTCACCACATCGAAATCCGGGAACAACACTTTGATTTTGCGCCACAATCCAGCTGTCATGTATTGTCCCCAGTAATTCACTACCCATGATCTTGTGTCAAGGTTACCCACGCAGGCAGAACCTAAGCATACATTTGTTTTGTTAAGGGCCATAGGGTGCAGATTATGCATAGCAATAAAGATTAAAGGACTCAACTACTTAATCAGCACCTAAACCAATAAAATAAGAGTATATAGGCCCAAGTATAGGGACTCAATCTATTTCTATTTCTATCAAGAAAACCCAGTCACCGTCTCACCTTACGGAGCTTGGCAGGGTCCTTTGAAGCCAAGACATGCAGTAATACTAAAGTGGGGGGGAGCAAAAGGGGGTCCACCCCTATAAAGGTAGCTTCACTTAAGGACAAACAGCAGTGTAACTGGGGTATTTAACCACTTCAATACCAGACACTTAGACACCTTCCCGCCCAAGCCAATTTTCAGCTTTCAGCGATGTCGCAATTTGAATGACAGTTGCGCGGTCATGCTACACTGTACCCAAACAAATTTTTTATCATTTTGTTCCAACAAATAGAGCTTTCTTTTGGTGGTATTTGATCACCTCTGTGATTTTTATTTTTTGCGCAACAAACAAAAAAAGACCGAAAATTTTGCAAAAAAACAAGTTTTTCTTTGTCACTGTTAATTTTTTTTTGTAAATAAGTGCGTTTTTCTTCTTCAATGACGGGCACTGATAAGGCGGCACTAATGGGCACTGATAAGGCGGCACTGATGGGCACCGATGAGGTGGCACCAATTAGGGGGCACCGATGAGGTGGCACTGATGATGGGCACTGATAGGTGGCACTGATGGGCATTGATAGGTGGCACTGGTATGCGGCACTGATGGGCACTCAGGTGGCACTGATGGGCACTCATAGGCGGCACTGACGGGTACTTATGGGTGGCACTGATGCACACATAGGTGGCACTGATAGGTGGCATGGATGGGCACTGATAGGTGGCATGCATGGGCACTGATAGGTGGCATGGATGGGCACTGATAGGTGGGCATGGGTGGGCACGGATGGGCACTGATAGGTGGCACTGATGGATGCTGAAGAGTGGCACTGATGACACTTATGGGTGGCATTGCTGGGCATCCCTTTTTTTTACTTTTTTTTCTAATTAAATATGATGTGCCAATCAGTGCCCATCTGTGGGCACTGATTGGCATATTTTTTGATTTTTTTTTTAACATGTGGATGGCCATGGGGGATGTACCTGGCCATCCACATGCTGGGGGCTTCCCTGGTGGTCCTGGGGGCTTCCCTGGTGGTCCTGGGGGCTTCCCTAGTGGTCTAGTGTGGGCATCTGAGGGGGGGCTGCGCTGATAAAACAATCAGCGCAGACCCCCCCCTGTCAGGAGAGCCGCCGATCGGCTCCCCTCTACTCGCGTCTGTCAGACGCGAGTGAGGAAAAGCCGATCAACGGCTCTTCCTGTGTACATCGTGATCAGCCGTGATTGGACACGGCTGATCACGTGGTAAAGGGCCTCCGCCGGAGGCTCTTTACCGAGATCAGTGTAGCGGTGTGTCAGACTGACACACCGCTCCACCGATCGCCGCGATGCGCGCCCCCACGGGCGCGCGGCGGCTGTTATCCTGAAGGACGTCATATGACGCCCAGTCAGGATAACGAAACCACTTCCCGGACGTCAATATGCTATTGACCGGGCGGGAAGTGGTTAAATAAAAACTTTATTCAAATTTTTTTTTCTTCAAAAAATTAAATTTCACCATCAGCACCATGGTATATAAAAATCCTCCAACCACTATTATAAAATCACACTCAACCACACTGACTGAGTCTATGGAGTCAGGCTGCACATGCTCAGTTTGGTGCGTATTGCTAGAGAGGTTTTTTTATTTTCTTGTTAGAGTGCATGTGAGCAGCACAGAGCCAATCAGCACTGTCCAGACAGAGGGTCATGGGTCTTGCAGTCTCATAGCTCAGTCAGAAAACTCCTCCTACAAGCTTTAACCAGTGCATGGCTGGACACTGATAGAAGTCACACGACTGCTCTAACTGCTGATGAGGAAAGGTATTTAGCAGTAAATATTTACTAAAATAATTGCATTTCCATGTTCATCAGGCTTCAGAGATCCCACCACAGCTACAATTTACTGCTTTAGTAAATAAGCTCCTTAAATAAGATTTTGCTGTTAAAAAGGGAACACAAAAAGTATTTTTCATAGGTTAAAATGGTCACTGCTCTTTAACCACTTATGGTCCACCCGCCTTTGTTATACATCGGTACTTTGAAGAGGAATATCGTTGTTATGGCAACAGCTAGCTACCATAACCCCAGTATCCTATTCTTCAGCGGGCGGTCCGCTTTCAGATAAAAGTGGTCTCTGCAGCATATTCGTGGCGAGATCACTTTTATCGGCTTACCGGAGCCATCTGTATCGGCAGAGGTGTTTGGGTACTTCTCCCTGTTAGGTATGGAGACGAGTGAGGGGAAGATGGCCCCCACCCGTCTCCGTATCGGTGTATAACACGCACTTTTTTCCCCTTAAAATCAGGGGAAATTCGTGGGTGTGTACTCGGCTAGGCTCGGCTCCACTCCGCTTCGCTCACAGTCCCGCCTCCTAGCCTTTACGTCCCGCCATTGGACCGGTGTTGTGTCCATAATAGGAGCCGGGCCAAGGGGTGGGACGGAGGCGTGACTGCGAGCGGAGCCGAGTAGCCGAGTACAACGTACACTCGGCTCAGTCTATGTCAGCGGCGCTCCTCTTACCTTTAGAGACAGCGGGGGACGGGCCGAGAGGAGCTAAATTTAAAAAACAAACATGCAGCAATTTTGGGCAAGGCTGCAGATGGACACTGGGGAAGGCTGCAGATGGACAATGCAAGGCTGCAGATAGACACTGTGCAAGGCTTCAGATGGACACTGGGGAAGGCTGCAGATGGACGCTGTGCAAGGCTGCATTGATGGGCATTTAAAATGTACGTTTTTTTCCTTAAACTTCCCTCCTAAAAGTTTTTTTCCTTAAACTTCCCTCCTAAACTTGGGGTGCGTGTTATACGCCGGCGCGTGTTATACGCTGATAAATACGGTAGTCACTTCCGCCCATAGCTCTTAAAGAGAATTTATATTTTTTTCAAACTCTAATTACATTTTTATTTATGATTGCATTTTAGTGTAAATATGAGATCTGAGGTCTTTTGGGGGATGTTTACATTCCTTGCAATAGGAATAAAAGTGACAAATTTTTTATTTTTTTTGTAAAAATAAAAAATAAAAGGTAAAATAAATAAAAATAAAATAAATGTTAAACACACCCCGCCCGCCGAGCTTGCGTGCAGAAGCGTACGCATACGTGAGTAGCGCCCGCTAATGAAAACGGTGCTCAAACCACACATGTGAGGTATCACCGCAATCGTTATAGCAAGAGCAATAATTCTAGCCCTAGACCTCCTCTAACTCAAAACATGCAACCTGTAGAATTTTTTAAATGTCGCCTATGGAGATTTTTAAAGCTAAAAGTTTGTCGCCATTCCACGAGCGGGCGCAATTTTGAAGCGTGACATGTTGGGTATCAATTTACTCTGCGTAACATTATCTTTCACAATATTAAAAAAATTGGGTTAACTTTACTGTTGTCTTGTTTTTTTTTTATTTAAAAAAGTGTATTTTTTCCAAAAAAGTGCGCTTGAAAGACCGCTGTGACAGAAAGTATTGCAACGACCGCCATTTTATTCTCTAGGGTGTTAGAAAAAAATATATATAATGTTTGGGAGTAATTTTCTAGCAAAAAAAACAGTTTTTTATCTTGTAAACACCAAATCTCTGAAAGAGGCTCAGTCCTTAAGTGGTTAAAAACTGTTCTTTTTTTTCTGCAACCAATTTTATGGGGTTGATTTACCAAAGGAGTACAAAATGTTTAATTAACTTAGTAAAAAAGTAAAGCTGTGTTCTGTTCTATCATCCAATCAGGTACAAACACAAGTTCTATTTTTTTTTAATCCTTTGCATGCGACTGTAACTATAGTAATGTAACATTCTTTGGCAAAGTGAACATTCTCTGTTCCTTTACTAAATCAACCGTATGAATGTGATGAACGGGAGGCAAATATACAGATGCTTTGCTTGTGTTTAATTCCTCTCAAAGTATCTGGATGTCAGTTACTTTACCTGTGCTTGCTTTCTGCGCTGTCAGAACTGAGTTCACAAAGTTAAAGACATCAGTGGGGTTTTTAGGATTTTTAACACCAATTAAAGGTCGCATGCTGCACAATAAAAAGAAAAAAAAAAGCGTTATCTTGGGTTTACTGGAAATTTGAAAGCATACTACCTCTCGTCCTTTTTCTAACACAGAGACCAATGGACACCAATTGCATGAGATGGACAAGAACCATTTGCCAATGGTTGGAGGACATTGATGGTCAGGTGCTAGCTTACAAGCACTGAAAGAAACCAACTAACATACATCAACAGATGAATAGATACACATAACTCTTAGACAACCCCCCCAAAATTATAATAATCCCTTCCATTAACCAAAGCAAGCTACTTCCACCTTAACCATCCCTGAGAAAGGTGGAAGTGGACATAAAGTATGCCTTGATCTTCAAAGTATTGTTTACACCAACAATATAATCTACAGAAAGTGTCACAGTCAGATCAGAGCAAGGGTTCAACTCAGGGGAATAGGAACCTTCAATTTAGTGGGCAAACATAACCAAATGGCCATTTACGGTAGGTAGAGATTTCTTTAAAAATTGTGCCATTGGGGTGTAGTTATAAGCATACATGAAATGTTGTCGCACATCTAGACATGTACGGAGTTGGAAGGAAATGTAAGCCCAGGGCATACATGACAGGGTGGAAGGAACTACCAGACTGCAATAGGTTAAAGAGGGGTTGGGACTGTTCAGAGGAAATAAACTGGCCCTTACCTGATTGGAGGAGTTTAGTGCAGGATAGAGAGGAGCTGGATAATTAGTGAAGGGAGGAAGGAGAAGGCATCAGTTGCAGGTGGAAAGTCGGTGGTGGAACGTCCCACCCTCCCGCCCTAGTGGAGAAGTTTGGAGGTACTTCATGCAAAAGGTGTGGCGATTGGGGTCCTTGACGAGGGTTACAAAAAAGAGGTATTTGATAAAACGGTGGGAACCGTCTCAGGGATAGAGTCCTACTGGTTTGTCTAGTTCAGTCTAGACTACCGGGTAGTAAGGTGGTAGGGGTCTGTGGTTAGTTAGTAAGTTCCCGAGGCGGTATTGCGGCTGGGGACAGAATCTAACTTAGAGGGATCACAGATTCCAAAAGTTTGGAAGATGGTGTCGTCAAGGATCTGCAATCATTTATTCATATTAGAGCTGGAGCATTTAAGAAGGTTTATGTTTAAATATGTTTTGAGTTAATAAAAGGCCAAGCGGCCATTTAAATCCAACACAGTGTCAGTGTCATTACTGGGGAGAAAAGGGGGGGTGTTTGCAGGTACATAATTGAGTTATCTGAACTACCCTAGTCATGCAGCATTTCTCATCATTCGGTCCCATGACATTTCAGAGCTTCAAAGTAAGCTGGTAATCCCAGGTCCTAAAGGGGAGCAAGTAGCTATATAATGCCCATCATGTGGTACAGACTGCAGGTCCTACTCTGTGAATTATCTCAACTCAGGGCCACCAGCCTTACGTTTCTCACTTGTAGCCTATTCTTCACATAGCTTACCTATAGCTACAGCAGCCACTATAGCTATGGGGTCTGGGGACACAGCATGTTGTTAGGGTTTGTAAAGAAGCTCATCTATACACAGTGAACAGGACAATGATAAATATGGTCACTAGGGTTGCGCCAATACCATTCTGTTACCGGAGAGTACGAGTACCGATACTTTCAATCAAGTACTCGCCAATACCTGAAACCAACACCTTTGCAGTGGGATTTAATGCCATACAAAATAAATGGGCTAAAATTGCACTGCAAAAAATCACATGCGATTTGAGCAGGAATGCGGTGTGATTCCTGTCTGGATCGCATGCGGTTTCCCGCACTGCTCCTGTGTAAACCCAGGCTGAAGTCGCTATGAAAAGCCTGGGTTCACACAGGAGCAGTGGGGGAAACCATATGTGATTCAGACAGGAATCACACCACATTCCTGTTTAAATCACATGCAATTCTTTGCAGTGCGATTTGACCCCATTTATTTTGTATGGGCTCTAATCGCACCTCAAAGGTATGGGTTTCAGGTATCTGAGCATTTTCAGTACAAGTACTGGTCAGCATCGGCACCAATACCAATACCCAATAAGGTTGCATTATAGGCTTATGCACCACCTAGAAACAGAAATATAAGGGAGGGGGACTTATCAAATGTTTGCTATAGGGTGTATAATAATAATAATAATAATAATAATATTAATAACAGTTTTATGTCACTTTTTTCTATAGATATGAAAAAAAAATTGAATCTTACATTGCAGCCAGGGAGTCACAGCCTATATCTGTTGGAATGAAGCTGAGGGACCTGGCATCAAGGGATGAGCTGAACATCTGGAGCTTATTTTCCATAAAGTCACTGTAATTGGCCGCAGTGAAGGAAGAAAAATATGATTCAGCTTTGCACACGATTTGTCCAAAGAAGCGTTTAATAGCTGAATTATTGATTTCAGTGATTCCATTCTATGATATAAAAAGACACATTCGTCAAATCAACTGATTATTTTTTATGGTACTGCATTTATAATCTTGGTGTTTTTTTGTTTTTTGTTTTTTCCGTGCTTCCACAATTTGGGCAAAAACAGCAAGTTGTACAAGGATTTAGTGAGTGATAAAAAAAAAAGGTGTGGATTTCCCAATGGAATCAAGAATACGCTTTAGCTGTGGAAAAGTTATCACAGTTACGAATGATGCCATGCAAGGCACTATGGGCAGAGTGATTAGTGTGCACCTGGATCATAATTTTCAAAGTTTATCTAAAGCCATTTATTTTTAATAGAGTGAGTTTTTATTGCTCTTAGGCTCTTAATTTGTGTCCAGTGTTGCCAGTAAAAATCAGGGCTTTTTGGTGGAGTATTGACAGGCACCTCTGCCAAAAGACACTGGTTGAGATGGGCAGGTGCCAGCCGCGAAAGGAGCAGTGGGCTGCATTTGCCAATACTGCTCCTCTAGTCCTGGCTGCAGCCCTGTCACGGCAGAGTGATCTGGCCTCTGCCTCTCCCCACCAACACAGCTTCACTTTCCCTGGGGCTGATGCCGCGTTCTGGGAGTCTGGCACCTGGGCCCCCGCCATCGGCTTCCTCATTTCCTCCCCCAGCCCCACTGTGACAGTGTCCAATCCCTTCACAGCAAGTGCCCCATGCCACCCTGTGCCCACAATGCCAGGCTGCGTCTAGGGAGGAGGAGGGGGAGAGCCAGACTGGTATGTTGCCTGTAGCCACAATCACATTCAAGCTTTAAGCTCCCGACTGTTGCCTGACTTGTGACTGTGAGAAACACTTTCATGAATTGAATATTGTGTTATTAAATTAGCTTATGCAATTTCTCAGCATGAACTTTTGGTTATGACTTCTCTGTGTGTATAGTACCCAGAATCAGTAATAAAAACAGCAAGTGTAAATCATCTCACCAATACCTCACTGTTTACAGGAGAGCTACAGTGGAACATGATGGGTGAGCTTAAGAGGGTAAATTTTTGGGGTACAGGTGTATGTCTGGACAAAATATTTAAAAAAACATGTTCAACATATCTCTGAAATACATGTACCTATGCTTTATTCCATAATTCCACTTTACATCATGGTCCATCGTGTTTCCCTTTACATCAGGGTCCATGGAGTTCTTCCTAATGCCCCGTACACACGGTCGGAAATTCAGACGGACAATATCCGATCGGACCATGTTGTCGGAAAATCCAACCGTGTGGGGGCTCCATCTGACTTTTCCGACAGAAAAAATTTGAGATCCTGCTCTCAAATTTTCCGACAACAAAATCCGATCGGACTTTTTCCGAATGTGTGTAGAGAATTCCGACAGACAAAGTGCCACACATGCTCAGATCAAATTACAAGACCAAAGCTATTGGCTACTAGCCTCTACTTAATTCCGTCGTACGCAACGAACGTCACCACATTCACAATGATTGGATTTTCCGACAACTTTGTCCGACCGTGTGTATGCAACACCAGTGTCGGACAAAATCCGTCTGAAAAATTTCGACAGATTTTGTGGTCGGAATTTCCGACCGTGTGTACGGGGCATTACACTGTAAGGGAGAACCCTGTGGACTGTGATGTAATGGGGAACCTATGTGGACTCAGATATAAGGGTGAACTTTGTAGACTGTGATGTAAAGGGGAACTTGTGGACTCAGATATAAGGGAAAACTTTGTGGACTGTGATGTAAAGGAGAACTTTGGAGTCTGATGTAACATGGAAGTCTGTGGACAGTGATGTAAAGGGGGGCTCTGTTGACCCTTGTGTAAAGGGGGGGTTTCTGGTAACCAGAGGCACCCTTACATCAGAGTTTTACTTTACACCAGAGTCCCATACATTCCACAATACATCAGAGTCCTCATAGTTCTACTTTACAGTACATCAGAGTCCACAGTGTTCCCCTTTACATCAGGGTTTGCAGAGTTCCCCCTTGCACTGTAAAGGGGAACTCTGCAGACTCTGATGTAAGGCTGGATTTACACCTATGCATTTTTTGTGCTTTTTTGCATTTTGCAGATTTGCCCTACAGATCGTGTTCCATAGGAAACCATGTTAAATGGACTGTAATGCAAATCTGCAAAATGCAAAAAGCACTAAAACTGCATAGGTGTGAATCCAGCCTAAGAGGGAACTGTGTGCTGGGCTATATTAACCTGACCTTTATGTAAAAGGAGAAAACATTGCTAATCACACTGGTTACATGCTTGTAGCTTAAATGTCGGTATTTGCACTGAAAACTGTAATTTTGTCAAGTATTATAAGTGTCAGTAAAAAAAAATGTGTCGGTCAGTAAATTTCATGTATTGCAGCAGTAAATAATTGGAGCTGTAAGTAAATTCTTGGCGTACTGTCAGTAAATTTCACTTTGGGAGATTGGTATTTGGTAACACTGTTTGTGTCCCTGGTGTGAAGAGACTTTCTCTTGCTACTGTTTTTGTCCATGGAACAAGTAGTAAAAGGAAATTTCCCTAGATGTAAAAAAAAAAAAAAGAAGCCTGACAGGTTTCATTCTCTTCTATATCCAAAACTTAAGAAAAAAAACTGGGTTTAGATATACTTGGAGAATATGGAAAGTGCATTGAGATGGTATTGTTGCATCATTTACAGAATGTTTAAAAAAATCTATTACAATTCATTTACAAAATTGCAGTATTAAGAAAATAGGTTTACCTCCAAAAAAGGAAAGACTTCTACATGGTAAAAAATATGAAAATATAGAATGGGCTCTCTCAGGAACTAGTTCTAGCCAGCACAATTGATTGTTTAACCACTTGCTTACTGGGCACTTAATCCCCCCTCCTGCTCAGACCAATTTTCAGCTTTCGGCGCTGACGCACTTTGAATGACAATTGTGCGGTCATACAACACTGTACCCAAATTAAATTTTTATCATTTTTTTCCCACAAATAGAGCCTTCTTTTGATGGCATTTAATCACAGCTGGGGTTTTTATTGTTTGCTAAACAAACAAAAAAATATGGAAAATTTTGAAAAAAAAAAAAAAATCATGTTTAATAGTTGGTTATAAAATTTTGCAAACAGGTAATTTTTCTGGTTAATTGATATGCGCTGATGAGGCGGCACTGGTGGGCACTGATAGGCTGCACTGGTGGGCACTGATAGGCTGCACTGATGGGCACAGATAAGGTGGCACTGATGGGGACAGATAAGTCAGTACTGATGGGCACAGATAAGATGGCAATGATGGGTCCTGATGGGTGGCACGGATGGGTGGCACAGATGGGTGGCACAGATGGGTGGCACAGATGGGTGGCACGAATGGGCACTGAAAGATGGCACTGATAGATGGCACTGATAGTTGGCACTGATGGGCACTGATAGTTGGCACTGATGGGCACAGATAAGTCGGTACTGATGGGCACAGATAAGATGGCAATGATGGGTCTTGATGGGTGGTACAGATCGGTGGCACGGATGGGCACTGATAGATGGCACTGATAGATGGCACTGATGGGCACAGATAAGGTGGCACTGATGGGGTAGATAAGTTGGTACTGATGGGCACAGATAAGATGGCACTGATGGGTCCTGATGGGTGGCACGGATGGGTGGCACAGATGGGTGGCATGGATGGGCACTGATAGATGGCACTAATAGATGGCACTGATGGGCACTTGAAGGTGACACTGATGGGCACTGGTAGGTGACACTGATGTGCAGCACTGTTCAGGCACTTATGGGCACTGACAGGTGGCACTGACAGGTGGCACTGTGGGCACTGACAGGTGGAGCTGGTGGACACTGACAGGTGGAGCTGGTGGGCACTGGTAGGGAGCACTTGTATAGGGCACAGGTGGGCACCATGGACCCGGGGCACATCGCAGTGATCGGGACTAATGTCCCTCTCACTGCCGCCGGTGATCGGCTTTTTTTTTTCTCCTTGCGCTGTCAGACGATTACCGGCTCTGTTGATATCACATGATCAGCGGTCATTGGCTAACAGCTGATCACGTGGTAAGGGGGTCGGGATCGATCCCTTACTCGGATCTGTGATCCAGCAAGTCTCACAGATGAAGATGCAAATTAAGGACTCTGAACGGCCGCACTCCAAGAAAAATTCAAAAGCCTTTATTGGAAAAATATGGAATCACACAAAAATAGGTCACAGCAAAGCAAGAAAATAGCTAATGCATTTCACACTACCAAGAGTGCTTACTCATAGCTGGTAGTGTGAAATGCATTAGCCATTTTCTTGCTTTGCTGTGACCTATTTTTGTGTGATTCCATATTTTACCAATAAAGGCTTTTGAAATTTTCTTGGAGTGCGGCCGTTCAGAGTCCTTAATTTGCATCTTCATCAGCTTGTGCCGTGCCTGCACCTGGGTTCTCTAACCATAGGAACAGCTGTGGGATTGAGTTTGGGTGGATCATCCTGGAGCGGTGGATCTCTCCATACTACTGAATCGCTGATCACAGAGCGTGCCGCGTGCGCCCTTCAGGGGGCGCGCAGGCCGCTCGTGCACGGAACGACGTCATAGGACGTAGTCCCGGCAATATAGATCCACGCTGTAGCCGTCATTCGGCTATAGTGCGGATCTCAGGTGGTTAAAAAATAAATAAAAATTGGATGCGTTATTAGATGCACAATATTACTGGTTATAAACATTTGTACATTGGACCATGCTTTACAATGTATTTTTTGCCTTCCTCTGGATCAACTATGAGTAAAGGGTTCTGTATAGGAATGTTTTCAACTTATTTATTATTTCTTTCCCTAACTTGATAGACTAATGTCTTTTTTTCCTTGTTCAAATATTTTATTGACAAAAAGGAAATGTACAGACAATAGTCCGATAGATACATAAACATGATATAACTTAGAAAGCCAGAGCATGAAATCAACCAGACAAAATCAAGAAGGGAATAGAACATTTGGTGTAGAAGGGCTATCCTCCCAACAGGCATAGAAGGGTAGGTAAACGCCAGGAATTTCCGCCAACAAATGTTTGAGAGCAGGCTCTCAAATTCAGATCGTGTTTACACAAGTCCGACACACAAAAGTCCACACATGCTCGGAATCAAGCAGAAGAGTCGCACTGGCTATTGAACCTTATTTTTCTCGGCTCGTTGTACATGTTGTACGTCACCACGTTCTTGACGTTCGGAATTTTCGACAACATTTGTGTGACCGTGAGTATGCAAGACAAGTTTGAGCCAACATCCTTCGGAAAAAAATCCATGGTTTTGTTGTCGGAAAATCCTATCGTGTGTACAGGGCATAAGGGTACTGGGAGACTGTAGTTTGGGTGGATATTGAAGGCATGCCAAAAGGCAGGCCTAGCAGGAGGCAATGAGGAGGCTGCGGGTATAATTAGAGGAGGGGGTGGGAAGGACATGAGAAAAGAGAGCGAGGGGAATAAAGAAAATGGGTAGTGGGATAGAACAGGGGGGGGGGTAGAGAAGAGGAATGAGGGCGAAGGTAGGTGGAAGGGAGAAAAAAAGGGGGGGGTGAGGGAGGGATCCCCTTGGGGATTAAAGAATGGTGACAGATCGAAGAGCAGAGTAGGCAATGTATGTGTTGTGGAGCGATGGGAGTATGGGAGTAGTAGGGTTTCCTCCAAACCAGGGGATAGGTAGTGGATTCCAAAGCTTCTCGAATTTGTGCACTTTGTCCAGACTTAGTATTTTTTTCAACCCAACTATTTAACTATGTAACAAACTTGCGAAATCATATTTATATTATATTTCAACAAAGGGGTATTAAAAACAGAAGGGCTAAGCAATAGTAATGTGCTAAACAGATAAAGAAAAAGAAATGGAAAGTGAATATAGAAAGTAAAAAAATAAAAGGATAAAATGAGAGAAGATGCAGAAGGTAAAAAAAAAAAAAATACCATTTTGGCTGCTGCATTGAAAGAATCCATGAAGAGACCAATAGTTTTGCTGTCCATTGCTGACAAGATAGTATTCATCTTGTACTGGTCTGACAATACATTTTTGTTGGCCACAAATGAACCCAGCTGCTTCGGAGTAAGATTTGACACTGCGTCCATCTGCCAAAGTCAAAAGAACCAATGTCATTAGAGCACAGGACATAAACAATGGTGTGTAACTGGTGGGTTATCATTTATAAAAAAAATATGCATACTGTTTTCCTGACTAAATGTTGATTTCCAAGTGCACGTCATATGAGCATAACCTGGAAACTGTAATACTGGCCCATCCCTGTACTGCTTATAAAACACGGGGGAATTGGAGTAAAAATTCCAACATTGAAGATATTGTTTCATTTGGTGTTGGTGTCCCAAGGTGATAATTCGTAGATGGCTGTCCATTGTACATAGACCAGCTGTCACACAGTGCTTCCTAAATTGTTTACACTATACAGCAAACGGAAGACACATATTTAAAAAAAAATTCTGATCCAGGGTATATTGCCTGGATTTGGATGCATTATTCTATGCCTAGTTATCTACTGTGTATCAATCCGCCCATGGACTTAGCTTGCCTTCCAGACCACATCCATCCAACCATTCCTTATCATCATTCTTACCAGAACCACATAAAAGATGTAAATTAAAGCACAACGACAGTGAAAATTCTTACATTTTGGTGAAGTGGTGAAGAGTCCGTTTAAATGTCTAGTTTTTATTGATACCTGAGTCCTCCTTGGGGGAATTTGTGCTCACTTCCTGTCCTTGTAACATCAGCACAAGAAATAAAGGGGCATGGCTATCACTGGGACAAGTAGACACAGTGTGCAATAAAAACCTGACAGATGTTCTAAAAACATTGCTCATTCTACTAAATGACTGTGCTTTTGCTGCTGTCTCTGTTGAAATTCTATCCGTTCCTCTCCTGGTATTTTCATTAAAGAAGTATAGCCAAAGCTTTTTTGGTTGTACTTCCCCTATGGATCACAGAAGTGAGGTTTGTTTAGGTGAACAAAACGAAAAGAACAGAGAGATGCAACACACATCCGATGGAGAGGCTCTAATCAGTGCCTGAAAAAGTTCTGGTTGGGTTTTGGCTTAGAGATACTTACCCAGTCCAACCAGCTGGGACATGTACTTCAGGCTAGTGTGGATGTCTTCTGTAGACCCAGAAGGCAATGCATGTGTTTACTGTGGGCCCTAGCAGACACTCTTGCCTGAGACAAGCTAAAGTTAAAGTCTAATTTGGATTATTGTGTGACGGCCTATCATAACAGTAAGCAACAATTGTGCCAGCAGGTCTGCTATTCCCGAAAACAATCACAGTTGCAATTAGGGTGAATATTGAGGCGGACATGTCACTCTTCATATTCTGAACTACCAGGGTCACAAAGGTTCCTAACTGACTGCCATCCTGTGTGCCATTTTATTTTTTTACATTTGGGGAAGACTTACAATTTCTGTAAGGCTTTTATTTCTGTTTGTTACCCCACTGAGGAGAAGTTTGCTCACTTCCTGTCCCTGAGATTCTGATGGAAGAAATAGGGGTGGTGTAACTGTCACAGAGACAAGAAGACACGGTCAGTAATAAAAAGATTCTCAGCAGTTCATCCTTTCCACATTATGCAAAAAATATTTTAAAGTTTTTGTCTGCATCCTCGTTGGAGAGATTTCCCATTGCTTCTTGTCTTGAGAGTAGGTGAAGGGAAATCTCCCCAAAAGTGGCACAGATAGCAATAAAAACCAGACAGAAATTGTAACTCCTCTCGGTCCCAACACCTTTCTTTTTTTTTTTTCAAAACTAGATAAATAGTTTTGGCTGGAATTAGGCTTTTAAGACATGAACTTCAACACATGTACTTACCACAGTGAAGCCTGGGTTTATAGCAAAAATATCAGCCAAGGGGGCTGCTACACGCAGTGCACCATAATTGCTAATAAGCCAAATGCCGCTGTTGCCTGAGGTAGGGCATGCAGATCCTATTAAAAAAAAGAAAGACAAATAATCTACTTTGAAAATATATTTTAGTTTTAGCACGGTGTATAGCTTAAATATACTTCCTGAGGACTCTAGCAGTGAGGTTTATGAACTAAAGGTACAAGCTCTGCAAATCTAACATGAGAACTATAAGGGCCTTTGTCAACAGTCCTTTGTTTTTGTCAGATGGGTTTTCCATTCCCATATAAGTCTGTGAGAATGCAAAACTGTCTTGATGCGGGCCAAAGGGTAGCAAAATGCACCTGTCAGTTAATTCTGAATCAAAACTTATGTAATTGACAAAGGCCCAATGCCTATTGACACAGGTCCAAAGGGAAGGATTGACTATTTATATGATACATGAAGTAATCTGTAAGGGGGGGTGGACTGGTGTTCTATCATGTCCTCCATGGTTCCCTCACTTGTTGGGCATCAAGCAAGGGTCACATGAGAGGTTTCCCCTTGGGGTGGATTCTTGGACTATGCCAGGCATTGAATGGGATCACTAACCCTTGCACTGGGTAATATTTCGCCTGAGGGCATACTCAAAGCCTGGGGACCAGGCAGGAGCCGTCGTCATGTGAACAGTCAAACATTAAGGTGGTCTCCCAACTCCATGATGAGCTACATGTGTGCAGTATTTGTGATGTGGAGTTCCTACTTGGAACGTTTCATGTTCTACACACTGTTCTGATGTATATGGTGCATTTGAAGGGACAGGCAGAGCCACTGCCCTCTCCACCAGTCAGCATGCCTCTGTTACCTCACTCCCAGCAACAGAATGGGGTCACACAGCACATAGCACAGAGTTCATACTGTATGTGCTCTCAGTTAACTCTTCTTTTCCATACCAAGTAGCAAGGGCTAGATCTCTGTAACGCTAGTTCACTACCAGTAAATGATGGAGAGCTAGGGGGGGGAGTCCAAGTACCTACACCTCGATACCGGAGGACCTGTCACCACATACCACTTACTGTGGTTACAGATCCAAGTTCTTTAATAGTATGCCTAGACCTCACATGCGCCCCTCAGACCAGGCTCAGAGCAGTAGAATTATTATTTACTGTAAACTTGGCAACATTTATAGCATGTAACAACATTCCGTTCCTAACTGAACTGTGGCTGCTCCAGGTTACCTGCATGGGTGAAGTCTCTTAGAGGAAAGTCCAAACTTGGTGGTGCTCTAACAGAGTAGTCAATGTTGCAGGGTTCTTTAGATCAATTGGCATTCCAGAGCAGGCCATAGGTCCCAGCAAATCTTTAGTGTACATTCCCCATGCTTTTCCCCAGAGCCCCCCTAGGATCCGGACCGCTTCCCTTTTATAGTACACGGAAGGGAGGCTGGACCCCAGTGAAAGCCTGCAAACTTACAGGTGAAAGGCGACAAAAACATTAACCCCTTCCTCCTGACCTGGGCAGCTGGATGCTAACTACACATACAGTAGGCAACCTGCCTACAAATCTGACATTGAAAGACTGAAAATCTATAATGTGAGAAGACAGAACCTGAACACTTTTCAATATATTTTATCAGGTGTCTTCTAGAGATCAGTGGGTCAGTGCATCCAGGAAAAGCTCACCTATAACTAGGAATAAGTCACATTAACTATTTTACGTTTTTCAGTAGGTTTTGGCAAACTTTTGCCATGTTGGCAAAATACATTGGACTCTAATGCCGTGTACACATGACCGGACTTTTCGACAGCAAAGGTCCGACGGGAGGAATCCGATGGACAATTCGATTGTGTGTGGGCTCCATCGGACCTTTGCTGTCCAAAAATCTGCCGGACTTTAGAAATAGAACATGTTTCAAACTTTTCGACCGGGACTCCGCCGGACCCAGTTCCTATCGAGAAATCTGTTCATGTGTATACTAGTCCGACGGACAAAAACCGACACTAGAGCAGCTATTGGCTACTCGCTATGAACTTCCTTATTCTAGTTTGGTCGTACGTCATCACGTTCGAATCCGTCGGCCTTTGGTGTTATTGTGTGTGGCCAAGTCCGTTTATTCGGAAAGTCCATCGGAACTCCGCCGAAAGTCCGTCGGGAAGACCGTCGGACCGAGTCCGTCGAAAAGTCCGGTTGTGTGTACGCGGCATTAGGGTTTCAGTGGTTTTAGAGGGGATTAAGTGGCTGACGAGGACTACTTTCAACTATTCTGGACCCCTCCTAAAAAGCATCTCATTAGCCTCCTTATTTTTATGCTGATTATTCTCAGAAGAAAAACTGACAAAAAAAAGTCAAATATAACATTTACATTGCCAGAACAAAAATACTTATCAGATTCAAAAAAAGGCTAAAAATGCAAAAAAATAAAAAAAAAACAGTACATGACTTAAATGACCCTAAATACATACCAATCAACAATCCCCCTTTCTCAAATTAGCACAATCTCTTATTAAAAAGGTATAAAAAAAATGTAATTATTAATTCACGCAAATTACACCTAACCAGCTCAGTTCCACAGAACATTAACTTCATTGGTCCACTCTACCTTACCCATAACTAAAATATCAGCTTTGAACGGACTGACCCCTAAAAATTAAACATTAAAAACATTAAAATTTAGAGGGCAACTTGCTTTTAAACAAGGACATTAAAGGGACAACCCATGTATAAATGTGATCTCTTACCAGTTAATTCTTTTTGTTTTGTGAGGTATGAATTGGCCTTTAAATATAGTGCAGCTTGTACGTCATCTTGCAATTCATTGTAGGAACGGCTAAACCCAAAAATTCTGCACATTGAGAGAAAAGAAAAACAATCAAAGTTTTCATCACACAGTTAACAAGTTATAAAGTATACTTATCTGCTAGATCAAGCAGAGCTTTTATGATGCCTGTAGGCAGGACAGCAGTCATGTGTTCTATACTTGAAGCACAAAGTCTCTCCCTATATCTACCATTCTTTGCATGCATACTCCCTACAGACTGCAGTAGGAGTGGAGAAAATACAGGGATTATTTTCCCTAGGCATTCAGGTGTTTAATCTGGTGTCCGAAACCATGCCAGGGTCAAAAACAGAAGGGAACACAACCCATGAACAGGTCCAACCTTGTATCATGTAGGCTCCCATTTTGTTTTTTCTGAAAGAGCTTGTTCCTTGACTGCCTCTGACTCCACTTGGTCACAGACCCTTAACAAGTAAACATTACATTTACAGCACCCAATGTGCATGCTTTTTAAGATGTATGCAGCTAAATCACTGTGTAAAAGCCAAACAAGCATTTTCAGAAGAATAAATCTAAAATCTTTAATTTGTGAACATGACTTTTAACATATTTGCTTTTGCCATGTTTTTGTTAAAATAAAGAGAATTGTAGTTTGGCCACTAGAGGGAGCTCTCATGATCTCTGCTTGCCTCTGCAAATATATCAGCCACACAGGGAATGCATTGTTTTCAGTGAGCTGACATGTGGGTGGGACCTACTCGCCCAGAAGATGGGGGAGTCTCCGTGAATGTGCTCACTAGTGGCGGCCCCTAATGCAGGGCGCAGGGGTGCCACCCCCTAATCTACATGCAGGGAGCCAGACGCATGGATTCCAATGCCTGAGGCTCTAATAGGCTTCAAAAAAGGGAGTCGCATACTAGCGCATTATGAAATACTTACCTTAGAACGAAGCTGTTGTAGCGGTGCCCACACACCGCTGACACGGCCGCCATCTTTTCTTGGAGTTTCTTCCAGGTTCGCAGGCTCTGTCGCTGTGATCGGTCGAAGCTGCGATGACCTCACTCCTGCGCATGTGCGCGGGAGCCACCGGTCACGGCCCTGTCATCTGAAGAAATGGCACGGGTGGCCGTTTCTTCAGAGCGCATGCGCTGAAGACATCATCGGTGCAGTATACAATAAATATCTCCTGAACGGCGCACATTTAGGAGATATTTACAGTACCTATAGGTAAGCCTTATTCCAGGCTTACCTATAGGTACAAAGTATACACAGAGGTTTACAACCTCTTTAACCCCTTCATGCCGCCCGTACACAAATTTGCGTTCATGGCTTGAAGGGGTTATGCCGGGATGATGCCTGCAGCTGCAGGCATTACCCGGTAACGTTTGTTAGAGTGGGCAGTTGGCACTTTAGTGATAACAACCGTTGAGGATAAAACCCCCTCCCGTCACCTTCCGCCACTCTTCCCAGGCCTTCCGTCCCACCGGGAGACCCGAGCCACCAGCTGGCGCATACGACCCGTACGGAGCCGGATTTGTCTCTGATCGGGTCTCTGATGTAAAATCCAGGAAGAGACGTCACGACGTCAGTTCCAGTTTACTCGCCTGCCAATGCCAAGGATTTTGAAAAAATTATAGTATTGAGAATCGCAGTTTTTGGCGATCTGAATACTTTTAAGTGCAAAGGAGGGATTTGGATTCTTTTAGACCCCCGATCCCTCCATAAAGAGTACCTGTCACCACCTATTACTGTCAGGGATTTTTACATTCCTTGTGACATCAATAAAAGTGATCAGATTTTTATTTATTTTTAAAGGTAAAAAAAAGAAATAAAAAAAATTATTAATAAAATTTTTTTTTTTTTAAAGCGCCCCTGTCCGTGCGTGCTTGCACAGTAAACAAACCACATACGTAAGTCGCGCCCGCAAATGTAAATGGTGTTCAAACCACACATGTGAGGTGTTGCCACAATCGTTTGAGTGAGAGCAATAATTCTAGCACTAGACCTCCTCTGTAACTTTAATCTGGTAACCGTTAATTTTTTTTAAAGTGTTGCCTATGGAGATTTTTAGGTACCGTCGTTTGCTGCTATTCCACGAGTGCTCAATTTCAAAGCATGACATGTTACATATCTATTTACTTGGCGTTACATCATCTTTCACATTATACAAAAAAATTGGGCTAACTTTACTCTTTATTTTTTTTTTAATTTACGAAAGTTACTTTTCCCCTCAAAAAATATGTTTGAAAGACGGCTGCGCAAATACCGTGTGACATAAAATATTGCAATGATCACCATTTTTTTCCCTAGGGTCTCTGCTAAAAAAATAGATATAATGTTAGGGGATTCTAAGTAATTTTCTAGCAAAAAATATGGATTTTAACTTGTAAGCAACAAATGTCAGAAATAGGCTTAGGCGTGAAAGGGTAAATATCACTTTAAGGGCTCATTCACACCATACCTGCATGAAAATTAATGGGAACTGATGGGAAAAAAACGCGCAGATTTCACTTGCAGAGACATTCGTTTACTTCAGTTTACCTCAGTTTTCATCCACGTCAGTCATGTGCCCTGTTCACACCAATGTTGATGTCATGTCAGCATATACGTTGCAGATTCCTGAGCAGAAAAAATTTGCACGTTGTGGTGTGAACAGGGCACATAGAGAACCATGTTTTTTTTTTGAGCCCTTGAAGATTGAAGAATGAGTGCAGAAAAACGAATGTTGCCTCTCGGCAAGTGGGCCTTGACGTTGAGCGGCCCTATGTAAAACACTTACCGCGCTGACAGCGTGCTCCCGGTATGGTAGCCGGCAGTTACGATGAAAGCTCCCGATGCATAATAGCGATCTGGAGCTTTCTGATCATGTGACCACTGTGACAGCCAATCCCAGTAGTCACATGACCCAAATGCTCGCCTCGGGAGGGGGGGAGGTTAAATAGACTCAGGCATCTACTCTTATTTTGTACAATTTTTTACTGGATAAATTAAAGTTGGATTCTGATTGGTTGTTATGGGCCACAATCAGAATTCTCATTTAAACATGTAATAAGTAAGGACTGTTGAGGCATGTTTATTACTCATTACTTACACAGACTGGTAAGACATGCAGTCAATGGTTTCAGGTATCTGTTGAACCTGGTTCGCTTGGAGGGATGGGAGGAACTTGCTCATTAAGGCAGGGCCCGAGCCAGGGCCAGAGCCAAAATAATCATTCCACTGGCTAGTGCTGAAAGAAGTAAATTGTGGTGAGACATTGGAGAAGATGGTCCTGGAAATCACCCCTGAAATTAATCTATATGGAATGGACACAGTTGCTTTCTGTAGGAGAGAAGAAGGAGAGATGAGATTATACAATATATGGAAAACATTCTGCACAATTGAAGGCTTAAATGAAGTACCTCTAGAAAAAGAGCTACTTACACACTTACATTTATTTATGTTTTACCGGTCAAAGCAATGTATTTCTGTCAATCTGGTCCTGAGATATATGTACAGCCCTGACAGATTGGTGACAAATGTGTCTACTTGCTGAGCTACTCCAACCAAATATATGTTTTGATTTGGGTTAAAGCCAGGGCTGGTGCAAGGATTTTTGACACCCTAGGTGAAACCATTACACTGACCTACCATACCCCTACACTGACCTACCTGACACCTACACTGACCTGAAACATCCAAAAAGAGAAGGAGGGCGCACCGACGTGCATTACCAAATATAACATTTATTTATTTATAAAATATAACAAGAATAATACTCACAAACAAGCTTTAAAACAAGGCTTATCAATATTCCAGCAATTACGAACAGTATCTTGCGTTACGAGGGAGAACCCTCTTCTTCAGAGCCACAGCAATGGCCATTGCTGTGGCTCTGAAGAAGAGGGTTCTCCCTCGTAATGCATAAGTCGTTTGTGATGCCATCTGGTTCCTCCAAATATCTGGTCCAGGTTGCAGGCGTCTAGAGATACTGTTCCTAATTGCTGGAGTATTGATAAGCCTTGTTTTAAAGCTTGTTTGTGAGTATTATTCTTGATATATTTTATAAATAAATGTTATATTTGGTAATGCACAAGGTCGTGGGCCCTCTTTCTCTTTTTGTACGTTTCAGTTCTAAGGATACCCATTGTTCTGAGGAGGGCAGCAAGACCTGCGACATTCCATATATTTTTTTCAAAAGGGTTGGCTACACCACCTACTCATTTAAACAAGCTCCTGAGCGCAGGAGATTGTATTGTGATGTTTGGACCTACACTGACCTACCTGACCATTACACTGACCTACCTGACCACTACACTGACCTACCTGACCACTACACTGACCTACCTGACCATTACACTGACCTACTAGATCACTACACTGACCTACCAGACCACTACACTGACCTACATACACTGTCCTACCTAACCCCTACACTGAATGAATGAATGAATGAATGACTTGTATAGCGCTATCTATGCGAACTGAATCGCCTCAGGGCGCTTTTTGCCACTGGTGTCCATCTGTGGTATAGTGCGGTCCTTGCCCTGTGGGGTCCTGACACACTTACAAACACATACACATACAACATACACATATTTGGCCAATTTTATCGACAGGATCTAATTAACCTACCAGCATGTCTTTGGATTGTGGGAGGAAACCGGAGTACCCGGAGGAAACCCACGCAGGCACAGGGAGAACATGCAAACTCCAGGCAGAAGGTGTCGTGGTCGGGATTTGAACCAGCAACCCTATTACTGCTAGGTGAAAGTGCTAACCACTACACCACTGTGCTGCCCTACCTGACCCCCACACTGACCTACCTGACACATACACTGACCTACCTGACACATACACTGACCTACCTGACCCCTACACTAACTTACTTGGCCCTAAAATTACCTACCTAACACCTACACTGACCTACTTGACCCCTACACTGACCTACCTGACCACTAGACTGACCTACCTGATACCTCTACTTCCTGCACTACTCACACAGGTCAGAACATGCCTGGGACTTCACCGGGACAGAGGCCGTGGCTGCGTCCTAGGTGGTAGTGCGCCCTAGGTGGTTGTTTAGTTTGTCACCACTTGGGCTTGCTGACCGGCGGTTGAGTTTGGTGCAGCCACTAGTGTTGAGCTGTGACTTGGACTTGGTAATGAAACTGGTGGTATTACATAACTGTACATTGCGTGAGCTGGGGATAGGTAGCAGGTACAAAGCTCCTTGGGGTGAACACACTTTTGGCACAGATACCAATCCAGTGATGTAATGAAAAAACTGTGCTGTGTTTATTGGTGCGATTGGTGCGAGTATATTTACAGTATATTTACAGGTGCTGTACAGTGTTCCACAACATAGGCGTGCGCAGGGGTTGTGCTGGATGGGCCTGGGAACACCTTAATCACCCCATGCACAGTGGCATATAACCCAGCGTGCCTTGTCATTGCCAACCAGCCCAGGGCACTTCTGCCTGTGATTTGGGGGTGGGTGCACAGTGCTGTGCCGATCCTGTAATATCTCACTCACAGCAATCCTATGAGTGAGATACTGAGTCACACAATCGGCAGTGCCCGACACAGTGTGCTGTATGAACAGGACAGATGAGGGTGAATCTGCTCCGACTCCCATCCTATCACTGCTGTGTCTGCCCTCACCCCGACCCACCAACCCCCAACTTGCACACACTGCTGTGAAAAAGCTTGCTATAGAATGGAGGTGGCAGATTTAATATATATATATATATATATATATATAGAGCATACAACAGCACTAGATCATGGCTGCCTGAGCACAGGGGAGACCAGTCTGCAGCCATAATTGGTGAATGCAGGATGAAGACCCCCTCTCTCTCTGTCCCCCCTTTCTGTTTTTATCTCCTTTTCTCTCTTACCACCCATCTCTCTCTCACCCCCCCCCCCTGCTACTTTCCTTCAGTGCACTGAGTGTGCATGTGTAAATATATAGTTGACAATGTATTTATTAAGAGTCTGTTCTGCCCATCAGATGGATATATTCTGATTATCTGCATTTGTGTTGTTGTAAATGACATTTAATGTTGTTACTTTTTATAGGAATCATTTGCAGAGCGTAGGCGCCATCTAGCGTCCCTTTTTGGTATTGTTTCTATTGTGTAAATGTTGTTATTAAAGTTTATAACCTAGGAAGTACTTGGAAAGCAAAGTATTCTGGGTAAAGTCTCACAGGAAGAGACACATTCATCATGCTTTTCTAGACTGCAAGATGTCCTGTTTCAATCTCTTACCATCATCCCTCATTGAACTTAAAAAGTGAGTGTTTACTGTCTCATATTGTACTGTGTATATTTGTCTTTGAAATGTATGCTAAATTTATGGGATATTGTACTTATCAAGGTTTATTCTTGTTATTTGTAGTTTCACCTAGCTTGTTCCAATAAACTGCGATCGAAGAAATATGGTATCATGTTTATGGGATAAGAATGGTTTAGCTGAATGTCCTTGAGACAGAACAGTGAAATTTTTAAGCTGACCTCTGAAGGGAAGATAAGCTGACTTCGGAAGTCTGTACAGCCTGGGGCTACACAGTACCATACAGTCAGAAGCCTTAAAGAAGCAGGCCTGTGGGAGGCAAAGCAAGCAGCCACGCTACACAGAGACACGCTCTGTCAAGCAGTACCGACACTAGAACGGTCTCTATACAGCAAGACAGCTTCTTCCCCGCAGCCATGTCTCACAGTAGAACATCTTCTTACAAAACACGATCACAAGCAAGCTCATCTAGGTCATCTGTCGCAAATGCAGCAGCTATCGCCCGTTCAAAAGCTGAAGCAGCAAGAGCCAGGGCCGCATTCGCAGACCAAGAGCTGCAGATGAAAAAAGAAAAGGCCCACCTTGAAGCAGAAAGGGTGAGACAGGAACAAGAGAGAGAGCAAGAAAGAGTACGCATGGAACAAGAGAGAGAGCAAGAAAGGGTGAGACAGGAACAAGAGAGAGAGATGGAAAGAATACGCCTGGAAGACGAAAGAGCTCAGCAAGAGGCATCTCTGAAACTGCAGCAAGCTATCTTAGAAGCTAACATGGAGAAGCTGGCAGTGGAACGAGATGCTGCCGCCGCCATTGCAGAAGCAGAAGCTCTTGAAGCAGCCATCTACGATGAGCCAAGAGCAGGTAGCAGCATACCAGGCCTAGAGGAAGAACACCAAGATTCCTTGCAACGCACGTCGGATCATGTCTACCAGCACTGTGACCCAAGCAGCATCCCACAACAAGAAATTAAACATGATGTCAGAGAGTCACACCAAATCAAGCAGCAACAAGACGACCTTAGACCCCAGTGCTACAGGCAAGAAAAATCTGACAGAGTTCCAGACGTTCCAGTCCCAACCAAACCTTCTACTCCACAAGGTACTCAACCTTCATACAAACATCAAACACCTGTCTTCACTCCAAAGGTATATGCAACGAACCGGTACGAACTGCCAACCGCATGCAAGTTTGAGCCCAGAGAGCCTAAAGAAGAGACTTCTATCAGGTATGCCTTTACACCGCACCACAATACACCAGCAGCCTACCCCAATGCCAATCAGGCTACTGTAGACTTTGCCAAGTTCCTGGCCAAACGCGAGTTAGTTACCCAAGGACTTGCCAAATTTAGTGATCGCCCTCAACACTACAGGGCGTGGCGATCCTCTTTCCAGAGTGTTATCCAAGGTCTAGATCTATCTTGCAGACAACAAATAGAACTCCTGGTAAAGTGGCTTGGCAATGATTCTGCTGAACACGCCAAAAGGATCAGAGACATTAATATAAACCACCCTGAGATAGGCCTTACAAACATCTGGAACAGACTGGATAGATGTTATGGCTCACCAGAGGCTATAGAGAGTACACTTTTTAAAAGGATAGAAGACTTTCCAAAAATACCTAGCAGAGGTTACCAAAGACTCAGAGAATTCAGTGACCTATGTATGGAGTTACAAGTTGCTAAAGCGGAAGGTGACTTACCTGGCCTTTCTTATCTTGACTCTGCTAGAGGTATTAACTCCTTAGCTCAAAAACTTCCTTATGAGTTACACGAAAGATGGATTGCTCATGGCTGTAACTACAAACGGAAACACAATGTGCCCTTTCCACCATTCAGTGAGTTTGTGGACTTTGTAGACAGACAAGCAGGAACGAAAGATGACCCCAGCTTCATTTTTCCAGTGTCTTACATCACTTCTGCTGGCCCTAAGCAACTCAGAGCTCCAGTAGCAGTGCACAAAACTAACATTTCTTCCCACAGATTTGCAGAGTCTCAGCCAGAGGATCAAGACAAGGACCCAACGAAGTTCTGCCCTCTACATAAGATGCCACATCCTCTTCTGAAATGCAGAGCCTTCAGGACAAAGACCATCCAGGAACGCAAAGCTTTCCTCAAAGAGAACAACATCTGTTACAAGTGCTGCTCTTCGTCTACACACTTCGCCAAGGACTGTAAGGTCAGTGTCAAATGCACAGAGTGTGACAGCACAGAGCACCACACAGCTTTACACCCAAAGCCTACTCCAAGAACCTTCCCACCTGTCCATGGTGACAAGGAGCAAGGCAGGGAGACCAAAGACTCTAGTACAGATACCACAGCAATCACTTCACAGTGCACTGAAGTCTGCAAAGGAAGTACAGGTGGCAGATCCTGCTCTAAAATCTGTCTAGTGAAAGTTTACCCAAAGGGACGCAGAGACAAAGCAGTCAAGCTCTACGTCATTTTGGATGATCAGAGTAATAAGTCACTAGCCAGACCTGTGTTTTTTTGACATTCTAAACCTTAAAGGCCCCAGCAGCCCCTACTCCCTTAGGACTTGTGCAGGTACAGTGGAAACGGCGGGGAGAAGAGCTGACGGCCTACAAATTGAATCTATGGATGGTAAGACATGCCTACCCTTACCGACCATAATAGAGTGCAACCAGATGCCAGACAACAGATCAGAGATCCCCACACCAGACGCAGCAGCTCACCAGACTCACTTGAAGCACATAGCACATCTCATACCAGAACTTGACGATCAGGCTCAGATAATCTTACTCCTAGGGAGAGATATCTTGCAAGTCCACAAAGTAAGGAAACTGATCAACGGTCCTAAAAGTGCGCCATATGCCCAAAAACTGGATCTTGGGTGGGTCATTATAGGTGATGTTTGCCTGGAAGGTGCACACAAACCGGCATCTGTTAATAATCTGCTCACTAGTACCCTCGAGAATGGTCGTCCTTCTCTTTTCCAACCCTGTCAAAATCGCATCCTCATAAAGGAGCTACCTCACAACAACCCTGTACCTCTTCCTTTCCTAAGTCCCCTCTGTGACAGCAATACCTATGACGATGACCAAAGCGACTTAGGACACTCAGTGTTCAGGAGAACAAAGGAAGACAACCAGGTAGCAATGTCCATTGAGGATAGAATCTTCCTAGAGGTTATGGAAAGCAGTATGGAGAAAGACGTGTCTAATAACTGGGTAGCACCTCTTCCCTTTAGGCCACAAAGACAACGTTTGCCTAACAGGGAACTAGCATATAAACGCCTCACTTCCTTAAGACACAATCTGCAAAGGAAACCAGAGATGAGAGAACATTTCTTTTCCTTCATGGGCAAAATATTCCAAAATGGCCATGCTGAGGTAGCTCCAGACCTCAAAGACTCAGAAGAATGTTGGTACTTACCCATATTTGGCGTCTATCACCCTAAGAAGCCAGGGCAGATTAGAGTGGTGTTTGATTCCAGCGCCAAGCATGAAGGTGTCTCTCTAAATGATGTCCTTCTTTCTGGTCCTGACCTCAACAACAGAATATTGGGAGTACTTCTCCGCTTCCGCAAGGATTCAGTCGCATTCATGGCAGACATACAACAAATGTTCTATTGCTTTCTTGTTAAGGAAGAACACCGAAACTTTCTGAGGTTTCTCTGGTTCAGGGACAACGACCCCTCTGGAGACATCACAGAATATCGCATGAAGGTGCACATATTTGGCAACAGCCCTTCCCCTGCAGTTGCTATATATGGCCTCAGACACTCTGCTAGAGTGGGAGAGTCAGAGTATGGGTCAGACGTCAGACAATTTGTGGACAAGGATTTCTATGTAGACGATTGCTTGAAATCACTACCCACAAATGAAGCCGCAATCAGTCTCCTCAAAAGAACTCAGGCAATGCTTGCGTGTTCCAACTTAAGGCTCCACAAGATTGCTTCCAACAGTAGAGAAGTTTTAGAAGCCTTTCCTGTCCAAGACCATTCCAACGAGTTAAAGGACTTAGATCTAGGCACAGACTCACTCCCCATGCAACGCAGCCTTGGTTTGCTTTGGGACTTAAGATCTGACACCTTCACTTTCCAAGTAAACACAGAGGAAAAACCCTTTACCCGTAGAGGTGTCCTGTCTACCATAAACAGCCTATACGATCCTTTAGGCTTTGCAGCACCTGTCACCATCCAGGGTAAGGCACTACTCAGAGACTTAACCTGTGAGTCGCTAGATTGGGACCACCCTCTCCCCACCGACAGGAAGAACCTATGGCTAGAGTGGAAGGACTCACTAACAGCGCTATCTAATCTTAAAATTCCACGCCCATATGCACCTCTGTCATCCGCAGATGTTCAGATGCAAAGACTTTGTGTGTTTGCGGATGCTTCTGTTAAAGCAATTGCTGCTGTAGCTTACCTGAAAACCATAGACACTAAAGGACAAAGCCACATAGGGTTTGTAATGGGAAAAGCAAAACTTGCACCACTGCCTGAACACACCATACCCAGGCTGGAACTTTGTGCTGCAGTATTGGCTACAGAGCTAGCGGAACTAATAGCAACAGAGACAAACCTAGAAATCCAGGAAGCCGAGTTCTACACAGACAGTAAAGTAGTTCTGGGTTACATCCATAATGAAACTAGGCGTTTCTATGTCTATGTCAATAACAGAGTGTTGAGAATAAGGAGATCCACCCGCCCAGAGCAATGGCATTTTGTGCCTACAGACTATAATCCCGCAGACCTAGCGACCAGATCTGTAGCGGCCAGTCGCCTTGACAGTACTTCGTGGTTCACAGGTCCCACCTTTCTACGCAGTCCTGACTGTAACAATGATGACCTCACCACGTTTGACCTGATAGATGCAGAAAAGGATCAGGAAATCCGCCCTCAGGTTTCTACTGCAGTCACAACAACATCTCTCAACCAGTTTAAAACCCACCGTTTCAGCAGGTTCTCCACCTGGAGGTCACTAGTTAGAGCTATCACTTGCTTAATCCACATAGCTCAGTCTTACAAAAAACAACCACCAACTCATGACGGTTGCAGGAGTTGGCACCACTGTAGGAAAGTCTACTCAGCAACTGACCTAGAACAGTCTAAAAACTGGTTAATATCTGTTGTACAGAGAGAAGTCTTTGCCAAAGAGATTGATTGTATTGTCAATCACAAACCTGTTCCTAAAGACAGTGTTTTAAAGAAACTTGATCCAATCCTTGATGAAAATGGCATGTTGAGAGTAGGAGGCCGTTTAAAAGAAGGCAAGTTAGAGTTCTTAGAGAAACATCCTTTAGTGATCCCTGGTCACCATCATATTGCCTATTTACTCATTCAACACTACCATGACCAAACTAAACACCAGGGCCGACTGTTTACTGAAGGAGCACTAAGAGCTGCTGGACTTTGGATAGTTGGAGCCAAAAGATGTGTGAGTAAGTTCCTCTTCAAGTGTGTTATCTGTCGAAAGCTTCAAGGAATGTTACAGACACAAAAGATGGCCAATCTACCTTCTGACAGGCTTAGCATGGATCCGCCTTTCACTAATGTTGGACTTGATGTCTTTGGTCCCTGGTCTGTTGCCACCAGGTACACAAAAGGGGGACACTCAAACAGTAAACGCTGGGCAGTCATATTCGTTTCCATGTCCATACGAGCTGTTCACATTGAAGTGATTGAGTCAATGGACACTTCAAGTTTCATTAATGCTCTTAGACGTTTCATTGCAATCCGAGGCCCAGTGAAATTCATTCGCTCGGACAGAGGATCTAACTTTGTAGGAGCAGTAAAAGAACTGCAAATTCCTTCCAACTTGGACATCCCCAGTGTAAAAAGGTATTTGAGTAAGCAAGACTGCACGTGGATCTTCAATCCACCTCACTCTTCTCACATGGGAGGTGTGTGGGAGAGGATGATAGGCATAGCCCGCAGAATTCTTGACTCTATCTTCCTACAAGTAGGAACTGCAAGGCTTACTCACGAGTGTTTAGTGACATTTATGGCAGAGGTTACAGCCATCATTAACGCCAGACCCTTAACTTCAATTTCAAGTGACTTTGAAGATCCAATGGTTCTCACACCTACCATGTTGCTCACGCAAAAGACTGGTCTTGTAGGTACTCCAGCTGGAGAGTTTTGTGAGAAGGACCTTTACAAACGTCAATGGAGGCAAGTTCAAACTCTTGCCAATACCTTCTGGAGTCGGTGGAGGGAGCAATACACATCTACTCTTCAACTAAGGAGGAAGTGGCACTCAGAAAAACCTAACCTTAAACTTGGTGATGTTGTGCTCATGAGAGATTGCCAGACACTAAGGAACATGTGGCCTTTAGATCTAGTCACCAAAGTACTGCCAAGCAAAGATAATCTTGTCCGTAAGGTCGAGGTCAAGACCTTTCAACAGAATGAGGCCAAAGTGTTCTTGAGACCAGTGACTGAACTTGTTCTGTTACTTTCTACGGAGGACTCTGTTAGTGACGTCACTTGACGTCAGGCGGGGAGTGTTCTGCCCATCAGATGGATATATTCTGATTATCTGCATTTGTGTTGTTGTAAATGACATTTAATGTTGTTACTTTTTATAGGAATCATTTGCAGAGCGTAGGCGCCATCTAGCGTCCCTTTTTGGTATTGTTTCTATTGTGTAAATGTTGTTATTAAAGTTTATAACCTAGGAAGTACTTGGAAAGCAAAGTATTCTGGGTAAAGTCTCACAGGAAGAGACACATTCATCATGCTTTTCTAGACTGCAAGATGTCCTGTTTCAATCTCTTACCATCATCCCTCATTGAACTTAAAAAGTGAGTGTTTACTGTCTCATATTGTACTGTGTATATTTGTCTTTGAAATGTATGCTAAATTTATGGGATATTGTACTTATCAAGGTTTATTCTTGTTATTTGTAGTTTCACCTAGCTTGTTCCAATAAACTGCGATCGAAGAAATATGGTATCATGTTTATGGGATAAGAATGGTTTAGCTGAATGTCCTTGAGACAGAACAGAGTCTTTAAAACAATTCAAATAATTAAAGGCATAAACACAAAATTTGACATGGGTATATACAGTATCTCACAAAAATGAGTACACCCCTCACATTTTTGTAAATATTTTATTGTATCTTTTCATGTGACAACACTAAAAAAATTACACTTTGCTACAATGTAAAGTAATGAGTGTACAGTTTGTATAACAATGTAAATTTGCTGTCCCCTCAAAATAACTAAACACAGCCATTAATGTCTAAACCACTGACAACAAAAGTGAGTACACACCTAAGTGAATGTGTGTGTCCACCATTATTTTCCAGCACTGCCTTAACTCTCTTGGGCATGGAGTTCACCAGAGCTCCTCAGGTTGCCACTGGAGTCCTCGTCCACATCTCCATGATGACATCATGGAGCTGGTGGATGTTAGAGACCTTGCACTCCTCCACCCTCCATTTGATAATGCCCCACAGATGCTCAATAGGATTTAGGTCTGGAGACATGCTTGGTCAGTCCATCACCTTTACCCTCAGCTTCTTTAGCAAGGCAGTGGTCATCTTGGAGGTGTGTTTGGGGTCGCTATCATGTTGGAATACTGTCCTGCGGCCCAGGGAGGGGATCGCGCTCTGCTTCAGTATGTCACAGTACATATTGGCATGGTTCCCTCAATGAACTGTAGCTCCCCAGTGCCGGCAGCACTCATGTAGCCCCAGACCAGGACACTCCCACCACCATGCTTGACTGTAGACAAGACACACTTGTCTTTGTACTCCTCACCACGCTTGACACCATCTGAACCAAATTAATTTATTTTGGTCCCATATTTTGGTCCCATCAGACCACAGGTTCCAGTAATCCATGTCCTTATGCCGCGTACACACGTGCGGACTTTTGCCGGCGGACTTAGTCCAGCGGACAATCCCGCCGGACTTTCCAGCTGGGTCCGCTGGACTTTCCGAGCGTGTGGACTTGCCCACACACGCACGGACTTCTCCGGCGGATAATCCGCCGGCCAAAAGTCCGCGGGACTTTTGAAAATGAACGGACTTGCCCACACACGGAACAGTCCGTTCATTTAGAACGTAACTTCAGGTTACGTAGCTAGCGTAGGCAGTAAATGCCGCCGCGCTAGCTCCGTGACCTGGCATGGATTTAAAGGGACTCCCCACGCCGAAAAAAAAACGGCGTGGGGGTTCCCCCCAAATCCATGTCAGACCCTCATCCGAGCACGCATCCTGGCAGGCCAGGAAAGGGGTGGGGACGAACGAGCGCCCCCCCCCCCCTCCTGAGCCGTACCAGGCCGCGTGCCCTCAACCTGGGGGGTGCCCTGGGGAAAGGGGGGCCGTGCGGCCCCCCCACCCAAAGCACCTTGTCCCCATGTTGATGAGGACAAGGGCCTCTTCCCGACAACCCTGGCCGTTGGTTGTCGGGGTCTGCGGGCGGGGGCTTATCGGAATCTGGGAGCCCCCTTTAATAAGGGGGCCCCCAGATACCGGCCCCCCCCCTATGTGAATGAGTATGGGGTACGATGTACCCCTACCCATTCACCTAAGGTGTAAAATGTAAAGTACAAAAACACACACACTTTTGAAAAAATATTTTATTACACTGCTCCGGGGGTCTTCTTTCGTCTTGGGGGTCTTCTCGCCGGACTCCTCCGCTCTCTTCTGCTCTTTTACCTAGCTCTTTCACGAGCGGAGGAGTCCGGCTACCTTCTTCGTCGTCGCCGCCGTCGTCTGGGGGTCTCGATCCGCCTTCGGGGGTCTTCCGGGGGTCTCTTCTGTTCTTGCGGCGGTCATCGTCTTCCGCGCCGCCGGCGCCTTCTTCTTCTTCTTGTCCCACGGCGTGGGGAGTCCCTTTAAATCCATGCCAGTTTACGGAGCTAGCGCGGCGGCATTTACTGCCTACGCTAGCTACGTAACCTGAAGTCACGTGCTGAATGAACGGACTTGCCGATGAGCGGCAAGTCCGTTCATTTCAAAAGTCCCGCGGACTTGCCTACTAGCGGCGGGATTATCCGCCGGACTGCCAAGTCCAGCGGATAATTTTAAAACCAAACTTAAAACTTTGGCGCCAAAAAGTCCGCCGGACTTTGGCGCCAAAAAGTCCGCCGGCGCCTACACACGAGGGGATTATCCGCTGGACTTCAGTCCAAAGGATAATCCCGCGGGATTGTCCCTTCGTGTGTACGCGGCCTTAGTCTGCTTGACTTCAGCAAACTGTTTGCGGGCTTTCTTGTGCATCATCTTTAGAAGAGGTTTCCTTCTAGGATGACAGCCACGCAGACCAATTTGATGCAGTGTATGGTTTTAGCACTGACAGGTTGACCCCCCGACCCCTTCAAACTCTGCAGCAATGCTGGCAGCAGTTATACGTCTATTTCCCAAAGACAACCTCTGGATATGATGCTGAGCACGTGCACTCAACTTCTTTGGTCGACTATGGCGAGGCCTATTCTGAGTGAAACCTGTCCTGTTATACAGGACAGGTTCTATGTATGGTCTTGGCCACCGTGCTGCAGCTAAGTTTCAGGGTCTCGACAATCTTCTTATAGCCTAGGCCATCTTTATGTAGAGCAACAATTAATTTTTTTTCAGATCATCAGAGAGTTCTTTGCCATGAGGTGCCATATTGAACTTCCAGTAACCAGTATGAGAGAGTGAGAGTGATGACACCAAATTTAACACACCTGCTCCCCATTCACACCTTAGACCTTGTAACACTAATGAGTCACATGACATCGGGAGGGAAAATGGCTAATTGGGTCCAATTTGGACATTTTCACTTAGGGGTGTACTCACTTTTGTTGCCAGCGGTTTAGACCATAATGGCTGTGTGTTGAGTTATTTTGAGGGGACGGCAAATTTACACTGTTATACAAGCTGTACACTCACTAGTTTACATTGTAGCAAAGTGTAATTTTTTCAGCTTTGTCACATAGATAAAATAGAATAAAATATTTACAAAAATGTGAGGGGTGTACTTTTGTGAGATACTGTGTGTATATATATTATATATATATATATATATATATATATATATATATATATATATATATATATATATATATATATATATATACACAAAAATAGGGTGGGTAACTTCCTTTTCTTTCCTCTGTTCCTTTCTGGAGTATAGTGTTAGGTTGGACTCCCAATCTTCCACCAATATTCAATAGAAAAAACGACGGGACACATTCTCCAATGCAAAATATTCTTTTATCTGATTGTTCTTCAAAACAAGACAGCGTCACACCGTCTTATTTTGAAGAACAATCAGAGATAAAAGAATATTTTGCATTGGAGAACGTGTCCCGCCAGCACTATTTACACAAATTCATGTCCTATCAGGCTAAGCAGGCCTAATGCTTGTCAGTCTCCGCATATGCAGTTTTACAGCTTTCAATAACCTTGCAGCTCCCACAGACATGACTTGTCTGTTCCACAGGCACTAGAGCACTGACTGGGTGACACAGGTAAGTCTAAATTTCCTAAAGAGAGAGGTGCAAAACTCGAACTGGATATAAAATTAGAGGTCTCTAAAAGTGTACAAGAAGAGTCTGGGAGATGTGTAAACCCCCAAACAGGACTTTTCCAGGCTCCCTTTGACACACTCTGCGACAACTGGCACCCCTTGTTTAATCAATGCAGTTATTTTTCTGTCTGAAGTTTGTATTTTTGCATGGTTAAAGTGGTTATAAACCCCATTCATGAAATCTGACCTAGGCACGTATATCTGTAGTGTTTACTTATCTCTCTCCAAAGCTCTGAGTGCCCTGTCTTTCTGTTGCTCCATTCCTCTGTTATCAGCATGATAACTTCTTACAAGTTCTCTGACACAGGAGATAAAAGCAGCTGGAAATTTGTGTCGGGGAGGGAGCTAAGAGATAGATAAGCTGGGAGCTTGTCTATTCAGACTGCAGTTCTGCAAGTTTCTTCGTTCCTCTGCCTATGAGGAGGGGGGGTGTGCCTTTCCTCCAATCAGCTCTCACACAGTGTATGCCCAGTCTCCACATCCACTACTGAAACAGGAAGAAAGACTTGTAACACAATGTGCACTTTCTAAAGAATGTAGAAAGGGAAAAACAGCAGATATACATGTAGAACTTATGTAGGGAGATTTGTTTTATCTCTGTGTGTAATATGAGACTGTTCACTTCACTGGGTATACAGTAGGAGAGGGTTTACATCCACTTCAAGAATCTTTACAACACAACATTTTTGGAAATAAAATAAAGACACTGCAACAGCAGTAGCATAGAACAGATACAACTGCCACCTACCACCTGTGCAGTTGGCTGTAAGGCACGGAGGTACGCATCTGTGTCTCTGAAAGACATCTGCATCAGTCTATCATTGAGAGCGTTGGCCTGGACTTGATCGGTAAATACATTTTCAGTGAGTGTCACAGAGGCCAGCTGGCTGGGGCTCAGGTTGTTCACTGTTGACTGAGAAAGAAAATTCTTATTTTAATGCAAAGTGAAAAGGTGTTGATAATGACATTGCATATGTAGCTCTGTTTATATTTTCAAGAGGTTTTCATTGTACAAATAGACAAATGTTCTGCAACAGAAGACTGCAAGATCAACTATATTTGAAGGAAACCTGTCTTGATAGAAATATTGGAGAAACCATTGCTCCCCCTTTTTTTTTTAAGGTGTACGTTCTACTAGAAGGTTTATTACACAATATCTCATCTCCTACAAACCTCTAGTGCAGTGATGGCGAACCTATGGCACGCGTGCCACAGCTGGCACGCAGAGCCATCTTTGTGGGCACACGAGAGGGTCCAGGACAGAGCTAGAGGTCTCTCTCTCCTCTCAGCCCCCCTCACTCTTTTTCCGCAACCCCCTCTTTGTGTCCCCCCTCTCTCTCAGCTCACCACTCTCTCAGCATCTCTCTCACACCCCTCTCTCTCTCTGTCCCTCTTCTCTCTCTGTCCCCCTTCTCTTTCTCTGTTCCCTCTCTCTCTGTCCCCCCTCCCTCTCTCTGTTCCTCCTCTCTCTCTCAGCTCATCTCTCTCTCAGCATTTCTCTCACACCTTCTCTCTCAGCCCCTCTCCCTCTCTCTGTTGCCCCTCTCTCTCAGCATCTCTCTCACACCCCTCTCTCTCTGTCCCCTCTCCCTCTCTCTCTGTCCCCTCTCCCTCTCTCTCTGTCCCCTCTCCCTCTCTCTCTCAGCCCCTCTCCCTCAGCCCCCCTCCCTCTCTCCCCCTCCCTCTCTCTGTTCCCCCTTTCTCTCAGCATATCTCACATCCCTCTCTCTCTCTCTCTCTCTCTCTCTGTCCCATTCCCTCTCTCTCAGCCCCTCTCTCTCTCTGTTCCCTCTCTCTTTCAGCATATCTCTCACACCCCTCTCTCTCTGCCCCCTCTCTCTCAGCCCCCCTCCCTCTCAGCATCTCTCTCACACCCCTCACTCTCGCTGTCCTCTCTCTCTCTCTCTCTCACCCCCCTCTCTCTCACAACCCCCCTCTCTCTCTCACACAACCCCCCTCTCTCTCTCACACAACCCCCCTCTCTCTCTCACAACCTCCCTCTCTCTCTCACAACCTCCCTCTCTCTCGCTCAGCCCCCCTCTCTCGCGAATTGCCGCGTTGGCACTTTGCAACACAAAACCAATGTATTTATTTCAGTTTGGGCACCCGGGCTCAAAAAGGTTCGCCATCACTGCTCTAGTGGGTTTTGTAAAGAAGGTACTTAGGACACAGAGGACACTGAAAGCAACTGTCTTTATTGAGAACGTTACACTCTTATGCCGCGTACACACGGTCAGACTTTCCGGCAGAAAAAGTCTGAGGGAATCTTTTCATCAGATATTCTGATCGTGTGTTGGCCTCATCTCACTTTTTCTTCTGACGGACCTAGAAATAGAACATGTTTTAAATATTTCCGAAGGAACAAATTCCTATCGGGAAAACCGTTTGTCTGTATGCTGTTCCAACGGACCAAAAACAACACATGCTCTGAAGCAATTACGAGACAGCAGCTATTGGCTACTGGCTATTGAACTTCCTTTTTCCAGTCCCGTCGTATGTGTTGTATGCAGTGATGGAACTAACGCCGTTAAAGTAAACGGCGTTACGTAACGCCGTTACTTTAGAGGGTAACGAGTAATCTAACTGATTACTCTTCCCCTCGCGGTAACGCCGTTCCCATTACTGGGGCGGCGTTACCGCAATTACCCGCCGCGATCCGCAGAGCCGTCCACGGCTTCGGCCTAGCTCCGGAGCGGCGGCCATCTTGGTGCACCCATCGGCTGTTTACAATGTGATCGCTCCGTCAAATGACGGAGCGATCACTTGTAAACAAACCGGCGTCCAGATGACGCCGGTTCCTCTCTCCCCTCTGTGTACAGATCTGTACAGTGGAGGGGAGAGATCGGATGGCAGCAGCCATCCCTTGCCAATACTCTGCAATACCCAGCCAATACCCTGAAATACCCAGCCAATACCTTGCCAATACTCTGCAACACCCTGCCAATACTCTGCAATACCCTGCCAATACTCTGCAATACCCTGCCAATACTCTGCAATACCCTGCCAATACTTGGCAATACCCAGCCAGTACCCTGCCAATACTCTGCAATACCTTGCCAATACTCTGCAATACCCTGCCAATACCCAGCCAGTACTCTGCCAATACTCTGCAATACCTTGCCAATACTCGGTAATACCCAGCCATACTCTGCAATACCCCGTAATACCCAGCCATACTCTGCAATACCCCGTAATACCCAGCCATACTCTGCAATACTCGGTAATACCCAGCCATGCTCTGCAATACCCTGCCAATACTCTGCAATACCCAGCCATGATCTGCAATACCCTGCCAATACTCTGCAATACCCTGCCAATACTCTGCAATACCCTGCCAATACTCTGCAATACCCTGCCAATACTCTGCAATACCCAGCCATGCTCTGCAATACCCTGCCAATACTCTGCAATACCCTGCCAATACTCTGCAATACCCTGCCAATACTCTGCAATACCCTGCCAATACTCTGCAATACCCTGCCAATACTCTGCAATACCCTGCCAATTCTCTGCAATACCCTGCCAATTCTCTGCAATACCCTGCCAATACTCTGCAATACCCTGCCAATACTCTGCGACACCCTGCCAATACTCTGCGACACCCTGCCAATACTCTGCGACACCCTGCCAATACTCTGCGACACCCTGCCAATACTCTGCAACACCCTGCCAATACCCTGACAATACTCTGCAATACCCTGCCAATACTCTGCAATACCCTGCCAATACTCTGCAATACCCTGCCAATACTCTGCAATACCCTGCCAATACTCTGCAACACCCTGTCAATACTCTGCAACACCCTGCCAATACCCTGCCAATACTCTGCAATACCCTGCCAATACTCTGCAATACCCTGCCAATACTCTGCAACACCCTGTCAATACTCTGCAACACCCTGTCAATACTCTGCAACACCCTGTCAATACTCTGCAACACCCTGTCAATACTCTGCAACACCCTGTCAATACTCTGTAACACCCTGCCAATACTCTGCAACACCCTGCCAATACTCTGCAATACCCTGCCAATGCTCTGCCATACCCAGCCATACTCTGCCATACATGGTAATACCCAGCCATACTCGGCGATACCCAGCCGTACCCAGCCATGCTCAGTCGTATGTAGCCATACTCAGCCAATATTACAGTTAGGGAGATTGTGGATATTACAGTGGGGGCTTTATGGTGGTGGAATTTTCAAAGTTTTTTGCAAATTCAATTATTATTTGCTGATCCGAAAAATTATCCGATCCGTGACTCTGATCCGAGCAACGATCCGATCCGTGAGTTTGGGGGGGACAGATGTACAGAGGGGGAACAGATATATGTGTGTGTGGGGGACAGACGTGTAGTGGGGTACAGAGGGGGAACAGATATATGTGTGTGTGGGGGGGGGGACAGATGTGTAGTGGGGTACAAAGGGGAAACAGATATATGTGTTGGGGGGGAACAGACGTGCAGGGGGGTACAGAGGGGAAATAGACGTGAAGGGGGGAACATGCCCCTTGCTTACAGTAATACTAGACTAGACCCGCCCCTAAGAATATTAAAAAATAAAGTCACAGTTACTTTGCTGAGTAACTAATTACTTTTCCAATGTAGTAACTGAGTTACTAACTCAATTACTTTTTTGGGAGAAGTAATTTGTAACTTAACTAATTACTTTTTTTAAGTAAGATGACCAACACTGGTTGTACGTCACCGTGTTCTAGACCTTCGGACTTTAGTGTGATCGTGTGTAGGCAAGACAGTTTCAGCAGAACCTTCAGAGTTTATTCCAACGGGAAAACTGGTCATGTGTACAGGGCATTAGATTTAAAAGCCAAAGGAAAATGGGAGTTATCCCCACTGGCATGCAAGACTTGTCACCAAAACAGGTGTACCTATTGAAAGATTTCTCTTCTGTTATTGTTGCAGTGACTATTGTAAAATGTATTTTCCATCATCTTCTGTCCTGGTGACATTATTCATCAGGACAAATAGAGTGAAAGGCTCTCCCCAGCAGTAAAAATAGCCATATAAACCTGACAGGAGTTTTAACCCTTCCAAAACAAAAAGAAAAGGTTTTGGCTTTACTTGATGAGTGCTTTTGTTCTGGGTTAGACCAGGTTTAGATGTACACTAAGAAAGACACTTGCAATATGTCCCCATTCATCCAGTTTGAATAATAAAGCCTAGAGGGCAAGAATGGGGAGTGATGGCCCACCACAATCAATCATATAATTAGTCTTTACGTTCTGATCTAAGTTAGGCTGTAAGCTCTAGACATATGCACCCCGGAAAATTTTGTTTTAGTTTAGTTTCGGATGCATTTGCTAGGTTGATATTTTGTGCTTTTCGTATTCGTTGTGTCAGTCCAGTGCTTCTTCAGGATACATTTTATATATTTGTTATACCAGGTGGATTTGAAAAGTTTTCCAAATTCTTTATTGTTTTTATGGACAGATCTAAATTCAAAGTGAAAAATAGCTGGTCGCTGAAGACGAGAGGCCGCCGAGTCTTTAACAACCATGATTCCCTGCTGACAGCAGAATGTAAACAAAAGATGTGCTGGTAACCACTTCAGCCCCGGAAGAATTTACCCCCTTCCTGACCGGGCCATTTTTTGCGATACGGCACTGCGTCGCTTTAACTGACAATTGCGCAGTCGTGCGATGCTGTACCCAAACAAAATTGACGTCCTTTTTTTCCCACAAATAGAGCTTTCTTTTGGTGATATTTTATCACCTCTGCGTTTTTTATTTTTTGCGCTATAAACAAAAAAAGAGCGTCAATTTTGAAAAAATATATATTTTTACTTTTTGCTATAATAAATATCCCAATTAAAAAAAAATGTCTTCAGTTTAGGCCGATATGTTTTCTTCTACATATTTTTGGTTAAAAAAAAAAATCGCAATAAGCGTATATATTGATTTGTTTGCGCAAAAGTTATAGTGCCTGCAAAATAGGTTATTGATTTATGGCATTTTTATTTATTTTCATTTTTTTACTAATAATGGTGGCAATTTGTGTTTTTTATCGGGACTGCGACAGATCGGACACTTTTGACACTTTTTTTAAACTGATTACTGTATTAATGTCACTGGAAGGGAAGGGGTTAACATTAGGGGCGATCAAGGGGTTAAATGTATTCCCCCACTGTGTGTTCTAACTATACATTGGCTCCTCAGTGTACCCCCTATGCTGGCGGAAAGTGGAGGACATCATATGACGCCCGCCCAGGATGGGATATCCCCTCTGCTGACGTCATTTGACTATACGACGGAAATTAAGTGGTTAAATAAAAATGTAAAAATAAAAACAGTGTGCCCTTCAGGTCTGGTATAGATTTTGAGGAGAACCCTATGCCAATTTTTTTTTTTAAATGGTGTGGACCCCCCCTCCAAAATCAATACCAGGCCCTTATCCGAGCATGCAGACTGGCAGGCTCCTGAACCACACCAGGCCACATGTCCTCAACATGTGGCCAGGGTTGTGGGGAAGAGGCCCTTGTCCTCATCTACATAAGGACAAGGTACTTTGGAGGAGGGGAGCCCATCTCCTCCAAAGCAACCCCCCCATGTTGAGGGCATGTGGTCTGGCATTGTTTGGGGGGAGGGCGCTTGCTCATCCTCTCCTGTTCCTGGCCTGCCAGGCTGCAGGCTCGGATAAGAGTCTGGTGTGGATTTTGGGATTAAAACTCTTTAAAATTGGGATTGGGGAGGACCCCCCAGGGGGGTTATCAAACAAATTCGAAATTGTGACGTCATTCGAATGAAACAAATGAACAAATGCATTCCTTATTTTTCGTTATAACTTTTTTTCAGATTCTTTGCCATTCATTTCTATGTCCATTCAGAAATTCTAATACATCCGAATCACAGAAAATGAAATTTTCATCCAAAAAATGAATCAAAACTAAATGAACTGCTCATGTCTAGTAAGAATTCTGTATAATAGTAATACTAATAATAATGTAATACCAATATGATTGGCTGCTATAAGCAATAATATGTCTTTCCTTCATGCTATTTCATGCTAAGGGTCATCCTGGCCAGTAGGAAGTAAAGGCACACCTACCCAATTGAAGCCGGGATAAATTTCCTTGAACTGGGAATAATTCATATAAGAAGAAAATTTTCCTACTGATTTCTGGATTGCTCTGGCGCTGTTCTCCCCATTCTCAGGACAGAAACCTGCAAGAAACAAATGACAGAATGTTCGAATTTATCTTTTTTACATTTTCTTCCTGTAACATTTGCAGTGCATTTCTGGTGATATGGTAGCATGCATAGTAATCCCTTTATTCTGTGCAGAATTACCCTGACCCTGGTTTGTGGGTGCATATTACGACAGGAGGGGAAAACAACGTCTCCCTCCACCAAACATCATAATTTGGGAAAAATGCAGAGCCATAGCAAGAACTACAGAGTTAGGAAGATCATTTTATAATAAGGTAATATGATATATACCAAAAATGCATGAACAGATTATTAATACATTTTTAAATTTTAAATACATTTCAAAACCAGAGATGACCAAGGCTATATATAGGCAGCTTAATTTTTAGCACCTACCGTATATTATTATTGCATTATGTTTTATATGAAACTGAAGGCAATACAGGCAGACACAATTTTAAAAGGTCCCCTTCCAAAGCCTTCAAATATGTACACAGGATCGTTATGAACAAACCCCTGCATAACACCAGAATGACACAATATTTTAGATGCAAAATCATTTAAGCAATTTCAAAAAATTAGGATCCACGATTTAAAAAGACAAAATGTTTTAGTAAAAAAAGTGGAAGATGTCTTTTCAACTCTGCCTTATAAGCGTTCTGATCAAATACAGCTGTTGTTCTGCATTCAGCAGGGAAATTAATTATGTTTGTTCTCCATGTAATATTCAATTTGGCCATTAGAGGAAGCCCAGAATACATTTACTGTTTTACAGAAGCTAGAGACAGTTTAGCTTTAATATAAGCTCCCATCATCCCTTATTGAGAGAAAAGGAAACAGGTGCATCCTGGGAGCCAAAAGTCCATCTTAAAAGCGGTTGTAAACCCCACTTGGTAATTGTTCCCTACATGTAAGTCTATAATAAGGCTTACCTGTAGATAAAATGAATATCTCCTAAACGTGCACCGTTTAGGAGCTATTCACCCTGCATGCTGCCAATGACATCATACTTTGCTGGAACTTCAGATCTTTGTGCCAGAATCGAGGGCTCTGAGGGAGTGATGTCATTGCAGTTCCGGCCATTTACATAGCTAAAGAGCACGGAACCCTGGAAGAAAGGCAAGGGGAACATGTCAGCCCTCTCAGCGGTGACATTACAGCACTGGAGGGCTTTGTTCCAAGGTGAGTATTTCATAATGTGCTAGTATAAGATGCATACTAGTACATTATGTCATTACTTTGCAGGTTCTTTTTGCAACATCTGCGGTTTACAACTGCTTTAAAAACTGAGGGAGAGTGCAGCTATCATCCCTGCAGCATGCTGGTGGACTAAATCTACATCCCCTACATGCAGTATCGCTGGTGAGCATGGACTTGTTGCCATCTGCAGCCTAGTTTTTTCTTTTACAAAAGGTTTTATTTATATTCATTCCAACATAACAGCACATCACAGTGATGGTCATATCTCAAGTAACATATAAAAATACATTGCAAGAAGTTAGAATAACGTAAGCAAATATATTCAAGACCCGGGGGTTCCAAGGAGAGTGTAGATATTGATTGGAAAATTGGTAATTCCATCCGGAATCCCAGTGTTCTGGAACTCTCAGCAACTGATATAGTTAGAAATAACTTTGTCCATGTATGAGGGGAGTATACTATGAATCAATATTACTAACATGTAATTTAATACTAGTGAACCGTATAATAGTGGTGTATCTTCCTCAGGGGAAGATACGCCACACTCTGAGTATTGACACGCGTAGGGGAGGGGCCAGGACGGAGCGAGAGACAGTACACCTGCCTAGAGGAGATACAAACCATACCTATACTATTTACAGCATTTTATTGAACCTTATGAAGTACGGTGCACTGACGCACCTTATACATGTGAGTACCCCGGCGGGGGAATGATTTTTAACTTATCTATTAAATTTAGAAAAACGGTATTTCACTATTAGTCTTTTTCCTTTTTTCATGCGCCTATGAGATCATTGCATTGAGGATACTACTGATCCAGTGAAACAGCTGAGAACCCTATAGTGGTTCAAATGCGTGATTTGACTCAGTGTAAAAGATGGTCACACGCTCTGAGGTGAGCTTATTGCCATAAGGGGTTCCCGGATTTCACCTATGCATGATTCAGAGCCACGGTTGGATGTAACAAGCATGTCAATAGTATGATCACCGGAGATCACGTCACCTGCATCTAGTCTCACAGCAATCAACATTTTGTGTTTCTTATCACAGCCCAAGACAGGCTGCCACAAAGAACTGTTTTTTTAATAATATAGACACACTTGTATGGTTTATGCACTTGCACTTTTTCTTACATGTTTTTTTATTTATACATGTTTGCTATCACATATGTATGCATTTAGCACTTTTTTCATCTAATATTATTATTATTATTGATATTTTATTTCCTGGTGTGTTATTGTGCATGGCACCTTGTAACTCTAAGGGGTCTATATAACCTCACAGAGTATTTTGGGCACAATTGGCACTTGTGCACTTTATATCTAGGTGTGCGTTTTAGTTATGCGTTTACAGATTTTGTACACATTATTTGTTTTGTTATATTTTGCACTTTCACTTTTACACCAGTTGTATGTTTTTTTTTAACAGAGGAGACCAGTTGTATGTTTACTATTTTATGCACATTATTATATTCTTGTGGATCTATAACTATGGATTAAGATACAGATTATTTAGTGCATAGCCATTCCAGCGCAGCGTATATTTATTTTTGTTTTATTGTGCACGAACGTATGAGATGTGTTTAACGTTTGCAGCTTGATAGTGGCAGATTGGTAGGGGGTTCTTTAAGGCTCACAGGATTTTTTTTGTTTTTTAAAAACATTGTCCCCAAAGACCTTTTATGAACTATATTTTGAATTTGTAATAATCGTCGAATAGCATTTCCCAAGATAGGCCTGAGAGGGATGCAAAAGTATCCAATAGGGAAAGCAGTTTAGAAAGAGCGATTCTGGGATTGGTTAGGGACAGCAATATATCGTCCGCAAACAACAATATTTTATGGGCAGTTCCCCCTATTTAAACCCCTGTGATGTCCGGGTGGGAACGGCTCGTCTCCGCTAGGGGATTCAAGGTCAAGATTAATAAAAGCGGGGAGAGTGGACACCCTTGCCTTGCCCCATCTGATGGAAAAAAAAATGCTAACACCCAGCTTAAAAATTAGGTGCTGAATCCAAAGCGTCGAAGCACCGTAATTAAATAGGGTCAAGACAGGGTGTTGAAAGCTTTGTTCAAGGAACAAGAACATTTTTATGAACTATATTTTTTTAATTTGTAAAAACCGTCGAATAGCATCTCCTGCTTGTCTTCGTGGGACAAGCCCCACCTGATCTTTCTTTATCAAGTGCGGCAGAAAGGAATTTAAGCAGTTAGCCAAGATCTTAGTTAAGATTTTCATATCTATATTAATCAGTGAAATCGGCCAAAAATTAGCCCAGGAGGAGTGGTCTCGATCGGGTTTAGGAATCATGGCTATGTTAGCAGTCAAAAGGTCTGAAGTGCAGGGTTGACCTTCCTTAACCGAATTGAACATGAACGACAAGTTCTAAGACATCAGCCATTTTCCTATAGTAAAGTGCCGTAAAGCCGTCCAGGCCAGGCCTTTTACCCACCTTCAGCTGCTTTATACATTGTAGGACCTCAGATACCTGTATATCCCGATCCATTAAGGATGCGTGGGAGTCAGATAGAGATGGCAATTGCAAGTCATTTAAAAAGGTGTCTAGGCCCTGAGTGGAAGATTGGTTAGGAGCTGAGTAAAGGGTGGTGAGACGATGACGAAATTCGTCCAAGACCCGCATGGGATTTCATGTAAGGATGTTATGATGGGTGCGTAGGGTCATAGGAGTATATTTTGGAGTAAAGGTGGGTAACCTGTTAGCCAACGCAGCCTACATATTTCATTGTGTTTTTGTAGTTTCATACATTGATTGTATGTATTGCTCATCTGTTTATCCCAAATTGTTTGACCCCACCCTGTTTTCCCTATCCGTCTTTCAGGACAGCAACCTATGAGAGACCTCGGCTCCTCCCTTCTCAGGAAACACCGCCCAGCCTAGATTTAAAAGGCCTGCTTCCCCGCCAGCTCCTCAGTTTCGGTGTTTCCTCCGGCAGGAGACACTGCGAGGGCCGTGGCTAAACACAACCGGGGAGGCTGAAGCCTGTATGTCCAGAAAGGAGACAGAGGTCTCTGGGGACTAGTGGTGCTATACCTCGGAGAGGGGTTACTTGGCAGCCACACCATTTTTTATCGCCACCCAAAGCTCTCCAAAAAGATTGTGTGTGGGATGCTTCGGGGGCCTGCCTTCAGGTTCTCAGTGGAGACTTAGGAGGAGGCGCTGTTCCCCCCCCCCCTTGCACTCTGGTGCAAGCCGCGATGGAGCGTACAGCGGGGCCAGGTGGCGGGCGACGCCAATCTCGGCAGGGGGTGTGCTCCTCTCCTTGATCCGCGGTTTCCGGTCCAGCCACGGATGCTGATGGCGGGCCAGGCTTTGGCTGATGGGGGACCCGGAAAGATCGCACAGGTGGTTGGAGGGTCCAGAGGCAAGACCATCCTTTTCACGGCAGGAGCGTGTCAGAGGCGGGGGCCATCCTGGCGGCTTCTGGCTTTGCCGACATCAGCCATCTTAAGGTAAGGAGGAACAGAGGTTTGCGTCCCTTACCTGTCTATCACCTGTAGCTCCACAGGTGGGGTTCCCTCTTGGTGGTCAGAGGGGGGGAGGCACATGGAACCCGGGGGTGGTTCTATTTGCTCTCCTGGGGTGGTCCCTACGGGTCTGGCTGGTGGAGGGGGAAAAGGGTCCCAGGGTGGGACTACCTCACAGAAACTAGGGGCGGGTTGTAAATCCCACAGCCCCAGTCTATACCTCACCAGCGGTAGTAGGGTACCGTACCCTTTTTTCTTCCGGTCACCCCCTCTGGGGAGAAAGGGGGACCGGAGGTTACTATTTTTTGGTGGCATACAAGTGGCCCCATTAGCGTGATCGCATAGGCGTCATGGCGGCGTACATTTCCCTTCCAACAGCATGGCTGTTATATCTAGGGGAAAGAAGGAAGCCGCAGCGCGCGAAGGGGCGGAGCTATTGCGCTCCAAGCTGGCCCACAGGAAGCATCCAGTGGGGTCACTTCCGGGGCGTATGATGTCATCAGCGGGCGCCGGAGATGCCGGTTACAGTCTGCATACGGCGCAAGAATAGATGGTAACTCAGAGGCTAAGGGCTCTGATTGTATTGCTGGGGCTTGAGTTCAGAAGCCGTTCGTATCCTAGGACTGCACAGCACCTGCACCTTTTACTGGACATGCGGCAGCTCTGTGGCCTAGAGGTGAGAACTTTGGCTTGGCATCCCCGCTGGTCTGATTCTCAAAAGAAGACCCAGCAGCGGCTGCGGACCACCAAAAAGGTGGGATGGACTCTTCTGTGACACCTGCACAGGCAGTGGAAGCAGACCTCAACACCAGCACCTCAAGGTAAGCCGGAAGTGTTTACTTTCCATGCACATCCTTTGAGTGTTTTTTCCCTTGTTACCAGTAGAGACTGGGTGAAGGGGAATCCTTTTTTCTCCCTCCTGCACGAGGTGTATGGAGTGGGTATGGCTGAAATTGCACTATGTGGGTCGCTGAAAGGCAAATCATGGCTCACATTCAGTGCAGCCATGGGAGTCTGCCTGTAGACCTAGGATCTTGTCCTCAGGTCAGCTCCTACTGACCTTTGACAAGTCACTTTAGGTAGTGGCTCAGCGGTTAACATTTCAGCTCTGGGTCACTAATTAGATGGGGCTGGGAGTCAGTTCCCTGAGCAGGCCCCTGGTGATTCGGGTGTGTCTAGCCAGGGGTGAAGACCTGGGTGGCTGACACTTCTGCTTGGCAACACTGGAGTGGTTAGTTTAGATCCCCCCTAACATTCTAGTGATTACATCAAATTGTGGGTTCGCCCTGTGTTGGTGTGGGGTATCTTACATACCCCAAACTCAGGTTGGCATTTGATATGCCTGTCGCATTGGCTGGGTAGAATCCACTCAGGACAGCTCACACAGAGTCTGCACTATAGACACTACAGTAAAAACTTTGCTGGGATAGGACCAACAAACCAGCTTGCCTAACATTTTTCAGGCAGGGGGTCTTCAGGTTCTCCTGGTCAACTCAAAAAAGTGGGGGAGGCACAGTGGTGTAGTGGGTAGCACTCTTGCCTAGCAGTAAAAAGGGTCGCTGGCTCGAATCCCAAGGGGCTGGTTCGAATCCCAACCACGACACTACCTGCCTGGAGTTTGCATGTTCTCCCTGTGCCTGCATGGGTTTCCTCCGGGTACTCTGGTTTCCTCCCACACTCCATAGAGATAGAGTGTTGGAGGAGAAGAAAATAATAGTAAACCACTTCTTAAACACTTGTTAAGAAGTAGGAGCCTGGATGGTGAATCCAGTAGACCCCCCCCTTTATACAATTTCTCTGGAGGAGGTGGTTGCAGGAGGATAGGAAAAAAGCACTCCTGCTCCACGACCAGGGATAGAGCAGTGGAAAAGGGGCATTCCTATTTGCGCAGTTTTTTCCACAGATCCAGACTTACCGGCCTAGTCTTGGGGGACAGAGGGGTATTGTTGGATTTAATGCTCTAGAGAATGAACTCTTCGGAAAGGGGGTGTCGCGCATCTCAAAAATTTGTCTGACGCTTTAATGCACGGTCAGTAAGAGGACGGGCAACCCCCCAAGTGATGGGTAACGAACAGCATGTCCAAGACTGTGCGGTATCCCCCAAACCACAAGGGGCTAAGCAGGGTCGGGCCTGGTTAGTAGCTGGATGGGAGACCGCTTGGGGTTGTTGGCGATTCTTGAAGCGCATAAGACAGGAACAGTGCCTTTCCTGTGAAAATAAAGGGGGACCCAGGTAGGAAGGCTGGGCTATGGCCACAGCACCCTGAATGCACCCGATCTCATCTGGGGATGGAAGTTATGAAGACTCGGTGGAGTCCTCTTGCAGTTGCAGGCACTTCCATAGGAACCGTCTATAGGGCGATAACCCTGGGATCTCTAGTTACCCCTGGGAACTCTGTTTTTTCTCCCATAAAACCTCCTCTTTGGGCCTAAACCAGTAAAGAGTTGGCGCTCCTGGGTAGATACTGTTGCTCCGAGCTGACATTTTTTCCCAGGTCCCATGTCACCTCGCCCACCCACGGTCTTACCGGTTGGGCATAGAACACTTCTGTCTTTCTCATTGTATCACACTGGCTTAAAGGACCACGGTACTCGGTCCTGAAGGCTCTGGGAACCGGGTGGTCTGTCCGCTAAGAGGGATCCCTTAAGACTATATTTTATGTTCCACTAGAGATTTGAAGGCATTATGGCAGCTGGATTAGTGTTAGGTCTACAGTTTCCAAGTGGGACCAATCTTTACTCACTGTAGGCCCTAATGAGATCTTCCTTTGTACTTTAGTTCACGTGTCAAGAATGGTTAAAATCTTTAGCAGTACCTGGGCAGGATGACATTAGCTAACAATCGGACAAGCCTATATGTAGGGAGGTCTCAGAGAAGCTGACGATACTCCGCCAGATCTGTGCAGCGGCAACGTGATTCAGCTCTCCTACCTTTTACCTGACACTAGAGGCTGATCTTGTTGTCAGAAAAGGGATCAGGCTTTTTGGACACAGAGTCCTGTAAGCCGTAGTCCCACCCTAAGGGTAAGTGCTCGCTTATCCTCTCATAGGTTGCTGTCCTGAAAGACGGATAGGGAAAAATGGAGTTACTTACCGGTAACATCCTTTTCCGGGAGTCTTTCAGGACAGCACCGGTACCCACCCAAATTTGTTGGACATAGAAGAAGTCATCGCATGAGACCGTCAGGTAAGATATGCAAGTTATTATGACGTGTTCTTGTGTCTCCCCAGCTGGCCGGAGTTGCTCTTGAAGAACTGAGGAGCTGGCGGGGAAGCAGGCCTTTTAAATCTAGGCTGGGCGGTGTTTCCTGAGAAGGGAGGAGCCGAGGTCTCTCATATATGTTGCTGTCCTGAAAGACTCCCGGAAAAGGATGTTACCGGTAAGTAACTCCATTTTTTGTCAATAAAGATTCAAGATTACATTCAGCCTGGCTGATTGCAGGCTAGGAGGTTTTAGCTGCATGTAGAGTTACACACAGGGAAATGTGTAGCAAAGACAGAACAACTAGTTCTCAATCATATATACATTGACAGTCCCTAGGGTGGTCCTTTACTATAACACCCCTAGGCTGCATCCAGTATGTCCATTTTTCAAACTATTCCCTTATACATCAAAGGTTCCAAAGAGGCCATGATCCCCTATCTGTAAGTGCGTGGCTTTTTTCTAGCCCTAAAGACGAATTTCCCCACTGTAGGAATGTTTTAAAATGATTAGGTGGGAAACCCCATGAATCACAGCACAAGGATATGCATCACTCTCTTTTAAAACATTCCTTCCAACAGTGACTCACTCTAAAGTGCCCCGTTACCAGTTTACCAAGAAGTGGAACTGGAAATGTTTAAGCTTTATTGAAGTATGATTTTTTTTCTTTACCAGTAGACTAAGAAACACATCATGTAAATACATTGTGGGAACTATTTGTCTGACTCTTGGTGGGGCACCTGGGCCAAAATGATTGAAAAATATATAGCAATCATTAAAGACAACAGCAGGACCCCATTATGCTGCATTCACAGCTCTTATAAAAGGTGTCACTATGCCGGTCACCCAGCTCTCACCAGAATGGCCACCCCCCCACCAACAATTTAATTTCATTATAGTGCAGTATTCCCTTTTATGTGCTGACTATACCTTTATCTGTCGTTTTGCTGCTGATATATCCATTCAAAACTCCAAATAGGCTCAAGCGATTGTCAGGTGTGAAGTTATTATAATTATTGTCCAACTGTTGCAAACTGTCCGACACAAAACAGAAACCATATAAGCTCCATCAAACACTGTTTTCACATTTCACAAAAAATGTAAGTCTTTAACACACAGTTATTAAAGTTTATGTATAACCAAAACATCTTTAACTTTGGACAACGTAGGGAAGAATTAAAAAGCCTGAAAGGTTATTTTTTTTTCCTGTTGGGTAGATTCCCCTTCACATCCTGTCTTGGAGGCTCAACAGGATGTTAGAGGAAATCTCCCCTAAGTGAGGGGGCATCCCAACCTGGACAGCTGTCAACAGAGGGATTTCCCCTTACCTCTTGCCCTTAAGATAACTATCATTTTGGAGATAAATCTATCCACAACTAAAACATACAAAAGTAAGTTTTGCCATTGGATACACTTGAGTACACTGGCGCTTTAGGTGGTCAAAAAGCAATATAATAATTTCCAAGAAAATTAAAAGAAAATTTGAACATAGATGAGACATCTTGGACTTACACCATGTTGTATGCACTGCAGTCAGCAGATCCCAAAAGGGTGGACAACTGTTTAGAGTTTATGCTGGAAAATAATGGTTGTAGCCTAATAGACACCAAGGCTTTCCATTTGCCAGGGCTATAAGAGGACAGAGAGTTACTGATGACGGAGAGAGATGAAGACAGCAATTGAGAGCCAACCGCATTTGACACCGAACTCATGTTCTTCTGTAAAACAAGACCAACACATAGAATAATGTTACCGTATATACTCGAGTATAAGCCGAGTTTCTCAGCACATTTTTTTGTGCTGAAAGTGCCCCCCTCGGCTTATACTCGAGTCAAGCACTTCTGCAGCAGAGAATGACATTTTCTGACCCGACTTTGGGGCCCCGTATATCCCCAAATTTGGTGTGCAAACCCAGTGGAACCAACACAACAACATATCCAAATTTGTTCCTAGCACCAGGTGGCCCGAGATACGGGGCCCCAAAGTCGGTCAACTGTGTCCATCTACAGCAATGTCATTTCGGGACCCAAATTTTGTCTGCAGCTAGGGGGCATCTAACTACCAAGTTTGAAGTTCAGGGGACCTATGGCTGCAAATGGGCACAGTGAGGCTGCAAATGGGCATTGTTGACCCTCTTTTCCACTTACAGTAGCTGCACATTTTCCACCCTAGGCTTATACTCGAGTCAATAAGTTTTCCCATTTTTTTGTGGTAAAATTAGGTGCCTCGGCTTATATTCGGATCGGCTTATACTCGAGTATATACGGTATTTTAAATAAAAAGAATTATGTATACAGTATAATGTTCAATTTTAAAATTTTCCAATAAAATAATTTTAAAAATATCATTCTCATTTGTTTCTTGACACACCTTGTACACATATACAGTATCTCACAAAGGTACACCCCTCACATTTTTGTAATATTTTATTATATCTTTTCATGTGACAACACTGAAGAAATTACACTTTGCTACAATGCGTGACAATCCCTCCACCTCCGGTCTATATATATATATATATTTATATAAAAAACTATCACTTTAAGAATTCATAATGCACTTTCCTGGCCCATCCTCCCGTTGATTGCAGTTAGTAAGTAAGTTGTTTGCTGAAATCCCCCCCCCCCCGCCGAAATTACCCCTCCATGTTCAGCCTCTCATGGAGTTTGGAAGACCCAGAATGCTGAAGGTAAATCCTTTTTTTTTTTTAAAACTGGGTGCCTTGTTGTGCCAAGGCTATGGACAAAATTATGCTTAAACAGCACTGATATTGTACAGGTGTGGTATTATAGGAGCTCTGCAATGTTATCATTGTCTCTCACTTTGGTTTTTATTTTTTCCTGTCTTTATATGCAGCAGACCGCACTGCTGTCCTGGCTTTATTGTCAGTCTGAGAGCGGCTGTGAATGGCGTCACAGGGGTAATGATCTTGGGGGTCTGCAGTTGAGAGGGCTTCTTTCCCTCTCTCTCTGCAGTCCTGTCAGGTAAAGGACTTACCTCAGATTTTGACTCTCCTGTCTGTCTCTGGATGACTGTCCTGGCTCCCTTGCTGTGCTGTGTACTCCTGTGGGCTTAACAGTCTGACTTTTTTTTTTTTTGTCTCAGACTTTAGGACCCCATACACACTGTGCAACTTTTTTTGTCTGGTTTCCTTAGATTTAGCGGAGCCATGTAGAGCAAGGGCCTGCCTGATTGCATACAAATTGAGACTGTTATGTGGTTTTGGTGAATCTGAGGGAAGAAATCCAAAGAAGATTGTATAGTGTGTGTCCAGCTTAACTGTGTCTGATGTCCAGTGATGTATCTAACTGAATTAAAGTAAACGGCATTAATTAACGCCGTTACTTTAGAGGGTAACAAGTAATCTAACTGATTACTCGTCCCCTTGTGGTAACGCCGGAGCGCTCCACGGCTTCAACCTTAGGAAAGACCGCGGCTTCGGCCTAGCTCCGGAGTGGCGGCCATCTTGGTGCACCTCCGCGGTTTACAATATGATTGCTCCGTGAAATGATGGAGCGATCACTTGTAAACAAACCGGCGTCAAGATGACGCCGGTTCCTCTCTCCTCTCTGTGTACAGATCTGTACAGTGGAGGGGAGAGATCGTATGGCAGCACTGCAATACCCTGCCAATACTCTGAAATACTCTGAAATACGCTGCCAATACTCTGCAACACCCTGCCAATACTCTGCAACACCCTGCCAATACTCGGTAATACCCAGCCATACTCTGCCATACTCTGCAATACTCGGTAATACCCAGCCATACTCTGCAATACTCGGTAATACCCAGCCATACTCGGTAATACCCAGCCATACTCTGCAATACTCGGTAATACCCAGCCATACTCTGCAATACTCGGTAATACCCAGCCATACTCTGCCATACTCGGTAATACCCAGCCATACTCTGCCATACTCGGTAATACCCAGCCATACTCTGCAATACTCGGTAATACCCAGCCAAACTCGATGATACCCAGCTATGCTCAGCTGTACCCAGCCATACTCAGCCAATATTACAGTGGGGGGGATGACATGGATATTACAGTGGGGGAGATTGTGGATATTACAGTGGGGGTTATATGGTGGTGGAATTTTCACAGGTTTTTGCAAATTCAATTATTATTTGCTGATCCGAAAAATGTTCCGATCCGTGACTCTGATCCGAGGAACGATCCGTGAGTTTGGGGGAGACAGACGTACAGAGGGGGAACAGATATATGTGTGTGGGGGTAGAGGGGGAACAGATGTGTATATATATATATGTGTGTGTGGGGGGGGGGGAACAGACGTGTAGTGGGGTACAGAGGGGGAACAGGTATATGTGTTGGGGGAACAGACATGCAGGGGGGTACAGAGGGGAAATAGACGTGCAGGGGGGAACGCGTCCCTTGCTTACAGTAATACTAGACCCGCCCCTTAGAATATAAAAAAAAAAGTCACAGTTACTTTGCTGAGTAATTAATTACTTTTCCAATGTAGTAACTGAGTTACTAACGCAATTACTTTTTTGGGAGAAGTAATTTGTAACTTAACTAATTACTTTTTTAAAGTAAGATGACCAACACTGCTGATGTCTGCCTTTGGAAATGCTGCCTGAAGCTAACCTGATGCTTCTAAGGTGAGTGGATGAAGGCAGATGGCTCTTAAAGAGACAGGGTACCATGTTTTTTGGTGAGAGGTAATATGTTTTTCTCCATATATTTTGTGCAAATATGATTTTTCCACACCTGTTAGTGGCACAGAAGATTAGCAAGGTAGGAGGGGGCGACGTGGGACATGGTTCTTAAAAGGGCATCCAAGGAGATTATGCAAATTAGGGGTTTTGCATTATTTTAGAATCAGAAACCCTGAACGCAAAACACTCCAAAAAGACATAAAACCCGCCAACAATCATCTTATCCTGACCAGGACAATGACACCTAACAACAGGTTGTCACATTTATTAAGATGGATGTAAACCCTCCATACACCCAGTAAAGTAATAGCCTTAAATGATACACAGAGATGAACCAAATCTCCCTACATCAGGTCTACATGCATATCTGCTGTCTTCACATTTTTATACTGTTTAGAAAAAGTTCAGATCCTGTTAGGAAATGTTCTCTTCCTGTTTAAGACGGCGTGTGGTGTTTGGGCTTACAGCCAAGATAGCGTAAATTGCTGATTGGAGGAAAGGCACACACCCCCCCCCCCCCCCCCCATCACGTTTTGTACAGGGCCAGCTCCCTGCTAATCTATTTATAGCAGCTTCCCCAGACAGAAATGTCAGGCTGCTTTTTTTCTGATGTGCCCAGGAATTTGTCAGGAGTTATAAGGCTGATAACAAGAAGAATGGGTCAGGAGAGAGCTACAGGATACTGAAGATATATGTGCCCAGCTCAAATTTCATGTATTAGGTTGTGTTTCCACTATTGCGTCCCCAAAGTCGCGCTATTTTACCACAATTTTTTGCCACGACTTGAAGCAATGCTTGTGTATTCTTGAGGTCTATGGATCTCAAGTCACATCTAAGTGAGACCAAAGTAGTGCAGGGACTACTTTGAAGTTGCACAGATATGAACGGTACTCATTGGAAATCATGGTGTACGACTTGTCATGCGACTTTTCAGTCCCAAATCGCATGAAAAGTCGCACTAGTTGAAACCTAGCCTTAGGTTCACATCCACTTAAGCATGTGGTCTATACACTCTGAAGGAGTTGTTTCCAATTACCCTGTAAAGGGACAGGATCCAGGAAACTGGCACAGATGCGTTTAGGTCAGCATGATAGAGAATGCCTCACCTAGCTCACGATGCATGCAGTCTGCAGTGGCAGAGAAAGTAAATTGCACAGGTTGCCTCACAAGGATGTGGTTGTGCAAAATTCTAAGCCCTATTAAGGCAGCTATTGTGGAAAAGATGCTACAAATATCCATACCACAAGCAACACCCATAATGATAGAGCATAAAGTGCTCATTGATGAAGGATGACAGATACCTTGTCAGAAGACCTATTTACAGTAACAGGTTCTCTAAACTTTATCCATATAGATGGCTACTGTATGTTGGTGCACTGCACTTTCAGGGGTGGATGCTGCCCTCTAGTGTCTGGTGCAGCAAGTGTCTTTGCCTTTTTATAACTTGGTTGCCTTCAGATATCCTATGGATGAGAAAGTGGACTTGTTCACACCAAATGCAGTACAGTGCGTCTTTATTCTGCATCAAGAATGCATGGACAGTGTTTAACTTTGATTTTGAGTTACATAGTTCACTCCAGTACAGCGCATTCTAGTACAGTCAACAAAAGTAGAATGTTGCATTGTTTCTGTATGGAACACATATAGAAGCGGCAAAACGCATTGAGAATGCTTCAAAACATTAATGCAGAAACACATCTGGAACACAGAAATTGTGGTGATCTGGCCATCAGGCTTGCACAGAATCTATACAGTGACAGATTTTGCCTGCCAACCAGCAATACGTTAACTTTGATATATATTAACTTTAGATATGGCATTACAGTCAACACTGAAAGCTACAAGATTTGGCACAGTTTCTGGAAATATTGGAACCTGGCAACTGACTTTTGGTTGATGCTTTTGATAGACCTAGTACAAGCGCTGGCGTACCCAGTTGCTGCTATAAGAGCATTGTGGTTACACCACTGGAAGGCAGGTGGAACGTCTACACAAGCCTTTAACATTTCCTATAATGGGGAGTTATTTGGCCAAACACTGAGCAACGCAATTAAGCGATTGACAGGAGGAAAAAAGTCTGGCCACAGACTAGTAAGAGGAACCCGCCATCCTTCACTCAAGCCTACTAAACTTCAGAGGGTGCAGGACGCCTTATAGGACAGACTACAGATTAATAGATCACAGTGGAGGTGTCTTAAAATTACTTTTAACATGAAATCAAGTCCAGAGCAAGCTACTAAGATGGCTGGAAGGTCTTTCTGAAGGTGCGTCCAACCAGTCTCTTTCAGTTGGCCAGGGGACCTGAGTGAATTTGATGGTTGTAGCCTCCTTCCGGAGGGTTTGGACGAAAGTCAAAGACCAGTGGGTCCAGAAGACAGGTGGGCGTACAATGGGAAATTCCAAAGCTGACCACTGAATCCATTTAATATATGTCCAACAGATCTCAGAAGAGAAGATGTTGACAAGATTTTTATACTGCTACAAGGCCATCATGCCAGTGATGCCGAAAACATGGAATTATCTGGGGGCCTTTCTCCCCAGTTTTTCTAGTACCTAAGGCAGGAGCCTTCGGGCCTGTTTTAGTTTTGAAGGAATCAAATGTGTTCATATACACCAACCGCTTCAAGATGGTTCATGCAGACAGTCACAGGGACAGTTCAGCTGGAAGACCAGTTGGTAGCAATCGACCAGCCGACTCATATTTCCATGTACTGATCAATGCCGAGCGCCAGAGGCATGTGAGATTTTCAGTGGCCAGATGTCACTTCCAGTTCAGGTGCTTTTACAGAATTGGCACAGTCCCAGGAATCTTTTTTGAAAGATCTTGTTGATAGTGGTGGTACCTTGGGCCAGGTGGCCCATGAGGGCATTTCAATTTTGCCTTCTTTAGCCTAAGAGCTGGGCTAACTATGGATCAGAAAATCTTTGTGCCTATACAAATTCAACAAGAACTGGAATTTTGGACATTTCCAATGTTCTTTTTGAGGCATGATTCTGAAGCCAGTCTGTCTCTGGAGCTGGGGAGTCCAAGATCTGAAGAAACAAGTGCAAGACCATTGGAGAGCGGTGAAGCACAGACTCCCCAAGTATCTTGAATGGAAGGAAGCCTTTTCTAGCATTGCAAGCCTTTCGGGATCTTTGAGGGGGCCCTAGTAAGGTTGACGACAAGACAGTAGTAACCTACATTGCCTGACAAGGGGACACCAAGTCTTTTCTTGTTACATCTTGCAAAGAAAATTTTTGTGGGCAGAAAACCACTTAGTCAGTTTAAATTGGTCTTCTTGCCAGGGAACAAAATCAATTATTATTTTGGTTATGTCAACTTTGGCCCTATGGGGCATTCCAGCAGTAGTTCTCAGGGAGACTTCACTGAACATGCAGCTTCTGATAGTTGCAACAGGATACCAGTGCAAAGACTCCATCATACAAGGTGCAGGGTGCCATGGAATTTATTTTTTAATTTTTGTCTCTGATCATGTAAATTTTTCTATGGCTAGGTCAGTAACGGCGCTCCAATCCAATTGGACTACTTTTAATAGCCTGGCTATGGAATAGGCTACACTAGAGGTGCAGGGATTCTCATCTGATGTTGTTCAGATCCTGGTGACCAGAAGATCATCCATGACCGCTACATAGGAGGGGATATGAAAGAAGTTTGTTTTGTTTGCTCAGCAAAGCTTTCTCTCCCTTGTTCCCTGCCTCTAGCCATTATCCTTGACATTTTACAGTCAGCGCTAGAGGTCGGTCTGGCATACAACGCCATTTAAGGGATCTCTACTTAATTTTTTCACAGGCTGCAGACGGGTGCAAAGCCAGTGACCAGATGCTTCTTCCAGATAACAATCTATATATGACTTTGAGGGAAATCCTTGTTCCCTCTGTGGAACTTTGGCTTGGATCTGAGAGCACCCTTTGCTCCAACAGGTTAAATTTCCATTGAAGTACTGCATGGTAAAACTAGTTCTCCTGACAACAACTACGTCAGACAGAAGGATGTTGAAGATTGCAACATTTTCCAGCAAGAGCGCTTTGGTATTTTTTTCTTTTTTCCCAGAGATAGTGATACCACGTCTATCCCCAAAGTTCAATTTTAAAGTGGTATCCAGTTTCCAGGAAAAATGATGGGAAGTAGGGAAACTTGGTCTAAGGAGGAAAGTGTAAAAAATAAAAACCCCTTTCATTTAGCCATCAGGCCCTTAAAAATTCATCCACTCTGGGGTTGCCAGGATGATTAAACTGGCATGCAGGAAGTACTCTTTTCTGCTCTGAAATAATTGCAAGCCTATTTGACTAGAGGGGTGGCAGCCTTTGAGGAAATTATGCCAGGATTGCTTGGAGGATATAGGTAAGGGCTAGCTTGAAGGTCGGTTGCGGCCTTCATTCAACCTTACAAACTAAATATATGACCAGCATGTTTGGGACCAGAGAGATCAGTTCCTTCTGGTTTTAGCATCTTTTCTTTAGATGTTAGTGTCTCTCTTAATTGTTCTCTCCCACCCTATATTAAGCTTGGGTATATCCCATGGTGTGCTGACGGGAGGATGGGCCAGGACAATGGAAAATTGTTATCAAATACTTACCGTAATTTTAATTTCCTGGCCCATCCTCACGTCAGCACAGGACTCCCTCCCTAGTGGCCTGTCGACGGCTATGTTATCAAACTGTCTTAGTTAGGGAGGAGCCGCCTTTTATTCAGCTATACAGGTGGTAATGTGGGGCTCCAGAGGAGATATTAACCCATGGTGTGCTGACATGAGGATGGGCCAGGAAAGGAAAATTACGGTAAGTATTTGATAACAATTTTCTGTTTTCTTGCTTCTTTTTAGACACAGAGTTTTCAGTCTATGATGACCTTCACCGCCAGATAAGAAGCAACAGTTTACACCCTTTTTGCTCCGAGAAATGGACTGTCTTATCTAGCTGGTCTGATCCAGTACCGTCATGGCAGCGCCCATGTTTTCTTTCACTTTCTATCAGTCACATTATGTAACCACTTACTTAACTGTTCCCTTGCTGTTAAGAAGATATGAATTCTGATTAGACTAAACTAGACAGTCACACCTATAACACGCCTAGACCTTATGCATATTCATATGTATAAATTGTATAGCCTGCAGATGTAACCTCAGAAACAGTTTCATTTTACTGCTTTATTGAGAACTGTGTATTGTGTTTCTCCACTGTAGTGTATGGAATAAAAGCACCTAATTTCTTAAAAAGGTGTTTCAGATGAGAAATTTTTTTTTTTTTAAAAGTCAGCAGCTAAAAAAAAAAAGCAGGTGCTGACTTTTAATAAGGAGACTTACCTTTCCAGGGTGCCCGCGATGTCGGCCACCGAGGCCGACATGTCCCTCGGCTCTTGGGTCCCGGCACCGCCATCCTGACTAAGGCCCCTTTCACACTTGTGTGGCTTCAAAGTCACGCGATTTTACCGCGATTTTTGCCACGACTTTGCCGCGATTCCGCAGCGATTTCAAGGAATGCCTGTGTAAGCGGCATCAAAATTGGACCAAAGTAGTGCAGGGACTACTTTGAAGTCGGAACGACTTGAAGTCGTACTAATATGAATGGCTGTAATTGGAAATCATGGGGAACGACTTGTCATGCTACTTTGCAGTCCCATATCATGGCACAAGTCGTATAAGTGTGAAAGGGGCCTAAGGGGAACACACAGTTCCCAGAACACAGCGCGCCCCATTACCCAGAAGACAACGTGGAGAAGACCGAAGGAGACCGAAGATCACTGCAGAGTAGGAAGGAGGCAGATTAGGAAGACTGCCTAGCAACAGGGATTTCTGGTAAGGTAAAAAAAATAAAAATTATGAATATTAATGCTCTTCCTTTTTTTTTTTTTTTTTTTTTTAGGGTGGCCCTCCACTTTAAGATTTGGACTCACTGTCTCATCAGAAAAATGTCTTGTTTGGAGACTCCCTAACCTGATTTGATAATATATATATATACACACACACACACACACCCTTGACATAACAGATAGCCAAGTAAACATTAAAATAACATTAAAGTTACCTTAAATATATATATTTTTTCTATGTGTGTGTTCACAAATGTGTATTTTATAAATCACAGACTATTTTTTTTTTTTTATGTACTTCCTCCATATAAAGTGCCTGGTTTGTCCTGCCAAATGCCAATCACCTTTCTTTAAAATATATATATATATATATATATAAACAAACATTTTATACTTACCCAGTCTGTTCAGTGGTTTTGCACAGAGCAGCCTGGGTCCTCCCCTTCTGGGGTCCCCCACTGGCACTCCTTGTTCCTCCTCCCCACCGAGTGCCCCCATTGTAAGTCGTTTGCTTTGGGGGCGCTTCTGCATGCTTGTTCCCGAGCCCTGCTCTGTGTGTCCATAAGCTCCCTCCTCACTGGCTCTGATTGACAGATGGCTCTTGTTGCTGTATTTGAGCCAATGAGGAGCAACGAGGAGTGACCAGGCAGTGGGAAAAACGAATAGAACTCTAGGATGCATCACTAGATGGATCACCAGCAGGAGGAAGGAGGTCCTGATTCCTCTATATAGATCTTTAGTGAGACCTTATTTAGAATACTGTGTCCAGATCTAAAGACCTCACTTGCACAAAGCTATTGATAAGACAGAACGAGTTCAGAGACGGGTAACAAAAATGGCAAAAGGTTTGGGGTATAAAACATATGGAGAGCGACTTCAGGAACTTAATATGTACAGTCTGGAGAAAAGATGGTAAAGGGGAGACATGATTGAAACCTTTAAATACATCAAAGGGGTGACTAAGGCTCAGGAGGGCAGTTTTTTCAATATGAAAACAAAATCAAGAACACAGGGACATGACCTCAAACTAACTGGAGGAAAGTTCAAAACTACTCTTAAAACGTATTATTGTACTAAAAGGGCAGTAGATGCTTGAAATAAACTTCCAGCAGAGTTGGTGAGACAGTCAACAGTAAATCACTTCAAACATGCTTGGGACAAACATACATGTATACAAAAAAGTTAACGAAAAAAACAAACCCCCCCAAAAAAAAGGCAAAAAAACGGGCAGATGTGATGGACTACGCGGTCTTTTTCTCCAGTCACTTTTCTATGTTTCTATGTGTAAGAAACAGGAGAGAGCCCCGGCTCTCATTTACACCACTGGATCGAGATTGCGCTCATCTATGTACAGTATTTGCTGGGGAAGCTTTAGGCAGAAGGTTTTTTACTTCAATGCATACAATGCAGTAAGGTAAAAAAATATCTTCTGCCTTTAGAAACAATTTACACACCCCTTGCTCAAGCACAGCCTGTGTTTCGTCAAATTCGGCGACCCGTCAGAATTTGTAACGGAAGTGACGTTCCGTCACCGCTATCTTGCTACACCCCACACTCCTCCACCATAAGGATACAGTGAGAAGGCGCCAAATGGACATCTTGTTACACCCACCGGAGTTTTGCATTTCACACTTATTTTTAACAGTACACGGAGCTTATAGGGGGAAACACAGTATTTAGAAATCTGTTTAGATGTTGAATTTTAAAAGCAGCGGCAAGCCTGCTGATCTCACATGTTTGTTAATATGACAGAACGCCGCTGATTTTATAATTCAACATGTAAACAGTCTGTATTTCCCCATATAAACTCAGTTTACTGTTAAAAATAGGTGCGAAATGCAAGACTCCGGTGGGTGTAACAAGATATCAGCTTGCCGCCTTCTCACTGTATCCTTACTGTGGAGGAGTGCGGGGTGTATCAAGATGGCCGCGACAGAACGTCACTTCAGCTACAAATTCTGACGGGTCGCTTAATCTGATGAAATACCTGCATTTTGCTTCAGGCTGAACAGAAAGAAAAAAACTGTTTTGTTTTGATTTGTTATTTACATGAATGTTTAGTTCAATTTGTTTAGTTAATTTAATTTGTTTTCATAATTCATCTCATTTATTCGGGTTTTAATCGATTTCGTTATTTACATAAATTTGTTTATTTAAATTTGTTTAGTTCATTACATTTGTTTTCAGAATTCATTCAGCTTATTCAAGTTCGAATCGATTCATTATTTACAAAAATTAGTTTAGTTAAATTAGTTTAGTTCATTTAATTCATTTTTGGAATTTGTTTTTATTTGAACTAAATTCGAATCAATTCGAATTCCATTTGAAATGTAAATTCTATTTGAAATTCAAACTTTGAAATATGCTTATGTTCTTTCTATTCTATTGTTTTATCTATTCTATTTTGATATTTTGTATTCTATTCTTTGGTATTCTATTCAAATATATATATATATATATATATATATATATATATATATATATATATATATATTTTTTTTTTTATTTCGTAAAAGATGGTTATATTGTTATATTATTTCTATTCTATTCTAAAAGTTTTAACAGACTCATGAGATTGGATATGTAATTGCCATCATCCCATATAGTATGTGAAAAGAGTAAAAAAAAAAAAAAAAACCTCTATTTGGGGATTTTTAAGGCAATAACATTTTTTTAAATTTATAGTAAAACTCATTTATTTTAAACATTAGTAGAAAGATTCAATACATTTCAATAAGTCTATTATATTCTTTTCTATTATTTCATATTCATTTATATTCTATTATTTTCCATTCTTATATTCTCTATTCCATATTCAAATTTATTCTATTTGAAATTTGAATTCTGTAAGATGGTCATATTCTTTCTGTTTTATTTTATTCTATAGTTTTTTTTTCTATTTTATTATTTTCTATTCTATTCCTTTATTTTGTATTCTATTTTTTTTTTCTTTTATGAACCTCAAATTCGATTCGCAAAGTATCCAAATTCAATTCTAATTTGATTTGAAGACTATCAAAATTTCATCTGAAATTTTTGATTTGGTTTCTCGGATTCGTTTAAAATCGGTACCATTGTAATTCAGGAAATTCAGATGCATCCAAATTCCCGAATAACAAAACATTTATCCGAATTTCGCTTCGGAAAGAAACAAACCGCACATGTCTACTATGGAATACAGGCACATGGTGTGTCTGCACAGTGTCTTGTAACCCTATCCCCCCCCCCCCCCCCCACTATCAGGAAGAAGAGATGCAGGGTCACATGAGAGATTTTTTTAACCTTGTAAAAAAAAAAGTTAAGAAAGATCATTTCTGAAACTAAGCGATTTATTGTAAGTTATGATGCCTGCAAAGTTATAACTATATTAGCAAGTGTCTATAACATTGTATATCCACAACTGCTTTAAAATTACATCTAGGCTGCACTATTAAATCAAACTGCGTACTGAAAACATGCTTTCCTTAACCGCTTAAGGACCGCCTCATGCCGATATACGTCGGCAGAATGGCACGGCTGGGCACAACCACGTACCTGTACGTGGCCCTTTAAGAGCCCAGCCGTGGGTCGCGCGCGCCGCCGGCAGCGCGCTCGCGACTCGGTCCTGAGCACCGTGGCCGCGGGACCAGCGGACCCGATCGCCGCTGGTGTTCCGCGATTGGGTCACAGAGCTGAAGAACGGGGAGAGGTCTGTGTAAACAAACCTCTCCCCGTGATTCCTAGCGCAACCGACACTGATCGGCTGTTCCCTGTCATTGGGACAGCCGATCAGTGATGTCGGACGCAAAGCCATGCCCCCTACAGTAAAAAAAAAAAACAACACACACACTTAACCCCCTCCCCGCCCCCTAGTGGTTAACTCCTTCACTGCCAGTGTCATTTACACAGGAATCAGTGCATTTAAATAGCACTGATTTCTGTATAAATGACAATGGTCCCAAAAATGTATCAAAAATGTCCGATGTTTCCACCATAATGTCGCAGTCACAATAAAAATCCCTGATCGCCGCCATTACTAGTAAAAAAAAAATATTAATAAAAATGCTATAAAACTATCCCCAATTTTGTAAACGCTATAACTTTTGCGCAAACCAATCAATAATCGCTAATTGCAATTTTTTTTTTACCAAAAATATGTAGAAGAATACGTATCGGCCTAAATTGAGGAAAAAAATTTTTTTTATATATTTTTTGGGGATATTTTTTATAGCAAAAAGTAAAAAATATTGAATTTTTTTCAAAATTGTCGCTTTATTTTTTTTTTTATTGCGCAAAAAATAAAAATCGCAGGGGCGATCAAATACCACCAAAAGAAAGCTCTATTTGTGGGAAAAAAATGACATAAATTTTGTTTGGGAGCCACGTCGCACGACCGCGCAATTGTCAGTTAAAGCGACGCAGTGCCGAATCGTAAAAAGGGGCCTGGTCCTTTGGCTGCAAATTGGTCCGGGGCTTAAGTGGTTAAAGGTTTTGCAGGGGTCACCATACCTTCTTCAGAGTCGCAGACATTGTGTCCAGGAAGGTGTTGACATCGCTAACATCAAACTGCCGCAACCTGGCTGCAACCTGGTAGGCAACTCCCTCATTTTTGGCCTCGGAGACAGCAAGTTCAGCCATCTGATTGGGGCTGAAACTTCTGATCACATCGATCTGGAGAATGACAGAGGAACACCAATACGATCAGTGGCGTTGAACAGGTAATTAGAAAAGCTGCAAAGACTTCACTTATACTCACAGGGCTGAAGTAAGTGTTTGACTCTACAGCTTCATCATAGGATATCCTTGTAAAAAATCTGCCAAAGTTCTTTTGGATATAGAATCCAGGATTCTCTCCCTTCTGTCCACACTTAACACCTGTAACATAGGAAACTTTAATTTACCACACCTTTTATTTATTTAAATCTCATGCAGACTTATTTCCCAAATTGCTCCATATTACTAGCAAAGAACCTAATTATAAGGAAATACAATATTTCCCTATTGGGTCAGTTACATCACAGAAGGAATCTCATGCAGTATTCATTTTGGCAGCGAATTTCGATTTAGTTTTAGTCTTATGGTGCGTACACACGAGCGGAATTTCCGTCGGAAAAATCTTGGATGGTTTTTTCGACGGAATTACGCTCAAGCTTGTCTTGCATACACACGGTCACACAAGTTCTCAGAACTTTCGACCGTCTAGAACGCGATGATGTACAACACTACGACGAGCCGAGAAAATTAAGTTCAATGCTTCCTAGCATGCGTCTAATTGTTTCTGAGCATGCATCGGAATTGGTACAGACGATCGGACTTTCCGATCGGAACGTTTTCCGACTGAAAAATTGAGAACATGCTCTCAATATTTTGCTGGCTGTAATTCCGCCAGCAAAAGTCCGATGGCGCATACACACGGTCGCATTTTCCGACCAAAAGCTCTCATCTGTCTTTTGCTGGCCGAATTTCCGATCGTGTGTACGGGGCTTTAGTCTTAGGACTAAAATGGCATTTTAGTTTTAGTCCCATTTTAGTCTTCTGCAATTGTTTTAGTTTTGGTCGTATTTAGTCGACTAAATCTCCAGTAAGTTTTAGTCGACTAAAATGTCCTACGTTTTAGTCGACTAAAATCTCTAGTACATTTTAGTCGACTAAAACTAATTTTAGTCATCTAAAATTGAATGGGTGTAATTAAATTGTAATGCATTAGTTAACATTTCTCTACAATTTCCAAACTCATTATATACTGCTGGAGTGAAAAATCTAATATGTTATTATTTATGGTATTGAGGTATGAACATGCACTACAGACCAGTGTTAATTTTGAAGTCAGATTTCAACTTAGTTTTAGTCTTAGGCTTTTGACTAAAATGGCATTTTAGTTTTAATCCCATTTTATCTGTCTCAATTGTTTTAGTGTTAGTCATATTTTAGTTGACTAAAATTGTATTTATTTAGTCGACTAAATTAACACTGATCTCATGACATCATTTTCTGTACTCTTTTATCCTTCTTTTTTTTTTTTTTTTCTGGATCCACTTCAGTGCTGGGAATTAGTTTGATGAACTGAAGAAGACATACCCACAGTGTTGGATTTTAGTATAGCCAATGGGAAATGGAGGTGCAGAAAGATACACAATTAACATTGGGAAAATCTTAAACAATGAGAATTTGGAGGTTTATCAAAAAACACAAGTCTAGTGCCTTATCCAAAGGATTTTATTAAAAATCTTAATAAAATAATTATTAAAACCTCACAAACGTATGAATAAAATTTGCTTATCAAGCCACTCATCCATAGCTCAGTAATCCAAGACTCAGCAGTCTCCAGAATGTACGGAGACCTCATCGGGATCCCTGCTGGTACACGTTTCAAAGGCATCACCTTCCTATTCAAAGCCTTCTTCATCAGCCCTGATGAAGAAGGTGATGCCTATATGCTGGAGACTGCTGAGTCTTGGATTACGGAGCCCAGAACGAGTGGCTTGATAAGCCAATTTTATTCATACGTTTGTATTATTTTTTTATTATGATTTTTAATAAAAGGTATGAATAAAAATTAGCTTATCAAGCCACTCATCCTTGGCTCAGTAATCCAAGACTCAGAAGTCTCCAGAATGTGGGTGGACCTCACCGGGATCCCTGCTGGCTGATGCATTTCAGGGCTGATGAAGAAGGCTCTGATTAAGAAGGTGATGCCTTTGAAACGTGTACCAGCAGGGATCCCGGTGAGGTCCCTCCACATTCTGGAGACTGTTGAGTCTTGGATTACTGAGCTATGGATGAGTGGCTTGTTAATCAAGTCTTATTCATACGTTTGTGAGTTGTTGTTTTTTTTATAAGGATTTTTAATAAAAGCTGTGGGATAATGCATTAGGCTGGTGTGCCCTCTTCTGTTTTTCTTTCTCTCTAAATAGAGGCTTCAGGACGCCCCAGTCCCAGAGGGCAGCAAACGATTATCCCCATAAGGTGAAATCTATACCCATACTGGGTTATCAAACACTCATGCGCAGGAGAGATTTTTTGCTTTTGGTAACAAAAAAAAACACACCTGATCTGTGCTAGGAATTGGTATAACCCATGGGAAGTTGGGAACTAGAGTTGCAGGAATATGCACCCACAACCAATGCCAGTGGTGTGCAGGAAGACACCCACAATCTACTACCTACTAGTACAGCCAATGGGAATCGGAGGTGCAGGAAGAAGCACAATCAGTGCTGGGGATTAGAATGAGTGACTGAATCCTGGAGGTGCAGGAAGACACACCCATAATTATTAATTGGGATTAGTATGATTGGCTGGGAATGAGGTATTGGAATGTTTTAAACTTTACTACAGGGACTTCTGGAGCTCATCTAAAATAAAGAACAATTGCAATTCAAGGGTTTGCAAGCGATTTCAAAATTATCTTTTTCTCCCAAGGTGTAAAACTTGAAGTGATAAACGCACTGTTTGATTTACATTGCCCCTTTTATTTCTGTATGCGGATGATGGCACTGTAATTATTTAAAAAAAAAAAAAAAAAAAAACATCTAAGTTAGACATTTGCACGACTGAAAAATGTGTTAGTTTTCATTTTAGTGAAATTTTCATTTTTGTTATTTTTTGTTTTTCCGGTCATTCGTTATCGAAATTCGTAAATTCTAAAATACATAAATTCGAAATTAGAAAATTAGAAAATCTAGAAATTAGAAAATTAAAAAAATCTGAAAATTAGAAAATAAGAAAGAAAATCCAAAAATTTGAACAAACTATTAAATTATACGTATTGGAATTTCCTTTCAAATTTGGCTGTTAGTGAAAGTAACGAATACGAATTTATCCGAAGTTACGAATTATCTGAATTCTAAATCTAAACAAATGGAATGAAATTAATAATAAAAAAATGTTATTACGAATTTCCGGTTTTTCGAATTTATGAATTTTCAAATTTTGAATTTACAAATATCAATAAGCTGTTTTATATATTTTCAAATTTTTAATTTTCGAATTTTTGGATTTCAAATTTCTGAATTCTCAAATCTACGAATTTCAAATTTACGAGTTTCGAATTTGACATCTCGAATTTCCGTATTTTTCGAATTTTCAAACTTACGAACTTATTCATTTACGAATTTACAAATTTTGATTGAAATTAATTAAAAAACTAATTTGGAATAAAACAAATTGCACATGCCTAATCTTAGTACCTTTTTCCTAATCAATATACATCTGTCACATGACCCAGATCTTTCCCAGCCTGTCTGTAGGGAAACATAAGCAGGAGGAGCTTCTAGTCCTCTGCTGGTCACATGTTCAAATAAAAAATTGAATAAAACAACCTTTGGAATACAAAGTAAAAATCAATAATATCAATAAGCTGTTTTATATTGTCATACAAATATATATTTGAAATCAAATTGTTATTTAGTGGAAATAACATGGTGTGGGGTGTCATGCCCCTCCAGCCTGTGTCTTAGAATAAAAAGGAGGTGAAGCCACCATTAATTTACATGTAATATTCCACCCCCATTGAGTTTAGCTGGATAGTGGGCATGGAGAAGAAGGGCAGAAGCGGGCTGTAATTTACCACTGTGTATACGCCCACGTGTGTGACTCTATAGTCACATGGGCTGCTCCAATGACAGGGAGAAAATGCTCAGGGTAGGAAATCACTGAAGACTGAGCATGTGCAGAGTTGCCACCACAGCTGCAAAATCTCTAGCTGAATTGGGGACATGAACAGCAGGGGGAGACAGAGAGCAGCAGGCTCAACCAGGCTTTTTTCAGAATGCAGAAAAGGAATCTCATAGTGACTGAGTGAGTATGAGCAGCATGTAATACACCATTTATTGATAGTTTTTTTATGAAGCGTTTAGTGATATCATGTCAACATTGCCATTACACAGATTGTTTAGGTTACCTGATATAGCCTTGACGGAATCAAACTGTGGTCGGATAAAGTTGTTATATACAGCCTGCCGTGAGTTTTCACTCATTCTATCATACACGTTGTTCAATCCAATCAGCCTGTAGGAGAAGAAAATTACCAGATGTTGTCCTCTGATCTATAACCAAACTCATTTCAAAAGGTGTATGTATCGGTACCCCCCGTAAGGGCTGCTAATAAACCGCACTGATTACCTCGACTCTGCAAATCTCCCCTTACCTCTGACACCCTGGGTTCCTTCGTGTCACCAGCTCTAGTAGTAAATAGATACTAACACAATATTAACTGCTTGCCGACCAGCCGCCATCTTTATACTGCGGCAGGTCGGCACGATCCCGTGAGCCGTCGTAGCTATACGTCGTAGCTATACGTCAGCTCCTTTAAGCGGGATAGCAGGCGCTCCCGCTGCACGGTTGCGATGACCGCCGGTCACAAGCGATCATGGGCATGAGAGGCAGAACAGTGACGTGTGTGTGTGTGTGTGTGTGTAAACACACAAATTCCTGTTCTGTGAGGAGTGACAGATCATGTCTTCCTAATAGCTAGGAACCACAATCTGTCATTTCCTCTAGGTCAGTCCCCACCCCCTACAGTTAGAAAAACACACAGGGAACACAGTCAATCCCTTGATCGCCCCCTAGTTTTTAACCCCTTCTCTGCCAGGGACATTTATACAGTAATCAGTGCATTTTTATAGCACTGATCGCTGTATAAATGTCAATGGTCCCAAAAATGTGTCCAATGTGTCCGCCATAATGTCGCAGTCCTGATAAAAACTGCAGATCGACGACATTACTAGTAAAAAAATAATAATAAAAATGCTATAAATCTATCCTCTATTTTGTAGACGCTATAAATTTTGCACAAACCAATCAATGTATGCTTATTGTGATTTTTTTTTTTTTTTAACAAAAATATGTAGAAGAATACATATCGGCCTAAACTGAGGAAAAATAGTTTAAAAAAAAAAAAAAAAAAAAATGGGGATATTTATTATAGTAAAAAAATATTGCATTTTTTTCAAAATTGTCACTCTTTTTTTTTTTTGTTTATAGAGCAAAAAATAAAAACCGCAGAGGTGATCAAATACCACCAAAAGAAAGTTCTATTTGTGGGAAAAAAAGGATGTCAATTTTGTAGGGGCGCAACGTGGCACGACCGTGCAATTGTCAGTTAAAGCGACGCAGTGCCGAATCGCAAAAAATAGCCTGGTAATTCAGCAGCTAAATCTTCTATCCCTTCCAAACTGTACCGACCCGAACCGATCCGTTCAGTGGAAATGAGGCATTAGAGATGCGCACAATGAAAAAATGTGTTTTGTTCGTTCATTCCTTCCTTAGGCAGGAGCTTTTTTCATCTTCATGCATTCTATGCATTAAGATAAAAAGTCTTCTGTGTGCAGCAGCCTCCCTCAGCCCCCCTAATACTTACTGGAGGTCCATCCAGCTCCAGCGATGTTGTAGGAATCCCGACTGTTCGGGACCTCCCTAATTGGCTGAGACAGCAGCGCTGCGCCATTGGCTCCCACTGCTGTTAATCAAAGTCAGTTTGCCAATGAGAATAGAAAGGAGGTGGGGCTGGGCCTCAGCTCTATGTCTGAATAGACACCCCAGCTGCTTGCTGTGGGAGCACTCAACAGGTGGGTGGGGCCAGGAGATCCAAAGAGGGACCCGAGAAGAAGAGGATCCAGGCTGCTCTTGTCAAATCCACTGTACAGAGGAGGTAAGTATAACATGTTTGTTATTTTTTTTTAAAACAAGACTTTACAATCACTTTAAGTCAATAATTTCTTTTCATCATATTCGTTATATTAGAATGATTAATTTTCAGAATTTGTTTTGTATATTTGGATTTGTTTTGTATATTAATTTTTCGAAATCCATTCGTATTTTCGGGAAGTTATTTCGGAAGATTGGGATTCATTCTTTGTTTCCAGGGTGAGCTTGCATTGCAGCTTGCTTGTGACTTTGACGTTTTGCGACATTGGCTTTGGCCACCCATACCAATACAGAGTGTGACCCATTTTATTGAATTTACAAAACCCTCTGAAGTCACAAATTAATGAAATTAAGGATTATTTTTTATCATTTATTTCAGATTAGTTGAAATTCGTTACTGTTGTAATTGGATAAATCCGAATCTCGGAATAACGAAAATTTCCTTGTAACAAAAGGAATCACATATGTCTAGAAAATATTTGAAGTATTGTTCCTTCCAGTGGGAAGGAGGCGCACTTCATACAAGAACCAGATTTACTACTGTAAAGCAGAAAGAACACTCAACCTTTAATTTAAATTGAATATTTAAAGTGGTATTAAAGGTTTGGCTTTTTTTTTTTTTTTTTTTAAATAATAATGTTATACTTACCTGTTCTGTGGTTTTGCACAGAGCAGCCTGGATCCTCCTCTTCTCGGCTCCCCCATTGACGCTCCTGGCTCTCTCCCCCTTGAACATTGATCCCCATAGCAAGCCACTTGCTATGGGGGCACTGGTGCATGCTCACTCCCGAGCCCTGCTCTATGTGTTCATAAGACACAGAGCCGTGACTCAGCCCTGCCCCCACTCTCCACTCATTGGCTCACTGACTGTGATTGACAGCAGTGGAAGCCAATGGCTCCCACTTCTGTCTCAGCCAATGTGGGGAAGGAGTATCGGGACAGCTATAGTTCTAGTGCAAATCGCTGGATTGAGAGAGGGGGCTCAGGTGAGTAATAGGGGGCTGTGTGGGGAGCAGCAAAAATCTTCAGACTTTACAACCACTATAAGTCATTCCTGTACAAAAGTGGACATGTAAATCCTGAAATAAACAAAACCTACTCTGATGTAACCACCACCTTCCACACAGGCCAAGTTTCCATACTTGCTATATCAAAAAGCTAAATCCTTAGGTACCATTAAAAATTAGGTTATGCGTATTTACACACATTCTTTATTTTGACGAGTTTGCCTTTTGTAGGGAGGCCCCAAGTGAACCTGACATCCACCATTTTTAATAAAACAACTAGCATTTATATATATAACACATGTACGTACACTTGTTGATACGATGCACATTCCATTGGGTAGTTCAATTTCTCCAGTTCTGTTCCATTAACATTGTGAAGGATGGACATTAGTGTATCCTGGAACCATGATGTCCACTGGATTGGCTGGAAAGTTTTCATGACTGAAGAGAGGACTTTGAAGGTTTTGCTCAGGATCAAATTTCCCATTGGGCTGTTCTGCAGCGCCTCCTACAAATCAGTAACCGCTCAGTTTTAAAATCAACATCCCCCAAAAAAAACTGACAGTAAATAAAGGCCAAATGGTCCATCTAGCCTGCCCTATTCATTAGGCTGCATGAGTATTGTTTTTGATAAGCACCATTAATGTGTACTTATAGCCAGCTCTTTTAAGTTTTGGATAGAGTGATGTAGAGTTAGAGCCTATGTCAGCTTTCTATTGCTGTGTCCCTGTTAGAAAGAGTGAAGCCGGCCATAGACGGTTGGAATCTTGGCCAGTTGAGCAGGACCGTGATTCGAACCATATATGAGCAGGCCGAGTGTACCCAAGTTGATCGATCAATCAACTTGGGTACAACCAGCCTGTCGGATTTTACATGCAATTATTGCAATAATCACTGTGTTCTCCCAGCAAGGAAGGTTTCCCCCACCCCCTTGCCAGGAGAACACAATGGCTGCGTGGTGGGGAGTCCCCCATCAAACAGTCAGTGGATGCAAGAAAGAAAATCGCTCCATCTAAGGCTGGCCTTACTCTCTCTATTTGTCCTGGTGACCAATGGGGGTGATCCAACCACACTACTATACAGCATCTATGATTAAAGACCAAGCCCATCTAAACCATATACCGTATTTCTATTTTGTTTTTTGTTTTTTTAGCAGAGACCCTAGAGAATAAAATGACCATCGTTGCAATTTTTAATGTCATGCAGTATTTTTGGAAAAAATACACTTTTTAAGCACAATATATAACCCAATTTGGTAAAATATATAATGATGTTACGTTGAGTAAATACATACCCAACATGTCACGCTTTAAAATTGTGCACACTTGTGGAATGGCAACAAACTACGATACTTAAAAATCTCCAAAGGCGACACAATTTCATTTTTTACAGGTTACCTGTTTAGAATTACAGAGAACTAGAATTATTGCTCTCACTATAACGTTTGTGGCGAAAACTCACATGTGTGGTGCAAACACCGTTTACATTTGTGTGCGCGACTTATGTATACATTCGCTTCTGCGTGCGACCCCAATTCTTGCCTCTAACTTTGAAAGTAACAGATCAAAAAAACATTGATTTGATCCTTTACAAAAAAAATTGTTTACTTCTGCCCTAGACCGGAAGTGACCTCATGACATCGCTCCTCCTAGATCATAGAGGATCAGAGGTGATCAGACCAACAACCTGGTCTCTCTTCACCTCTATGGCCAGCGCTGATCACTTTTATAGGAAAGAGAGAATCACCGGCTTGAAGTGGGTATGCCAAAACTTTTTAAACATTAATTTGCTTCCAACATTGTTCCAGCATGATTGTACCTCTGTGCACAAAGCCAGCTCCATAAAGACATGATTTGATGAGTTTGGTGTGGAGAAACTTGAGTGGCCTACACAGAGCATTGACCTAAACTCAACTGAACACCTTTGGCATGAATTAAAATGCACGTCCACTATACTACAACTCCCGGGACAGACACTGCCAGTGGCCCCCATTGTCTAGTACTGCATGCTTGAACATGGAGCCTTTTTATACATACAATATTACGCATCCGCTACTGAGGAAGTGGAGCAAATCCATGAAACGCATAGAGATTTTTGATGCAACTATGTTATATACCTATGTAGCACTGACCCCCGAAGGAGCTGCTGGTTTTATTTGGGCTTACCGTTACCTCACCTGCTTGCATCTCCGTCTTGGGGATCCCATGGAAAATGAACCAAAGAATGTGAATTACCAGTACTTAGTCCTTTTTATTATTATTTATTCAAAATAAAAGCAAAGTCTATCAATAAAAAGGGTCAGAGGGTTAGGAATGAGTTCAGGCACTTTGTAATTTGCGGGGTAAAGTTAGTAGAAAAATCCAGAGGATAAAACCGTTCCACAGACTGGATTCAGCAGCCCCCAGATAAGCCCTTCTCACTTGGCCTAGCAGCCGGTGGGGTGCTCAGTAAAGTCTCTGCCACAGACTTAGTAATTAAACTTGAGCATTACTGAGATGTTAAAGAACTTAAAGAACTGCCATACAGTACCAGTCTCTTTCAGCCGGTCCGGCGATACTGTATGGGTGTTGATCCGGGTTGCGTCCCCTAACTGAGTTTCCAGGTTTCTTCGGAGATACCAGCCTTGCGCTCTGTCCTCTCTTGGTGGAAGTCCTCCCCTGGATCCTCCAGTTTCTGGGCCTCTCTTACAGGCGAGACAGCACCGGACCATCCCTGGATCAGTAGGTCCCAAGACTGTTCTGGGCCTACTCCCTCAGCCGACCCCCCGAGGCACAGGATACATAGGCTGCGCACCCCAGGCCAGGAGGGCCATGAGGTCAGGATCACGTGAAAAACCAGCACCCCAGAAATGGCGCCTGTACCTTAAGTACCCTTACCCAGAATTCACAGCGGGCAGACCCCTCCCACCGGGCTGTTTCTGAGTAAAGGGGTACCCAATGCATTCATAATCATATAACATGGAGTACAAAATCGACTCCTATCACTATGTTGCAGTGCTATAACATTGTGGTTGTAAATACATGAAATGCAATATGTTATGGTATTGATTATGTGTGTATATATTAATTTTTCTACTTCCATGTGTGTATCAATTGCTTAGTGCTATTTTATCTGTTTCTGTGCTTTAATAAATATGCCATCATGTTTTTGGTCATTATCTAGTCACATGTCTTATGCCTCATCTAAAGTCCCAACCCCCTCTCTTTTCAACTCAACTGAACACCTCTGACATAATTTAAAATGCCAATTGTCAGCTAGGTCTTTTCGTCCAACATCATTTCCCAATCTAACAAATGCTCTTTTGGGTGAATGGGCATTATTTTCAACAGCCACATTCCAAAATCATTTGGAAAGCCTTCCCAGACGAGCGGAGGATGTTGAAACTTCAAAATGGGGGCCAACTCCATAATGTCTACAGTTTTGGAATAAGGTGTCCAACAAGCTATAGGCTACAGTATATACCGCATCCTTAAATCTGCAGACAAAATCTCCCCAATTAGGTTACAGACAGAAATTTGAATCTAACTGGAATTTGAACTCTAACCTAAAAATGCAAATAAAAAATGGGGTCTGGTGTTAGGCTTTAATTATAGGAGAGGGGAATAAACACTAATGCCGTGTACACATGACCGGCCTTTTCAACGGACTGAATTCCGTCAGACTTTGACGGACTTCCGTTGAATTGGACTTGTCTACACACAGTCACACCAAAGTCCGACGGATTCGACCGTGATCACGTACGACAGGACTAAAATAAGGAAGTTCATAGCCAGTAGCCAATAGCTGCCCTAGCATCGGTTTTCGTTCGTCAGACTAGCATACAGACGAACTGATTTTTCAACCGGACTCAAGTCCGTCTGAAAGATTCGAAGCATGTTCTAAATCTAAAGTCCGAGGGGGGGCGTGGTCAAGCTGGCGACCTGAGCGAAAATGTGCCATGAGAGCTCCGCTCCAACCTGGCTAACTTCCCGTAAATCTGCCGGTAATATCCAGCACATCTTCCCCTGCTACCCCTCTGGGATTTCGGGCATGCGAAGGAGCAAAGCTAGCTCCAAACGGAAGACCTCCTCTGCGCCTGTTCCCTCTCCACAGCACCAGAAGCAGAGGATACCCGCTCCCGCCGGCGCGCACATGGCTACTCAGGCTCCGGCCCCAGATCCGGCCACGGTGGAGGAAGATAGATTTCAGGCATTAATGCAGGCTATCTCGGGCTGCAAAACGGCCCTCACAGCCAAGATTGATGTCCTCCAAACAGACTTTAGGCTAATGCGCAGAGATATGGACAAGGTCCGTGAGAGACTGGGGGAAGCCGAACGCCGCGTGGGAGACTCGGAGGATTCAATCAGGGAGCACCGCGCCTCACTTCACATGTTACAGGTGCGGGTTAAAGCATTGGAATCCCGCGCGGAGGACAGTGAGAACAGGAGCAGGAGGAACAACCTCCGGGTAGTGGGACTGCCTGAAGGAGCGGAGGGAAAAGATCCGGTTGCATTTACTGAACACCTGCTCCTTCCCATTCTGCCCACCGCTGCTTTCTCCCCCCACTATGCGGTGGAGAGGGCTCACAGGATGCCTCCGGTCCATGGCCCGCCGGGGCGCCTCCCCGCACGTTTATCTTTCACCTACTAAACTTCCGTGACCGAGACTTGGTTCTCCGGGAGGCCAGGAAAGTTCCAGAGCTCCGGTTTGCTAACACGCTGCTCATGCTGTTCCCGGATTATTAGGTGGAGACGGCAGAGGAGGACCTTTGACCAAGTTAAGGCCCAGCTGCGCGCAAAGAACATCAAATATAGCATGCTGTTCCCGGCCCGCCTCTGTGTGATCGATGGTGAGTCCACCTGTTACTTCACATCGCCCGAGGAAGCATCCCAGTGGTTAGACACCCTACCCAGACCCCGGTAACTGTATTGGTGTTGTCAGCTTTCTATTGCTGTGTCCCTGTTAGAAAGAGTGAAGCCAGCCATAGACGGTTGGAATCTTGGCCAGTTGAGCAGGACCGTGATTCGAACCATATATGAGCAGGCCGAGTGTACCCAAGTTGATCGATCAATCAACTTGGGTACAACCAGCCTGTCGGATTTTACATGCAATTATTGCAATAATCACTGTGTTCTCCCAGCAAGGAAGGTTTCCCCCACCCCCTTGCCAGGAGAACACAATGGCTGCGTGGTGGGGAGTCCCCCATCAAACAGTCAGTGGATGCAAGAAAGAAAATCGCTCCATCTAAGGCTGGCCTTACTCTCTCTATTTGTCCTGGTGACCAATGGGGGTGATCCAACCACACTACTATACAGCATCTATGATTAAAGACCAAGCCCATCTAAACCATATACCGTATTTCTATTTTGTTTTTTTAGCAGAGACCCTAGAGAATAAAATGACCATCGTTGCAATTTTTAATGTCACGCAGTATTTTTGGAAAAAATACACTTTTTAAGCACAATATATAACCCAATTTGGTAAAATATATAATGATGTTACGTTGAGTAAATACATACCCAACATGTCACGCTTTAAAATTGTGCACACTTGTGGAATGGCAACAAACTACGATACTTAAAAATCTCCAAAGGCGACACAATTTCATTTTTTACAGGTTACCTGTTTAGAATTACAGAGAACTAGAATTATTGCTCTCACTATAACGTTTGTGGCGAAAACTCACATGTGTGGTGCAAACACCGTTTACATTTGTGTGCGCGACTTATGTATACATTCGCTTCTGCGTGCGACCCCAATTCTTGCCTCTAACTTTGAAAGTAACAGATCAAAAAAACATTGATTTGATCCTTTACAAAAAAAATTGTTTACTTCTGCCCTAGACCGGAAGTGACCTCATGACATCGCTCCTCCTAGATCATAGAGGATCAGAGGTGATCAGACCAACAACCTGGTCTCTCTTCACCTCTATGGCCAGCGCTGATCACTTTTATAGGAAAGAGAGAATCACCGGCTTGAAGTGGGTATGCCAAAACTTTTTAAACATTAATTTGCTTCCAACATTGTTCCAGCATGATTGTACCTCTGTGCACAAAGCCAGCTCCATAAAGACATGATTTGATGAGTTTGGTGTGGAGAAACTTGAGTGGCCTACACAGAGCATTGACCTAAACTCAACTGAACACCTTTGGCATGAATTAAAATGCACGTCCACTATACTACAACTCCCGGGACAGACACTGCCAGTGGCCCCCATTGTCTAGTACTGCATGCTTGAACATGGAGCCTTTTTATACATACAATATTACGCATCCGCTACTGAGGAAGTGGAGCAAATCCATGAAACGCATAGAGATTTTTGATGCAACTATGTTATATACCTATGTAGCACTGACCCCCGAAGGAGCTGCTGGTTTTATTTGGGCTTACCGTTACCTCACCTGCTTGCATCTCCGTCTTGGGGATCCCATGGAAAATGAACCAAAGAATGTGAATTACCAGTACTTAGTCCTTTTTATTATTATTTATTCAAAATAAAAGCAAAGTCTATCAATAAAAAGGGTCAGAGGGTTAGGAATGAGTTCAGGCACTTTGTAATTTGCGGGGTAAAGTTAGTAGAAAAATCCAGAGGATAAAACCGTTCCACAGACTGGATTCAGCAGCCCCCAGATAAGCCCTTCTCACTTGGCCTAGCAGCCGGTGGGGTGCTCAGTAAAGTCTCTGCCACAGACTTAGTAATTAAACTTGAGCATTACTGAGATGTTAAAGAACTTAAAGAACTGCCATACAGTACCAGTCTCTTTCAGCCGGTCCGGCGATACTGTATGGGTGTTGATCCGGGTTGCGTCCCCTAACTGAGTTTCCAGGTTTCTTCGGAGATACCAGCCTTGCGCTCTGTCCTCTCTTGGTGGAAGTCCTCCCCTGGATCCTCCAGTTTCTGGGCCTCTCTTACAGGCGAGACAGCACCGGACCATCCCTGGATCAGTAGGTCCCAAGACTGTTCTGGGCCTACTCCCTCAGCCGACCCCCCGAGGCACAGGATACATAGGCTGCGCACCCCAGGCCAGGAGGGCCATGAGGTCAGGATCACGTGAAAAACCAGCACCCCAGAAATGGCGCCTGTACCTTAAGTACCCTTACCCAGAATTCACAGCGGGCAGACCCCTCCCACCGGGCTGTTTCTGAGTAAAGGGGTACCCAATACATTCATAATCATATAACATGGAGTACAAAATCGACTCCTATCACTATGTTGCAGTGCTATAACATTGTGGTTGTAAATACATGAAATGCAATATGTTATGGTATTGATTATGTGTGTATATATTAATTTTTCTACTTCCATGTGTGTATCAATTGCTTAGTGCTATTTTATCTGTTTCTGTGCTTTAATAAATATGCCATCATGTTTTTGGTCATTATCTAGTCACATGTCTTATGCCTCATCTAAAGTCCCAACCCCCTCTCTTTTCAACTCAACTGAACACCTCTGACATAATTTAAAATGCCAATTGTCAGCTAGGTCTTTTCGTCCAACATCATTTCCCAATCTAACAAATGCTCTTTTGGGTGAATGGGCATTATTTTCAACAGCCACATTCCAAAATCATTTGGAAAGCCTTCCCAGACGAGCGGAGGATGTTGAAACTTCAAAATGGGGGCCAACTCCATAATGTCTACAGTTTTGGAATAAGGTGTCCAACAAGCTATAGGCTACAGTATATACCGCATCCTTAAATCTGCAGACAAAATCTCCCCAATTAGGTTACAGACAGAAATTTGAATCTAACTGGAATTTGAACTCTAACCTAAAAATGCAAATAAAAAATGGGGTCTGGTGTTAGGCTTTAATTATAGGAGAGGGGAATAAACACTAATGCCGTGTACACATGACCGGCCTTTTCAACGGACTGAATTCCGTCAGACTTTGACGGACTTCCGTTGAATCGGACTTGTCTACACACAGTCACACCAAAGTCCGACGGATTCGACCGTGATCACGTACGACAGGACTAAAATAAGGAAGTTCATAGCCAGTAGCCAATAGCTGCCCTAGCATCGGTTTTCGTTCGTCAGACTAGCATACAGACGAACTGATTTTTCAACCGGACTCAAGTCCGTCTGAAAGATTCGAAGCATGTTCTAAATCTAAAGTCCGAGGGGGGGCGTGGTCAAGCTGGCGACCTGAGCGAAAATGTGCCATGAGAGCTCCGCTCCAACCTGGCTAACTTCCCGTAAATCTGCCGGTAATATCCAGCACATCTTCCCCTGCTACCCCTCTGGGATTTCGGGCATGCGAAGGAGCAAAGCTAGCTCCAAACGGAAGACCTCCTCTGCGCCTGTTCCCTCTCCACAGCACCAGAAGCAGAGGATACCCGCTCCCGCCGGCGCGCACATGGCTACTCAGGCTCCGGCCCCAGATCCGGCCACGGTGGAGGAAGATAGATTTCAGGCATTAATGCAGGCTATCTCGGGCTGCAAAACGGCCCTCACAGCCAAGATTGATGTCCTCCAAACAGACTTTAGGCTAATGCGCAGAGATATGGACAAGGTCCGTGAGAGACTGGGGGAAGCCGAACGCCGCGTGGGAGACTCGGAGGATTCAATCAGGGAGCACCGCGCCTCACTTCACATGTTACAGGTGCGGGTTAAAGCATTGGAATCCCGCGCGGAGGACAGTGAGAACAGGAGCAGGAGGAACAACCTCCGGGTAGTGGGACTGCCTGAAGGAGCGGAGGGAAAAGATCCGGTTGCATTTACTGAACACCTGCTCCTTCCCATTCTGCCCACCGCTGCTTTCTCCCCCCACTATGCGGTGGAGAGGGCTCACAGGATGCCTCCGGTCCATGGCCCGCCGGGGCGCCTCCCCGCACGTTTATCTTTCACCTACTAAACTTCCGTGACCGAGACTTGGTTCTCCGGGAGGCCAGGAAAGTTCCAGAGCTCCGGTTTGCTAACACGCTGCTCATGCTGTTCCCGGATTATTAGGTGGAGATGGCAGAGGAGGACCTTTGACCAAGTTAAGGCCCAGCTGCGCGCAAAGAACATCAAATATAGCATGCTGTTCCCGGCCCGCCTCTGTGTGATCGATGGTGAGTCCACCTGTTACTTCACATCGCCCGAGGAAGCATCCCAGTGGTTAGACACCCTACCCAGACCCCGGTAACTGTATTGGTGTTGTCAGCTTTCTATTGCTGTGTCCCTGTTAGAAAGAGTGAAGCCAGCCATAGACGGTTGGAATCTTGGCCAGTTGAGCAGGACCGTGATTCGAACCATATATGAGCAGGCCGAGTGTACCCAAGTTGATCGATCAATCAACTTGGGTACAACCAGCCTGTCGGATTTTACATGCAATTATTGCAATAATCACTGTGTTCTCCCAGCAAGGAAGGTTTCCCCCACCCCCTTGCCAGGAGAACACAATGGCTGCGTGGTGGGGAGTCCCCCATCAAACAGTCAGTGGATGCAAGAAAGAAAATCGCTCCATCTAAGGCTGGCCTTACTCTCTCTATTTGTCCTGGTGACCAATGGGGGTGATCCAACCACACTACTATACAGCATCTATGATTAAAGACCAAGCCCATCTAAACCATATACCGTATTTCTATTTTGTTTTTTTAGCAGAGACCCTAGAGAATAAAATGACCATCGTTGCAATTTTTAATGTCACGCAGTATTTTTGGAAAAAATACACTTTTTAAGCACAATATATAACCCAATTTGGTAAAATATATAATGATGTTACGTTGAGTAAATACATACCCAACATGTCACGCTTTAAAATTGTGCACACTTGTGGAATGGCAACAAACTACGATACTTAAAAATCTCCAAAGGCGACACAATTTCATTTTTTACAGGTTACCTGTTTAGAATTACAGAGAACTAGAATTATTGCTCTCACTATAACGTTTGTGGCGAAAACTCACATGTGTGGTGCAAACACCGTTTACATTTGTGTGCGCGACTTATGTATACATTCGCTTCTGCGTGCGACCCCAATTCTTGCCTCTAACTTTGAAAGTAACAGATCAAAAAAACATTGATTTGATCCTTTACAAAAAAAATTGTTTACTTCTGCCCTAGACCGGAAGTGACCTCATGACATCGCTCCTCCTAGATCATAGAGGATCAGAGGTGATCAGACCAACAACCTGGTCTCTCTTCACCTCTATGGCCAGCGCTGATCACTTTTATAGGAAAGAGAGAATCACCGGCTTGAAGTGGGTATGCCAAAACTTTTTAAACATTAATTTGCTTCCAACATTGTTCCAGCATGATTGTACCTCTGTGCACAAAGCCAGCTCCATAAAGACATGATTTGATGAGTTTGGTGTGGAGAAACTTGAGTGGCCTACACAGAGCATTGACCTAAACTCAACTGAACACCTTTGGCATGAATTAAAATGCACGTCCACTATACTACAACTCCCGGGACAGACACTGCCAGTGGCCCCCATTGTCTAGTACTGCATGCTTGAACATGGAGCCTTTTTATACATACAATATTACGCATCCGCTACTGAGGAAGTGGAGCAAATCCATGAAACGCATAGAGATTTTTGATGCAACTATGTTATATACCTATGTAGCACTGACCCCCGAAGGAGCTGCTGGTTTTATTTGGGCTTACCGTTACCTCACCTGCTTGCATCTCCGTCTTGGGGATCCCATGGAAAATGACCCAAAGAATGTGAATTACCAGTACTTAGTCCTTTTTATTATTATTTATTCAAAATAAAAGCAAAGTCTATCAATAAAAAGGGTCAGAGGGTTAGGAATGAGTTCAGGCACTTTGTAATTTGCGGGGTAAAGTTAGTAGAAAAATCCAGAGGATAAAACCGTTCCACAGACTGGATTCAGCAGCCCCCAGATAAGCCCTTCTCACTTGGCCTAGCAGCCGGTGGGGTGCTCAGTAAAGTCTCTGCCACAGACTTAGTAATTAAACTTGAGCATTACTGAGATGTTAAAGAACTTAAAGAACTGCCATACAGTACCAGTCTCTTTCAGCCGGTCCGGCGATACTGTATGGGTGTTGATCCGGGTTGCGTCCCCTAACTGAGTTTCCAGGTTTCTTCGGAGATACCAGCCTTGCGCTCTGTCCTCTCTTGGTGGAAGTCCTCCCCTGGATCCTCCAGTTTCTGGGCCTCTCTTACAGGCGAGACAGCACCGGACCATCCCTGGATCAGTAGGCCCCAAGACTGTTCTGGGCCTACTCCCTCAGCCGACCCCCCGAGGCACAGGATACATAGGCTGCGCACCCCAGGCCAGGAGGGCCATGAGGTCAGGATCACGTGAAAAACCAGCACCCCAGAAATGGCGCCTGTACCTTAAGTACCCTTACCCAGAATTCACAGCGGGCAGACCCCTCCCACCGGGCTGTTTCTGAGTAAAGGGGTACCCAATGCATTCATAATCATATAACATGGAGTACAAAATCGACTCCTATCACTATGTTGCAGTGCTATAACATTGTGGTTGTAAATACATGAAATGCAATATGTTATGGTATTGATTATGTGTGTATATATTAATTTTTCTACTTCCATGTGTGTATCAATTGCTTAGTGCTATTTTATCTGTTTCTGTGCTTTAATAAATATGCCATCATGTTTTTGGTCATTATCTAGTCACATGTCTTATGCCTCATCTAAAGTCCCAACCCCCTCTCTTTTCAACTCAACTGAACACCTCTGACATAATTTAAAATGCCAATTGTCAGCTAGGTCTTTTCGTCCAACATCATTTCCCAATCTAACAAATGCTCTTTTGGGTGAATGGGCATTATTTTCAACAGCCACATTCCAAAATCATTTGGAAAGCCTTCCCAGACGAGCGGAGGATGTTGAAACTTCAAAATGGGGGCCAACTCCATAATGTCTACAGTTTTGGAATAAGGTGTCCAACAAGCTATAGGCTACAGTATATACCGCATCCTTAAATCTGCAGACAAAATCTCCCCAATTAGGTTACAGACAGAAATTTGAATCTAACTGGAATTTGAACTCTAACCTAAAAATGCAAATAAAAAATGGGGTCTGGTGTTAGGCTTTAATTATAGGAGAGGGGAATAAACACTAATGCCGTGTACACATGACCGGCCTTTTCAACGGACTGAATTCCGTCAGACTTTGACGGACTTCCGTTGAATCGGACTTGTCTACACACAGTCACACCAAAGTCCGACGGATTCGACCGTGATCACGTACGACAGGACTAAAATAAGGAAGTTCATAGCCAGTAGCCAATAGCTGCCCTAGCATCGGTTTTCGTTCGTCAGACTAGCATACAGACGAACTGATTTTTCAACCGGACTCAAGTCCGTCTGAAAGATTCGAAGCATGTTCTAAATCTAAAGTCCGAGGGGGGGCGTGGTCAAGCTGGCGACCTGAGCGAAAATGTGCCATGAGAGCTCCGCTCCAACCTGGCTAACTTCCCGTAAATCTGCCGGTAATATCCAGCACATCTTCCCCTGCTACCCCTCTGGGATTTCGGGCATGCGAAGGAGCAAAGCTAGCTCCAAACGGAAGACCTCCTCTGCGCCTGTTCCCTCTCCACAGCACCAGAAGCAGAGGATACCCGCTCCCGCCGGCGCGCACATGGCTACTCAGGCTCCGTCCCCAGATCCGGCCACGGTGGAGGAAGATAGATTTCAGGCATTAATGCAGGCTATCTCGGGCTGCAAAACGGCCCTCACAGCCAAGATTGATGTCCTCCAAACAGACTTTAGGCTAATGCGCAGAGATATGGACAAGGTCCGTGAGAGACTGGGGGAAGCCGAACGCCGCGTGGGAGACTCGGAGGATTCAATCAGGGAGCACCGCGCCTCACTTCACACGTTACAGGTGCGGGTTAAAGCATTGGAATCCCGCGCGGAGGACAGTGAGAACAGGAGCAGGAGGAACAACTTCCGGGTAGTGGGACTGCCTGAAGGAGCGGTGGGAAAAGATCCGGGTGCATTTACTGAACACCTGCTCCTTCCCATTCTGCCCACCGCTGCTTTCTCCCCCCACTATGCGGTGGAGAGGGCTCACAGGATGCCTCCGGTCCATGGCCCGCCGGGGCGCCTCCCCGCACGTTTATCTTTCACCTACTAAACTTCCGTGACCGAGACTTGGTTCTCCGGGAGGCCAGGAAAGTTCCAGAGCTCCGGTTTGCTAACACGCTGCTCATGCTGTTCCCGGATTATTAGGTGGAGACGGCAGAGGAGGACCTTTGACCAAGTTAAGGCCCAGCTGCGCGCAAAGAACATCAAATATAGCATGCTGTTCCCGGCCCGCCTCTGTGTGATCGATGGTGAGTCCACCTGTTACTTCACATCGCCCGAGGAAGCCTCCCAGTGGTTAGACACCCTACCCAGACCCCGGTAACTGTATTGGTGTTTCTTGTTTACATGTGTCTTCACATCTGCTCCGTCCTGTCCCCTACCCCTTCTCCCCCATGCTGGGTTGTTGGCGCCCTTTTGATGGCTGCAAGATTTAACCGCCATTCAGCATCACATGCCATTTGATTTTACTGCAAGAACTGCGCCCATCGCCACCGGTGTGACACTGGCCCCTTTGACCCCCTTACGCAGCGCACCCTGGACTGTTGGACGAGCAGCAGCGACACTTCCCGCCCTTACACTCTGTGTCTTGCGGTGTGGCTCTCCCCCGTCCCGCTGGCTGTGGTTCCCCCCCCTTCCCCCCCCTTTTTTTCTTTCCTTTCTCCCCCTGGTCCCTGCGGACACTTCAACCCACTCCATCGGGACCGGATGTGCCGATGCCCGGCGAAAAGTGTCAGGGACAGATACCCTGTAGAAGGGACAGGATGGGAACTTGGTAACACTGCCCACGGACGGGCGATGCTACATCTCAGATCCTCAGAAGACACTGCTAAGAACTGTAATGTATTGCTCTATAAGAATGTGCACTTAGCGGCTGCTAAGTGTTTATGTTTACAACTTTTTTATATGCTGGTTTTACAAATTTTTTCTCCCAGGTTGGGGGTCGGAAGCTAGAGGCAGATACAGATCCTTGCCTCCAGCACCACCCCGGGCACCCTTCTGGCATTTTCTGCGCCCCCGCAGGAGATATACCTGATTTGCTCCAGTTGAGCTGAATTCTGGTTTAGGGAATGGGCACTCCGAGTTCCCCAACGGCTGTGCAGGGTGGGGGGAGGGAGGGGGGGGTGTGGGTTGGTATTATTTTTGTACATGTTGGAACCTGTTTATAGTGGTACTTTGGTATGGCGGGAACCCCGTTGACAGCCTGATCTATTGCAGCTATCTTTCAAACTTAGTCAGGTGACTGGTGGTACTGGGTGGGGTGCTTGTCTCCTCCCGGGTCCTAATGTCGGCTATTCCCCTGGCGTTCCTATACTACAGACCTCCCTATGGCTCAGATGAAGTTGATGTCATGGAACGTCCGGGGATTGAATGACAAACTTAAACGTTCACTGGTCCTAACCTATATTAAGAAATATAGCCCTCATGTGTGTATTCTACAGGAGATGCATTTGGTGGGGGGTAAAGTGCTGGGCCTGAAGAAACCTTGGATCAGCCACTGCTACCACGCCACATACTCCAATTATGCATGGGGAGTCAGTGTGCTGATCCACAAATCCCTATCATATGAGCTGCTGGACGTTAAGGTGGACCCGGGGGGGTAGATACGCGATACTGCACACTGTCATAGATACTATAGAATTGGTGATTGTGGGAGTGTATATACCGCCACTGGCCACTACGGCAATTTTGCAGCAACTGATCCCTATCCTCTCGAGTTACCCCACGGATAATTTGCTCATTGCTGGGGACTTTAATATGGTAATTAACCCCTCGCTATATAGGTTGTCGCAGGGAATAGGTGTGGACTCCCCCTTGTCGAGATGGGTGTCACTATATGGCATGACAGATATTTGGCGCTGGAAACATCCAACTGATAGGGCCTATACCTGTCATTCCACTTCGCATAGGGCTATGTCCAGAATTGATCTTATTTTGGTCAGCGGGGGACCGCTTTCCTGGGTAGAATGGCTGACATGCTGCCGCGAGGCATATCAGATCACGCCCCCATGCTGTGCGCTTTTCAGACCCGTACCCCGCCTTCCGAGAAAATTTGGAGACTATCTCGCTATTGGATTGCAGACCCAATAGTGGAATCTGAAATTGACTCTCATATACAGAGCTTCTGGCTTACGAATGTGGATACTGCGTCAGTACACAGCATCTGGGATGCCTTCAAGGCCTATATACGGGGCTCCTATATATCTTCCATATCCAAGGTCAGACATGACTCTGCTATTACCCTTCAGGAGGCTGAGGCCACCGCCCGCGATTTAGAAACTAGATATGCTTCCACCCAGAACCCTGTTACTTATATTGATATGCAGAATGCATATAGGGAGGTAATGTTACTTAGGGTTTCCCAGGCAAAGAAACAACAGCTGGCGCAGACCCAACGCATTTTTGAGCAGGGGGGGTAAGACCGGGCGCCTTTTGGCCTGGTTGGCCAAGGAGCAGCAACCCGCCACGTCCATAGCTCGTGTCCGTGCTCTTGATGGGACAGTGCTTATGGACCTCCTGCTCATAAATGCTCGCTTTGCCTCTTACTACGGAGAGCTTTACTCTTCTAAAGTGGACTACTCTGTTGCTGAACTTCATTCCTTTTTAGACCAGGTCACATTCCCCTCTTTATCCAATGAGGCCCGTGAACGACTTGATAGCTTAATAACCAAAAAGAAGGTCCAACAGGCTCTGGGGGAACTCCAGGCAGGTGAAGACCCCGGGCACCGACGGCATCCCGCCTGAGTTTTATAAACAATACGGGGAACAACTGATACCAAAACTGCACCACACGATAGCCAAAACTTTGAGAGATGAGACTCTGCCAGCATCTATGGCGGAGGCAATTCTAGTGGTTATAGCTAAGCCAGGTAAGGACCCTGAGTTATGCTCCTCCTATCGGCCCATCTCCTTGCTCAATGCCGATGCCAAAGTCCTCACCAAGGTCTTGGCGCGGAGCTTGAACGAAGTAATCCTCTCCCTGATACATGGGGATCAGACGGGTTTTATGCCGGGCAAAGGTACGGACATAAAATTACAAAGACTACACACTGTCCTAGGTTCTCATGCCCTCCTGACCCCCGCGGATGCAGTGGCCTCCCTAGACGCTGAGAAAGCGTTCGATTCTGTTGAATGGGACTATCTATGGGAGGTCCTGCACCGTTTCGGCTTTGGTCCCAGGTTCATCTCCTGGGTCAGAGCCCTTTACGTCTCCCCGAGGGATGCACACTCTCCCCAGCGCTTTTTGCGCTGGCCATAGAGCCTATGGCAATCCTGATACGTAGCTCATCCGAGATCCGTGGTATCCCCTTGGGCCCTGTGGAGGAGAAAATGTATCTATATGCCGACGACACCCTTCTCTACTTTAGAGATGTGCCTAACTGCCTTAGTAAAGCTCTTGACCTTATTTATACTTTCGGCATGTATTCAGGCATCCGGGTAAACTGGGGGAAATCTGTCCTGTTTGCCCTCCATCCCTCTGACGCTGGCTTGCCAACGAACACCCCTCTACAAATTGTCTCCCAGTTCAAGTATTTGGGAGTCATTATTTACAGGGACTTGAGGCAGTTTATTCCTCCTAACCTTGACCCAGTCATGTCCTCCTTGACGCAGAAATGCTCGTCCTGGAAGACCCTTCCCCTTCGCCGTCGGCAGGGTTAACCTGGTTAAAATGTCCGTGCTTCCCAAATTCACATACTTATTCAGACAGACGCCAGTACACATCCCACAAGTTTTCTTTCGGAAATTGAACAGCCTACTTATCTAATTTATTTGGAATGGAGCCGCCCCTAGGATAGCACAAAGTACACTTCAGTTCCCGATCACGTTGGGGGGCCTGGTGATGCCTTGTTTTCTGAAATATTACTGGGCGGCAGTCCTTGTGACGGTCAAGTGGTGGCTGTCGGAGGAACCTCCTTACCCCGCGGCCATGCTGGAGGCAGCGTTGCTGGGCTCCCACTTGGATCTGAGGAATCTAATCCACAGGGGCCCCTACTAGAAGTGACCTATGCCCTAAATGCTAAACAGCCACAGGGTCCTTTATACATGTTGTATGGTCCTGCGAGCACCTCCAGACCTTCTGGAGGGCTGTCACGGCGGAAATTAACTCAATAGGAAAGATGCACATCCCGTGTAATCCACTACCACTATTACTGGGCATTGTTGACACCTTGCAGACAACACAAGCTAAAAAACATTTTGTCTTTTATGCGGCCTTTTACGCCAGGAAGGCGATCCTTCTTAAATGGAATGACCCCAGCCCACCCACAGTCTCCCAATGGAAGGCCCTTGTGGATGCAGCATTGCCATTATTTAAGTTAACCTACTTAGGACGTAACTGTCCAAAAAAGTTTGAAAAAATCTGGGCAGCCTGGACGCAGGAAAGACAGATTGATCTCCCATAACCTCTAGTCTGATAGAATGTATGTATTAAAAAAAGTATGGAAATATATATTGAGATCTGATAAGTCCCCCCCCCCCCCCCCCCCTACGATATGCGCTGAGACTTCCATAAGAACTAGGTCATTAGAGCACGAAGCGCTTGCTTCTCACGGCCCCTGTGACGGGGGAGTCGTGGAATTACTGTGTCTCCCCTGATTCCTCCTACGAATTTTAATGCTCTGCTAATGATCCCACTATTACCAGTGTATATTGTTGGAGTAACATCACCTGTCAACATCTAATCTCAATGTTTGCTTGCTGCTGATGGATAATTGATTCCCTTGTTTTTATTTTTTCCTGTTATGATACCTTTAACCACAGCTGAAATTGTACCACTGTTTTAACATGCCATGTACAAAATAAATAAAGTTCTTGTTAAAAAAAAAAATCTAAAGTCTGTCTGATTTTTCGACAGCAAAGGTCCGATGAAGCACACACACGGTGGAATTGTCAGACGGATTCGTTAAGTTGGTCCTTTGCTGTCGAAAAGTCCGGCATAATAGCTGAAATTTAAAATGGTTGTAAACATCAGACATGAAATATGAACAAAGCATATCACTCTATAGTGTGTACTCAATCCAGGACAGTCATTTCTGTCTGCTGCTTCATTCCTCTAACAGTATAAATCACTTCTGACATGTTTTCCTGACACAAAGAGAAAATTGGTGACGGGAGGGACCTCCAGCTGATTGAGAGCTCCAGCTCTGTTCCTGTGTGCTTTGTGAAGTGGGGGGGGGGTGTCCCTTCTCTCCAATCAGCTCTCAGAGCTCTCCTCACTGATGTAATGTCAGCTCTCCTCCCCCTGCTTTTCAGAGCTGAGAGATCATGTGTAACTTCTGCACTTTGAATGAATGTAGGGGAAATATGGGTCTGCAGATAAACAGGTACAATTGATGTAGGCAGATTTGTTTTATCTCTGTGTATCATCTGAGGGCAGTAACTTCACTGGCTATATGTAAGCGTTTACAACCACTTTGAAAGTGTCATTGACAATTTTTTGCAAGACTATCATGTGTAAAATGTAAAAAAAAAGTATTAAAAAAAAAAGTGCCCTTTTTTTTATACTTATTATTATTTAGACTAGGGGGGTTCTCATAGTGTAAGAGCAGCTTTTTCAGAGAACCATAACTGTGGCTATACACACATTCTTTACAATGCGTAAAAGTTTACAGCTTACCGAAGCCTTACTGTTGACCCGATCTAAGAATTCTTTTGCTTTGTCAGGGGAGTCTATGCTGTCCAATACTGGAGTAATGGCTGATTCATTCATCAGGGCTCCAGACTGAATAGTGTAGTCTGCCACTTGATAACCAGTGCATGCATTCAGGGACGAAACCTACAAGGAATGATCAGACAACATGTAAACATCCACATACTGTACATTATCATTTTTTATTTTAATATCGGGTGAGTTTAGTTACTCTGTCACAATTTAAAAAAAAAATCCATCAACCTCACACAAATTCTTACTGAGATGTTCCAAAGGAAGGCAACTGATGCCAAATATGCTTTATGGGAGGAAAATAATTAAGGTCAGGCGGTTCAGTTTTCTAGATCAGAATGTTCCTTTTTTAACTTGTATAACTCTAGATTTTTCTTGAAAGAAAAAGATCCAGTACTTTTTTTCAATTTTAGTTTTTCCCATTCCTTCCTTATTTGATACAGCATTTCCCACTCTTACTGATGTCAGTGTGAGGCGATAAGAGACAATCACTGGCACTTCCACATTTACATGTGACCGGCTGTGATTGGACGCAGCCGATCACATGGATAAAGAGCCACATGATTGGCTCGTTACAGAGATCAGGGTCGTGCCCTGTCCTAGCAAATTGTCACAGTTGTAGCACCCCATCTAGCGTGGCTAAAGGTCTAATGTTAGGATTTTTGTTATTGTAGGTCAATTCTGCGTGTTTTTCTGGGTCAGGGTTTTGAGTGACTTAAAGAGAGCTGGATGGCTCATCAGCAGCATCTCTGTTGACTACTCACTGCTTGCAGGAAACTTGGAGAAGATTCAAGAATCAGTTGGGAGGAGTCTAGGAGGAGCTATCTGGAGTATTTTGAAGACCCTGACCAATCCCCAACAGATGGGTTGGCAGGGGGCAGGCCCCCCAAATACTCAGGGCTTTAAGAGTAGCCCCCCTGAGGTAGAGGGAGAGATGTGGGATTTATTTGGAGATTCCTCATCTCTCCGATTAGATTACAGACATGTTAGATGCCCCAATAGAGTTAGAAGAACTCTGGCAGATAGTGGCAGCACTAGCAAATCAAAAATCTCCAGAGCCAGAGGGCCTGCCAGCAGAGATTTACAAAAAATATGGAGAGGTACTGACGCCTATGCTGTTAAAGGTTTTTAAAAAAGCAAAAGGAGAGGTTTCCTGCTTCGATGATGGAGTCTACTATTATAGTGCTGCCAAAGGAGGTAAAGGATTCCCTTAACCCTTCTTCCTACAGGTCAATATCCCTGCTGGGAGCAGATGTTAAGATCCTAGCGGGGATATACTGGCCTCTAGGTTAAGAAGAGTGATAGCAAAATGTGTACAACGTGATCAATCAGGTTCTGTACCAGGTAGGGCAACTAGTATTAACATAAGAAGAGTATACCTAAATTTACAAGTCCCGACAATTAATACGGGGTCAAGAGCTATATTATCATTGGATGCAGCAAAGGCTTTTGATAGCCTGGAGTGGCATTATTTATGGCAGGTTTTAGCGGTGTACGGATTGGGTCCAGGGTTTGTCAACTGGATGAAATTGCTGTATAGGGAACCAAGGGCAAAAGTTTAAATGAATAACGAATGTTCAGAAACATTTCTGCTGATGCGAGGGACGAGGCAGGGGTGCCCTCTATCACCCCTGCTCTTCGAATTAGAAAAAGAACCATTAGCCATAGCTGTTAGAGCATCAAAAAGAATTCAAGGGTTTAAAAGAACAACAGGAGAGGAGAAAATTGCATTATACGCAGACAACTTACTTTTATTTTTATTGCATACTCAATCATCTTTAAGTGCAGCAATGGAGGTAATAACAGAGTTTGGACGATTTTTGTAAATTTTTGAAAATTCTTTATTTTTTGTCTGACACAATATAGAGTATGGGATTTCGGATCAGCTGTGCCCAGTCTTAAAAAAGAGTTAGTCCAGCTCTGAGCAATCCTCATATCTTTTTTCAGTGAAATAAAATGGACAAACTGTGAAAACTTTGTCCGTTCTTCCCCCTTTCTGTGATTGACAGGTGATTTACATATCTCGTGCACTAGCCTGCAAGACATGCATTATTTTTTAATTCCCACCCCCACTCCTTTCTTCAGCAGCTCTGCAAGGATTGGCTGTTCCACACCTCAGCATGATTAGGCATGCTGAAGTCATGTGGGGACTTTTCTGGGATTTGACTGGATGTTAGAGATCATAGCAGAAGTTCAGTGTAAGAAATACACAGGAGAAAATGCATGTTGAAAAGGGGAGTATAGAGGTGGGCGGGGAGTCTGACATCCCGACTCTACCCATTGAGCCCTGGAAAGAATCCATATATTATGAAATTATTTTATTATTCTATGAATGTCAGCTTCCTATGGAATTTGTTTCAATTATAACGTTTTTTTATTCTGTTTGTATAATAAATCAATTTCTATTTCATATATTTTTTTTCCCATTACTTCATTAGTGACTGGCCTCACACAAAGTCCCATGACCATCGTTCTTTGCATACAAACAATAATATGTGTCACACTCTGTATTGTTATGGTTGGCCAAAGTTGCAAAACATCAAAGTCGGGTGTTTTGCAGCACAGGCTTTTAAACCATGAGTTATGTGCTGAAATATAATACTACTTTTCTGTGCTGTGAATTGTAAGATTTGGTGGATCCCTAGTTTCCACCATATAAAAAGAAATAAACAATGACAAAAAGGCCTTCTTTTAGTATCGTGAATGCCTCTCTTGAAAATAAATAAATAGATTACAAAATCCTTACCGGGTTGAATTTCGGGTTGCCTGCTTTCAAATCCGCAAGTGTAGCCTGTTGAATGAAAGCTCCCCAGGATGTCAAAGGCAATTCCTCACTGCTTCCAGAAGGAGTTGGACAAGCACTTCCTGGACAAAAGCATTGACAATAACAATACAGTCTGAAAATGCCACAAAAAAAGTGAAAAAATATACACACACACACACACACAATGTGTGTCCAGAAACTAATGAGAATCATACTTTTAAAATTATTTTATTGGAAAATTTTACAATTGAACATTGTCTAATTCAAAGTATGTACCATGTGAGTGTTCGTAATGCTCTCATCGATTTTTTCCATTCACTTAAGCCACGTATACACAAGCGGACTTTTCGACCGACTAGGTCCGGCGGTCTTTCCAACTGACTTTTGGCGGAGTTCCAACGGACTTTTCGAATGAACGGACTTGGCCACACACAATCACACTAAATTCTGACGGATTCGAATGTGATGACGAACTAGAATAAGGAAGTTCGTAGCCAGTAGCCAATAGCTGCCCTAGCGTCATTGTTTGTCCGTCGGACTAGAATACAGACGAGTGGATTTTTCGATAGGAACTGGGTCCGGCGGAGTTCCGGCGGGAAAATTTAAAACATGTTCTATTTCTAAAGTCTGTCAGAATTTTCGACAGTAAAAGTCCGATGGAGCCCACACATGATCGAATTGTCCGACAAATTCGTTTCGTCGGACCTTAGCTGTCAAAGTCTGCTCGTGTGTGCGCGACATTAGTAATTCCCGTTTCCTCTGCAATCATTCTGATGGTGAGCCATTGGTTAATTTTTGACTGATGGCTCACTATAAGAAAGATTGCAGAGGAAATGGGAATTGCCAAGTCAATCGTTTTTAGCCTAAAAAAAAATGGAAAACGAATGCAGCCACTAAATCAAAGGACTGCTACGCTGCAACATGTATTCAATTTTTGTTAATACGAGCTCCAGCCAAAATTGTTTATTTTGCTTTTTATAGCATGGGGGTAGAACCAGTGTCAGTTTTTATTCCTGTCGGTGTCCTTGATGGGGGAGGGGGCTTTCTGCTCATTACTTGTCAGGACAGGAAGTGACAGACAATCTTTCCAATGAGGACACAAATCCATTTTTAGTGAGGATAGGTAAGAATGTCTAACATTAGTTTAATTGCCCTCTCTACCGGAAACTGCCCCCCTTCCGCACATGTTGTAAATTTAAAAAAAATATAAAACCTTACAGATGTTTTAACTCTTCGCCCCTATCCAAAGCCAACAACAAAGAGCTATACATTTTATTAATCTTTTAAATGTAACATTGATTGAAGCTGTTTTTTTTTGTCTTTGTGTTTTTTTGTAGCACATCTTTTTTTTTTGTAGCTGATAATCCTTGATCATCTGTATATGGATTGTACCAGGAGGGTCAGGTAAACATAAATAGTCAGGAGATGATTGGAGGGAAGAGGGAAATGGATTCAAGACAGTTGATAACAAGGGATTATCATTCAGTGTTTAACAATACCTGTAGAAGCCAGGACGTTTTGGTTGAATGTTTTGATTCGGTTATACATGGCAATTTTTTGGTCATCATCCAGTTGAGAATAGACTTTACTGAGGCCCCCAACCCTGCATACAGAGCAGAAGCCTGTTAAAACCATCAAAAGTCCAGCACAATCCATTATGTTATCTTTATGAAAAAATAGAGTAAGTAACCTTCCCTGTATCTGAATTCTACCTGTGACCCTGCCCTGTAACCTTGACACTAACTTTCCTTGTATCCTTAACACTAGCACCACCTCTAACCGTAACACAAACCCAACCTGTAACCCTAACATTTACCCTCAATGTAACCACAGTCCTGGCTCCCCAACCCTACTTCAAACTCAAAAACTCTAAGCTCAATTGGAACTTTCGATTGATAGACAAAGGAATATTACAGGTAATACATTTTTAGGTATCAGCCAGAGGTCTGGGGAGCAAGGCACCACATCCCATAAACTGATGAATACACATGAAATACGGAATGGGGATTTTTAACCACTTCTGGTTCTGGGCCAAGCCTGAAAGTTACTTACAACCCCCAAACATATACATATTATTTTTCCTTTTTGCAAAGACTCTGGAGAATAAAATGGCGCTTTTTGCAATATTTTATGTCACACTTTATTTGCGCAGCGGTCTTACAAACACAATTTTTTCAGAAAAAATACATTTAAAAAAAAAAAGAAAACGGTAAAGTTAGCAAAATTTTTTTTAATATTGCGAAATATGAGGTTACGTCGAGTAAATGGATACCCAACATGTTACACTTTAAAATTGAACGCATTCGTGGAATGGCGACAAACTAAGGTACTTTAAGCGGAGTTCCACCCAAAAATGGAACCTCCACTTTTCGGATCCCCCCCCCAGGTGTCACATTTGGCATTTGGGAGGGGGGAGCAGATACCTGTCTAATACAGGTATTTTGCTCCCACTTCTAGGCATAGGTATCCGAGCCACCCGCAGGTATCTACGCCACTTTTGGCGCCTTCTCCACCCACCCCCCCCCCGCTATCTTCTGGGAGACACACGAGTCCCAGGAGACAGCAGGGACCAGTGGAGTCACGCATGCGCAGTAGGGAACCAGGAAACTTCCTGATTCCCTTACCGAAGATGGCGGCAGCATCACCCGAGAGCCGAGGGACAGATCGGCTTCGGGTGCCAACATCGCGGGCTCCCTGGACAGGTAAGTGTCCTTATTTTAAAAGTCAGCAGCTGCAGTATTAGAAGCTGCTGACTTTAAAAAAAAAAAAAATTGGCGGAACTCCGCTTTTAAAAATCTCCATAGGCGAAGTTTAAAATGTTTTAACGGTTACCAGTTTAGGGTTAGGGGGTCTTTTGTTAGAATTATTGCTCTTGCTCTGACGATCGCTGCGATACCTCACATGTGTGATTTGAACACGGTTTACATTTGCGAGCGCAACCTACGTATGCATTTTCATTTCTTTTTCTTTTTTACACCGTCTCTTTAAAAAAAAAAAAAAAAGAAATCGGTGTTTTGGACTACTAGGGACTTTTTAAAATCTTCACCATTGGCAGCCGAGTAAGCCGGAGGGTGATGTCGCTTCCGAGTTACTACTTTGGAGACCCAATTAAAGCCGAATATGGCTTTGTTTTGGACTCCGGGCCAGCCGGCAGACATGGCGGCTGGTCACACCCACATTAGTGCCTCCATGCCGGGCAAGTTTAGTGGAGCCAGGTGGCAGAAGGTTTTTTTTTTCATTGGGCTCCAGGACTCCAGGGCCAGTTCACACCTTAAATCATACAGGAACACACTGTGCGTTCCTGAGTGATTCGCATGCGCTCCAGGTGCAGTGCAAAATCGTGTCAGACTGCACCAGTAGATATAAAATTCACAGGAACAAGATCACATGGTACTACTGTACCCTACAATCTGGTGCAGGCAAACGCATTACATTTGCAACCTGTATTTGGGGTGTCATTAACATTAACACCCACTGCAGATTGCAACTGCAGTGCATTTTGGACTTGCGGTGCAGGAAACGCACACAGAACGCAGGACGGTTGGACAGTATTGATGATTAATGTGTATTAGAAGGGGGGAGGATTTGTGTTTGGGAGGAGGTTTTGTACTATGAAGGGGGATTTGGGTGAGAGGATTTATGATGGAACTGGTAAATGGACTTGTGCTGGTGTGGGCGAAAGAGCATTTGTGCTGGAACAGTATTTGGGGGTGGTGTATTTGTGCTTGGATGAGGAAATGTGTTGGGAAGGGGGATTTAGGGGAGAGAATTTGTGCTAGATATGGGAAAAAGATTTACAGTGGGAGGAAGATCTGTGCTAGGATTTTGGAGATTTGTTTTGCTGGGAGGGATTTGTTGTGCTGGTAAGGGGGTATTGGGTGGGAGAGGATTTGTATTGGAATGGGGGGTTGTGCTTGGAGGGAGGATTTGGGGGGTGGTGATTTATTCTGAGTGGGTTATTGGAGGTAAAGAGAATTTGTGCTGGGAGGGGTAGAGGATTGGTGTTTGGAGGGGGAATTGAGAGGTGTGGGGATAAGTTGATGAGGAAAAAGGGGGGATTGTGCTGGGACTGGGGATTTGGGAATTTTTTTTTTTGTTTTGGGGGGGGGGGGGGGTGAGTGGGGATTTTTGCTGAAAAGGTGAAGTTGGGGGATGTGATTTTGTGCTCTCCGTACCACTACACTCTGTGTTACACACTCCTGTCCCCTGCATTCTGTGCATTACACACTCCTGTCCCCTGCATTCTGTGCATTACACACTCCTGTCCCCTGCATTCTGTGCATTACACAGTCCTGTCGACTGCATTATGTGCTTAACACCCCTGTCCACTGCATTCTGTGCATTACACCCTTGTCCACTACATTCTGTGCATTACACTCCTGTCCACTGCATTATGTGCATTACACTCCTGTCCACTGCAGTATGTGCATTACACCCTTGTCCACTGCATTCTGTGCATAACACCCCTGTCCTCTGCATTTTGTACATTACACACCCTTGGCCCCTGCATTCTGTGCATAACACTCCTGTCCCCTGCTTTCTGTGCATAACACCCCTGTCTCCTGCTTTCTGTGCATAACACCCCTGTCCCCTGCTTTCTGTGCATTACACTCCTGTCTCCTGCTTTCCGTGCATTACACTCCTGTCTCCTGCTTCCTGTGCATTACACCCCTGTCCGTTTAGCCTATTTAGTGGCTTGGTTGTAATGAGCCATCTCTTTGGCAATTAGTGTAATTATTGGAGGAATCTCTTTGATGTTATACTATGACAGATCTTTATTGTAGTGATATTGTCCTCTTATGATACACTGATATCCTTTTGATGGTGACTCATTGGCCCTTACACAGATGCATACTCACCTGGTGGCGTCCCTGGGTGAACACCTTGTACAGTAAAATAAAAAGTCTCATGAAAAAGCCATCTTCTGGCGAAACATGTTGAGCAATGATCTCTGTACTATATACATGATTATTTTAACATAAACAAAAGTATATTTCTTAATGTATCCAATAAAATTTGATATGAATTTTAAAAACAGGATGTAGTACATTATCTTTGTTTGGCACCTTTAGGGCTAGTTTACAGTTGCTTCAAAACAAGGCTTTGGACAGGCTTTGTTAAAGCTCTCTGAACACCAGTCAAAGCTCCTGTCACTAAATAAAATTGTTAGTTTACAGTCCTGTTTACACCTTGCTTCAGTGGGGCTTCAAGCAAGCTTTGCCATAGACTTCTATGAAGGCTTTAAAGATGCTTTGAAGCACCACTAAAGCTACATGGAGTATCATTTTTAAAGCCGAAGCAAAGCAAGGGGTAAGCAGGATTGTAAGCGAACCATTTTAATTCCTGACAGGAGCTTTGACTGGCGTTCAGAGAGCTTTAACAAAGCCTGTTTGAAGCAAGTGTAAACTAGCCATTAATGTGTGTTGAAGCTGAAGCAAGTGTAAATGAGCTCTAAAAGTCCCCATTCCGTATTTCATGTGTATATTACAGGTAATTACTCAAAACATAATACGACTTAGTATATGTCAAAAGAAGGTTGTGCTTGTCAAGCAAAGACTGAAGAGAGATCTTCATTTTCCAAGTAAAAAAAGCCCCAATAAAGTTTCAATAATAATGTAGACGTACACGTTGCTTTGGGAAGAGCAGTCAATATTCATGCGAAGGGAGGCAATGTCTTTGGGTTTAATCGATATGATAAACAAATGTTGTCCAAACCAAAATTCATAGTCAATCGTGGTGTTTAAGCTCTTTAATATTGTTGGCTTCAATGTTGTGAAAATCATGTTCCGGACATTGCTGTCTGGCAGCTCTGTAATCTTTTTCTGGATAGGACAATAACAAAGAGAAACACATTTAACAGATAGGCAGAGCTTCTCCATTAACCACCTGCACCCAAACTGATAATCTCTGGTGACATTTTAAACTACCTACCTTTCAGAAAACATATGTAGACACTTGGGTGATTTATATAAATCAAACCTGTGCGGCTACTCCTTCTCACAGCTAACAAAAATGTATTTTTATATTTCTAATAACAGTTAAACAAATTTTTCTACTCCTTGAAAAACTCAGAAGAACAGCCCCTGCAATAGACCGCTGTAAATACTTACCTCTCTGAAACTGAACTCAAGTTCTCAAACAAAGTTCTCATTTCCAACACCTCTCCATGTGCAGAATGCCTGGTGCCCCTGCTACCTTCAATGGTACCTTCGGCTCAGTGGCGGCCTGTCCATACAGAGCCCCCCTAATCCATTGCGCCTGGCCCCTGATCTACATGAAGGGTGCCGGATGCATGGATTCCAATGGGGTTGTTTTTTTTCTGAAGCACATGATTAGAGGCTGAGGCTCTAATTGGCTTTCTAAAAAAGGGTGGGCTTGGGGCGCAGAGCACTGCGCCCTTAGCCCACCCAGTTGTGTGACAATAGCGAATGAATATTCGCTATTGTCTTCCTGATTCTCCTTACGTCAGGAAGAAGCAAACGCAACTACGCCCCTTGCGAAACGCGTCACGTCACGCACCACGTGACAAACAGCGGACCTGCACTATACAGAGCGGAGGCTCTGAACACAGAACGCAGCACCGTACGGTCCCGAGTGACCTCTGGACACCGTAAGCGGCTACCACTGAGCATCATACAACGACTACTTGGCCCTCCCACTATCTGGCCTTTGTCCACCTAAAGACATGTTACGGAAACCTCAACCCCTGACCGCAGCAGCTTTGAATGGCCTCGGCATCAGACACCTCGGTTAATGGAAGAAAAGCTTTTTGACAGCTCCTCTACAAGGAAGACGCCAATGCGGTAAAGTAATCGGCTAGTCTATAATAATGACAGTTTGATAGACTACATATCTTTACCAGCATATATCTCCTAACCAATCGTGAACAGCCAGCTGCCATTTGCCATATAACTTTTTTCGGATTTAACAGGACTGTATGCTTCTGTGATTAGATGACAAGGTTGGAGATTCCCTTGTCAAGAGTCATAAGCTTATATGCAGTGAGGTTGAACATTCAAACCTGGCTTAACCAGACTCTACATTCAGATACTCTGTGGCAAGGTGCATACTAATACGGACAGCTGAAATCATTAATTAGGCTACGTCCCTGTGTTGCTTTAGATGATCAAGTTGGAGATTCCCCTGTCAAGAGTCACAAGCCTATAAGCAGTAAGGTTGAACATTCAAACTCGGCCTAATTAGAACTTTCATCCAGATACTCAGTGGCAGTGGGTACATTAATATGGATAGCTGAAACCACTAATGAGGCTGTGTTCCATAAGCATGTCAGCAATTGAAAAATGTGCCTCTAATAAATGCTCAGTAGCGCAGTGACCAATTCCAAAATAGGAAGTTATTCCAAAGGATTACATGATATCACTACTATAATTAAGCATATATCATATATATATATATATATATATATATATATATATATATATATATATATATATATATATATTGTGATATTTGGGGGTTCTTTAGCGTCCGTGTAGAGCATACCAGTGAGCAGAGTCCACGCCAGTCATGCGTTTAAGGGCTTGTTTGGCCCATTTTTATTAAAAGAAAGGTAAAAAAAAAACAAAGTTCCATAAATGAAAACAAAAGATGGTTTCCCTCGCAGGGGGTTTGAACTGCCAGCAACAAACAAAAAGAATATTCAGCCTCCTGGCTTAAACATGCAGCATTGCAAAATACCGAGCCACCTGGCTCTCTTCAGCAGCGGATGCACCACTGCTCAGGCTCCCACATGGAGCTCTCCTGACTTCTGTCAGCAACCTCAGACTTAGGTCTCTGGCTAGTTCCGTGCACACCTGCACTCTCTGGGACCTCCCTTGCAAGCCTGGACTCCTCGGGAGGGTGGAGCCCAGAATCATGGTCAGGTGTCTATAAATAGCCCAGCACACACCTGACCAGTCAGTGTGCTGGGGGATCCCAAAACCCGGATCCAGGATTGGGGATTTCATCCCACCCGGATCTCTAAGAAATCCCCGGGCTCCAGGTCCCAAAGTGGACTTTAATAAACATGGAGGAAACTGAAAAGCCAGTCTCCTCCCAAATAAGAAAACACCCTGGAGCCCCTCAACCCGCCTGGTTGAGAATCCTGCATCATTTTGCTGGTGGGGTACCACACTACCACAATATATATATATATATATATATATATATATATATATATATATATATATATATATATATATATATATATTTTCATGTACTTTATTGACCATAATCCGCTGTTTTGTAACACGTGGTGCGTCCAATGTTGTTAAATGGTGTCTTGTCTACGTTTTGTCTTGTGTTGTTAATATCTGTTAGTCAAGATATCCAGGTGTGTGGAATCTATTTTTAATGAGAATTACACAAGTGTACACAATAAACAATGCCTTTGATTCAATAGAACAAGGATGATTCGATCTGTATCTGTCTCCATATAGTAGCCCCTCTCTTTGGGACCGCTTCTATAGGTCCCAGCAGCTCTTTCCTTTATTCCATGTATACATATGGCTACGGTGACACTTAACCGAAAACTGGTTTTGATCGATAGCCGAATCACATCCAAGATCGGCCATAATTGACAGTACCCTTGCCAATCCATCCCCCCCATCTCCCCTTTCCCCTATCCCCAATTCCCTTTACTTTTTTCCAACCAGGAAGCAGGTCCTGTCCTGAGACTCCCTGGCCAATCGGGTTTAAAGACACAGTCCCTGATCAGGAGGAGAAGCAACGGCTCGGCTCTTCTTTCCCCCTGCCTCCTAAGGTCAGTCCATCTAACGCTGGGGGGGGGGGTTTGCTTGCGGCGATCGCCACCTTCTCGCCTGCCGTCCATCTTCCGTGGGGGAGGGTGTGGTGGTTGGCCTTAGTTTGCTGCCCCGGCCCCCATCCCCCGAAAAATATTTAGCACCAGTCGCCACTGCTTCGGCTTCTACTTAATTACTTTGTCCAGTGGGGGGGAGTAGCATTCAACACTCCCAGAGGTGACAAATACTTGAGACTTTACTGGAAGTTGTTCCGCTTAACCACTTTAGGGCCAAGCCTTTTCTAACATTTTTAGTTTATATGTAACAATTTGTATTTTTTGCTAGAAAATTTCTTAGAACCCCCAAACATTATATATATCAGACATGTGCAGAAATTTGTTTAGTTAAATTTGTTTCATTCGTTTTTGGAATTAGTTTCGTTTATTCATTTTCAAATCTATTTCGAATAATTTTCAAATTTGAAAAGTTTTTGAATGAATTTCTTTTTTTTTTTTACAAAGAAACACAACTTTATTCGAAGAGTAAACAGGTACAGTAGATATAAAGGCATTATCATCAGCATTGGTACAACTGTGAGGGATAATAACATTGCTTTCATACCCTATGTCAAACACATTAAAATGCATGTTCCGGAGTACAGGTGTGCAGTTTATGATATTTTGCATTACCCACTTACATATAGATAGCGTTTGGTTGTTCACAGATGGGGTATATTTCAAGTTACATATCACCGGAGGGCGGTGCTCCACCCGTCCTGTCATGTAATGTGGTATCACTAAGGAAATCAATCAATCAGGGATTTCGCTGCAAGTGTCTGCATTTCCCAGCCATGAGTCCCATATTTTCCCATATTTTGCAGGGCAGCCCCTGTGGGCATATATCTCTTTCTTAAGCGGTAGAACATTGTTAACCGTTGTTATCCATTCCTGAATTGTTGGCGGTGAGGCCCTCAACCATCTCCTTGCTATGAGTAGTCTGGCCAGGAACAACGATTCCTGTAGGAATATTTTATGGTACTTATCTGAGTCCGGGTCAGGGAATATGCCTAGCAGACACTGTTTGGGGCAGAGGGTCAGGGGAGATCCCATTTTATCGTGAATAAATTTCACAATGTGAGTCCAGTAGTCTTGTATAACTGGGCATGACCATATCAAGTGGAAAAAGGTGCTAGAGGGGCTGTCGCATCTAGGGCAGAGTGGGTTTTGGTCGGGTTTGTATTTAGCCAGTCGGAGGGGGGTGAGGTAAGACTTATGCAAAATGTAAATTTGTGTGAGGCGGTCTGAGAGTTTGGTGGAGACTTTTTTGTGAGCTTCTAGAGCATCTTCCCACTCATCATCCTCAATTTCTCCTACGTCGCCCACCCATTTATCCTTCAGTCCATACGCTATTAGTACCGCAGAGGGGCGGAGGAGGCAGTTATAGAAGATGGAGATAAGTTTTGAGGGGTCTTGCCCTAATATTATTTCTAGGACGTCTAGTCGTTCTAGATTGGGGGGATTGTCACGGAATTGGGCCTGTAGCGCATGGCAAAGTTGGAGGAATCGGTAGTGCATGGAGTTGGGCAGGTTGAAGTCTTCCTTCAGCTGTTGGAAGGATTTGAGGAAAGTCCCCGAGTACATGTCGGACAATATGTTAACTCCCTTAGTAATCCAGAGATGGCGGTCGGGAATGGTTTGTAGTTCCTTGAGGCCTGGGTTATCCCACAGTGGTGTGTGGGAGTGTGTAGGTGGGGCTTTCAGTTTGTGTCTTGCTACTTCCCAGGTCCTGCAGTAGTTGTACAATAGTCCCTTACGACTGCCTAGTGTCCAGGGGTCTGATGGTTCGTGAAAGATAGTCTGAAAAGGGTGATTGAATCCACGGACATGTGGAGAGCATAATAACGTCATACACCTTTCCCTATCCTGTTTGTCGATGTGATGTAAGTGGGATAGTTGTGCAGCCAGATAATAGAGACCGAGGTCTGGCAGAGCTGCCCCTCCCAGGTCAGTGGGATTTTTGAGTACTTTCCAGGATAATTTGTGGCGGGTATTCCCCCAGACAAAAGAGTTGAGAATAGCTTCTATGACTTTAAATATTCTGAAGGGTAGATATGTGGGGGCGTGCCGGAGTACATAGAGCAGCTTAGGCAGTAGGATCATTTTTATAAGATTTACACGACCCATTACTCCAAGGGGTAGCTTGGCCCAAGTTTGTGTCTTGGATTTTATGGTCCTAATTAGCGGCTCTAGATTGTGGCTTGTGAAGTCTTCTGGGTGGCGGGTAATTATGATTCCCAAGTATTTCATGGAGCTAACCCTGATTAAAGGGGAGGTCGCCTGTAATTGCGTCGGGACACATGGATCAATGGGGAGAATTTGGGATTTATCCCAATTTATTTTGAGGCCCGAGTACGTGCCAAAGGTCTGTATCAGTTCTAAGGCTTTGTGTAGGGATGGGCCTGCGTCCGTCAGGTATAGCAGCATGTCATCTGCATACAGACTGACAGTTTCCACAAGTTCTCCTCATCGCAAGCCTTGTACGCCTGGGTGGTCCCTCAAAGAAGCAGCTAGGGGCTCCACCGCCAACGCATACAGTAGGGGGGAGATGGGGCATCCTTGACGAGTACCCCTAGAAAGAGGAAAGGGCTCAGATATCTTCCCATTAATTAGGATCTTGGCGCTGGGGTTATGGTATAACAGGCGGATCCATCTTATGAAGTTGGGTCCGAACCCAAACTTAGCCAGGCATTCCCAAAGGTAGGACCATTCGACCGAGTCGAATGCCTTAGCGGCATCTAGGGATACCACTACCCGGGATCCCACCTGATCATGTTCAGCTTGGATATTCATGTGCAGCCTCCGGAGATTATGTGCCGTGTTTTTACCTGGCATGAAACCGCTTTGGTCTGTATGGATCAGTGATAGAATCACTTTATTTAACCGCAGCGCCAAGACCTTGGCCAAAATTTTAATATCTAGTTGAAGAAGGGAAATTGGTCTATATGATTCAGGGAGTGCAGGGTTTTTGTCTGGTTTGGGTATGAGTACTATGTGGGCCTCGCTCATTGTGGGGGGTATGGCTCCCGTTCGGAACATATGGGAGTATAGCTCGCACAGCCTGGGGGTCAGCACATCAGCATACGTGGTGTAGAACTCCAAGGGTAGCCCATCAGAGCCCGGGGCCTTGGATGGTTTAAGGTTGGATAGGGCTTCTAGTATGTCCTCTGAAGTGATTGGAGCCTCAAGCATGGCTACTTGGGATTGTGATAATTGGGGGACGTCTATGTGGGATAGCATCGTCTCAATGTCTTCCCTGGGTTTGTCAGTAGTAGAGGAGTATAAGGATGCAAAGAAGGAGCGGAACTCCCCAGCCACCTCCAGTGGGTCAGTAGCCATAGTGCCATCCGGTCTATGTAGTGCCACTACAGTTGGTGGTTTATGCTCCATGTGAGCCAGGTAGGCCAGGAGGCGTCCTGCCCGTTCCCCGCACTCATACACTCTTTGTTTGACATAAAATATCTTCCGTTCCGCTCTTTCAAATAATAAGTTATTCACCACTCTAGATTGTAATTTGAGTTGTTCCGCCTTAGTTGGAGATGGGTCTGCAGTAAAGTCCCTTTCTATGTCAGCTAGTGCAAGTTCTGCCTGTGTCACTGCGTGGGCCGAGGACTTCCTGTACCTTGCTATTCGCTGGGACATTAACAGTCTCGCATGGGATTTGAAGGAGTCCCAAATTACATCATAAGCTGCGGTCCCCCTGTTGGTTTGAAAGAAGAATTCCCATTCGGTACCCATGTCTGTCATTCCTGGCACCACCTTCAACCAGAAGGGGTTAAGCTTCCAGGTGTATGTTGCCGGCGGGGAGTCCAGCCGTATCAGTATCCAGTACGGGGCATGGTCAGAAAGGACACGGGGGTTAAAGCCTACGTCTCCCAGAATGGGCAGGAGGGATCTAGATATCAGGATAAGGTCAATTCTGGACATGGAGTTGTATGTCGCCAAAAAACAGGAGAATGCTTGGTCGGTAGGGTGGCGATATCTCCACGTGTCTACTAGGGCCAGGTCGTTCAGCATCTTACCGAATCTCGTCTGAGAGTGGGTGGGGTCAACAGGGGATGGCGGTAGCAGTCTGTCAAGTCTCTTATCTATAACATTGTTAAAGTCCCCCAACCACATTGCGGGCACCGTGGGGAATTGGGTCATAAAGGACAGCCCCTCCAGTAGTACCGCAAATTGAAAAGGGGGAGGTATATAGATCGCAAGGATCAATATTTCTAGTCTGCATATTCTGCCATGCAAAAATATAAACCTGCCCTGTGGGTCACATTTGAGTGTTAATAGTACAAATTGTGCTAACCCCTCTGGAGTTGGCAGTGTGGGGGGCCTGATACAGCCACCCCACCCATGGTTTCTTGAGAGCCATCATCATTTGACCAGTAAGGTGGGTTTCAACCAGAACAATTACATCAGCCCGCTGAGCCTTAAGATATGATAAGACCGCGGTTCTTTTGGGTTTAGCCCTGATGCCCCTGACATTCCAGGTAATACATTTCAATAACCTAGTCATGGCTGTGGACATTTACCTTGTTCCCCCGGATCTATGATCCCCGGACGCTGCTACGCCACCCCCCGCAGGCAGGAGGGGGGGCGTGACCTCACTCGCAGGGCACAAGGCCCGGAGCATAGCATAAGTGGGTCCCCAGGGCCCCAACGCCACCAATAGGCGCGGAGTCCCGGTACTGTCAGCACACACCAGTAGTACACGCCAATATATATTGCTCTTCGTCATAAATTTAAACATTAAAACCTTAATCGAACAGTACAACATGTACAAGTAAACAAAAGCACCGGCCTGTCCGGTCGTCTCACGCAACATTACACCACCAGGTGCTGTGCGCTGCGGCCGTCCAGTCCGGGGAAACATTGCTTGTGCCATATACAATCTTAGAACACAAATGGCATTGGTAAAAGAGAAGCCCAAGTGGGCTCCCCTAACTAGAGGGACGATTCTTCTCTGAAGAACAAGTTTTGATGTGAGGGGCACGCCGCCCGGCGTGGAAGCACCCGGATAAACCCTCAAAGGAGGAGGAAAGGATATGCATATTGAGGTCCACGCTCCGGGCGTCATGACGGGTAACAGCCTGCCTCTAACTACAGGGTCGAGGGGCCGATGGCAGTGTTCTTCTTTATCCTCGAGTCCCAGTGCACCCGGTTGTGCCTAGTCAGATCAGGATATGGCGGGAAGAGGGGTGTTCAGGTCCAGGAGCAGTGAGGCGGCATGGGGTACTCGGGCGGTAGGGGGTTCGGGGTACTCAGATAGTGGAGGCCGCAGTATGCAGTATGGGGGGGGGATCAGGGGCAGCCAGGGGTAAGATGTGGGTTGCACAGTACCTTGTTTCCATGTGTAATAAGCATATGTGCCATCATCAGCTTCAGTAAGTCCGGATCTTCACGTTGGCAGGGTCTTGGGACAGTGGGTTCCGATCTCAGCGATCTCGTGGCGGTGCGCGGTCCGGCGCAGCTCTGTGCTCCAGCCATTGGAATACTGCCTCCGGTGTATCGAAGAAGTGTGTTCGGTCGTCCCCCACGACTCTCAGTCTAGCCGGGAAGAGCATGGCGTACGAGTAGTTAGCGATTCTCAGTCGACGCTTGGCTTCGTTGAAGTGCGCCCTCTTCTTTTGGACCTCCGCCGAGAAATCCGGGAATACCTTGATCTCGCAATTTTTGTATGGTATGTTGCCCTTTTGTCTGGTGAGACGAAGGACCGCGTCTCGATCTCGGAAGTTTAGGAGCTTGGCAATAAAAGTCCTTGGGGGTGCCCCTTGCGGGGGAGGTTTAGAAGCTAATCTGTGCGCCCGCTCCACCACGAAGGAGGTCGAGAACTCCGCCCGGCCGAAGGTAGTGGTAAGGAGATTTTCCAAGAACGATGGTGGGTCAGAGCCTTCAGCCCCTTCCAGAAGTCCCACGAACCGTAGGTTACACCTTCTCAGGCGATTCTCCATATCGTCCTGCTTAACAAGGACCATGCTGAGTTGGTGCTGGAGCCGCTCGGTGGTAGTCTGTAGAGGCGGTATGTCATCCTCCACACGGCTGATGCGGTGTTCAGTCTCCGCTACCCGGTCTCTTAATTTTTGCATATCCTAGCGGATAAGGGACACATCAACCTTAACCTCCTCGATCTTGCCGGTCAGTGTGCTTTTACAATCAGATATGGCCTCGAGCACACGTGCGGTATCCTCCGCTGCCGAGTCTCCAGCCGGAGACGGCCCGGCGCCATTTTCCCCTGGGGCCTCCTTCTCAGTGTTCTTGTATTTTGCCAGCTTTGCCGCCGCATCTTTTGCCGCTTTCGGGGGTGACATCTTCCCGGAGGGTTCGGGTGTCCTGGTCCTCGTTTGTGTGGCAAAAAACAGGTATATATCAGCCTCAGGATGGGTATTATCGGAGTTTAGGCAAGCGGAGCTCCCGTTCAGCACTCCTCACACCATGCCGTCCAGGCCACGCCCCCTTTTGAATGAATTTCTAACAGTTTTCGAATTCGAAAAGTTTTCCAATTTCCAAAAAGAATAAAATAGAATAGAAAATAAAGGAATAGAATTTTTTTATTTTTTTTTTCTGTTCTATTCCTTTATTTTCTATTCTAATTTATTCACTTTGGAAATTGGAAAACGATTTGAGCTTCGAAAAGTTTTCGAATTAGAAAAATTTTATAATTCAAATTTGAAAACGATTCGAATTTGAAAAGTATTCAAAAACGATTAAACGATTCAAAATTAAATTTCGTCCGAATTCTAAATTCGTTATTTTGGATTTGTTTAAATTCAGTACTATTCTAATTCTGAAACGAACCGCACATGTCTAATATATATTTTTAAAGCAGAGGCCCTAGAGAATAAATTGGAGGGTGCCACAATGTTTAATGTCACACGGTATTTGTGCATCTCTTTTTCAAACAACATTTTTTGCAAAAAGAACACAATACATAACCCAATTTTTGGTAAAATATAAAAGATAATGTAATGCCGAGTCAATAGATGCCAAACATGCCACGCTTTACAGCTGCACACACCTGTGCAACAGCAACAAAACAACGTAAATATTACTCTCCATGGGCGATGCTTTAAAAGCTTTTACAGGTTACCACTTTACACAGGAGGTCTGGTGCTAGAATTGCCATTACTGCCCACAATCTGACGTTTGCAGTGATACCTCACAGGTGTGACGATCGCTCTTTGCATGTTTGCGGGACCGACACGTGCGGTTGCCTTTGCGTGCAAGCACTCGGGGACGGAAGCACATTTTTTTTAGCCCTGGTTCACACTGACTGCGGGAATGAAATTATGCGAGTTCAACTGAACTCCCACGATTTCACTCCCGCATGTCAGTCCCGATTTCCGGGGCGATTTCACAGACATATGTGCGGGTTCCTGCACGGATGTCAATGGCAATAGCACCCCGAAATCCCCAAAAGTAGTACAGAAACTAATTTTGGTAATCGGTGCGGTGCTGCAAATGCGGCGTCGCACCGATTCCGACGGTACCATTGCCAGCAATTTCCACCAATTTGGCATTCAATTTGACATGTCAAATTTCCTCATTGTGAACCAGGGCTTAAAGGATAACTAAAGAAAATGTATTTAATTTTTTTTTTAAATAACAAACATGTTATACTTACCTCCACTGTGCAGCTCGTTTTGCAAAGAGTGGCCCTGAACCTGGTCTTCTGGGGCCCTCGGCGGCTGTCTCGGCTCCCCCCCGCAAGGACTCAACACCTTCGCCATAGCCACCATTGCCGCTTACTGGATCACTCGTGATCACTCGTGAGCCAATGGCTGCGCTGTTTTCAATCCATCCACTGTAACCAATCAACGGCCAGGCTGAGCAGCGAAGAAGATGTCGGGGGCAAGAGCGGGACTTTCGAGGGGTCAGGTAAGTAAAACTCAGGGGCTGGGGGGGGGGGGGGCGGTATTGTCGGATGTTTTTTCACCTTAATGCATAGCATGCATTAAGGTGAAAAAACTTTTACCTTTACAACCCCTTTAAATTGTTTATTTATTTCATGAATTCTTTTTACACTGTCCCTTTAAAAAAAAATTCCTGTCAGTGTGAGGCGAGGGGAGCCAATTACTGGCACTTGTGTGTTTACATGTGATTGGCTGTGATTGGACACAGCCCCTCACATGGGTAAAGAGCCACGTCATCGGCTCTTTACCGAGATCATTTTTGCGCCGTGACAGCGCGCCCACAATCACTGCGCTGCCCGCCCCCACGGGTGCGCAAGCGCAGTGAGACTGGGGCGACATCATATCATACCTCCCAACATTTTGGAGATGGGACTGAGGGACACCTACTAACAAATGTATGTAGGCATAGGACACGCCCCCTGTCACACCTCCTTAAAGGAGAATTAACCAAAAATAAGGGTTAATTAAAACGGGGGGAAACACTTTTTGAAAGATTAAAAGTGCATTTTATATATAACTATATAGATCAGACCAGAATGAGGGACGAATGAGGAGGAAATGGGGACAGAGGGACATTGCTCCAAATCAGGGACAGTTCCTCGAAATCAGGGATAGTTGGGAGCTATGATCATATGACTATACGGCAGGCGGGAGGTGGTCAAAAAAAAGGTTAAACCCACTTATACTTAGTCTTCCCTGCTTCCTACCTCTGCCGTCATCAATGTGCTAATAACAACATTTTTAAATCCATCCTTTTTTTTTTTCTTTACAGTGACATCATCACTGCGTCTCGGTGCTTCTCTTTGCAAATCAGGAAGCTTATGACTGATGGTAGGGGCCAGCAGGGTGCTTTATATAGCAAAATATCGCAGCACCTCAGTACCATCTCAGTATTCCTCTTAAGTGCCCTAAGCATTGATGTAAGCAAACAGACCCCCTAGGTTACACCCACATATTATGCTTAACCACCATGATTGCAAAAACTGAATTTCAATGAAGGAAAGGGGTGGGCCAGGCACAGTCATGGTGGGGAGAAAAGTGCTAGGTGAGGCTGGATGCTCTCCAGCCAAGAAATGAGGTGGCCTCTATCTGACTTGCTGTAGCTTCTAATGCACATTGTGAGAAGCTTGCAGTGTGCAGTGAAATCAGAGTAAATAATCTCAGTACAGAAGGGGAGCCTGCACAACTGAGCAATCCTGAAGGCATAGCTCCCAACTGTCCCTGATTTTGAGGGACTGTCCCTGATTTGGAGCAATGTTCCTCTGTCCCTCATTCCTCCTCATTTGTCCCTCACTTTGGTCTGATCTATATAGATGTATAAATAATGCACTTTTTATCCATGAAAAAGTGTTTTACAGTGCTAAACCTGATTTGATTTCTAAATTGCTGCATTTGTAAATTCCAAAAGCCAATATAAAGGAATAGTAGTGGTAAAAAGGCACTTTTGGGTTGAACCAATCTTTTATTTTTTGTACAATTCTCCTTTTAGGGGGCGTGGCAAGGGGTGTGTCTTATGCCTGCATACTTTTGCTGATAGGTGTCCCTCATTCCCATCTCTAAAAGTTGGGAGGTATGCTGAAGGTAAGGCTGAAGCTTTCACTGACCTCTTGAGCCACCTTGTTCATTGCGGTGAAGAATGACTTGACATCTTCAGTATCACGTTTTTTCATTTCAACAAGGATCTGGGCTGCGTCCAGTTGGTTAGTGATTGCTGTGGTATTCGCAAGGAGGTTGCCCAAATGTGTCCCGGTGAGGAGGTCTAAGCAGGAAAACTAGGCATGAAAGAACAAGAATAAAGACAAAAGAGAAAGTTGATTGATAAAACAGTTACTGCAAAGTGAAAATCCAGCCAAATAATTTCCTCTAATTTTCATAGTTTTGCACAGAACAGAGAATGAGTAGAAATCCGAATACATTACTATCTGGGTCACTGTTTGGTAGATTCCCTCCATATTCAGTCCCGGTGTGACTAACAGGTCTTACAATCCCAAAAGCATCCCAACATGCAGTATATACAGCTCTGCCGCAATCTACACTGATCACCACAACCTTATGACCACTAACAGGTAAAGTCAGTAACATTGATTATCTCATTAATGCCACCTGAAAGTAGGTGAGATATATAAGGCAGCAGGTGAACATGTTGTTCCTGAAGTGGAGGTGTTGAAAGCAGAAAAACTCGGCAAGCTTAAGGATTTGAGCGTTTTTTAAAATGACCTAAATGTAACGGCTTAATAAATAGGTCAGGGAAACTTCAAAACTGCAGCTCTTGTGGGATGTTACAGTGGTCAGGACCGACCAAAAGCGGTCCAAGGAAGGAAAACCAGTGAACCAGCGACTAGCTCATGGGCGACAAAGGTTCATTGATGCACATGTGGAGCAAAGGCTGGCCTACATAGTCTAATCCAGTGTTTCTCAACCTTTTTTCAGTCAAGGCACCCTTTAAAATGATAGACAATCTCAAGGCACCTCATTCTAAAATGTAAAAAACTATTCTAATAGTTGTACTTAATGTGGCAACATCAACACACATAGGACACCCAACATTACAGGTGATTTATTCTTGCAAAGCAAATACACTTTTGTAAACTGGTACCGACTAATATTCCAATGTTTCTCCTCTCCCCCAGTTTCTCTCCATCACTCTACTAACGTCACCCTAAGTGTTGATGGAGAGGGGCAGGGGAGGGTCAAACAAGGAAGCTGTGTAGGCGATCAACACCCTTCTTATCAACAATGATGACATCACTGGTTGCTAGGGTGCCGGTGGCTGGTTTGGTGTAAATAAAAGGCAGGTTTGATACACGTTTCTTGTATACATTTTTTGGCTTTTTGCCAGAGCACACCTGAAGAAACCTCAAGGCACCCTGGTTGAAAAAGGCTGGTCTCATCCAACGGAAGAGCTACTGTAGCTCAAATTGCTGAAAAAATTAATGCTGGTTCCGATAGAAAGGTGTCAGAAAACCCAGTGCATCACAGTTTGTTGTGTATGGGGCTGAGTAGCAGCAGAGCGCTTAGGGTGGCCATGTTGACCTGTGTCCACAGTCTGTGTCTCCTAACGTGGGCATCGGAAACATACCATGGAGCAATGAAAGAAGTAGGCCTGGTCTGATGAGTTCAAGAATGGTTTGAGGTATCCCCCAAATTCTCCAGATCTCAATGCAATCAAGCATCTGTTGGATGTGCTGGAAAACCAAGTCTGATCCATGGAGGCCCAACACAACTTACAGGACTTAGCACCGCAAAGTATTGTATGTCAAATCGCATGTCAAATCGCATGTCAAATCGGCCCATTGTGAACATGGGTTAAAGCCGAGTACACACAACTCAGCAGCCCGAACAAAAAAAAACCTGAAGAGCTTGGGACGATCCTGTTAGTACAGTGATCTCCCCACAGCTATTGTGTTCGGACAGGGGGATGACCCCGCTGCCAGAACACAACAGTCCACCAATGGCTGAGAGCAGTGATCGGATAATGATCGGCAGACCTCTTTCGATCAAGCCCCTTCGACAGAAACACTCCATGTTTGACCAGCTGCCACACACACGGGCCGAAAAACAAAAAACACACTCATGAGCGCACTGTTGGCCGGGTGGGGAGAACATGGGCAATTAAACTCACTGACACGAGAAGTTCATGAAAATGGGAAGGACGAGCTGTCTGTCTGTCAGGAATGTGAAGGCCACAGGTTCTGGCTGCGCTGGGAGCACCCAGTGCTTCCAGGGACTCGGGTAGACTCGGGCAAAGCTGCTGGCATCACATACGGTTTGAAGGTAGAGTGGGAGGTGCACACGTTTGGAGCATACGTGCTCCTTCGTCAGGCAATCACATACACATGACCGAATGCCGCCTGATATTCAGCCCATGTGTGTGGCAATTAAAAACGACTTGCTACTGATGACTTGGTGCCAGATACCACAGCATACCTTCCAAGGTCTAGTGGAGTCCATGCCTTGATGAGATATGGTGGGTGGTCATAATGTTATGGCTGATCAGTGTATATTCAGAGTCCTGGATTTCGCAGGACCGCCCCGCAAATTCAAGTAAGTCCCAGGTCCTGCGAAGCTGGGTTGAAGTCCTGAAGCCCAGGGCTGCTCTCACACACATCACCAAGTGAGGAAAGAGCTAGGGGGGATTAGTAAAAGAGAAGAGGGCGCATTGGTGAGAGAGCTGGGGGAGGGGGCACTAGTAAGAGAAGAGGGGGAATTGGTGAGAGAGCGGGGGGATTAGTAAAAGAGGAGTAAGAGAGGAGGGGGGATTTGTGAGAGAGCTTGGGGGGGCATTAGTAAGAGGGGATGGGAGAATTGGTGAGAGAGCTGAGGGGGGATTAGTAAGAGAGGAGGGGGAGTTGGTGAGAGAGCTGGGGGGGGGGCATTAGCAAGAGAGGAGGGGGAGCATTGATGAGAGATCTGGGGGGCATTAGTAAAAGAGGAGGGGGAGTTAGTGAGAGAGGAGGGGCGAATTGGTGAGAGAGCTGGAGGGGCATTAGTAAGAAAGCAGGGGGAATTGGTGAGAGAGTTTGGGGGGGGCATTAATAAGAGAGGAGGGGGGGTTGGTGAGAGAGGAGGGGAGAATTGGTAAGAGAGCTAGGGGCATTTGTAAGAGAGGAGGTAGGAATTGGCGAGAGAGCTGTGGGCATTAGTAAGAGAGGAGGGGGAATTGGTGAGAGAGCTGGGGGGCATTAGTAAGAGAGGAGGGGGAATTGGTGAGAGAGCTGGGGAGGAGGGCATTAGTAAGAGAGGATGGGGGGGTTGGTGAGAGAGGAGAGGAGAATTGGTGAGAGAACTGGGGGGGGCATTGGTAAGAGAGCTGGGGGGAATTGGTGAGAGAGCTGGAGGGGCATTAGTAACAGAGGAGGGAGAAATTGGTGAGAGAGCTTGGGGGGCATTAGTAAGAGAGGAGGGGGAGTTGGTGAGAGAGGAGTGGGGGTCATTAGTAAGAGAGGAGGGGGGAATTGGTGAGAGAGATGAGGGGCATTAGTAAGCGAGGAGGGGGAATCGGTGAGAGAGCTGGGGGAGGGGGGACGGAGAAAGGAAAGAAAGAATAGTAAGAGAGAGAGAGGGGTTGGTGAGAGAGCTTGGGGGGCATTAGTAAGAGGGGAGGAAGGAATTGGTGAGAGAGCTGGGGAGGAGGGCATTAGTAAGAGAGGAGGGAGGAATCGGTGAGAGAGCTGGGGGGCATTAGTAAGAGAGGAGGAAGGAATTGGTGAGAGAGCTGGGGAGGAGGGCATTAGTAAGAGAGGAGGGAGAAATCTGTGAGAGAGCTGGGGGGCATTTGTAAGAGATGAGGTAGGAATTGGTGAGAGAGCTGGTGGGGGCATTAGTAGGAGAGGAGGGAGGAATTGGTGAGAGAGTTGGGGTCATTAGTATGAGAGGAGGGGGGAATTGGTGAGAGAGCTGGGGAGGAGGGCGTTAGTAAGAGAGGAGGGGGAGTTGGTGAGAGAGGAGGGGAGAATTGGTGAGAGAACTGGGGGGGGGGCATTAGTAAGAGAGCAGGGGGGAATTGGTGAGAGAGTTTGGGGGGGGATTAGTAAGAGGGGAGGGGGAATTGGTGAGAGCTGGGAGGGGCATTAGTAAGTGAGGAGGTGGGAATTGGTGAGAGAGCTGGGAGAGGCATTAGTAAGATAGGAGGGGGGAATTGGTGAGAGAGCTTGGGGGGGGCATTAGTAAGAGAGGAGAGGGAAATTGGTGAGAGAGCTGGGGGGCCTTAGTAAGAGATCAGGGGGAATCGGTGAAGGAGCTGGGGGGCATTAGTAAGAGAGGAGGTGGTTATTGGTGAGAAAGCGGGGGGGGGCATTAGTAAGAGAGGGGGAATTGGTGAGAAAGCTGGGGGGCATTAGTAAGAGAAGAGGGGGAATTGGTGAGAGAGCGGGGGGATTAGTAAAAGAGGAGTAAGAGAGGAGGGGGGAATTAGTGAGAGAGCTGGGGGGGCATTAGTAAGAGAAGAGGAGGACAGTGGTGAGAGAGTTGGGGGGGCATTGGTGAGAGAGCTGGGGTGGGGGCATTGCTGAGAGAGCTGGGGGGAGGGCATTGGTGAGAGAGCTGGAAGGGCATTAGTGAGAGCTGGGGGCATTGGTGAGAGAACTGGGTTTTGTTAGCCACATCCATTAAGCCCCTCCCTCCATTAAGACTTTAGCCTCACCCCCATTTTGCCATTACGTGTGGCACAGCTCAAGTGTTCCCTCAATTGTGCCTCATTCTGAAGTTCAAAAGTTGGGAGGTAAGCATATCATAAAGCAAAAAAAATTTATTTACCGCATTAAACTTGGTGTAATAATACAGAAATTGATAGACTGTAGCTTTAATGGAAAACCTCTGGAACATGACTTGGATAAAACTCCTACTATCCGTGTACAAGCTGTTACAGGCACCTATACATAGAGGAGGGAAGGGAGATTACACAAAATTTGTTATAGTCATAAAATAGTAGATTCCTTCTAACCAGCAACAATTCACAGAAGTTCACATCATCATTTTCTGTCAGAAAAATCTTGGATGGTTTTTCTGACGGAATTCCACTCAAGCTTGGCTTGCATACACACGGTCACACAAAAGTTTGCTGAACATTCGACTGTCAAGAACGCGGTGATGTACAACACTACTACAAGCCGACATAATGAAGTTCGAATTGTTACCGAGCATGCGTAGGAATTTTACGCGTCGGAATTGCTACAGAAGATCGGAATTTCCGATCGGAACTTTTTCCGACTGAAAAATTGAGAACCTACTCTCAATCTTTTGCTGGCTGGAATTCGGCCAGCAAAAGTCTGATGGAGCCTACACACTGTCGCATTTTCCAACAAAAAACTCTCATCTGTCTTTTGCTGGCCGTATTTCCGATTGTGTGTGCGCGGCATAAGACTTGGGAAGTGTTGCGTTGTAAATATACACACTGTTACTTCTATCCACTAGGGGAAAAATACTCCACTAGTTTCTAGTAAGGATGGGCCCGGTGCTCGATGCGAACCCACGTTCGCATCGAGCACCGGGCGTTCGCTCGCTCGGCGAGCCCAGAACTATTTTGGCCGCTCGCATCACGTTCGTGTGATGCGAGCGGCCCCGCAATGCATTGCGGCCGGCGCGGCCGACGCAGTGCATTGCTGGCTGATGATTGGCCAAGCATGCACTGTGACCCCGCATGCTTGGCCAATCACAGCCCCGGAAACTCGAAGAGCCATACTTGGCTACAGGCAGGACGCCTGTAGCCAATTACAGCTCAGGGGCTGTAGTACACGCCCCCCCCTATAAAACGCCGCCACGCCGTCTGCGCCGGTCACATGCTGTTCCGGCGCAGATTGAGCAGGCTGTTTCTGTGACACTCTGCTGCATTTAGATAGATAGAGAGATTCACTTGCAGAGATTGAGTTAGATAGATTCAGTTACAAAGATTGATTGACAAAGAGGGGCTTGTAGTGTGCTCGTGGCAGGCAGGCAGAGCTCCTATATTTTGTTACCAGAAGCACCTATAGGACTTGTAGTGTGTTCGTGGCAGGCAGGCAGAGCTCCTATATTTTGTTACCAGAAGCACCTATAGAACTTGTAGTGTGTTCGTGGCAGGCAGGCAGAGCTCCTATATTTTGTTACCAGAAGCACCTATAGGACTTGTAGTGTGTTCGTGGCAGGCAGGCAGAGCTCCTATATTTTGTTACCAGAAGCACCTATAGGACTTGTAGTGTGTTAGTGGCAGGCAGGCAGAGCTCCTATATTTTGTTACCAGAAGCACCTATAGGACTTGTAGTGTGTTCGTGGCAGGCAGGCAGAGCTCCTATATTTTGTTACCAGAAGCACCTATAGGACTTGTAGTGTGTTAGTGGCAGGCAGGCAGAGCTCCTATATTTTGTTACCAGAAGCACCTATAGGACTTGTAGTGTGTTCGTGGCAGGCAGGCAGAGCTCCTATATTTTGTTCCCAGAGGCACCTATAGGACTTGAAGTGTGTTAGTCCCATTACACACACAGAGCTATATTTTCTTCCCAGAAGCACCTATAGGACTTGAAGTGTGTTAGTCCCATTACACACACAGAGCTATATTTTCTTCCCAGAAGCACCTATAGGACTTGAAGTGTGTTAGTCCCATTACACACACAGAGCTATATTTTCTTCCCAGAAGCACCTATAGGACTTGAAGTGTGTTAGTCCCATCACACACACAGAGCTATATTTTGTTCCCAGAAGCACCTATAGGACTTGAAGTGTGTTAGTCCCATTACACACACAGAGCTATATTTTGTTCCCAGAAGCACCTATAGGACTTGAAGTGTGTTAGTCCCATCACACACACAGAGCTATATTTTGTTCCCAGAAGCACCTATAGGACTTGAAGTGTGTTAGTCCCATTACACACACAGAGCTATATTTTCTTCCCAGAAGCACCTATAGGACTTGAAGTGTGTTAGTCCCATCACACACACAGAGCTATATTTGTTCCCAGAAGCACCTATAGGACTTGAAGTGTGTTAGTCCCATTACACACACAGAGCTATATTTTGTTCCCAGAAGCACCTATAGGACTTGAAGTGTGTTAGTCCCATCACACACACAGAGCTATATTTTGTTCCCAGAAGCACCTATAGGACTTGAAGTGTGTTAGTCCCATTACACACACAGAGCTATATTTTCTTCCCAGAAGCACCTATAGGACTTGAAGTGTGTTAGTCCCATTACACACACAGAGCTATATTTTGTTCCCAGAAGCACCTATAGGACTTGAAGTGTGTTAGTCCCATTACACACACAGAGCTATATTTTCTTCCCAGAAGCACCTATAGGACTTGAAGTGTGTTAGTCCCATCACACACACAGAGCTATATTTTCTTCCCAGAAGCACCTATAGGACTTGAAGTGTGTTAGTCCCATTACACACACAGAGCTATATTTTGTTCCCAGAAGCACCTATAGGACTTGAAGTGTGTTAGTCCCATTACACACACAGAGCTATATTTTCTTCCCAGAAGCACCTATAGGACTTGAAGTGTGTTAGTCCCATCACACACACAGAGCTATATTTTCTTCCCAGAAGCACCTATAGGACTTGAAGTGTGTTAGTCCCATTACACACACAGAGCTATATTTTCTTCCCAGAAGCACCTATAGGACTTGAAGTGTGTTAGTCCCATCACACACACAGAGCTATATTTTGTTCCCAGAAGCACCTATAGGACTTGAAGTGTGTTAGTCCCATTACACACACAGAGCTATATTTTGTTCCCAGAAGCACCTATAGGACTTGAAGTGTGTTAGTCCCATCACACACACAGAGCTATATTTTCTTCCCAGAAGCACCTATAGGACTTGAAGTGTGTTAGTCCCATTACACACACAGAGCTATATTTTGTTCCCAGAAGCACCTATAGGACTTGAAGTGTGTTAGTCCCATTACACACACAGAGCTATATTTTCTTCCCAGAAGCACCTATAGGACTTGAAGTGTGTTAGTCCCATCACACACACAGAGCTATATTTTGTTCCCAGAAGCACCTATAGGACTTGAAGTGTGTTAGTCCCATTACACACACAGAGCTATATTTTGTTCCCAGAAGCACCTATAGGACTTGAAGTGTGTTAGTCCCATTACACACACAGAGCTATATTTTCTTCCCAGAAGCACCTATAGGACTTGAAGTGTGTTAGTCCCATCACACACACAGAGCTATATTTTCTTCCCAGAAGCACCTATAGGACTTGAAGTGTGTTAGTCCCATTACACACACAGAGCTATATTTTCTTCCCAGAAGCACCTATAGGACTTGAAGTGTGTTAGTCCCATCACACACACAGAGCTATATTTTGTTCCCAGAAGCACCTATAGGACTTGAAGTGTGTTAGTCCCATTACACACACAGAGCTATATTTTGTTCCCAGAAGCACCTATAGGACTTGAAGTGTGTTAGTCCCATTACACACACAGAGCTATATTTTCTTCCCAGAAGCACCTATAGGACTTGAAGTGTGTTAGTCCCATCACACACACAGAGCTATATTTTCTTCCCAGAAGCACCTATAGGACTTGAAGTGTGTTAGTCCCATCACACAGAGCTCCTCTATTTTCTTTGCATAAGCACCCACAGGACTTCTAGTGTGTTAGTGGCATCACACAGAGCTCCTATATATTCTTCTCAGCAGCACCCACAGGACTTCTAGTGTGTTAGTGGCATCACACAGAGCTCCTCTATTTTCTTTGCAGAAGCACCCATAGGACTTCTAGTGTGTTAGTGGCATCACACAGAGCTCCTATATATTCTTCTCAGCAGCACCCACAGGACTTCTAGTGTGTTAGTGGCATCACACAGAGCTCCTCTATTTTCTTTGCATAAGCACCCACAGGACTTCTAGTGTGTTAGTGGCATAACACAGAGCTCCTCTATTTTCTTTGCATAAGCACCCACAGGACTTCTAGTGTGTTAGTGGCATCACACAGAGCTCCTCTATTTTCTTTGCATAAGCACCCACAGGACTTCTAGTGTGTTAGTGGCATCACACAGAGCTCCTCTATTTTCTTTGCAGAAGCACCCACAGGACTTCTAGTGTGTTAGTGGCATCACACAGAGCTCCTCTATTTTCTTTGCAGAAGCACCCATAGGACTTCTAGTGTGTTAGTGGCATCACACAGAGCTCCTATATATTCTTCTCAGCAGCACCCACAGGACTTCTAGTGTGTTAGTGGCATCACACAGAGCTCCTCTATTTTCTTTGCAGAAGCACCCATAGGACTTCTAGTGTGTTAGTGGCATCACACAGAGCTCCTATATATTCTTCTCAGCAGCACCCACAGGACTTCTAGTGTGTTAGTGGCATCACACAGAGCTCCTCTATTTTCTTTGCATAAGCACCCACAGGACTTCTAGTGTGTTAGTGGCATCACACAGAGCTCCTCTATTTTCTTTGCAGAAGCACCCACAGGACTTCTAGTGTGTTAGTGGCATCACACAGAGCTCCTCTATTTTCTTTGCAGAAGCACCCATAGGACTTCTAGTGTGTTAGTGGCATCACACAGAGCTCCTATATATTCTTCTCAGCAGCACCCACAGGACTTCTAGTGTGTTAGTGGCATCACACAGAGCTCCTCTATTTTCTTTGCATAAGCACCCACAGGACTTCTAGTGTGTTAGTGGCATCACACAGAGCTCCTCTATTTTCTTTGCATAAGCACCCACAGGACTTCTAGTGTGTTAGTGGCATCACACAGAGCTCCTCTATTTTCTTTGCATAAGCACCCACAGGACTTCTAGTGTGTTAGTGGCATCACACAGAGCTCCTCTATTTTCTTTGCAGAAGCACCCACAGGACTTCTAGTGTGTTAGTGGCATCACACAGAGCTCCTCTATTTTCTTTGCAGAAGCACCCATAGGACTTCTAGTGTGTTAGTGGCATCACACAGAGCTCCTATATATTCTTCTCAGCAGCACCCACAGGACTTCTAGTGTGTTAGTGGCATCACACAGAGCTCCTCTATTTTCTTTGCAGAAGCACCCATAGGACTTCTAGTGTGTTAGTGGCATCACACAGAGCTCCTATATATTCTTCTCAGCAGCACCCACAGGACTTCTAGTGTGTTAGTGGCATCACACAGAGCTCCTCTATTTTCTTTGCATAAGCACCCACAGGACTTCTAGTGTGTTAGTGGCATCACACAGAGCTCCTCTATTTTCTTTGCAGAAGCACCCACAGGACTTCTAGTGTGTTAGTGGCATCACACAGAGCTCCTCTATTTTCTTTGCAGAAGCACCCATAGGACTTCTAGTGTGTTAGTGGCATCACACAGAGCTCCTATATATTCTTCTCAGCAGCACCCACAGGACTTCTAGTGTGTTAGTGGCATCACACAGAGCTCCTCTATTTTCTTTGCAGAAGCACCCATAGGACTTCTAGTGTGTTAGTGGCATCACACAGAGCTCCTATATATTCTTCTCAGCAGCACCCACAGGACTTCTAGTGTGTTAGTGGCATCACACAGAGCTCCTCTATTTTCTTTGCATAAGCACCCACAGGACTTCTAGTGTGTTAGTGGCATCACACAGAGCTCCTCTATTTTCTTTGCATAAGCACCCACAGGACTTCTAGTGTGTTAGTGGCATCACACAGAGCTCCTCTATTTTCTTTGCAGAAGCACCCATAGGACTTCTAGTGTGTTAGTGGCATCACACAGAGCTCCTCTATTTTCTTTGCAGAAGCACCCATAGGACTTCTAGTGTGTTAGTGGCATCACACAGAGCTCCTATATTTTCTTCTCAGCAGCACCCACAGGACTACCGACTACAATGGCTGGAAGACCGCCAAGGGGAGGCAGAGCGTGCAGAGCCAAGAACACAGGGCAGGCAGGCTCTGTTTCTAGTGGACGTGGCCGTGGACGTGGACGTGGTCGTGCATCGTCATCAGCACGTGGCCATGGGACACGCGCGTCTTTGTTTTCGGCAGCTGGACATGTGGAGCCGCATCATGCTGAAGGCTTGGTAGAATGGATGACCAAGCCCTCCTCATCCTCCTCATCCTCTCTCACCCAGGCTCAGGGTACTGACAGAGCATCATCAGCCACCCCTTCCCTAGACCCACCATGTCCTCCTGAGGAGTCCCCCGAACTCTTTGAGCACAGTGTTGGGTACATGCTCCAGGAGGATGCCCAACGATTCGAAGGCTCGGATGACGATACCCAGCTTGAGGAATCTGGCAGTACAGTTCCACCAGCTGCAGCTTACTGCCAGGTTTGCTCTAGTGGTGAAGAGGGAGGGGATGATGAGGTCACTGACTCCACGTGGGTGCCTCAAGGGAGAGAGGATGAGGAGGAGGACGAGGAGGAGGAGGATGCGGCGTCACATGTCCAACGAGGCAGGATGCCCCCTGGAGGCCAGGTAGAGGCCAGCACAGCAACTGTACAACACCGCAGAGCTCCGCCTGTGCAGGGCGCTGCCTCTGCACGTTATCAGAAAAGTTCTTTGGTGTGGGCCTTTTTTGAGACGAGTGCAGCAGATCGCACCACTGCTATTTGCAATATTTGTCTCAAGCGTATCTCGCGTGGCCAAAACATCAGCCGCTTGGGCACGACAAGCATGACCAGACATATGGCGACCTGCCATGCAGCTCGTTGGCAGGCACACATAAAAGACCCACACCAAAGAACTAAGCGGACCTCTCCTTGCTCCTCCTCAGCTGGGATCTCCATCCCCACTACACCTTCAGTCCTCTCTGAAAGCTGCTCTGAGAGGACTGAAGGTGTAGAATTCGGTGTGTCACAACCAAGTACTTGCAGTACACCGACGTCCGAATGCAGCAGGCAAATTTCCCTGCCCCAGCTGCTGGACCGTAGAAAGAAGTACACTCCCAGCCATCCACATGCCCAGCGGTTGAATGCTAGCCTTGCTAAATTGCTAGCACTTCAACTGCTGCCTTTTCAGTTGGTAGACTCGGCCCCCTTCCGTGAGTTTGTTCAATGTGCGGTTCCTCAGTGGCAGGTTCCCAAACGCCACTTTTTCTCGCGGAAGGCGATTCCGTCTCTCTACCGGCATGTGGAGGGCAATGTCCATGCCTCGCTGGACAGGGCGGTCAGCGGTAAGGTGCATATTACCGCTGACTCATGGTCCAGCAGGCATGGACAGGGACGGTACCTTTCTTTCACGGCCCATTGGGTCACTCTATTGGCAGCTGGGAGGGATGCAGGACAAGGTGCAGTAGTGTTGGAGGTTGTTCCGCCACCACGCCTCCAAAACGCGACTACTGCTACTGGTTGTGACACACCTCTCTCCTCCACCCCCTCCTCTTCTTCTTCCTCCAGTGCTCTGTCCTTGGAACCAGCGGTGCTCCGTAGGCGTACAAGGGGCTACGCAAGTACGCAGGCAAAAAGATGCCATGCCGTGCTTGCGCTGGTGTGTTTGGGGGACAGGAGCCACACTGGGCCAGAGGTTCTGGCAGCTCTGCAGGGGCAGGCCGAGAGGTGGTTGACGCCACGTCAGCTTAAGCCAGGAAATGGTCGTTTCTGACAATGGCACCAACCTCCTCTCCGCCCTGCGACAGGGGCAGCTCACCCATGTGCCCTGCATGGCTCACGTCCTCAACCTGGTGGTGCAGCGGTTCTTGGGCAGGTTCCCAGGCTTACAGGATGTCCTGAGGCAGGCCAGGAAAGTCTGTGTGCATTTCCGCCGATCTTATAATGCCAGTGCTCGGCTGACTGAGCTGCAAAAGGAGCTGAACCTGCCCAAGAACCGCCTAATATCTGACATGCCCACCAGGTGGAACTCAACGTTGGCCATGCTGCAGCGACTGCACACGCAGCAGAGGGCCATCAATGAGTACCTTTGCGACTACGGCACCAGGACAGGGTCAGGGGAGCTTGGTTTTTTTTCCCCACGTCAGTGGAGCATGATCAGGGATGCATGCACTGTCCTCTCACCATTTGAGGAGGCCACGAGGATGGTGAGCAGTGACAGTGCATGCATCAGTGACACTGTCCCTCTTGTCCACCTGTTGGAGCATACGCTGCGTGGGATAATGGACAGGGCACTTGAGGCAGAACAGAGGCAGGAAGAGGAGGACTTCCTTGCCTCTCAAGGCCCCCTTTATCCGGACAGTGTTCCTTCTGTCCCACCCATCACACAGGAAGAGGATGAGGAGGAGGAGGAGGAGGAGGAGGAGGATTGTGTGAGCATGGAGGTGGAGCCTGGCACTCAGCATCAGCAGCAGCAGTCTTTTAGGGATGATGTACAGTCCCAACAAGCCAGTGGACTTGTACGTGGCTGGGAGGAGGTGGCTGGCGATCATGTCATCCTCAGTGACCCAGAAGACTCCGGACCGAATGCCTCAGCTAACCTACGCTGCATGGCCTCCCTGATCCTGCAAAGCCTGCGGAAGGATCCTCGTGTTCTTCGGATCAAGGAGAGGGACCATTACTGGCTGGCCACTCTCCTTGATCCGCGGTACAAGGGTAAGGTTGCGGACCTTATCTTGCCGTCGCAGAGGGAGCAGAGGATGAGACATCTCAGGGAGGCCTTGCAGAAAGGTCTGTGCAACGCGTTCCCAGAAACTGGGAGGCTACAAACTCCTGGTCCTGGGCGACGAGTTGCTGAGGCTTCGGTCAGTGGCAGAAGGAGCGGTGGGGAAGGTGGACGTCTGACCGATGCGTTCAGACAATTTTTTAGTCCGCAGCCCCAAGGTATGATCGGTTCCAGCAACCATCGCCAGCGTCTGATATACATGGTGCAGGAATACCTTGGGGCAAGGTCAGACTTGGACACCTTTCCCACCGAAAATCCTCTGGCTTACTGGGTCCTGAGGATGGATCACTGGCCAGAGCTTGCACAGTATGCAATTGAGCTACTGGCCTGTCCTGCCTCCAGCGTTCTTTCCGAACGCACATTCAGTGCTGCTGGAGGATTTGTGACTGATCATAGGGTGCGCCTGTCCACCGCCTCGGTTGATCGACTGACATTCATCAAAATGAATCAGTCTTGGATCACCACCAGCTACCAGGCACCTGAGGCGGATATAACCGAATAATTTTTAATGTCACATCCCTTCAAGACTGCCTATGCTGATGCTGAGTGACTGTCCTCTTATGTTCACTGACTATCCTCTTCCTCCTCCTCAATGATCCATGCCACAGCACCAGTGCCTAAGGCACAATTTTTCAGCCCCTGTTTAACAGGGGCGTGTACTTACAATTTTTAAAAAAAATGCTTCGCAACACGTGTGACTGCTGTGCTCCAAGTACAGTCTCTGTGAGGGCCGTGTTGCAGTGTTGTGGCACCAGCACCAGTGCCTAAGGCACAATTTTTCAGCCCCTGTTTAACAGGGGCGTGTACTTACAATTTTTTTAAAAAATGCTTCGCAACACGTGTGACTGCTGTGCTCCAAGTACAGTCTCTGTGAGGGCCGTGTTGCAGTGTTGTGGCACCAGCACCAGTGCCTAAGGCACAATTTTTCAGCCCCTGTTTAACAGGGGCGTGTACTTACAATTTTTTTAAAAAATGCTTCGCAACACGTGTGACTGCTGTGCTCCAAGTACAGTCTCTGTGAGGGCCGTGTTGCAGTGTTGTGGCACCAGCACCAGTGCCTAAGGCACAATTTTTCAGCCCCTGTTTAACAGGGGCGTGTACTTACAATTTTTTAAAAAAATGCTTCGCAACACGTGTGACTGCTGTGCTCCAAGTACAGTCTCTGTGAGGGGTTGCAGTGTTGTGGCACCAGCACCAGTGCCTAAGGCACAATTTTTCAGCCCCTGTTTAACAGGGGCGGGTAATTACAAATCTTGATCTAATAGTTCACAGCAGGGCCCATTCCTGCGCCCACCAAGAGTAACTATGAGGGCCTGCAGTCTTGTGGCAACACCGTCCACCACCACCGCCAAAGGCCCAATTTTTCTGCCCTGTTCATCAGGTGCTTGCAATTACAAATCTTGATCTAATAACTCACAGCAGGGCCCATTCCTGCGCCCACCAAGAGTAACTATGAGGGCCTACAGTCTTGTGGCAACACCGTCCACCACCACCGCCAAAGGCCCAATTTTTCTGCCCTGTTCATCAGGTGCTTGCAATTACAAATCTTGATCTAATAACTCACAGCAGGGCCCATTCCTGCGCCCACCAAGAGTAACTGTGAGAGCTTACAGTCTTGTGGCAAAACCGTCCACCACCACCACCACCACCACCCCCAATTTTTCTGCCCTGTTCAACAGGTGCATGCAATTACAAATCTTGATCTATTAACTCACAGCAGGGCCCATTCCTGTGCCCACCAGTCTTGTGGCTACACCAACATCTAATAGGGCAAATTTCTGCAGAGTATATACGCCAGGCCCCTACTTTCAAACATCCAACTTACAAACGACTCCTACTTGCAAATGGAAAGAGAAAACAGGAAGTGAGAGGAAATCTACCCCTAGGAAGGGAAATTCTATCCTGTTAGATTTAATTTGGGAAAAAGGTATCTCCTCTCTACTGATACTTTATCACCAATCCTTGTTTCAATTAAAACCCCACTTTTCCAAAAACATTTGTCATTGGGACGGAAAGTGAGGTGACATGTTCTGAACAGATGTGCAAAGACAGCAAATGTTACAGGGGTGATAACCCCTCCCTATGTTCTCCAAAAAGCTTAAAAATAGATTTTTTTGGGATGGAGCTACACTTCATAATGTACCTGTTCAGATTCTACTTAAGATCAAACCTAAAGCCGCAAGTGGTTTTAAATGGCTTCTTTTTTTCCTTTACAAATGTCATTTTGTGCAAGGACAGTTCTAAACACGGGAAACACATGCCACTTCACAGGCATACTTTGGACACCCCCCAGGTACCATATTTAAAGGAAAATGTCACTTTTTTTTTTTCACTTTATGCATCATTAAAATGACTGCTCCCGAAAAAACGTTAGTTTTTAAAAGTTCTTTTTGCATTGATATATGTCCCCTGGGGCAGGACCCGGGTCCCCAAACCTGTTTTATGACATTAACATGCATATTGGCCGTTGTAATTAGCACTTTTGATTTCGAACGTTCGCGTCCATTATAACGTATAGGGTTCGAAAATTCGCGCGAACTTTCGGTCCGTTCGAAGGTTCTGGTTCGAACCGAACCCGGGGGTGTTCGGCTCATCCCTAGTTTCTAGTAAATGAGTTTCTGGAGTTGAGACAAAGGGCCTACTTATCTATTTATATTTATATGGGTGAGGAACCATGATACATGATCATTTGCTTCTTTAAAGCCACTGGTTCATTGTTTTTGCACCACAATACTGTTAATGCCATTTACAGTATATTTATGCCATTCCTGTTGCCTGCTGATTTGTGTTCACATAGTTGGGAAATTTACTAAAACTGGAGCACCCAGAATCTGGTGCAGCTGTGTAAGAACAGTGGCGGCCCGTCCATAGGGGGCGCCCGGGCGCCCCCCCGAGGCAGTCAAAAACTAACAAAAAAAAAAAAGAAAAAAAAAAAAACGTTTTTTTTATTTAGACATGTCCCTTTAAGAATTTTTTTTTCAAAAGGGTCCTCATGTGCACTGTGACCCGGCGCCGGGCGCAGTGCAATATGGGAAACGCCACGTCAATGCAATCAGAAGATTGCAGACGAGGCGCCTCATTTGGCAAAAAAAAAGCTGGCTCTGTGGCGCGCTCGAGCGCGCCACAGCTTCCGGTGAGATGGACTGGCCGGGGGAATGCCAGTCAGGACATGAGCGACGCCTCCGACGTCACTCCAGGAAGTGACGTTTCCACTGGGCTCAGCTGCTCAGTCCATGTCCACGCGGCTGCTCTGCAGGTAAGCAGAAGCCCAATGGCAATGCTCAATTTACTGTTATTCCCAATATAAACTCACCGCGGCATCCCCCACCCACCCCCCACTCATCAACATGACGGCGGCCCCATCCACCCCCCCCGCTAATCAAATCAACATGACGGCGGCACCCCCCGCTAATCAACATGACGGCGGCACCCCCCGCTAATCAACATGACGGTGGCACCCCCCGCTAATCAATATAACAGCGGCACCCCCCTCTAATCAGCATAACAGCGGCACCTCCCCCCCGCTAATCAACATAACAGCGGCACCCCCCGCTCATCAACATAACGGCGGCACCCCCCCCGCTAATCAACATAACAGCGGCACCCCCCGCTAATCAACATAACGGCGGCACAACCCCCCCCCCCCCCCCCCCCCCAGCCAGCAACCAAACCCCCCTGGCTTATCAACTGATACTAATGTATGTAATTGTATGCAATAAACAGAATGTAGTCTGCTCTCAATGTGCATCTATCTATCCCTCTATCTATCTGTCTTTCTCCCTGTATCTATCTGTCTATCTGTCTTTCTTTCTCTATCTCTATCTATCTATCTTTCTCCCTGTATCTATCTGTCTTTCTCCCTCTATCGATCGATCGATCTATCTATCTGTCTTTCTCCCTCGATCGATCAATCTATCTATCTATCTATCTTTATCTAGGTATCTATCTGTCTTTCTCCCCGTATCTATCTGTCTTTCTTCCTCTATCTATCTATCGATCTATCTATTTATCCCTCTATCTGTCTTTCTTCCTCTATCTATCTTTCTCTATCTATCTTTCTCTATCCATCTATCTATCTATCTGTCTTTCTCCCTGTATCTATCTGTCTTTCTCCCTCTATCTATCTATCTATCTTTATCTATGTATCTATCTGTCTTTCCCCCCGTATCTGTCTTTCTCCCTCTATCTATCTATCCATCCATCCCTCTATCTATCTATCTATCTGTCTTTCTCCCTGTATCTATCTGTCTATCTGTCTTTCTCCCTCTATCTATATATCTACCTTGCTATCTGTCTTTCTCTGTCTATCTATCTATCTATATATCTATCTATATTTCTCCCTCTATCTATATGTCTATCTGTCTATCTATCTATCTATCTTTCTTCCTCTATCTATCTATCTATCTATCTTTCTCTATCTATCGATCTATCAATCTATCTTTCTGTCTGTCTTTCTCCATCTATCTATCTATCTGTCTATCTATCTTTCTTCCTCTATCTATCTATCTATCTGTCTGTATATCTATCTTTCTTCCTCTATCTATCTATCTATCTATCTATCTATCTATCTATCTATCTTTCTCCCTCTATCTATCTGTCTATCTGTCTGTCTATCTATCTTTCTTCTTCTATCTATCTATCTATCTATATATCTATCTTGCTATCTGTCTCTTACCCTCTATCTATCTATCTATCTATCTATCTACTTGTCTATCTTTCTCCATCTATCTATCTATCTTTCTCCCTCTATCTATCTATCTTTCTCCATCTATCTATCTTTCTCCATCTATCTATCTTTCTTTCTTTCTCCATCTATCTATCTTTCTCCATCTATCTTTCCCCATCTATCTATCTATCTATCTATCTATCTATCTATCTTTCTCTATCTATCTATCTATCTATCTTGCTATCTATCTATCTTGCTATCTGTCTTTCTCCCTCTATCTATCTATCTATGTGTATAATGTGCAGAGCCCTGTGTATAATGTGCAGTCTGGTATATGATGTGCAGAGCCCTGTGTATAATGTGCAGCCTGGTATATGATGTGCAGAGCCCTGTGTATAATGTGCAGCCTGGTATATGATGTGCAGAGCCCTGTGTATAATGTGCAGCCTGGTATATGATGTGCAGAGACCTGTGTATAATGTGCAGCCTGGTATATGATGTGCAGAGCCCTGTGTATAATGTGCAGCCTGGTATATGATGTGCAGAGACCTGTGTATAATGTGCAGCCTGGTATATGATGTGCAGAGCCCTGTGTATAATGTGCAGCCTGGTATATGATGTGCAGAGACCTGTGTATAATGTGCAGCCTGGTATATGATGTGGATTATATAAGGGGTGTGGCTTATGAGACATGGGAGGGGCCAAACATGGAGGGGCTGGGTCTTGTGCCCCCCATCCTAAAACTTCACCAGCCGCCACTGTGTAAGAAATCAGCTTCCAGGTTTTCTTGTCAAAGCTTAATTGAACAAGCTGAAATTAGAAGTTGGTTACCATGCACAGCTGCACCAGATTCTGGGTGCTCCAGTTTTAGTAAATCTCCCCCTAGGCTGACCTGGAAACCCTATTATTTCCAATAGACATCTTTCTTAGGAAGATAAAGAGGAATGCACTAGATCAATGCGTTTCATGGACATTGTGTTACATTTACTTACTTAAGTTTATATCCCAAAATGATTCCTTGTCAAATAGGTTTATTTGATTAACCAAAGCATTAACAGATATAATAATTAGATGAGTTATGACAGGAGGAATGAAGCTCCTATGACAGGAGGAATGAAGCTCCTTACTGTATAAATAATATGTATACATACAAAACATATAAAGAATAATGATTATAAACAGGAATGTAAGATAGAGAATTCCATAAGTAAATAATTTAAACAAAGTAATCATCCTAAAACAGCTGAAGTGACTATAGTTAACATGGTGTTGGAACTCAACATGAATTAATATCGCATTTCTGGAGTTTATACATATCGGTTTTCACTTCCACATGCTACAAGAATTTGGATTTTCAAAATAAGATTCAAGGGAGGGGGGAAAGTGCCCTGTATTGAAGTGGTTAAAGTAGAACTATAGGCAAAACTTAATTTTTTTCATTTTGGATAGAGCAAGAGAGGGATATAAAAAAAAATGTTAAATGGTAAAAAATGTTTTTTGCCCTATATGTCCCTTTGTGGAGATTTCCCTTCATTTCTTGTCACATAGCCAAACAGGATGTGAGAGGAGATATATATATATGTGTGTCCTTATATTAAAACTCAGCAGCTATAGTATTTGGGGGGTGCCCGGAGATCCTCTTTAACTTTGTTTAACATGGTCTGGAGAAGGACCAGGGGAGGGCTGTAGTCCGCTTCAGGAGTCTGCTAAATACTGAGACCGGGGTAGGCGGATAGGCGGGGGTGCTGTGGCTGCACAGAGGCACAGGGTCTGGTGGAGGATTTATGTCCTTCTCTCTGCTGTTGACTACTGAGACCAGGGGAGGGGGCAGAGAGACAAGCCTCTCTGTGGTTGCACGGAGAAGCACAGGATCTGGAGGAGGAGTTCTGTCCTCCTCTCTGTTTGGCCAGATTCATCCCATGGATGTTGTGTTTGACACATGTGTCCTAAACAGTTCATTCTTCCTGAATTCAAAAAGCTGCAAGGTCTTACCTGAGGGGCTATTGTAATGGTAGTCCATGTATCTAATGATCCAATTAAACACAGAGCTTGTGACATCGTCTAAAAATTGATCAAACCCACTGTTGATGCCACTAAGTCTGGAAGAGAAAAGAAATAGAAAAGTTTACTAAAGTATCTTTAGGATTTGATGATTCTAGTGGCCATTTTGTTCCAACAAGTACCGTGACCAGAGGGTACCACTGTCAACCTGTGTACTCAGTTAATGTGAACTCAATAATGTCATTTTAGAGAGATAGTAGGTAGGGGTGTTGAAAAAAATTGTAGAATTGATGCATCTCGATGCAGCCTTGAACGACTCTGCATGGATGCAGAGAACGGCTGCATTGAAAAAAAACACTGCCAGACCCTCTGTTTCATGGATCCTTCCTACGGTGTGTAAGGGTTAATGTAAACCGATGCCTCTACCTTATTATCACGATCTTTCATCACCACTCACGTGCCCTCCGGCCGTTCTCCTCCTCCTGTGCGGAGGGCACGTGACCGGCGATGAAAGATAAAAGCAAGAGAGGGGAGAGAAGCACTAGGCGAGTCCTAGTACAGCAATGTACATTTATTTAACCCTTTCATGCCTAAGCCTATTTCTGACATTTGTTGCTTACAAGTTTAAATACATATTTTTTGCTGCAAAATTACTTAGAACCCCCAAACATTATATATATTTTTTTAGCAGAGACCATAGAGAATAAAAAATGGTGATTGCTGCAATATTTTATGTCACACGGTATTTGCGCAGCGGTCTTTCAAACAAATAAGCAGTAAAGTTAGCCCAATTTTTTTGTACAATGTGAAAGATGATGTAACGCCGAGTAAATAGATACCTAACATGTATGAAATGTATTGAAACTGCGCGCACTCGTGGAATGGTGACAAACTACGGTATACCATCCAAGGGTCACATCGGCGGTCTCTGTTCCCTTACTGGACTTGGCAAGCCCGCATCCATTGAGCACTATGTGAATCCATTATTGTCATTGATGGCTTTTGATCTTAAATTGACATTGCTGTACTAGGACTTGCCTGGGGCTTCTCATCCTGGCAGCCTCGCCACCCATTGCAGCATTTTAACAGAGACTAATTTTAAGGGGTACGCCACCCCCCCCATAACTTCTTATTGAAACACACACTCACACACACCAAGCTATGTAGTGAAATAAAATCCTTACAGAAAGTCTCCAATTTACAAGCCGACCTCAATGCACTGTCTTATTAGGCAACTAAGTGGCAAATGAGGTTTAATGTTGATAAATGTAAAGTTATGCACTTGCGGGCTAAGAATATATACATACTTCATCATACATACTAGGGGGTGTACAACTGGGGGAGTCAATGGTGGAGAAGGATCTGGGGGTTTTGGTAGATCATAAGCTTAATAATAACATAAAAGTCCAAAATGCAGCGCTTGAATTCAAATGAAAGTTTTTTTCAATAAATGGATAGAAGATACGAAGGACTCTACACCAGCTTCTGTGTGTATGGAAAAGCACACCACACCCAAGTGAATCCAATCTACTTACCAGAAGGAAATTATATATAGGCATGTAATCATCAATCACAGGAAATCGTGGTGTCACCGAACCTCAGATTGTGAGTAACGCGGTTAACGACCGTTTCGCAATACGAGCACTGTATTTTTAAAAATCGTAACCTGGTTTGCGAGTGTTGTCTCACAAAACGAGCACGATTCAGGCCAAAGCGTGTGCAGTACTGCGTTTTGGCCTGAGGTGGGGGGGCGCCGGAGCCGAGCGGCGACGATCGTCGCTGTTCGGAAAGGCCCGAGGACAGCTTAGCTGACCTCTGCAAACCTCAGGAACGGAGTCTTTCCGAGGTTTGCCGAGGTCAGCCAAGATGTCCTCGGGCCTTTCCGGCCGTTTCCGAGGCTCTCCAGCACCCCCCACCTCTGGCCGCATGTGGTATTGCATGCCATTGAAGTCAATGCAGAACAAATTATTTTTGTTTCCATTGACTTCAATGGGGAAACTCGCTTTGATATGCGAGTACTTTGAATTACGAGCATTCTCCTGGAATGGATTCTGCTCGTAATCCGAGGTTCCACTGGTCCAATCATCGAATAACATATGACCACCAATTCATCGAACTCCAAAGCCAGAGAGGATGTGATAACCATTCACCAGTTTAGCATTACCCAAATGGAAAAAAAAGGCAGCAACGGTGAAGCCTGTAAGGTAAAAAAGCAGTAGTTTATTGTAGTTCACTTACACGTAGTAGTAGAATACAGTCATCATGATGTAAAGTAAAAACGGTGGCTCTCAGCATGCTTGCATCAGCCTTGACTGTATACGTTACATCTTTTTTCCCATTTGGGTAATGCTAAACTGGTGACTGGTTATCACATTCCCTCTGGCTTTGGAGTTTGATGAATTGGTGGCCATATGTTATTTGATGATTGGACCTATTTGGAGAGTGACACCACGATTTCCTGTGATTGATGATTACATTCCTATCTATCATTTCCTTCTGGTAAGTAGATTGGATTCACTTGAGTGTGGTGTGCCTTTCCATACACACAGAAGTTGGTGAAGGGTCCTTCATATCTTCTATTTATTGAAAAAACTTTCATGTGAATTCAAGCGCTGCACTTTGGACATTTATATTTTTTATTGTTTGATGATCAACAAACTGTGCTGGCTGCTTTTACATATTGTTATTACTATATGTAGCGCAGGTACCCACTACCCTTTCTTAATAATAGCATGCAATGCCAAGCTGCGGTTTCCAAAGCGAGCAAAGTCCTTTCTTGTATGAAGAGAGGTATGGACTCCAGAGAGAGAGATATTATTTTGCCCCTGTACAAATCATTAGTAAGACCTCATCTGGAATATGCAGTTCAGTTTTGGGCACCAGTTCTCAAAAAGGATATCGGGGAACTGGGGGACTGGAGAAAGTGCAGAGAAGGGCAACCAAACTGATAAGAGGCATGGAGGAGCTTGGCTATGAGGAAAGATTAGAGGAACTGAATTTATTCACTCTTGAGAAGAGGAGATTAAGGGGGGATATGATCAACATGCACAAATATATAAGTGGTCCAAATAGGGAACTTGGTGTTGAGTTATTCACTTTAAGGTCATCACAGAGGACAAGGGGGCACTCTTTAAATCTAGAGGAAAAAAGAGTTCATCTCCAAATATGGAAAGGTTTCTTCACAGTAAGAGCTGTGAAAATGTGGAATATACTCCCTCCAGAGGTGGTTCTGGCCAGCTCAGTAGATTGCTTTAAAAGGTCTGGATTCTTTCCTTAACCGCTTCCCGACTGGCGCACCACGATGTACGTCGACAGAATGGCACGGACAGGCATAACGGGCGTACAGGTACGTCCCCTTTAAGATGCCGCCATGCCATCGAGCGCTCGCCGCTCGGGACCCCCGTGAGTCCGGTCGCGGAAGTAAACCGATCTCTGCTCCCTGTGATTGGGGCAGAGATTAGTGTTCACTAGCTCACAGCCACGCCCCCCTATAGTTAGGAACACGCCTCTAGGAACACCCCTACACTGCCACCTATTGGTAAACCCCTTTTACTGCCAGTGTCATTTACACAGGAATCAGTGCATTTAAATAGCACTGATTGCTATATAAATGACAATGGTCCCAAAAATGTGTCAAAATTGTCCGATGTGTCCGTTATAATGTCGCAGCCACAATAAAAATCGCTGATCGCCGCCATTACTAGTAAAAAAAAATGTTTTTAATAAAAATGCTGAAAAACTATCCCATATTTTGTAAACGCTATAACTTCTGCGCAAACCAATCAATAATCGCTTAGTGCAATTTTTTTTTTTAACAAAAATATGTACAAGAATACGTATCGGCCTAAACTGAGGAAAAAAATATTTTTTTTTATATATATTTTTGGGGGATATTTATTATAGCAAAAAGTTAAAAATAATGTGTTTTTTTCAAAATTGACGCTCTTTTTTTTTGTTTATAGCGCAAAAAATAAAAAACCGCAGGGGCGATCAAATACCACCAAAATAAAGCTCTATTTGTGGGAAAAAAAGGATGTCAATTTTGTTTGGGAGCCACGTCGCAAGACCGCGCAATTGTCAGTTATAGCGACGCAGTGCCGCATCGCAAAAAGTGGTCTGTTCAAGTGGTTATTGTACATAATATAACTGGATACTAACATTTATAGGTAAAGTTAATCCAGGGAAAATCCGATTGCCTCTCGGGGAATCAGGAAGGTATTTTTTTTCCTGCTGCAGAAAATTGGATCATGTATTGCTGGGGTTTTTTGCCTTTCTCTGGATCAACTGTGGGTGAAGGATTGTGAATATGGGATTGCATAATTATTATTATTTTTTATGTTTTGGTTGAACTAGATGGACTGTAACTATGTAACTGCTTCTCACAAACCTTTAGCCTCCTTTTACACTGGGGCGTTTTTCAGGCATTTTTTAGGCACTTTAGCATTAAAAAAGCCTGAAAGAAGCCTCATCTGCAATCCCAATGTGAAAGTCCGAGTGCTTGAACACTGAGGCGCTGCGCTGGAAGGGCATCAAAAAAAAGGCATGCAAGCAGCTTCTTTGCAGCGCTTTTGGAGCGGTGAATACACCGCTCCTAAAGCGCCCCTTCCCACTGAAATCAATGGGAAGCGCCTGCAAAACACCTGCAAAGCGCTTTTGGCAGCTTTTATTTGGCCACTAGTGGGGGTTAAAAGCACCCGGCTAGCACTCGAAAAACAATGGTAAAGCGTTGCTAGTTTAAGCGGCGCTTTTACCAGCGTTTTTCGGGTGCTGGCAGTGTGAAAGGGCTCTTAAAGCACTTGTTCTTTCACATTGGGATTGCAGATCATGCTTCTTTCAAGCGCTTTACAGGCGCTTTTTTTTTCAACGCTAAAGCGCATGAAAAAACGCCTGAAAGATGCCCCAGTGTGAAAGAGGTCTTACTTTGCATCTTTTTGATGTCTCTTATTTGTATTTATACTGTACAAGATCTATGAGCATTTGTATACTATGGTTGCAATTACCAGGTTCCTTTAGCGCTGAATTCCATACAAGCGTCGTGTGTTTTATATCTCCTGGTTAAACCTGTGAGCTATTTCAGGGATTACATTTTTAAGTTTTAGGCTTGGTTCATACTATTGCTATTTGAGATGTAAATTGAGTAACACAAAATCGCATGACAATAGAAATCACATTGTTTTCAGTGGTGCCGGTTTACATATAGTAGGTGAGGTCTTAAAAAGACACATCAAGTCCAACCTATGTGTGTGATTATATGTCAGTATTACCTTGCATATCCACATCCTTGCTGCTCTTACAGTAAAGAACCCTCTACGTAGTTTAAGGTTAAACCTCTTTTCTTCTAATTTTAATGAGTGGCCACGAGTCTTGTTAAACTCCCTTCCGCAAAAATGTTTTATCCCTATTGTGGGGTTACCAGTACGGTATTTATAAATTTAAATCATATCCCCTCTCAAACGTCTCTTCTCCAGAGAGAATAAGTTCAGTGCTCGCAACCTTTCCTCATAACTAATATCCTCCAGACACTTTATTAGCTTTGTTGCCCTTCTTTGTACTCGCTCCATTTCCAGTACATCTTTCCTGAGAACTGGACAGCATACTCTAGGTGCGGACGGACCAGAGTCTTGTACAGCGGCAGAATTATCGCTTTATCTCTGGAATTAATCCCCTTTTTAATGCATGCCAATATTCTGTTTGCTTTGTTAGCAGCAGCTTGCTGAGCCTATCGTCTACTAGGAACCCCAGGTCGTTTTCCATCCTAGATTCCCCCAGAGTCCCCCCCCCCCCCCCCCAGTGTATAGATTGCATTAATATTTTTGACACCCAAATGCATTATTTTAAATTTTTCTACATTGAACCTCATTTGCCATGTAGTTGCCCATTCCATTAATTTGTTAAGATCTTTTTGCAAGGTTTCTACATCCTGCGGAGAAGTTATTGCCCTGCTTAGCTTAGTATCATCTGCAAATGGTCTGTAATTCCCAGGGATGTATTTTGGGCCCTTTTTAAATATTGGTGCTACATTGGCTTTTCTCCAATCAGCTGGTACCATTCCAGTCAGTAGACTGTCAGTAAAAAATAGGAACAATGGTCTGGCAATTACTTGACTGAGTTCCCTAAGTACCCTCGGGTGCAAGCCATCTGGTCTCGGTGATGTATATCAACGCAGCACGCACAACGCGATATTGGAAAAGGGTCCTGTGCTACTTTGATGAGATTCCAACGTTATTGTCACCCATTAAACCATAAGCTTCAAGGTCAAAACGCAACCGCGATCCGAAAATTCAGATCAAATTGCAGCCACCATAGTGTGAGCCTAGCCTTTTGTGCTTGGTACTTACATGTTCTTGTAGGTGTCACAGTTTATAGTGTCCGGGATTTGTTGGACTGCTTCAGGTGTGATGCCCCCTATGAAATATTGGAAAGCTTCCTTGAAGTTTAAAGTCTGTTCCGCCATCGAGGAATTTAAACCTGATACATAGTTTTTAAGCATGTAAGTCATGGCTGCTTGTCTCACCTCCGGGGTCATCATTTTTACACCATGCTGTGAAAGGAATTGTTTGAAGCTGAAGTGTAAGTAAATGTTTATAATTCGTTATCGGTAATTCGTGCAGTGCAGAAGAACAAAGCGATTTCCCTATATACCCCCAAATTCTGAAAAATTTAGGATTATCATTTTTTTTAAGGAAATAAGCTTATTTTAGAATAAAAAAAAAATAAAGTCAAGACCAACATCACTAAGCAGATATTAAATAAATATAAATATATATATATATATATATATATATATATATATATATATATAAATTAAGAAAAAATGATATATTTAATATCTGCTTAGTGATGTTGGTCTTGACTTTATTTTTTTTTTTATTCTAAAATAAGCTTATTTACTTAAAAAACAAACATAAAAAAAAAAAAATGATATGTTTGTTTTTTAAGGAAATAAGCTTATTTTAGAATAAAAATAAATAAAGTCAAGACCAACATCACTAAGCAGATATAGCAAATAAACCAACAATAGCACTTATTAAATGTGTAAACTAAAAAATAATAATAATAGGAGGTTGGTATGGATTATGAACAAATACACCACCCTAATGAAAAATTAATTATCAAAAAAAAAAATAGTAACCTCCAAAGATATCTGATATGTGAAAATGACTTCAATTGTTAACCTATAATACATATACCTTGACTTATCTACATTAGGATAGGTTTCTATTTTTTTAATTATTACTATGCCAATAGGTATCTCAACAAAGTTTTTCTCCTGTAAATTACACATCAATATTTGCTTTGCACTCTTTCCCTTCCCAGTTATTGCAGTTATTGCAAGTAAGCAAAACTACAAAGTTACACAAATGTATTGCAGGCCTTCATTTAGCATTAACCCTTACCTCCACAAAGTCTTTGTTTATGTTTAAATTAAACAGGAATGTGAGCACTCGCTGCCTAGTGGTGGCGCTGTCCTGTGCCTTCAGAGAATCCAAGACCGCCATTGTTTTACTCACATCCGTCAAACCATTAGAGCTCATAAGGTATTCAACCTTCTGTGGGATGCTGGTCCCAGAGATGATTTGTAACTGGAATAAGAATGTTCAGAGTTATCGTCCAAAGTTTTATCCATAATATGATACAAATTTCAAATCTTGAAACAAAATCCATTTCTTTTTGATCTTCAGAAAAAAAAAAGTTGGTATCAGCCTGTTGAATTCCCATCACAGTAGCTCTAAAACTTGAAGAGGGAAGGGCAAACCTAGAAGGTAATCAGATGCTGACAATATATAGGAAAAGAAAACAGGGGGACAGAGGGATGAATTGCTGCTGCTCCTTCGCTGTCCAATCACAGGCTAGGGGCTAAGAAGTGACAGATTTTTTTATTTTTCTACCTTAGCTAGGGCAGAGAAAATTTAGGCCCAGTGGCTGGCTAAAGCGTCTGATGGGGGTTGTTTAAATCTCAGGACTGAATGATAAAAATTCAAATCCTTTGGCAGATAAACATCTCCCAACTATGAATTTCAATTTTTTATTTGAATTTTGTTTTCTGGGAGTTCAGCATAGCCCCCAACTGTCCCTGATTTAGAGGGACTGTCCCTGATTTGGAACAAAGCCCCCCCGTCCCTTTTTCCCCCTCATTTGTCCCTCATCTTAGTCTAATCTATACAGTTGTATATAAAATGCACTATTTATCTTTCAAAAAGTGTTTCCCAGTGCTAAACTTTTCATCCAATTTTTTAAATTGCTGCATTTGTAATTTTCAGAAGCCAGTAATAAGAAATAGTAGTGGTTAAAAAAAAGCACATGTGGGTTTTTTTCTGCATAATTCTCCTTTAAGAGGGCGTGGTAGGGGTGTGTCCTATGCCTACATACTTTTTCTAATAGGTAGACATGTGCACTGTAGAAAAATGTGTTTGTGTTAGTTTAATTTGTTCATTTTTCGGGTCATTCGTTATGATCGCAATTCATAAATTCGAAGAAAAAAAAAATGGAAATTCGAAAAAAAAAATTGGAATTTTTTAAAAATCATTGGTATCAGTGGGAGGAAGTATACCCCATTGTTGGTGTCAGTGGTTGGAATAGTGTCTTGTATCAGTGAGAGTAACACTGCCCCAAGGGCCGGGTAAAGGCAAGCAGAGGGCGGCATCTGGCCCCCGGGCCACAGTTTGGAGACCACTGTACAAGACTAAACTACCTGGACGTTGGGTTTTTTTTCCCATCATAATCCTGATCATTACTCATCAGCCATCTCTTAAAGACCTTGTTTTAGTCTGCCAGCTATCTTACCACATCCAGTTGGGGATTAATCTCCTGTGCTTGTTTTAGGGTAGTGTACTTGAAGAAGTCACCCATGGTGCTGTTTACCCATTGGACCGAGTTGGTGTTAGCCTTTGTGCAGCCTGAAAGTCAGAGAAGGTAAAAGGTTTACAGCCTATCAGCTAACGGACCAAATATCTGAGTTTTATCCATCATAACCAATACTATACCAACACATTAAAGTGATTGTAAAGTCTCGTTTAAAAAAAAACACGAACAAAAACAAACGTCATGTTAAATGGGGGTATGTGGCGCTAACCACTATATGGGTGATCTAGGATATACCGTATTTCCAAAAGATGGGTAACCTTCAAGTGGATAAAAACAGCATAAACAATATAAAATAACTTCTTAATCTGTACAGCAATATAAAACACTGATGATGCAAAGATCAATAAATATTTGTGCGTAAAATATATGTGCATTCAAAGTGACATTAAACCGGTGATATGAGTTAATCTTCAAACTGTGATATAAATCTTCAATAAAAATTGGATAATAATATAGGAACTTTCCTTCTGTGAATAAATAAATAAACCAACGAAGGAGAATAAAGTGCACAGTGCAGCGTGCAAAAAATGAAAAGGTGAAATAAATCACTATAAAGTGCAGTGAATTCTAGGTGTATAAGCACCTGGAAAGAAATCTTGATGGTGCAGAAATATCCATAAAAAAAAAAAATGCTCTCAAAATTATATGATAAACCGACTCAATCACTGAAAAAAAATCCTTAAAATAAGGCAAAAAATATATAAATAAAAAACTAATAAAAAAATTGATTGGTGAACTACAAGTCCCAGCTCGTTGTGCAAATCGCAAAAACAAAGTGAAGGGGTAAGAATACCCACACAGTACGTGTTTAAATAGTGACAATTCTTCTTAGCATGTGAAAAAAACAGTTCCAAATGTTCAGTGCTGGTCCATGCAATCAAAGTGCTTTGTGTTTTATTCAGAGGTGCACCCCACTGTTCCCCCAGCCTCTCACCTCTAAGTAAGGCCCCTACAGGCCTAGTTGAGCAGAAAACCTTTGGATGGTAATCCTGGTTGGTCCCTCTCTTGTAGGTATAACGCCTTCCTATGGGTTCCTATGGGCTCTCATACACAATGCTCTGGTCCCCACATCCAACTGCGCTCCAATCAGGGTAAAAAGCACTCCTAGCTCAAAGGTATCATAAAAGGGTGAAAGGACAGAGACGCTCCAATGTGTGATATCATTAAAACACGTTTATTAATAAAAAAATATCCACTCACATTTAAGTCTGGTAAAAACCGCATGCAGATGAAGGGACTTCCGGTCTCGACCGAAAACCGGAAGTAAACAAAGGCACCTGACTTCCTCCCTGACGTGTTGCGTCACCGATCACGTGACTTTATCAAAGGGTATGGGAGTCAGGTGTCTGCCAGGCGTATTTATACTGTCTCTGAGAATGCTTTAATGACGGCGGTACGTCAAGCGGTAAAAACATAGCATCTAGCCATATCTAATACATCCTATTATCATGAACAACAATAATATAATCAGAAAAGTGGAATTTAAAATATATCAAACAATCCTGAAATAAAAAATGGTCCTAATTACGTCCAATATACATTTAAATGTATAGACGCCATCTGGTGGCCATTGATATCTATTATTTCTCTGGATACTACAGGATTCTCAGTAATGACATCTAGTGGTTACTGCAAAGAAGGATTTCACAAGTATATGAAACCCTTAAATAATCCTTATTACTGCCATCTAATGGACATTTACCATATTGCGCTTGACATCATATTTCATTCATAGCATGAACTAATAACAATAAATAATTTAGTAAAAATTGTTGAATAGTAGTACATATATAAAATAAAATATATATAAAAACAGCTAAAAGCCTGTTTGTGTATAATTAAAATATGAGATTTACTGGAGACCCGACTTCTATAATTTAAATATAAAAAACTATTCAAGTGATAACGAATAAAAATTAAATGTAATTAATAATTGGCTATAAAACAATTCAGATCGAATTCGACATTATGTCCTCAAGGGGTTAATAGTGCGTAATTCATAGATCCACCGTGATTCGACTTGGCTAATTCTAATAATGTTATTGTCGCCTCTCTAATGGGGCTTATATTTTTCTATAGCACAGATTTTTAAGGACGAGGGATCTTTTTTATGATATTTGGCATAATGCCTCGACAGACTGTGCTTGTCGAACCCTTTCTTAATATTTTGCACGTGCTCCCTCAGTCTCTTCCACAGTTCTCTTTTCGTTCTACCTATGTATTGGATGTGACAGGGACATTCCATTAGGTATACCACACCTTCACTCCTACATGTTATAAAATCTTCAATTGTATACTCCTTTTGTGCAACTGCTTATTTAAACGTGGACTTCTTTTTCTTACTTTCTTTGGTATGTCGACACGCATAGCAATTTTTACATGGATAATATCCTTTCCCCTCAAAGAATGAGAAGGATTTTTTTGATGGTGGGTCCAAGACATTTTTCGCCGTCTAAGTGAATTTTGGTCTCTCTGGGAGTATAGTGCTGAGATGTCGGTCCGTTCTTATAATATCCCAATGTTTTTTAAAAATCTTCTCAATTTGTTTGTATTGCACATTAAAATCCATTATAATAGGTACCTTTTTCTTTTTCATCTATTTTTCGGATGGTATCTTTTACCAAGGTATCTCTATCCACCTGTGCAACATATTTTTTCTTCAATGAATCCCATCTGGTATCCTTTTGTACGAATCTTTCCCCAATCATTTCAGCTTGTTGTAAGAAAATTTGTTTATCGGAGCAATTCCACCTTAGTCTAATGAGTTGTCCTTTTGGGATGTTTTCTAGCCAGGTATTATGGTGACAGCTATCTAAAGGTAGGTAACTGTTCCTATACACTGTTTTAAAGTAAATATGTGTAGTAAGTAAATTTTCTTCTTTTTCAATTACTAAATCAAGGAAATTGATTTTATCTGTACTTATTTCCCAGGTGAGTTTAATGTTTTTCGTATTCGTGTTTAAGTTAAAACAAAAATCCATAAGGCTTTCTCTGTCGCCAGACCAAATTAGGATGATGTAATCGATATATCGTTTAAATAAAGTTAGTTGGTGGGGTATATGGTTATATAATGCCTCTTCTTCCCATTCCGCCATATACAGGTTAGCCACACTGGGAGCAAATTTTGCTCCCATGGCGATACCTCATGTTTGTTTATAATAAACATTATTGAACCAAAAATAATTAGAGTCAAGGCTATATCTTAGGCAATCTAATAAGTATCTTCTCTGTATACATTTGAGATCACTGAGGTTTCTAAGGGCCCATTTTGTAGCTTGTATTGCTTCCTCGTGGTTTATGATGGTATATAGAGATCCAACATCTGCAGTTGCCAAATAGATTAGTCCATCTTCTAAGGTAAGGGCATTCAAAAGCTGGATGAGATGTTTCGTATCTCTAAGATTTGATTTTGTTTTCTTAACGACCGGTTGTAGAAAACCATCAATGTACTCCCCCATCCTTGCACAAACTGAATTTATCCTGTTGACTATGGGTCTCCCTGGGGGGTTTTCACTATTTTTATGTACCTTTGGTACTGTATAGATTACTGGTACGCTACATATATTTGGTTGTAGATATTTAATTTCTTTTTTATTCAATAGGCCCTTATCAGATCCTTTCTGAATCACTCGAGCTAATTCCTTCTTGTATCTCAGCGTCGGGTTACTTAAAAGTTTCTGGTATGTTGTTTCATCACTCAGTTGTTGGTAGATTTCTTCATTGTAGTCTGCCTTTGACTGTACGACGATAGCTCCTCCTTTATCTGCTTGTTTTATTACGATATCTTTTCTGGATTCCAATTTTCTTATTCCATTTTTTTATATCTCCTGGTTCGAAGGCCTTTTTTATTTTTAGTACCATCCTCCACCGGGAAATGATGGACATATAGAAGTATTCAAAAGGATGGTACTAAAAGATTTACAGGAACTAAAAATAAAAAAGGCCTTCCATCCAGGATATTTAAAAAATAAAATAAGAAAATTGGAATCCAGAAAAGATATCGTAATAAGACAAGCAGATAAAGGAGGAGCTATCGTCGTACAGTCAAAGGCAGACTACAATGAAGAAATCTACCGACAACTGAGTGATGAAACAACATACCAGAAACTTTTAAGTAACCCGACGATGAGTTACAAGAAGGAATTAGCTTGAGTGATTCAGAAAGGTTCTGATAAGGGCCTATTGAATAAAAAAGAAATTAAATATCTACAACCAAATATATGTAGAGTACCAGTAATCTATACAGTACCAAAGGTACATAAAAATAGTGATAAACCCCCAGGGAGACCCATAGTCAACGGGATAAATTCATTTGTGCAAGGATGGGGGAGTACATGACGGTTTTCTACAACCGGTCGTTAAGAAAACAAAATCATATCTTAGAGATACGAAACATCTCATCCAGCTTTTGAATGCACTTACCTTAGAAGATGGACTAATCTATTTGGCAACTGTGGATGTTCGATCTCTATATACCATCATAAACCACGAAGAAGCAATACAAGCTACAAAATGGGCCCTTAGAAACCTTAGTGATCTCAAATGTATACAGAGAAGATACTTATTAGATTGCCTAAGATATAGCCTTGACTCTATTTTTGGTTCAATAATGTTTATTATAAACAAACATGCAGTATTGCCATGGGAGCAAAATTAGCTCCCAGTGTGGCTAACCTGTACATGGCGGAATGGGAAGAAGAAGCATTATATAACCATATACCCCACCAACTAACTTTATTTAAACGATATATCGATGACATCGTCCTAATTTGGTCTGGCGACAGAAAGCCTTATGGATTTTTGTTTTAACTTAAGCATGAATACGTAAAACATTAAACTTACCTTTGAAATAAATACAAATAAAATCAATTTCCTTGATTTAGTAATTGAAAAAGAAGAAAATTTACTTACTACACATACTTACTTTAAAACAGTGGATAGGAACAGTTACCTACCTTTTAGATAGCTGTCACCAAAATACCTGGCTAGAAAACATCCCAAAAGGACAAATCATTAGACTAAGGCGGAATTGCTCCGATAAACAAATTTTCTTACAACAAGCTGAAATGATTGGGGAAAGATTCGTACAAAAAGGATACCAGATGGGATTCATTGAAGAAAAAATATGAGATGTTGCACAGGTGGATAGAGATACCTTGGTAAAAGATACCATCCGAAAAATAGATGAAAAAGAAAAAAGTACCTATTATAATGGATTTTAATGTGCAATACAAACAAATTGAGAAGATTTTTAAAAAACATTGGGATATTATAAGAACGGACCGACATCTCAGCACTATACTCCCAGAGAGACCAAAATTCACTTAGACGGGCCCCAACCCTCAGAGACAATCTGGCGAAAAATGTCTTGGACATCAAAAAAATCCTTCTCATTCTTTGAGGGGAAAGGATATTATCCATGTAAAAATTGCTATGCGTGTGGACATACTAAAGAAAGTAAGAAAAAGAAGTCCACGTTTATATCAGCAGTTACACAAAAGGAGTATACAATTGAAGATTTTATAACAACATGTTGGAGTGAAGGTGTGGTATACCCAATGGAATGTCCCTGTCACATCCAATACATAGGTAGAACGAAAAGAGAACTGTGGAAGAGACTGAGGGAGCACGTGCAAAATATTAGGAAAGGGATCGACAAGCACAGTCTGTCGAGGCATTATGCCAAATATCATAAAAAAGATCCCTCGTTCTTAAAAATCTGTGCTATAGAAAAATATAAGCCCCATTGGAGAGGCGACAATAAAATTATTAGAATTAGCCAAGCCGAATCACGGTGGATCTATGAATTACGCACTTTAATCCCTTGGGGACATAATGTCGAATTCGATCTGAATTGTTTTATATCCAATTATTAATTACATTTTATTCGTTATCACTTGAATAGTTTTTTATATTTAAATTATAGAAGTCGGGTCTCCAGTAAATCTCATATTTTAATTATACACAAACAGGCTTTTAGCTGTTTTTATATATATTTTATTTTATATATGTACTACTATTCAACAATTTTTACTAAATTATTTATTGTTATTAGTTCATGCTATGAATGAAATATGATGTCATGCGCAATATGGTAAATGTCCATTAGATGGCAGTAATAAGGATTATTTAAGGGTTTCATATACTTGTGAAATCCTTCTTTGCAGTAACCACTATATGTCACTACTGAGAAACCTGTAGTATCCAGAGAAATAATACATATTAATGGCCACCAGATGGCGTCTATACATTTAAATGTATATTGGACATAATTAGGAACATTTTTTATTTCAGGATTGTTTGATATATTTTAAATTACACTTTTCTGATTATATTATTGTTGTTCATGATATTAGGATGTATTAGATATGGCTAGATGCTATGTTTTTACCGCTTGACGTACCGCCGTCATTAAAGCATTCTCAGAGACAGTATAAATACGCCTGGCAGACACCTGACTCCCATACCCTTTGATGAAGTCACGTGATCGGTGACGCAACACGTCAGGGAGGAAGTCAGGTGCCTTTGTTTACTTCCGGTTTTCGGCCGAGATCAGAAGTCCCTTCATCTGCATGCGGTTTTTATCAGACTTAAATGTGAGTGGATATTTTGTTATTAATAAACGTGTTTTAATGATATCACACATTGGAGTGCCTCTGTCCTTTCACCCTTTTATGATACCTTTGAGCTGGGAGTGCTTTTTACCCTGATTGGAGCGCAGTTGGATGTGGGGACCAGAGCATTGTGTATGAGAGCCCATAGGAACCAATAGGAAGGCGTTATACCTACAAGAGAGGGACCAACCAGGATTACCATCCAAAGGTTTTCTGCTCAACTAGGCCTGTAGGGGCCTTACTTAGAGGTGAGAGGCTGGGGGAACAGTGGGGTGCACCCCTGAATAAAACACGAAGCACTTTGATTGCATGGACCAGCACTGAACATTTGGAACACAGAGATATTTGGAACTGTTTTTTTCACATGCTAAGAAGAATTGTCACTATTTTAAACACGTACTGTGTGGGTATTCTTACCCCTTCACTTTGTTTTTGCGATTTGCACAACGAGCTGGGACTTGTAGTTCACCAATCAATTTTTTTATTCGTTTTTTATTTATATATTTTTTGCCTTATTTTAAGGATTTTTTCAGTGATTGAGTCGGTTTATCATATCATTTTGAGACCATTTATTTTTTTTTATGGATATTTCTGCACCATCAAGATTTCTTTCCAGGTGCTTATACACCTAGAATTCACTGCACTTTATAGTGATTTATTTCACCTTTTCATTTTTTGCACGCTGCACTGCGCACTTTATTCTCCTTCGTTGGTTTATTTATTTATTCACAGAAGGAAAGTTCCTATATTATTACCCAATTTTTATTGTATATTATTATCCAATTTTTATTGAAGATTTATATCACAGTTTGAAGATTTACTCATATCACCGGTTTAATGTCACTTTGAATGCACATATATTTTACGCACACATATTTATTGATCTTTGCATCATCAGTGTTTTATATTGCTGTACAGATTAAGAAGTTATTTTATATTGTTTATGCTGTTTTTATCCACTTGAAGGTTACTCATCTTTTGGAAATACGGTATATCGTAGATCACCCATATAGTGGTTAGCGCCACATACCCCCATTTAACATATTCTTATTACAGTGTGAGACCACTTATATGTTGACTGCTTCCCACTTACTTTACTTACACAGGTTGAGCGCACTAGTCACCCCTTGACTTTAAAAACAAACGTCATACTTTCCTCCTCTGTGCAGTTGGTTTTGCCCAGAGCAGCCCAGATCCTCCTCTTCTCTGGTCCCTCTTTGCTGCTCCTGGCCCCTCCCTCCTTTGGAGTGCCCCCACAGTCAGCAGCTTGCTATGAAGGCACCCGAGCCGAGTCAGAGCTTTGTGTGTCCATTCAGACACAAAGCCCAGGCCCTGCCCCCTCTCTCCCCTGATTGGCTGATTGACTTTGATTGACAGCCGCGGGAGCCAATGGAGCCACTGCTGTGTCTCAGCCAATCACGAGGAGTGTCCCGGACGGCTTAGACATTCTTGGACAGAGATGGGGCTCAGGTAATTAATTAGGGGGGTGCTGGGGTGGCTGCTACACACAAAAGGTTTTTTATCTTAATGCATGGAATGCATCAATATAAAAAACCTTCTGTCTTTACAACTCCTTTAAGCTGAACATAAGCCAACAATAAATGCTGCTCTATATTTATTCACACTTTTTTTTTTTTTGTACAAGCGGCGTAGGTGTAAAATTGACCTACTCTTAAGCCTGGTACACACTAAAAGTTTTTTGTTGTTCAACCCAGCGGACTGAACAAAAAGAAATGGAGAGCTTGCCGTACTAACACAAGCGATATTAGTGCAGCAACCTCCCCCGCTGTGACTTTGTGTTCTGATGGGGATTTGGGGTCCCCCCCCCCACCAGAACACAATGATCATGGCTGCCACCGCTGATCAGATTTCGGGTGGGTGCTAGTCCTGAGACCAGCTTCTATAGAACTGTCAGGTTCCTGCCGAACTGGCTGCCTTTGGCTGATTTTCGGCCCGTGTGTACAAGACTTTAGTCTCTTGCAGTCACTGTGCAGCATAGCTCACATTGGGAGAGGAAGAGGCAGCACAAGAAGCCAATCAGTTGTGCTGAAGTGCTCATGTGTTAACAAAGACGGTGCGAACAGAGAGAGCAGAGTGACAGAGAGAAGAGCTGATCATTGTGCTGCTTCTTCTTTCACTGTCCAATCACAGACTGGGGGAGGGGGTATGACCGGTAAGTGTTATTTATTTGCAGCAGAAAAAAAATAGGTCTCCCGCCCTGCCGAAGAGGTCTATGCTGTGCGGAAGGGCTGTGTAAATCTCAGTGTGCAGAAGGGCTGTGTGGACAGATGGACAGAAATATAACTGTGTGTTCCAACTGTGTAGCCTGGTGTTCAGATTTGTCTGTTAATAGTGTACGTGGCAGAATTGGCCATGCTAACATTTAACAGCAAAGCTGAGAAAATAGCAACGATCAGTGATCAGTGTCATGGGATTTATAAATTAAGGATGTACAAAAGACACTTGTGCCAATAAAGCATGTAGAATTTATTTTGCTTTCTCCAATCACACTGCATGAGAAGAAAAAAAAGCCGATCACTGGCTTCTTTTGAAGGGACATTGGTCCCGAAGAGGAAGAGGCATAGCCGCCTCATCTGTGCCAACCAGTACCACCTGGCAGTGCCCACAGTGCCATCAATCGGTGCCCACCAGTGAATATCAGTGCCACCTATCAATGCTCATCAGTGCCATCTAGCAGTGCTGCTTATCAGTGTCACCTACCAGTGCCCATTACTGCCACCCATCAGTGCCAGCTATCAATGCCACCCATCAGTGCCCTTCAGTGCCACCTATCAATGCCCTTCAGTGCCACCCATCCGTGGCACCTCTCAGTGCCCACCAGTGCCACCTTTCAGTGCCTACCAGTGCCGCCTCATCAATGCCTACCAGTGCCACCTCTCAGTGCCCACCAGTGCCGCCTTATCAGTGCCCACCAGTGCCGCCTTATCAGTGCCCACCAGTGCCACCTTATCAGTGCCCATCAGCGCAGCCTCATTAGCGTACATCAATGAAGGAGAAAAATTACCTGTTTGCAAAATTTTATAACAAAATATAAAACAGTTTGTTTTTGTTTTCAAAATTTTCTTTTTTCTTTTTTTTCTTTTGTTTAACAAAAAATAAAAAAACTCAAAGGTGATCAAATACCACCAAAAGAAAGCTCTATTTGTGGGGAAAAAATTATAAAATTGTCATTGGGGTACAGTGTTACATGACCATGCAATTTTCATTCAAAGAGTGAGAGCGCTGAAAATGGGTCTGGGCAGGAGGGGGGTTTAAGTGCCCAGTAAGCAAGTGGTTAAATCAACACCAAAGGGTCATGCAATTATAAAAGAGAAGGGCCTGGCTAACCTCCCCAATGGAACTCTGTTCCTAACCTCACCAATGGAACTCTCTTCCTAACCTCACCAATGGAACTCTCTTCCTAACCTAACCAATGGAACTCTCTTCCTAACCTAACCAATGGAACTCTCTTCCTAACCTCACCAATGGAACTCTCTTCCTAACCTCACCAATGGAACTCTCTTCCTAACCTCACCAATGGAACTCTCTTCCTAACCTCACCAATGGAACTCTCTTCCTAACCTCACCAATGGAACTCTCTTCCTAACACATAGCAATTTATGGCTTAACAGGGAGATATTGACTTTTTCTGAATCATGAAATCATGTTTAGCCTGAGATCTGTCTGTGAGATCATCATTTCACCACTTGCCACACCACTGTTTGGTCTTCATTTTAGAGATGTAAACACACAAGGAATGGTGCATGCAGTGATTAGGTAAGATGGCCATATTTACCATTGAGGGATGGACTCTTGAGATTGCTGGTAATCCAGGTGGCAATGCCTGTTCTGGTTGAGTCGGTCATTTTGCTGAAACCTTTGTTTATATTGCCCGTGCTGCAAAACAATTTAGAATATGGCAATTTCATTAAACTTCAACCAACACTTAATGGATCACCTAATATTGTTATAGTAACAGGAGATTTCCTAGATATAATTCTGTCAAAGATCTCTAAAAAAAAGTCTATAAGTCTACAATACAGGTTCAGGCTCATTGTAGAGAATAGGTCGGGGAAGAGAACTCTGGTTAAAGAGAGTGGCAGCAACCAGTACATTCCAGTTTCTTTTCTTTTATGGGATGTCCAACTGGCTAACCCCCCCCCCCCCATAAAAAGAACTTACATGGCAGAAAGTGTGTCACAGTCCTGGACATTAAACATCGACAGAGTCTGTGGTGTTAAAAACTGAATCGCCATACCGATTGTATTTTTAAATATATTCTCTATTCTACCAAATTCGATAATTGTCCCTCTAATTGTCATTATATTGGAGTAACTTTCGAGCATCTGTTGTCCGACAGCGGCGTTATCAATTTGAATGTTTTCCTGGAAAAAATAAAGAGATTGGCAATTAGCAAATTATGGCAATTAGCATATTGTGGCAGATGCTAATCTTATCACGGAGCTCCAAGGTCTAGCTGTCCCTCATAATTGGTGAACGATCCTGGGTCTTCGTTCCTTACATACATCCAGATAAGCGATAAGGTTTGCACAAAACAGATTTTACTGGAAAGACTGGAGGAGGGTTCCCCAAAGCTTGGTTATAGCAAGACATGGCATCAGCCTAAGACTAAAAAGTAGGCCTCCAGTAAGCAACTATAGAGTATGTAAGCAGGTGCTGTCTTCTTTCTCCACTGCAGGTGGCGCTAAACCGCAGTGGTTAAGGGGAAGGGGAAGTCAAGAGGAACGTGGTTCCTTTATGGTTTCCTGGGTCACTATGTGACTCGGCAGCCATCTTGGGTGAGGCAGTGTCTATTTAAGAAAAAAACGAAGAAAATTCCCAGTCCAACTTATCGACCAACCTGCAACCAGCCAAATTATCCTGTCTAACAGTATGCGTTAAATATTGTGGTTTCCTTTGCACACATTTGCAAATACATGCATAAGCTGCAGAACCACTTCACAGCACCCCAGTATTATCTGAAGTCCTAACTCTAAATTTTGAGAGCCTCCATAGTAGAAGCACATGCAATATAATGGATAGGCAAAGGGCAGGTGAGCCTGGAGGGAGCCCACCAGTGGCCATTTGTTTGTACTGTTGAAATACTGTTGAGAGGACGCACTGGACAACTTTTGCTGCCATTGTGATATATTCTGGGAGTCCAGTGCGCCCCTTTGCCTTTAAGGAGGGGTGGGCTCCCTCCAGTGCAAACTAAACCCCCGTTTTAAATGCATACTGTTAGACAGGATCATTTGATTGGTTGCAGACTGGTTGGTAGGTTGAGCTGGGAATTTTCTTTGGCTTTGTTTGATATGTGTCGCCCTTCTATGTGCTCCTTGCTGCAAAAGCCAGTTATAGGTCAGGGAAGTGGCCATTTATTTGTAGAGTCCATTTAGGACCCTGGCTCCCAGTCTTGGTGTGCAGTTTGCTTGTGGGTATTGTATGGAAAGGTCACCTCTTTGTCAGTAGTAGGGAGAGGTTCCAGATAAGTAGGCGCTCCTGATGCTGTTCAGAGGATGAGAGGCAGAGCCAATAATGTACTGGTTGGAGGGCTGAGACCGGGAGGTGAGCAGATGGGGGGGGGGGCTAGTTGTACAGAGGTGAGGGTGGTGGGGGGAGCAGGGGTCAGAGCTGATGCAGCTGCATGGAGAGATGGAGAGTTTAGCTGTTGTGGGGGAAGGGATAATGCCACGTACACACGGTCTGACTTTCCGTCAGAAAAAGTCAGATGGGAGCTTTTCATCGGATATTCCGACCGTGTGTATGCACCATCGGACTTTTTCTGTCGGCATTTCCGGTGGATTTAGATATAGAGCCTGTTTTAAATGTTTCCATCCGAAATGCTGACGGAGTTTTGCCCGATGCAAAGTCTGGCTATGTGTACGTGGCATAAGGGGTGGCTGCAGAGATAATCTGTGAGAGCAGGCGTGTCCTCTGTGCACAGCAAACCTCTGAACCCTGCACTATATGCCTAACACCCTCCTGTATATTATATACTCCTGTGCCCAGCGCTCTGTGTATTATGCAGTCTTGTGCCCAGCACTCTGTGTATTATGGAGTCCTGTGCCCAGCACTCTGTGTATTATGCAGTCCTGTGCCCAGTGCTCTGTGTATTATGCAGTCCTGTGCCCAGTGCTCTGTGTATTATGCAGTTTCTATGCCAGCGGTCTGTGTATTATGTAGTCCTGTGCCATTTGCCAATTTAAAAAGGGCCCAGATTTAATTTAAAAAAATCGGGTCACCTTATCTTAAGTGCCAAAAAATAATAATAATAAAACTTTCCAAATCCCTGCAACTACCATGAATAAAAAAGTCAAAAATCATTCAGCACTGGCCTTCGTATGCACAAAGATTAAATATTTTTTGTTATCCTTCATTAAAACACCATATCATCCATAGATTATCCATATCTTATTCATGACACAAGCTAGTTGGTAGTGTCATCCAGATGGTTCTGGATTTGGAAATAGATATGGCTTACTTAACTTCTTTAAGGGCCAGTTCACACAATTGAAACGCAATCCAGATGCATTCCAGATCCGATTCTGCATGCATGTTTTTGATACGTTTTTAGGTGCATTTTTGATGCTTTTTTTCTTCACCTTAAATGGGGACATGTGCATTCTGGTGCATTTTTTGTGTGTTTGTACACTCCAGTGTGTTTTTGATGCATTTTACCATGTTCCAGTACAGGTCAGTTCACAACATAGAAACTCTGTCTCAATGCGTTCCAGATGCTTTCCTACAAGCACGCTTTTGACATGTTTTTGATGCGTTCCAGCGTGTGTTTGATTGTTTTTTGTTGTGTTTGTGATGCAGTACAGTGCATTTTTCCCCTCTTTCTTTCTTTACCTAAATGGGGACATGTGCGTTCCAGTGTGTTTTTGATGCGTTTTACCATGTTCCAGTACAGGTCAATGCAGAAAAAATGCAGCATGTTCTACTTTTTTTTTTCTGGAATGCACTGGTGTGAACTATGCCACTGGAAACCATATAACATACTATCTATGCGTTTATGATGCAGAAAAAAAAGCACTGGACTGCATATGGTGTGAACCATCCCTAAGGCATAGTTCACACCAGTGTGGTCAGTTTCAGTGCGTTCCAGTTCCAGGAAGTAGAACATGTTGCATCAATAGTGCAATGAAACGCATCAAAAATGCACATTCAAATAAGCATCTGGAAATGCCCTCAGGGCCAGTTCACACTATAGAAAACTCAGTCCGGATGCTTTTCTGCATGCACGTTTTTGGTGCCTAAATCAAGCATGTGTGTTCCAGGGCGTTTTTTGGTGTGTTTAGGTGCGTTCCGGTGCATCTTTCATGCATTTACTGCGTTCCAGTACAGTCCAGTGCAGAAAAAATGCAGAATGTTCTACTTTTTCTGGAACTGGAACGTACAAGAACTGATCGCACTGGTGTGAACTATGCTATTGAAAACCATATAGCCTACTATCCATGTGTTTTTGAGGCAGAAAAAAAAAAAAAAACACACTGGACCGCATGTGGTGTGAACCAGCCCTAAGGCTGGATTCCCACCTGTGCAGTTTTAGTGCTTTTTTCATTTTGCAGATTTGCACTACAGAACGTGTTCCATGGAAAACAATGCTAAATGGACTGTAGTGCAAGTCTGCAAAATGCAAAAAGCACTAAAAATGCATAAGTTGTGAATCCAGTCTTAGGCTGGATTCACACTTATGCATTTTTAGTGCTTTTTGCATTTTGCAGATTTGCACTACAGTCCATTTACCTTGGTTCCTATGGAACAAGTTCTGTAGTGCAAATCTGCAAAATGCAAAAAGCACAAAAAATGCATAGGTGTGAATCCAGCCTAAGTAAGGCCTGACAAATAAAGTGATAGTATTAAAAAATAAAATAAAATTTATGGTAACTTCAGCAAACACCTACCGCGTTGCCAGTCTTAGAGAAGCGGGTCATAACAGCATCTACAGTATCAGTTTTTTGGGTTTGGAGGTAACTAAACAGTTGAGTGACCTTCTCTTTACTCTTATAAACCTCCTCCTGCACCATCATGTCTCCAAGCTGGTCACTGCTCAGTAGCTGAAAAACTCCCAACTCGAACTAAAGCAAGAGAGAAGAAAAGAAGAGTATTACATATGTAGCACTGACCCCCGAAGGAGCTGCAGGTTTTATTTGGGCTTACCGTTACCTCACCTGCTGTAGCTCCGTCTTGGGGTTCCCGTGGAAAATGGCCCAAAGGAAAGGTTGAGACTAACACTGAATCCTCTTTTAGGTTATTTATTCAGAAAATAGAACACAGTCTCTTGATAAAGGGTAGATGGTTAGGGGTGAGTTCAGGTACTTAAATTACAGGGTGAAGGTATTAAACGAATCCAGAGAAATTAACTGTTTCACAAACTGGATTCCTGCAGTCCCCCGGATAGGTCTCTCTCACTAGGCCTAGCAGCCGGTAGGATGCTCGGTAAAGTTTCTGTCACAGACTTGTAAGTTACACTTTAGCGTCACTGAGGGATTGGATGAATTTTAAAGAACTATCATATGGTACCAGGTTCTCTCAGCCGATCCGGAGATACCATATGAGTGTTGATCCAGGTCCTTCAACTAAGCCTCCAGGCTCCTTCAGAGAAGCCAGCCTTGCGCATGGCCCTCTCCTGAAAGGGTCCTCCCCTGGGGTTCTTCAGTTGCTGGGCCTCTCCCTTCAGATGAGACGGCACCGGATCTTCCTTGGATCAGTAGGCTCCGATAGTCACTCGGACCTACCCCTGCAGTTGCGTTGCCTCGGGCCAGCCAGCCCCGAGACACAAGGTGCATGGTTCCACACCCCAGGCCAGGAGGGCCATGAGGCTGGGTCAGGAGGACCACCAGAACCACGCGGACAGTAAAAAGCTTTTTTGATCACATGGTGTCGGTACCTTAAATCCCCCCCCCCCCCCAGCTGCACAGCGGGCGAACACTCCCACTGGGCTGGTTCCGAGAGGTAAGTGGCATTTAATACATCCGGCTAGACTGCTTTCTACTCTTGCCGGCAGTGACAGCGACACCTGCGCTCAAGGAGAACCCAGTGCAACCCAGCTGGACTGGTGCTGAAACCAGTAAGTTTTGTGAAATTATCCTGAAGCCCAACTGTGGCTTCAGGCAACTTCATTTTCAAAAACAATAGCGCCTGCTTGTCAGGACCCAGCGCTACACATAGGCTTTAAAACCAAAAAAGTCTAAAAGCATATTCTTTGCTTCAAAGATGACCTATAGGATCATTTTTTGGATTCTCATGGTGGAAATAAACACATGCTCTCTCTCTCATGCAAGTTTTTCACTCTCTATCTTAGTACACATCTGGCCTTATCAGACTGACTGGCATTGATGCTGACTGTACTTCTTGATACTCTGAATAACTTTTAATGAACTATTAGCAGGGGTCAATTACATACCGCATTGAAGTTTAAATAATAACTGGTCAATTCTTTATAGGGGAATTTCACAGAGTAGCTTCCAAAATTGTCATTCATATAACTGACAGTGCTGGTCTCCTGTGTTGTGCATCTTTCAGCTAGAGGCAAAAAAATCACACTTATAGAAATATGCATTAAGGCATAAACAACAGCTTTAATACATGGAAAATATGAATATGCATGCTCACTACTCATCCGTCTTACAATCTGTTCCCTCCAGTTTTTCTATCACCTACCCCCTTTGAGTTGTTTTTTTATCTTCTATAGTTCAATCAAATTTTATTAAAATTTTCATATACTTTTACAAGACAAAAAAATATTCCAACATACTACATTAAGAGATATACACCACATAAAACATATTACTCATAAACATATACAAGCCCCGTACGCGGGTATTCACCCCGGCCCAAATAGTGGCCTAGATTAATTAATGTATTCTTGGGGTAAGTCCAACAAAATATTCACTTCTACATTATAAAAAATAAATAGAATAAGTCTACCTGACCACTCAAATTGCTGGACCCTTAGAGAGAATAATCCTATTAAATCTCCCTCACCCCATCCAAATTATAGTCTATTGCCGCATACACACGATCGGAAATTCGTCCAGCTTCAGAGAGCTTTTGGTCGGAAAATGCGACCATGTGTATGCTCCGTCGGACTATTGCTGGCCGTATCCCCGCCAGCAAAAGATTGAGAGCAGGTGCTCAATTTTTCGGTCGGAAAAAGTTTTGATCAGAAATTCCGATCGCCTGTACCAATTCCGACGCGCAAAATTCCTACGCATGCTCGGAAACAATTCGACGCATGCTCGGAAACATTGAACTTATTTTCTCGGCTCGTCGTAGTGTTGTACGTCACCGCGTTCTTGGCGGTCGAAAGTTCAGCGAACTTTTGCGTGACCGTGTGTATGCAAGCCAAGCTTGAGTGGAATTCCGTCTGAAAAACCATACAAGATTTTTTCGACAGAAAATCCACTCGTGTTTATGCGACATATGGCTACTAGGCTACTACTCCTCTTCCCCTCCCACAAGGGTGTAAAACATACAAAACCACAATCCCAAAAAACAAATAAAAACGCAGTCAGGAATAGGCACTCGTACATATCAACGTCTCCACGTTCATCTTAACTCTAGCCGTGGTTTAAATCTTACAACCAACCCATACATTTCTTATTTCAGAGGATTCCCTAAACAATTTCCATGGAAGCCAGGTTTGGCAACATTGTTCATATGTGTCCAATTCACGTGACAAGGACATCTCCATCATTACAGCATGGTCCATCTCCATGACCCACTTAATCGAAGTGGCGTGGTATGACCGTTGTTGCTGCTGTCAGCCAATGCTTAAGAAGGCCATTTTTAATGCTTTTATAAGAGCCCATTAAAATGTATAGCAAATTAATTAGTGGCGTGTTAGGGACAATTATCCCAGTTGCACGTGTATAAAGCTTAAAGCCTCGTACACACAATCGGACTTCAAACAAACTTTTCCGTGCATTTCTGTCCAAAGGGTGTTGGCTGTGAATTTGTATTGCATACACATGGCAGGACTGTTTTCCAGCCAACTTTCACCAAATCACGTGTTTTTTCTGCTCTTTACCGCCACCTTCTGGCCAACTTCTGTATTGTTGTCTGATCTTTTGCATTGGTTCTGAGCATGCGTGTTTGTACTTTGGACTTAAGTCCGATGGATTTCTGTACACATGATCGCACTTTGCTCCATTGGACTTTTGTTGCCGAAAAGTTTGTCTGTTTGCACAGAGAACATTTGTCCGATGAAAACCGAAAAAGTTTGGAGCGTACACACGTTCGGATGTTGCCTTAAAACAGCTAATTTGCATGTTTGTTGTCAAAAAGTCCGATCGTGTGTATGGGCCTAAAGAATTGCATCCCAGAAATCATGGACAGATGGACATTCCCACCAGATATGCAATAACAAACCCTTAGCAGCATTTTTATCTTCTATAAGGCAAAGATCTCATGGAGCGCACTCTAGGGGCAGCTTAAAATGGGGTTTTGTGTCTTCTACTGGTAGCCTGCTACTTTCTGCTCATGCATACACAAGGTAGGAAGTGAAGGGGTGTCAATTCTGTATCTCCATGTTCTTATCTCAATATCTGCAAGTGGAGATCCAGGAATGGAGGGGCTTAACACTGAAACTAGCAGGTGGTACCCGAAGCTATGAGGGAGAATAAAGCTGAACTCCAGAATAAGTAATTATTGTCTGTATATGCTTACTTGATCCTTGGTGTGTTTTGTGTATCTCTTCCAGATCTGTGCAGTAAATCAGTGTGAAATGTTACCTCTGCCATGCTTATAATAAAAATGACAAGTGATAAAAAAATGTGGACTACGGTTGCCACCTGTCGAGGATTCATACTGACAGTCCGGGTTTTGAATCATGTCCATCTGAAACCCAGACACATTGTTCAGACAGGAATGTGGCTCGGAACAGGGTTTGACAGGAGGGTGAGGGGGAACTATGTGTGCCGCATTACTGTTCTCTTTGGAGTGCCCAAAGGTGTCCCAGGTCTGTTACAATCCTATAGCAGAGGTCTCCAAACTGCAACCCGAGGGCTGGATGCGACCCTTTGCTAGCCTTCATCCAGCCCTTGGGGCACTATTGCTTTCACTGACACCAACAGTGAGGCACTATTTCTTCCACTAATACCAATGATGGAGCACTACTCCCCCTCCTACTGCCCATGAACACTGAGGTTGTGCTTATTCTCACTGATGCTTGGCCCCAGGGCATTTTCTACCCCCACTGGCCAGAATCCAGCCCCTCTAAAGTCTGAAGGACAGTAAACTAGCCCTTTGTTTAAAAGGTTTAGAGACCCTCTGCTATAGTGTATACTAAACCAAAACATTTTTACTGTGCACTGCTGAAGTGTTCATGTTTGGCTTGAAGAAAAAGTGGCAACCCTAATGTTAAATAATTAATTTCATGTGGAAAATACAAAAGAAGTCCAATGTGCAAAAGAAGAGTCCTCCTTTTCTGTGTTCAAATGTTCATAAACACAAAATAAGCCTCCATCACCAATAAGAGGAACGTTCAGTCGTGAAGCCACCACTTTTATGGGGAAATGCATGCTTACCAGCTAAAGTGTGACCCCTAATTAAATAGAAGTCAACTGAGCTTTCAATCAGATCATCATAAGGAAACTCCTCCGGCTCCCCCACTGGCTGAGGATTATGACTGCTTCTCAGTCAGGCATCTCCCCATAAACATATCTCGTGATAATGTAAAAAAAAAAAAGATGCTCAGATAGTGTAAAACCTTATGGGCACGTATATTAGTTGATTCTTACATTCGGTTTGATTCAAAACGATTTAAAACAAATCATCCCTGGCCAGATAAACAGCACCTGCACTTCCGGGAACTTGCGATGAGGTCAGCATGACATTCTGCCCTACGTGTTTTGTGACATGCAATGCCATTGATGTATTAAAGACCAGTCACTGCTCCTCTCTTTCTTGGGCAGGGTGACGGGTCTTGTATCCGCCCCTCCTGCAGTTTTCTGTAGACAACCTACTGGGTCCCTTCCACAGCTCTACTTGCTGCCCAGGCTGTGATGATGTCAAAACTACTTTTACATCTTAATACCTGGCAGGCAAAGGCATTTGATGCACACAAAGTAGATGTATACTGTATATTTTGTGGCTATTGAGAAAAATATTTAAAATGTAGTTTTTGTGCCTGGAGTTCAGTTTTAAGTGTTCTACGTTGGAACAATCTACCCTCAACCCAGTGAGTTTTACTTGCCCCCGCTACAACTAAGCCAGACCAAACAGGCATTTGTAGGATCTATATCTATGGTACAAATCGGAGTTCCGCCTTGCAGTACTTTAATGGCTATAATGGTAATAGCAAGCTTCTTTTGCTCTTAGGTGGGATTTTACACATTTTATAATGGTTAAGGGGGGTTCAACTTAATTTCAAGATTGGAGAATCTGGGGCTTAAATATATTTCTTTGGGCTCATATCCTACCAGTGGTGGACGTGCATTTTACACCTAGGCCTTCAGTGATGTCCTACCTAAAATAATGCAGCAAATTTTTGACTGTAAGCTTAAAGCGGTTCTACACTCATTTCATTTAGTAAATCTCTTTGCCTTCCAAATCAGGCAAAGAGTACTAAATGAAATGTTTTTTTTTTTTTTTTTTTTTTTTACTTACCTTGTAATTGAAGACTTCCGGTCTTCTCCCTCTGCGGCGGCGGGCGGGGTCTTGCGTCGATCGTCGTCACGCCGCACTGTCTCCTGGGATCTGGTGTCATTGATCCCAGGAGCCAGTGCGGGCATCTTCCGAAATCTCGCGAGATTTCGGCCACATCTTCCGAAATCTCCCGAGATTTCGGCCGCATCTGCCGAAATCTCGTGAGATCTCGGCAGATGAGCCGTTACTGCGCACGCGCGAGTAACGGCAGTGCATGCTGGGCCATCTAAAGTCCCTGTGGGTGTTTCACATGCCCACAGGCAAGATGGCCCCCAGCACTAAAGAAGAAGACGAGGAACTTCATCGGACGAAAACCGGCGGCGATCGAGATGGAAGATGGAACAGGTGAGTCCCCTAATAAAGGTAAGCACACTTTATATTACATCCTAAAAAAAAAAAATTTTTTTTTCAGAGTGCAGAACCGCTTTAAAGTGGTTCTAAAGTCTCATGTTTTTTTTTTATATTAATGCATTCTAGCTCAGCCAGCCTCAATCACATACTTTGCCAGTTGCCACAAAGAATCACAGACAGTTTCTCACTGACTCATGATTACCTAGTATGAACAGCAGAATGCCAGCAGCAGCACAGCAGTCTGAGCAGTGGTAAGTCTGAGGACACTCTCTGAGACTCTCTGAGACTAGGCCAGAAGACAGAGGGACATACCTGGACAGGACAGCAGCAGTTCATCCATGTGAGGGGCCGGTAGCTACACAGCACTTTACAAGCACTCTGCGCTCCAGGGCCCAGGCAAAGCTCCTCTCCCAAGCCCAAGGTGGGAGTGGCACTGCAAGCCAACAGGAATACATAGTGGGAAGTGGCCAGGACTACACTCACCACCGGCTCCCACTGTGTTGCCTGGTGATAGATCTGTCAGCCTTCAGCCCGAGCCCGATAGACCGGCCTGGCAGTGTGTCACAACATGCATGCGGGTATGCCTAATGATCTATTACACTTGCTGCAGCGGAATTAATACACTCTGTGTGTCACTGACTGCAGTGCTGCCTGTCGCTGGTGCCATGTGTGGCTGCAGAGCAGGGACACCATGCATTTAATTTTGGCCATGGGGGGGGGGGGGGTTTGAACACCCCTGACCTCCCCCCCCCTTATCTACGTCCCTGAGTGGACACAGGGATTGTAGGCATGCTAGATGGTCATGAAGTCACCAACTCAAAAGGTGACTGGTTAAAGCTACAGTTTCATTGCCATTTACTTAAGCTGCAGAAGCCAGCACTGTTTATTCTGAAGGCATGAAGGCAGATTTCTTTGACCCTGGTAAAACATGATATCTATCACAGCTGAAATATGATTGGATGAAAGCTCTAACATAAACATACACTACTGGAATCATCAAAACCAAGAGAAAAGCTATGAAATTGAGAGAATAGACTATTTTGGGAATAACACATTCATGGAAAAAATATGTTAAAACGTAAGCCAGTGATAGTTTAGGCGGTGTTTAGGCCAGCAGAGAAGGCCTTGCTGGTCCTGACGGCCCACCATTGTATACTACATAGTTACTCACCTAAATCAGAGTTCACAAACACTACGGACCCTAGTAAATGAACTGGATTTTACTTCACTGGAGCCTGTAGGCACACAGGCTTTGGTATCCAAAAGCCACCTCTTTCCCTCTAGCACATAAAGGCACATGTCTACTGTGCCCAATACTAAAATTGACCCTTGCTACTGCCTTGCTTTGCCTTTATGGCTCGTCTCCATTGGAAATGACCATCAATTTTCAATAGATATTACCTTCTTTCCTGTTTTGCTGATCATTTCTCATGTACTTCTGAATGTGGTTTACAATGTCCGCCTTGTTTATCTCAAGTGTGTCATTGTAGACTGAGCTAACGGCTTGTATGCTGTAAGAGAGAAGCTGCGGTTGCTCACACTGATGGACCAATAAACATAAATGAAAAACAGTCGTAGTAGGGATTTGAATGTTCATGCCTGAGTGTGACTCCTGGACTAACTGGCCTGAATCAGGAAAGAAAGCCCTGAAGCCTGACTCTCAGTATTAATCGCTTGACCTCCGAATGTTTTATCCCCCTTCATGACCAGAACATTCTTTGCAGTTCAGCACTGCGCTATTTTAACTGGCAATTGCGCAGTCATGCAACACTGTACCCAAATTGATATAATTTTTTTCACACAAATACCTTTCTCCTGGTGGTATTTAATCACCACTGACATAGGTGTGCGCACAGGGTGTGCCGGGTGTGCCTAGGAACACCCTTATCACCCTGTCCAATTGGTGCCAATTACCCCTGCTTCCTAGTGCCCCACTGTCTCATCCCTGCAGTGCTGCCAGCTTCCCTCCTCTCCCGCCTGCTGCTGCGGGGGATGATTCAGGATAGATGAATGAATGGACAAAATGAGCGATCTGTACCAACCACTCCTGTGTTCATTCTTAACTGAAGCACAGTTTCTCTTTTGTTTTGTACAAAATGCTGTTAAGAAGGTTCTTTTTATCTTTTATGAAAAAATTAATAAAGAATATATTTAAAAAAAAAAAAGCACAGTAAACTATGTGTACTGTGCTTAAGTTTGTGAATAAACAGGAAGCTGCTCAGAGTACTTCCCATTTGTTCATGATCCAGTGCAACTGAGGTTGCAAAGAAAAGGGCTGGGTAAGCTCTGACCTCAGTCCCTTTCCCTCCGTTTAGACCCTTAATATTTCACAAAAGCCCCCCCCCCCCCCCCCCCCCAATAGGGCTCCTAAAATGTAAAAAATAAATAATATTGTAAAAATAATTAAAAAAATAATAAAAACAAAATCAACTGACAGCGTCCACTGCCCTACTGACACCAATCTATGCTCTACTGACATCGTCCACTGCTCTGCTCATATACACGCATGTGTGTTTGTGCTCTGGGGTGCAATAGGCTGTGCAAGCCATTGACCACTGTTTTTTTTTTTCTATATAAACAAAATAAATACAGAAAAGTTTGGGGGAAAAAAAACATGTTTTTCTTAGTTTCTGTTATAAAATGTTGCAAATAAATAATCTTTCTTCATAGATTTAGGCCAAAGTGTAGTCTGCTACATTTCTCTGGTGAAAATAACCCAAAACAGTATATATTATTCAGTCTGTATAAAAGGTATAGTCTTCAAACTAATTATATATATATATATATATATATATATATATATATATATATATTTGAAAATTGATCAATAATGCACTGACTGCCTGTCTCATTTCTTGGGGCCCTAAAATGCCAGGACAGTACAAATACCCCCCAAAAGAACACTTTTTTGGAATGTAGACTGTCCAAGGCATTTCGTAAGAGGCATGGCATTTTTTTTTTTTGAAGTTCTAATTTTTTTGTCACAATTTTTTGGAAAATAATGACACAGAATTATGCCACTGGGTGCCCCAGATTGAGTAGCTTCGCCAGGCACCGCGATATGCCCATGCGTCATGGTGCCTGGGGAAGCCACCTGCCAGCAGTCCATGTCAGCAAGTGGTTAAACACATTTATTACAACCAAAGTATTTTTTACTGATAATTGCCCTGTAGTCTCTGTAGATGTCTATGAGTCTGAATTTCTGGAATTTAATAATTTTTCTCTTAGTGGTGTGTGAAACAATTGAAACAAGCTAACACTTACAAAGATTTCTGGGATCCACATCCGAGGTCCAGAGGCATTATATTTAGCACTTTATTGTCCATTGTAGGGGTGACAAGCCTCAATCTTCTCTGGAACCAGAGGCCCATCTCTTCTACAGTAAACTTTAACAAACTTGGGACCAGTTCGGAGATTGTGCTATACAATATATAATTCTTCACCGCGTAGGAGAAACTGTCAGCCTAAACAAAAAAAGGACAATGACAATCTTTAATAATGGCTTGAGCTGTACAGTATGACAGACCGGTTTGAGGGCCAGCTCTGGGTTTGCAGCACATGAAACACTTGCAGAGATTGATTAAAATTTAACCAGTAGAATAAAATCTATTCTAACATTTTTGCCACTGGTGGTGCTTTAAAGGACAAAACATTGGAAGCATTAGAAACTAAACATCAGTACTGTCATGTAAATCCACTAGATTCAAACCCCTGAATCAAGGACTTGGAACATGCTTGTTTTTTTGGTGGGAGAAAACCTTAATGCCCCGTACACACGAAGGGACTATCCCGCGGGATTATCCCCTGGACTCAAGTCCAGCGGACAATCCCCTCGTGTGTGGGCCTCCGACGGACTTTTTTTCAAAAAATCCGGCGGACTAAAGTTTTAAGTTTTTTGTTTTAAAATTATTCGCTGGACTTGGCAGTCCAGCGGACAATCCCACCGTTAGTAGGCTAGTCCGCCGGACTTTTGAAATGAACGGACTTGCCGCTCATCGGAAAGTCCGTTCATTTAGCACGTGACTTCAGGTACGTAGCTAGTGTAGGCAGTAAATGCCGGCGCGCTAGCTCCGTCACCTGGCATGGATTTAAAGGGAGTCCCCACACCGAAAAACGGCGTGGGGGTCCCCCCCAAATCCATTTCAGACCCTTATCCGAGCACACAGCCCGGCAGGCCAGGAAAGGGACAAGCGAGCGCCCCCCCCCCTCCTGAGCCGTACCAGGCCGCGTGCCCTCAACATGGGGGGTGCCCTGGGGCGGCCCCCCCACCCCAAAGCACCTTGTCCCCATGTTGATGAGGACAAGGGCCTCTTCCCGACAACCCTGGCCATTGGTTGTCGGGGTCTGCGGGCGGGGGGCTTATCGGAATCTGGGAGCCCCCTTTTATAAGGGGGCCCCCAGATCCCGGCCCCCCACCCTATGTGAATGAGTATGGGGTACGATGTACCCCTACCCATTCACCTAAGGTGTAAAATGTAAAGGAAGAAGGAAGAAGAAGAAGAAGAAGAAGAAGGTAGCCGGACTTCCCCGCTCGGTAAAAGAGCTAGGTAAATGGCGGAGGAGTCCGGTGAGAAGACGCCCAAGACGGAAGAAGACCCCCGGAGCAGTGCAATAAAATATTTTTTCAAAAGTGTGTTTTTTTTACTTTACATTTTACACCTTAGGTGAATGGGTAGGGGTACATCGTACCCCATACTCATTCACATAGGGTGGGGGCCGGGATCTGGGGGCCCCCTTAAAAAAGGGGGCTCCCAGATTCCGATAAGCCCCCCGCCCACAGACACCGACAACCAATGGCCAGGGTTGTCGGGAAGAGGCCCTTGTCCTCATCAACATGGGGACAAGGTGCTTTGGGGTGGGGGGGCCGCACGGCCCCCCTTTCCCCAGGGCACCCCCCATGTTGAGGGCACGCGGCCTGGTACGGCTCAGGAGGGGGGGGGGGGCGCTCGCTCGTCCCCACCCCTTTCCTGGCCTGCCAGGCTGCGTGCTCGGATAAGGGTCTGAGATGGATTTGGGGGGACCCCCACGCCGTTTTTCGGCGTGGGGACTTCCTTTAAATCCATGCCAGGTGACGGAGCTAGCGCGCTGGCATTTACTGCCTACGCTAGCTACGTACCTGAAGTCACGTGCTAAATGAACGGACTGCTCCGTGTGTGAGCAAGTCCGTTCATTTTCAAAAGTCCCGCGGACTTTTTCCCGCGGATTGTCCGCCGGAGAAGTCCGGGCGTGTGTAGGCAAGTCACACGCTTGGAAAGTCCGCCGGATTGTCCGCCGGACTAGGTCCGGCGGGCAAAGTCCCTTCGTGTGTACGCGGCATAAGGCTGACTTTTCTTGGACTTTGCTGGCCTGCATACTTGTTCCATGTTAATGAACCAAAAACAGTGGCTTGGCACAACGCTAAGGTGGCTTGCATTTTTAAAAGGAGGCCAGCAAAGGTAGCCTCCATATTTTTTTTTTGCAATCTACACTAAGCTGCTACTGATTCATTCAGCCCCACTAGCTTCACTAGGTGGTAACACCATAGGGAAGATCTGACACTTGAATGAAAAGTACTTGCAAATCAGTTTAGCCACTTCAATACAGGACACTTATACACCTTCCTGCCCAGACCAATTTTCAGCTTTCAGCACTGTCGCATTTTGAATGACAATTGTGCAGTCATGCTATACTGTACCCAAACTAATTTTTTCTAATTTTATTCCCACAAATAGAGCTTTCTTTTGGTGGTACTTGATCACCTCTGTGATTTTTATTTTCTGCTAAACAAACAAAAAAAGACCAAAAAATTTGAAAAACTTTTTTTTTTGGTTTCTGTTATAAAACTTTGTAAATAAGTAAGTTTTCTCCTTCACTGATGGGCATTGATGGGGCTGCACTGATGGGCACCAATGAGGTGGCACCAATATTCGGCATTGATAGGTGGCACTGATATGCAGCACTGATGGGTACACATAGGTGGCACTGGGCACTGAAAGGTGGCACAGATGGGCACTGATAGGCAGCACGGATGGGCACTGATAGGTGGTATAGATGGGCACTGATAGGTGGCACTGATGTACACTAATAAATGGTACTGATGGATGCCAATCAGTGCCAAACAATAATGCCTGCCAATCAGTGATGCCCATTGCGGGCACTGATTGGCATCCATTGTGGGCACTGATTGGCATCCCTGGTGGTCTAGGGTGGCATACCTGGTGGTGACATCCCTGGTGGTCCAGGTGGCATCACTGGTGGTCCACTGTGGGCATCCTTGGGGGGGCTGCGCTTATAATTGCTCAGCACAGACCCCCCCTGTCAGAGGATCGGCTCTCCTCTACTCATATCTGACAGACGCGAGTGAGGAAAAGCCGATGACCAGCTCTTCCTGTTTACATCTTGATCAGCCATGATTGGACACGGTTGATGGTGGTAAAGAGTCTCCATCAGACACTTTTTACCTAGATCGGAGTTGCGGTGTGTCAGACTGACACACCGCAACAACGATCGCCGCTATGCGCGCAGCGGCTTAATATCCTGGCGATGTCATATGACGTCTGGTCAGGATATTGAAACCACTTTGCTGCTGTCATTTTGCTATATGGCGGGCGGCAAGTGGTTAAGTTTAACCACTTGCCGACCGCCCCATGTAGATATACGTCGGCAGAATGGCACGTACAGGCAGAACCACGTACCTGTACGTGCCATTCTTTAGGCGGTTGGGGGGTCCGATCGGACCCCCCTCCGCCGGCGGGACGGTCGGCATCGCTTCAGTGGTTTTCTGGCCACCCCCTCGCGATCGCTCCTGGCGAATGAAAAGCTTCCCCTTCCTGTCTATTGTATAGACAGGAAGGCGGAAGTGATGTCACGCTCGGTGCGCCGGTCTATGTGACCGGAGACGCCGAGCGGCGAACATGTTAAGGTCAGTGCACAACACTACACTGACACCAGTACAGTTAGGCACACAAAACACCCCCCTGTCACCCCCTGATCACCCCCCAGATCACCCCCTCCCCCCCCAGTCACAGTGTCACTAATTGCAGTGATCATTTATTTACTGATCACTGCATTTAGTGTCAGTGTGACTAAGCGATCGTTTTTCTGATCGCTGCAGTTGTGTCGCTAGGTAACCATTTTTTTTTTTATTTTAACCGCCATGTTTTATATAGGTTCATAAATAGTTTTATAGGTCAGGTACCCCCATATTACAACCTAAATAAAGGTTTTAACCCCCTGATTGCCCCTAGAGTTAACCCTTTCACCAGTAATCACCGTATAACTGTCACTGGTGACGCTGGTTAGCCAGTTAGTTATTTCGTTATTTAGGTTCCCCGTCAGGTTTTTATATAGCGTCAGGTACCCCCATATATTACCTAATAAAGGTTTAACCCCCTGATTGCCCCTAGTTAACCCTTTCACCCCCTTTTGCCAGTGTCACTAAGCGATCGTTTTTCTGATCGCTGCATTAGTGTCGCTAGGTAACCAGTTTTTTTTTAGGTTAACCGCCATGTTTATATAGGTTCATAAATAGGTTTATAGGTCAGGTACCCCCATATTACAACCTAAATAAAGGTTTTAACCCCCTGATTGCCCCTAGAGTTAACCCTTTCACCAGTGATCACCGTATAAAATGTCACTGGTGACGCTGGTTAGCCAGTTAGTTATTTCGTTATTTAGGTTCCCCGTCAGGTTTTTATATAGCGTCAGGTACCCCCATATATTACCTAATAAAGGTTTAACCCCCTGATTGCCCCTAGTTAACCCTTTCACCCCCTTTTGCCAGTGTCACTAAGCGATCGTTTTTCTGATCCCTGCATTAGTGTCGCTAGGTAACCAGTTTTTTTTTGTATTACTGTTACGGGTGACGCTGGTTAGTTAGCTTGTTTTTTATACTGTCAGGGCACCCGCCATTTATTACCCAATAACGGTTTAACCCCCTGATCGCCCGGCGGGTGATATCAATTAGGTTTTAGGGTCAAATAAGGTCTGCGTCGCCCCAGGTTAGTGCCAGTACCGCAAACACCCACGCGCAAAGCATACACCTCCCTTAGTGGTATAGTATCTGAACAGATCAATATCTGATCTGATCAGATCTATACTAGCGTCCCAGCAGTTTAGGGTTCCAAAAAAACGCATTGTTAGCGGGATCAGCCCAGATACCTGCTAGCACCTGCGTTTTCCCCCTCCGCCCAGCCCAGCCCACCCAAGTGCAGTATCGATCGATCACTGTCACTTACAAAACACTAAGCACACATAACTGCAGTGTTCGCAGAGTCAGGCCTGATCCCTGCGATCGCTAACATTTTTTTTTTGTGGTAGCGTTTTGATTCAGTCGCTAACAGTCAGGAGCTTTTTTACCTGTGAATCTCAAAAAAATAAAAAAAACAAAAATAGTTGTCGTTTTATTGTTCTCTCTCTCTCTCTATTGTTGCTCTTTTTTTACTCCATTCTATTCTGCAATGTTTTATTATGTTTTATCATGTTTTATCATGCTTGCTTTTCAGGTATGTAATTTTGTTTACTGTGTTTTAGTGTTAAGCATTTTTTTGTTTTCAGGTGCGCCATTCAGTTGCAGCGCGGATTTATTTATCTTGACAGCAACAGCGTTTGCTCCCACGATACATAAAGCCGCGACTCCAACGCTGTAGGAGGTGATTTCACCACCACAGTTAAAAAAAAGAGCATATGTGCCGAAGCATGGGGGCAGCAGGGGGGGCGGAGGAGCGATTGGCTCCTAATGCCACGTACATACGGTCGAAATTCCGACCGTGTGTACACGGCATAACTTTTGCGGGAGGATGCCCCCATGCATCGGCATATATAAATGGTGCATGTATGCCCATCATTAGAAGTGGGTGGATGAAGGGAGGTATTCTAATGGTGGGCATACCCACCAATCAATCTCTTTTTTTCGTTCAGCCAAGAGGCTGCATGAAAAAAAAAAGATTACAATATATGTCCAGTATGTTGCTGGACTTTGAATGGTTATACCAGAATGATGCCTGCAGGTTTAGGTATCATCTTGGTATCATTCTTTTCAGCCAGTGATCGGCTTTCATGTAAAAGCAATTCTAGCGGGTAATTAGCCTCTAGACTGCTTTTACAAGCAGTAGGAGGGAATGTCCCCCCTCCCGGATATAAACCGCGCCATTGGGAAATTGGGAAAGCATTTTATCACACCAATCTTGGTGTGGTCAGATGCTTTGAGGGCAGAGGAAAGATCTAGGGTCTAATAGACCCCAATTTTTTCAAAAAAAGAGTACCTGTCACTGCCTATTGCTATCATAGGGGATATTTACATTCCCTGAGATAACAATAAAAATCATAACAAAGAAAAAAAAATGGAAGGAACAGTTTAAAAATAGAATAAAAAAGCTAAATAAATAAAAAAAAAACTAAAAAAAAAAAAAAAAAAGCACCCCTGCCCCCCTTCTCTTGCGCAAAGGCGTACACAAGCGTTGGTCTGGCGTCATATGTAAACAGCAATTGCAGCATGCATGTGAGGTATCACCGCGAAGGTCAGATCGAGGGCAGTAATTTTAGCAGTAGACCTCCTCCGTGAATCTAATGTGGTATCATGTAAAGGCTTTTAAAGGCTTTTAAAAATGTATGTAGTTTGTCGCCACTGCGTGTTTGTGCGCAATTTTAAAGCATGTCGTGTTTGGTATCCATGTACTAAGATCATATTTTTTATTTTCATCAAAAATTTGAGCAATATAGTGTTTTTTAGTGCATTAAAATAAAAAAAAGTGTATTTTTTCACAAAAAAATGCGTTTGAAAAATCGCTGCGCAAATACTGTGTGGAAAAAAAAAATGCAACACCCACCATTTTAATCTGTAGGGCCTTGCTTTAACAATATATATAGTGTTTGGGGGTTCAACGTAATTTTCTTGCAAAAAAAAAATAACAAAAAGTGTCAGAAAGGGCTTTGTCTTCAAGTGGTTAAAATGCCAAAAACCCCCAAACCCCCCCAAATGACCCCATTTTGGAAAGTAGACACCCCAAGCTATTTGCTGAGAGCAATGTTGAGCCCATTTATTTTTTTTTGTCCCAAGAGATTGAATAATGAAAAAAAAAAATATATATATTTTTTTTTTACAAAAAGTTGTCACTAAATGATATATTGCTCAAACATGTCATGGGCATATGTGGAAATACACCCCAAAATACATTCTGCTTCTCCTGAGTAGGGGATACCACATGTGTGGGACTTTTGGGAGCCTAGCTGCGTACGGAACCCCAAAAACCAATCACCGCCTTCAGGCTTTCTAAGGGAGTAATTTTTTTATTTCACTTCTCACTGCCAATCACAGTTTCGGAGGCCATGGAATGCCCAGATGGCATAAAACCCCCCAAAATGACCCCATTTTGGAAAGTAGACACCCCAAGCTATTTGCTGAGAGGTATTGTGAGTATTTTGCAGATGTCGCTTTTTGTCACAAAGTTTTGAAAATTGAAAAAAGAAAAAAAAAAATTTTTTTTCTTTACTTTCTTCATTTTCAAAAACAAATGAGAGCTGTAAAATACTCACCATGCCTCTCAACAAATAGCTTGGGGTGTCTACTTTCCAAAATGGGGTCATTTGGGGGGGTTTTGTGCTATTTTGGCATTTTATGGCCTTCGAAACTGTGATAGGTAGTGAGGAGTGAAATCAAAAATTTGCACCCTTAGAAATCCTGAAGGCGGTGCTTGGGTTTCGGGGCCCCGTACGCGGCTAGGCTCCCAAAAAGTCCCACACATGTGGTATCCCCATACTCAGGAGAAGCAGCAAAATGTATTTTGGGGTGCAATTCCATATAACTATGGCATGTGTGAGCAATATATAATTCTGTTTCATGTACATCTTAACAGACAAAATCACTTCAGTTAGGTTTGCATCATAAACCACTGCATTAGGTAACACAGTCTACCCTGCTTTTCAATACTTCAAAGAAATTATTGTGTAGCACTCTCAGGTGTACAGAGTAGGAAAATGTAGTTTTAGTTCCTCTGTAGGCAGAGGAGCTAGGGTTACTTTTTGCTGTGTTCCAGGGTAGTCTGTAATATTGATTGGACCCTGGGCATTTTCTTGCCCCCTCCATAAAATTTTCACTCTCCACCTGCTCTGAAACATACAATAAATAGCAGCTAGACTCAAAATCAGTTTACTGAATCAGATCAGGCAGCGATTGTGATTGGTTGCCAGAGGTTACAGTGTGTCATTACCGCTCACTGACTGGCTGCTAGAGGTTACAGCTCACATTATGGCTCACATTATGGCTCAACTATGGTTACAGCATGTGACTTCTGCTTGTTGATTGGTTGCTAGAGATTGCTGTACATCATTACTGTTCACTGATTGGTTACTAAAGGTTACAGCACATCATCTCCTCACTGCCTCTACAACATGGACTGGGGAGGTGAGGGGACCCATCAATAGACAGGAAACCCCTAGGGATCCTAGGTCTCCTGGGATCAGTGGCAATGCTGGGGGATGGAGGTGTATTCAGTGGCAATGCTGGGGGGGTTGATGGGATCTGTGGTAGTGGTGGGGGGATGGGATTAGTTAGGAGGCAGTACACTGGCAAATTCTGAATCATGTAGAGCAAAGCTGGAAATCTTTGGCAAGTATATAGTGGGGGATTCTACACTGACCACCAATGTAAGGGGGAATTTGCAGTGACCACCATGTAATGGGGATTTTACGCCACCCACCAATATAAAGAGGGATTTCTACACTAACACCAATGTAATAGGAGCATTTAAACCAACCACCAGTGTAAGGGGGAATATACAATGACCTCCATGTAAATGACACCCTCACGCATCTACTGAGATGTACGTATTCACATCCACCAAAATTCACTTTGCTGGGGCACCATGTTATTTTAAAAAAGGGTTCCACCTCCAATTTGCTTATCTTTGCAGAACAGGCTGATTTTAAGCTTAATGACCACAGTTGTAGGTAGGACTTTCATGCCCCTTTATCTCCCCAGTGGGCAGCATTCAGCAGAAGTGATGATAGATATGACCTCAGGGGGGCATGATATACATATGAATGCCGCCTCTATTTACATATCAATGCCGCCGGTACACGGCTATTTACATAATAATGTTGCCGCTATTTACATATCAATGCAAGTTAATTACATGTAAACACAGGGTCTGCAGGTGAGTCATCTGTACATGGCAATAGCGCAGAGCTGGGCAGCATTAGTAACATAACTTCACACTGAGATATCGGGACACAGCATGGGACTAAAATTTCAAGGGAGAAGGGGATTTTAACTGGGATAGTTGGCAAGTATGAGGCAGCTGCTTTGGACCCCACAATAATGATGGGGCCCAGGGCACCTGCCCCTTTTGCACTGCCTTCAAGACGGTCCTACTGTGCTGTTCAGAGCTCCAAGGGCTGTTTCTGTTCCCTCCCCCTGGCTTCTTGAACTGCTGGAGAGTTTTAGAACTTAGAGGGCAGGGGAGCAGATATTAGGCCTGAATATTTACAGAGTCTCTCCCAATCCCTGGGTGGGTAAAGCCCAGAAGGTGGGGCGATAAACCATAAATATTTTGCTTTCTCACGACAGTGACAGGTAAGTGCCAATTAAAGCCTGTGAAGCCACCCTACACCTCTTGCTTGGGGATTTAAGAAACAGCCAGGTGTTTTAGCATTTTGTATGGAAATGGCATCTGCATCTGTTGATTGGAACCTTTATACTACCGGTTGAGCTGATTCGTTAATCCTACGGGAGGACAACATAGTGACTTTTAGAAGCCAGAGACAGTAGTAAGTCCTCAATTTGCATTCAGCTTACAGTTCTTGGCATGCTTTCCCTTACCTATCCAAGTTCATCCCCTAATAGACAAAATACAAAACACAATGGACTGGTTCGTGAAGTCTGTGCGAGTGCTGAAAAATTCCTGTTGCGTGGCTGTGTGCGTAAGAGAGGAACCTAAAATTCAGTGGCCCTTGCGGGGGTAGAGCTACACTTGTTTCACCAAGGGCCCGAAAACTAAGTGAGAAAGTATTTTTAATCAATACAAATGGTATTAAATTTAAAGAAGGAGTAAAGCATGGTGGATTTTTCTTCCTTTCTTCTTCCTTACAAAGTAAAGGCATAATGCGCTAGTATTCATCGCATACTAGCACATTATGTGACACTTACCTGCAAACGAAACCCACATCGTCCCCACTGCAGGCCGCAGCCATCTTCACTGGCTGGAGTACACTTGACGTCACTCCTCTTCTTGAGCGCAAAGCCACCGGTCACGGCACACTCGCCTGAAGAGACGGCACTGGCGGCCTATCCTTCAGAGCACATACATCGATGACATCATCGGGGCAGTAAACACTTAATATCTCCTAAACGGCGCACATTTAGGAGCTATTTACAGTACCTATGGGTAAGCTTTATTCTAAGCTTACCTATAGGTACTACTTACAAAGGGAGGTTTACATTACAACCTCTTAATAAATAAGTAATCAAGTAAGTGAAGCCACAAGAGGCAGAAAATGGTACTGCAAGGCAAACAGACAATCAGGGTGCAATAGACTTTCTATGTCAAGAACTGCTAGCTTCTATGGCCAAAGCTTGTTAGAACAGGCGATTGTCATATCCCAAACTATGCAACATAAAATATGAACTGTACCTTCCGTAATTATTTTTGTTACATTTTTATACACACCACCAAACATTATAAAGGGCAGCCCACCCAAAATGAATATAACTTTAGGTAGATGCTTGCACCCATTATGTGTTTGAAATCAATTTGATCCCTTTCACAGGCGATTTAACATTATTTTTGGCAAAATCATAGTTGTTTCTTTCAGTTATCTTATTAGAAGAGCAAATTAAATCTACCATTTTTTACATGGTGATGACAGATACAATAACAGATACAAGTCTACCATATTTAAGGTTAAGGCTGCTTATTGTTGCGCTACCTAGACTTTTTTATGGGGGATACATCCTAAGTATAGTTTAAATTTATAAGGCATAGAGTACTGTGCAAATTGTAGTAACCTATAGCAACCAACTAGCTGTTACTGGGTTGCATGACTGATCAATGTAGATGTAGGACAAAATCTGATTGGTTTACAAGGGTAAACAGTTGTATGCTATTGCTATTTGCAGTATGGCACCTAGTTAAGGCCTGTATGCCATATGAACACAGTTAGGCCAATTTATTTTTTTAATATACAATTCAAGCCATTATAGTGTTGGGCATAGTAATTAGGCCCATAAACAATGCAGGTTGAACATAAGGAAAAGCATCTCTATATCATTCTTTATCCTACGCTAAGATAGCATATACAGTATATTTTGGTTAACCTATTAGATATCAAATATTGTTCATACTAGAACCTACAAAGAATGTTTACCTAACAATATGTTGTTAGTTAAACATGTTTAACTAACTCCAAAGACATGCTGGTAAGTTAATTGGCTTCTGTCCAAAATTGGCCCTAGTATATGAATGTGAGTTGGAGACCTTGGATTGTGGGCTCCTTGAGGGTAGGGACCGAAGTGAGTGTGCGATGTATGTGTGGAGCGCTGCGTAAATTGACGGCGCTATATGGGTACCTTAAATAAATAATAATTAAATAGATGAGCATCTTAATGAGACACAATGTACAGGGATAGGAACAATTGTAGACACTTACTTAGGTTGAACTGGATGGACTGGTGTCTTTATTCAACCTTACTAACTATGTAAATATGTAACTATGTAATACTTAAAAACATGAAAATATCTGAGTTGCAACCCTGTTTTTCAGTTCATGATTAATATAAGTTTGAGTTAAGTGTTAAGCTCATACTTAGAAGCAGAAAGTGGTCTTAGGGGGTTATTTTTTTTTTTTTTTTTTTAGCCTGCCTTCACTTTTGTTGTGTCAGATTTTAATCTGAATTATATAAAAAAAATAAACTGCACATCATATAGGTGAGCAGGAAATCCCAATGGAAACCATTTTTCAGTTTAGTTATAAGGTTATTTTAAATGAAGAGACCCTTTGAATACATTTTAACATAAAAATAGCTGATATTAGTGCTATTATTATTTCATGCATTCATTTTGAAAAATTAGACTAACCAGTCTTTTAAAAAATTTTATTTTTATGACTATTCATCTCTGATCAATAACGATTTTTACAGTAAAACATGAAGCAACTGCAGAGCTTGTAAAAATTGCAAAGACTGAAAATTCCTTAACATCAAGAGGACACAGGGTTGCTGAAATGTCTCAAACTTTCATTTTTAATATTCATTTCCTGGTACACAATGAAGAAATATGCATTTAAAACCCTAACATTTCACTTTTTGATAAATCTGAACTGATTAACAAATCAGTGAAAACAAATCAAACTTTTGATATATAGGAACTGCAATGGGCACCTTTTCAATCCCATTACAACTCCTTTTTTCAGTAATTGACTACATGGAATAATTTGGTGACTCAATGTCCTGATTAACTCTCTATGACCCTGAAATAATGGCTAATTTATTTCCCCTGAAACACTCCTGCTGGAAGAAACATTAAAAACCTGTAAAAACATCTGATAACTGATCTAAGACACACAAGAGTACTTGAGAAGTAAAAGTGAGACTGAGGGTCCTGTACAAAATCTGGTGATAGCGTTTCACAACATAGATTCCATGATAAAGTGACCCTTGTCTCCATTTGGAAATGTGTACTTTTTTCCTTTTACCTAATAAAGTAAGTATTCTTTGTTCGCTACAGTTACAGATATGTATTGCTAGACAGCATTCTTAAAAAAAGTGGGGTTGAGACACAAACTACTACAGGGAAAATGACCCACTGAATCCTCCAAGAGATGTAGAAGACTGCATGGTGATTGAACCCACTGGTGCCCATCCATAATAGCAAGTGGTAGAATTGGTCTTTCATCTCTTTTTGACAGTTAATTCCATAATTCCTAAAATGAAGGAAGGATCACGGCCCCAGAGGACAAACATCACTGTTGAATGCGTGGTAGTACTGTGGGAGATTATGTTTTGTTATACAATCTTTCTAGAATTCTTGAAGCATCTACTATTGCTCTGTGTAACCTGTCAGTGTTATTTGTGAACAGTTTTGAACTAAATAGAAAAAAGGTTGTTTACTGAGGCTACCATGGTCCTTGCACACTAAACGGTATATAATGTACTAGAAAGCACAATCATATAACACAGTGGGATTAATACACTACCTTTTGAGGTTCAGCATTAAAACCATCCCAGAAATTTCTCAAATTTTCCACAGTTTTCTTAGAAGTACCATCAGTAAGCACTTTAAAGACCTTTTCCACAACTGTTACATTGGTGTGTGCCTCCGAGTCCTGCATGACAAACTGTCCAAGCTGTTTTGAAGCCAACTTGTCTATGGCATTCCTCTAAAAAAGATATTGCAAGTTGAAGACAAAAAGACAATCAGAGTAAAAGACTGTTATATGGTGTTGTCTGTGATTATTTTATCTCAATCAACAATCTCAGTTGGCAGCAGGCTGACAGCAGGTCAGTTGCATCTAAAACATTCACAAAGAGAAGCATTTCTAGATTTCACTTAGCTTATGGCCTGCAGACTCTTAATGAAAATTCCTATCTGTTATACATTGTAGATGATTGAGGTTCCATGTAATTATAATAAACTGAGGTATATAAAACACACAGGCATTACAAGATATGTTTACTTAAAGTGGAAGTCCAGTCAAAAATGAAAATGTTTCTATTAATTATATGTAAAATATATTTATCTTTGACATTATTCATTTTCTGTATAGATGATTGGCAAGCTTAGAAAGTCTAATAAAAGCCAGACGATCAGCTTCTTCCTGTTCTTCAGGGACAACCTTACTTCCTTATTTCTAAATTCTGCATTGGGGCCTCTAACTTCCTGAAAACGTTGTCCTTCTCTTCTACACAGGCATGCCTACTGTTCCTTCTAACCGCCCCCGTCTTGCCCAGCCCCACCCCCTTCCCTCCTCTCCTCAGATCTCCTCCTGTCTTCATTGCCTCGTTTTGGCTCGCAGTTTCTCTCTAGGAAAGAGAGAGAGAGAGAGAGAGAGCGCGCTCTTTGTTAGAAACTGTAATATAGATTACAATGCTGAAGATTTTCTTCAGTGTACAACCATATGGTTGTTTCTGCATGGCACAGTGATGGGCACTGTGTGCATGGTGTGGCACTGTGATGGGCACTGTGCATGGTGTGGCACTGTGATGGGCACTGTGTGCATGGTGCGGCACACACCCAGCTGAGGTAACTACATGTGAGTAATGAGTTTAAGGCTCCGTTGCCACTAGTGTGACTTGTCATGCGACTTTGGACACAAAGTCGCATGACAAGTCACAGCCCATTGATTTCAATGGCAAACGTTCCCATTTGATCCAACTTTACACTCTCTGGATCAAAGTCGCATCAAAGCATTGCAGGTACCCTTTTAAAGTCGCTGATTTTCAAAGTCGCATAGATAGGAACGGGTGCCATTGAAATCAATGGGCTGTGACTTGTCATGCAGCTTTGGACACAAAGTCAAATGACAAGTTGCACTAGTGGAAACAGAGCCTTAGCGTGGTTGCCTGTACTATGATCATTGTAGACTGTGAGCTGAGACCCCAGAGCACTTTCAGCTACACAGAGAGTCCCCCCCCCCCCCCACGTGTCCAGCTCCCTTCTCCTGTGCACAGCTATACTGTATATGTGCACTGAACCTCCCCCTGTGTGGATGGGGCTTATTTCTTAATTTTCTCATGAATTAGGATGTATAATGAGAGAACACTGGGCAGGAACCTATGATTAGCTCCTCCCATCCTGTATACGCCCACTGGCTAAACAGCAACAGTGAGGAAGTGATGTCACTAGCTTTCGGTAACCACACCCACTGGCTGATTTTAGTCTCTGAAGGAAGTAGAATTTAAGTCATGTGAGGGCACTGAATCCTGCAAAATAAAGGTAGAAAAACTGGGATTTTTTCATTTTGAGGCATATGGCTGAACTCACATTACCGTATATACTCGAGTATAAGCCAAGATTTTCAGCCCTTTTTTTAGGGCTGAAAGTGCCCCCCTCGGCTTATACTCGAGTCACCGCCATCTGCCTACATGATCAGCGTGTCATGCAGACAGACGGCAGTGTTCAAAAGCCACGCCTCCTCCCCGTCCATGATAGGAGGAACACAAATTTTCCCAGCAGTGAGTCAGTGTGCAGTGTTCCGCCTATCACCGACGTCCTGTCATTCTCATCTCATGGACGAGGATGAGAGGATGTCCGTGATAGGCGGAACACTGAACACTGACTGCTGGGAAAACAGTGTTCCTCCTATCACAGACGAGGACGAGGAGGAGGCGCGGCTTTAGAATGGTGCCGTCTGTTGCCTTACCGATCAGCGTGTATTATCAGCAATGGGGGACACAGGACACAGAACAGGGAGGCATCTAACGATCGATCGGTGGACAGAGGTGGCAGATCGCACAGGGAGCAGGGGATGCAGATCAGCAATGTAAGGGAGGGGGGTATGTACAGGACACATGCAGCTGCAGATGGGCATTTGCTGACCCTCTTTTCCACTTACAGTAGCTGCTGCATTTCTCACCCTTGGCTTATACACGAGTCAATACGTCTTCCCAGTTTTTTTGTGGTAAATTAGGGGCCTCGGCTTATATTCGGGTCGACCTATACTCGAGTATATACGGTAATGATTGCAGGGGAGAATTTTAAATGTTAGGGTAGACTTCCACTTTAAAGGCTGTCACTGCTTAAACATAGGTGCCATGTGCCATTAGATGCTAGTTACAGGTCGACTTAGTTTTTTCCAAGGTTGCTTACCAAATTGTAATTAGGGTTTATTTGAGTGATTGTAGCAACGCTAACGTTTGATTTAAATTCCTTGTAGTTGTCAAACAGCCAGTCTCCCACTCCACTTGTGCAGTCTACAATTCAAAGGTGAGAGATTAAAAAATGACCACTGTCTTCAGCATCAATTTTTTACAGCTTTAAAAGTGTTGTCTATGATTTTTTTTTTAATTATGCCTATGAATCCTTTTTGCACACAGATCATTAGGAAATGCAGCCTGCCAATAGGGTGGCGATTCCCTTTGAAGAGACTGGTAACCTCCAGCCAGCTACAGTGGGTATAGAATAGAATTACCCCCTTTAAAATAATCACATTTTGTTGCTTTGCAGCCTGAAATGAAGCCGTGGTCATTTTAATTAGCTCAGCATGGAAAGAGATTTTCTGGAGCATTTCAGTCCCTGGTAGTGCAACTAAAGCAAGCATTTAACTATGCCTGGTGCATCATGGCAGCATACAATGGATTGTGACTCCACCCCCACAACCTTATAGGACTGGTTAACTATAAATCAAAGACAGACCCGGCTCACAGCATTCTTCATTTTTTTCCTCACCTGATCAGGACTGGAATCGCAAGGTATCCCTTACCATTTGTAGTCCCAGCTAGGTTCAGCCTCTCCTGGGTGGAAGTCCTTCCTGTACAGTCTCTAAATGAGCTATATGGTTGGAGCCCCATTCTGGTGGCCTAGGGGGGCATATTTCAGCCTCTCCTTGGTGGAAGTCCTTCCTTTACAGTCTCTAAATGAGCTATATGGTTGGAGCCCCATTCTGGTGGTGCAGGCCTGTCAAAGAAAGCTTTAAACAAGCTTTGACGTAAGTGACAGTGTTTCCTTTTGCTTTCCATATGCTTTTACTTCTTTTCTCTGTGTAATGGGCCTTTGCCATTTCCAAGATGGTGGCAGCAGTGCAAGTACATTCTGAGCTTGAGAGGCAGGAAGTGATGCGGCCTCTGTGACCAGTTTCCTGGCTAGAGCTTTTCCAGGATGGCGATCTGAGCATGCTCAGGCACTGATATCATCACTAATGGCAAAATGTGAGTTTTAAATGGTTTTATGGCATTTTTGGGCAACAAATGGTGGCGCTCTCTACTCATGCATGCTGGATGATTATGTGGTCATTGTTTGCAGGTAGGTTTTATCTTTTTATGGCATTCACCTGGACTTTTCCTATCTCTTTCTCAGTGTTGCTCTAGGATCATTGTGCTCTTTATGGCATTCACCCGGGCTCTTCCTATCTCCTTCTCAATGCTTGCTTTGGGATCACTGTTATGCTGTTTTTTATTTCAGTCTGCTGCTTTGCTCTGTTTATATGGGGAATGCTGCTCAGTCATACCACCTATTGCTTTTAAGGTATAGGGATTATGTAAGTAGTGAAGATTGAGAAAAAGAGAGCCAATATCTATAGTCCTGTAAGGACCACAAGATGACAAGTCACCATCTAAGAACAGACATCCAGGCAATGTTGATTAAGGTTATCATCTCACCCTTCATTGTCATTTCTCTCTGTTTACAAACATCACAAGTTACCAGCCCTAATAGTCGCTGCATTTGTGGTAGAAAGTCATTGCCTGCCAAGCTAGTATGTCAAATCTGCCTGGAACAAGCAGGATGAAGCCCTGCAAGGACATCAAGATGGAGCCTTCTAAAATCCATAACAGTCATCATTCAGGCGCAGACATCCAGGCAACATTGATCAATGTCATCTTCTCACCTCTCATTATTATTGCTCCCCATTTACAAACATCACGCGTTACCAGCCCTAATGGTTGCTGCATTTGTGGTGAAAAGCCATTGCTTGACAGGAAGTGATCACTGACAAAGACGGGGATGTCTGCAAAGTAGCCGCCTTGATTAAAGAATCAGCCAAGGAGTTGATACATAAAGCCCGTACTTCCCAGTCAGTGGCTAAATTGCCTAGCACTTCCAACCAGACCCAGTAGGTGGTGTCCAAATTGGAAAGCTTGTCATGGGAAGAAAGTGTTGAAGAGCCCACAAGCTTTGAAGATTGCCCAATAGAGCCATTTTGCAAGGGCAATTAAGGATGCAATTGCCTGGGGTGAAGAGTAGGAAACTCTCCACAAGATTAGAAAGTACTCATTCCCAACAACTGGAGGAGTTAATCATGTGCGCTCATCCAGAGGGTGCCTGTGTGAAGCTTTGAGCACACTCCTGGATGGGAAATTTTCAGGATCAGTGGGCCATATCAGCTATATTGGTGTGACATTGGTGGAAGTTTAAGGGATGTCAACCTTTCTGGTACAATAATTGTTATTGAAAAAGTATAACATCATGTCAAACGTTCACACATGCAGGGGCGTAATTCAATGAGCATAACAATCTTATAACATTGCTAGGTGGGAAGTCCACCTTTCAGTTTCTTCCAGTCAGCCAGGCTACCAGAGTTGATGGAGAAGTAAAAAATTCTGGTCCAGTTTGTAGCCCGATTAAATAAAAAACGAGCAATCCTGAAGGTTCCAGTTGCCCAGAGGAGATGACGATTCGGTTCACCTCTGTTCCTAGCAAAAAACAAAAAATCTGGTAATCTGTGCCCAGTGCTAAAGTTGAACAAAAAAAAAAAAACTCAAGAAGCGCAGGAAGTTGGAGTCGTACAAGATGGAAAACCTCCAATCAATTATATTATTCATAAATCTGGGAGAATGGATGCTCTGTAGGTTTATCAGACACCTACTTGTCCCAATTTATCCTCAATTCCTCTACCAGTTTCAGTGCCTCCCCTTCGGTCTGTACATCTCCTCCAGGGCATTCCCGAAGGTCTTACTGACTGCAATAATGATGGGAAAAACTCAGTAGAACTTCCAGAAGGGAATATCCATCCTCTGATAGAAAAAGTCAAAGGTGCTTTGGGAGTGAAGTCTCTTCCAGCAGAGCAGTGCCGCAGTATCCTTGGTTCTTCGTAACTGACCAATTGTTTTCAAATGGAACATTATCACATCAGACCAGGGACGTTTTTAAGGCAGGGCAAAAGGGGCATCTGCCCTGGGCCCTGTCGTTGTTGTGGGGCCCAAAGCAGCTGCCTCATACTTGCCAACTATCCTGGTTTAAATTCCTTCGCTCCTTGAGGTTTTAGTCCTGTGCTGTGTCCCAATATCTGTGTGAAGTACTGTTACTAATGCTGCCCAGCTCTGCCCTATTGTTGTGTACAGATGACTCACCTGCAGACCCTGTGTTTACATGTAAATTACCAGCATTCATATGTAAATAGCGGCGGCCGGCGACATTGATATGTATATCATGCCCCCGAGGTCATATCCACAGTAATCTCTAGCAACCAATTAACAAGCAGAAATAATGTGCTGTAACCTCTAGCAACTAACCAGTGAGCTGTAATGTGTTCTGTAACCTCTAGCAACCAGTCAGTGAGCGGTAATGATACCTCTGGCAACTAATCGCAATCGCTGCCTGATCTGATTCAGTAAACTGATTTTGAGTCTAGCTGCTATTTATTGTATGTCTCAGAGCAGGTGGAGAGCAAAACTGTATGGGGGGGGCAAGAAAAGTTTTGCCCGGGGTCCAATCAATATTAAAGATGGCCCTGCATCAGACCCCAGATAGAAAGGTTGGGGGACGCATTTCAAAGAGCAGGCTGCTCAAGGTCATGGGGTGATCAGCTTATGTGGCATAGTATCGAATGCTTTTGAACTGAGAGTAGTGTTCAAAGCTCTTCTGTCATTCACTTCTTTTAGAAAAAGGAGCAAGATTTGTACTGTGCCTAGACAGCAGTGTTAGGGTAGAATTCTTAGGCTGTCAGTGGAACTTCCTGTATCAATAATTGCAGATATACAATTTTTGCTTAGGAGGCTCTACTGTCTGTCTCTCCTACACTTAAGTATTGAGTCACTTCCAGTGATGACGGATTTGCTCTCTCATGGACAGTTTTGCCATCCAGCTCCAAGAGACTACTTTTGATGGGAAGTGGAGACGGAGGCTACCAAGTCAAGGGTGCTCAGTGCAGGTAGTGCATATCTTGTGTCAAGCAAGAGAGGTCTTCATGAATAAGACTTACCAAAGAATGTGGGAAAATTATGCAGATCTCACACAGCAAAAGCCTGGAGTCCTTTATTACCTAAACCAGCCACGGTTCTACAGTTCTTACAACTGGGGCTGAACAAGGGCCTAGCCTCAAATATGTTTAAAGTTCCAAGTTCAGCCTTGTCTGCACTAACAAGGGTTTAAGGAGTCCTTAACCTTTTAGTGATGCAATTTTAAAAAGGCTTGAATGAAGTTATAGACCTGCCAGGAAACCATTGTTCCCTATGTGGGACTTGCTTATGGTCCTCATCTCTATCAAGGCCTCATTCCTATCCTACAGAATTGGCTACACTTTGCAATCTTACCCTGAAGACCGTATTTCTGGTTGCTACAACCTCTGTGTAAAGGGTGTCAGAGCTACAGGCCTTGTACTCAAGGAGCCTCACCCAACATTCTACCCAGACAGAATAGTCCTAAAACTCCAGACTGCTTTTTATCCTTGAGTTTTTCTCCTTCCACTTCAACCAGGATGTCAATTTACCGTCTTTCTTGGTTGAGTGAGACAACCACATCCCCTGGATGTTGATCTAACTCTGACTTGCTTGGCAGCTACCTTTTCATTCAGGAAAGCTGAAATCTGTACTTGATTCCAGCGTGGCTTAAGGCAGGGTCAGTCAGCATCAACACGTTCAGTCACCTCCTAGATTAAGACAATTAAAAGGGCCTACTCTTCACAAGGCCTTCCTGTTTCGGAGGTCTTAAGAGCACATTCAACTAGGGCAGTGCCAGCCTGGGCTGCTGTTAGAAATCACGGGGCCCTGTACAGCTTACCTGACAGGGCCCCCCTAAAAAATATAAAAACATAACTTATAAACTTATGGGGGAAACAGGAGGGTGGGGAGGGGGCAGGATGGCACAGTACAAGGGGGCAGGATGGCACGGTACAGCAGTTAGGAGTGTACAGTACAGGGAGCCACAGAAGAAGGGGGACTGGAAGGTACAGTGGGGGGGCAGGAGGGCACAGTACAGTGGTTAGGAGGGTACAGTACAAAGGGTGGGTAAGTGGACACAGCACAGGGGGCAGGAGGGTACAGTATAGGGGCAGTAATGTATTATACAGATATGGTTCCTGAAGAAGAGCTGTGCAGGGAAGCTGACATTGCAGATTCTGGCAGGCTGCCACTGGGCTAAATCTACAAATGGAAGAGCAACTCCCCCTCTACCTTCCCCTCCAGAGTTTCTGGCTCTCTTCTGGTGCTTTGCAGGGGTTAAGGAAGAACTCCAAGGCAGACCATCTTATTACTGCTGCTGCTTGTGTGGGTGAGATGTATTGTGCCAATCACATAGGATGAATAGGAGAGGAGGGTCAGCAGGGATTGGCGCAGTACACATCCCACCCACACAAGCAGCAGCAGTAATAAGATGCTCCACTTCGGGGTTCTTCCTTAACCCTGAAAAAAATGGTGGGGGGGGGTGGAGATGGGTAGGGAATGGGTAGAGAAGAACTGGAGTGAATTCTGGTCTGTACAGGGATTAAACAAAAAGGAGGATTTGTGATAGAATAAGGGAGGGGGGGGGGCATATAGATGGGGGTGGAGGGGACTGGAGAGGGATGTTCAGGGATGGGCATGGGTAATACTGTTGGCTGGTGAGGAATAGCCACAGTATAATAAAAGCAAATAGGATTTCTGTCAGGGAGGGGTAGAGGGTGAGATTCCATTAACTAGTAAAGATTCAGTGTTGGGGGTGTGCAGGCTGGGGGATTCCAGAAAGTTATAGTGTTTGTGTATGAGGGGGGGTGGCACCTGTGTGAAGGTGGGGGGGCACAGGCACCCGTGTGAAGTGGGGGGCACCTGTGTGAAGTGGGGGGCACCTGTGTGGAGGTGAAGTGTCTGCAGAGAAGAAGACTGTGAGGGACTATTGATTGTAAAGTGTCAGGAAAATAATGTTTGGACGGCTGGAGAAGAGGCTGAAAATTAGCAAGGAGCAGAAGTAGTGAGGGTTAACAACATGTGGGAGAAGAGCAGTGTGACAGGCAGAGACTGATGGGTGACCTGTGTGAGGATGAAAGGAAAGCAGGACTAGATAGTGGCTGAGGTGGGGAGCAAGATGCCGGGGAGGGAGAGACACATTACGCACTGACCTGTACGAAAAGAGCCGACCAAAGCGAGGGGAACTTGTTACCAGAGTACTGCGGGGAGCAGTGGGATGCACCAATGACCCCTGGGCAGTTTTCAGAAGTGCCTGTGTCTTAATACAGCCTTAGGAAGGGGACGTAAATGACATATCCACCGGTACTTCCCCTGCTCTCAGTGTTCTGACAGTGATACATCTCTGTGTTCCACTAGAGGAAAACAGGCAGCACTGCTTTCAGATGCATCTACAGCAGCTGAAAACCGACAGGAGGGAGAGAAATCGTCTTTCAGCTGCTAGAGGGATCCTTTCTGTATTTGTCATACCGCACCGATCTGCCTCCCTGTCCGGGCCCCCCCCCCCCTTTCAGCGGACAGCTCAGTGCTGAGTCTCCTGAGGCTATTTGCAAGTCAGCAATATGGTCCTCCCAGGACACCTTCATTACACTTTAATAAGTGAACCCTGCTCGCGACAGTACAATTTGGGAAATTCATGGTGCATACTTACGCTACTGATGATTACAAAATGTTTCTTGCACCCTACCATATGGCGAGTTAGTTTCCATTGTATGCTGCCATGATGCACTAGGAAAACTGAAAATTGTATGCCCCCCTTACCGTAATTTTTCTTTCCTGGTGCATCTTCATGGCAGCATAGCCGATGCCCACCCAAATGGCGAGAGTTACAGAGAATGCTGTGAGCTGGATCTGTCTTTAATTTATAGTTAACCATTCCTATCATTTTGTAGGGGCTTAGTCTCAACCCATTGTATGCTGCCATGAAGATACACCAGGAAAGGAAAATTACAGAACGGTGAGTATACAATTTTCAGTCCCTGATAGTGCAACTAAAGCAAGCAATCAACTAGGGGGGGCAAGGCACTGTCACCGGATCTCCCGAATAAAGTTGTGGACAGGCACAAGCAGTGCTGGTCATCTTACTTTAAAAAAGTAATTAGTTAAGTTACAAATTACTTCTCCCAAAAAGTAATTGCGTTAGTAAAACAGTTACTACATTGGAAAAGTAATTAGTTATGCAGCAAAGTAACTGACTTTTTTAAAAAATATTCTATACGTGTAACTAAGGGGCGGGTCTAGTATTACTGTAACCAAGGGGCGCATTTATTATTATTGTTATATCGTGTAACCAAGGGGCTGCTCTATTATTACTCTAACCAAGGGGCAGATCTGTTATAGCGTGTAAGCAAGGGACGGGTCTATTATTATTATTATTATTATTATTATATCGTGTAAGGAGCGGATGGCTACAGAAGAGGGCGAATGGTAAATTAATGGGCAGAGCTCGATATATAACAATAATAATAAATGCGCCCCTTGGTTACAGTAATACTAGACCCGCCCCTTACTTACACGATAGATGCCCCTTGAAGAGTAGCACGAGCATCGGGAGCGTGTGGCAACGCCTCGTACAATTACATGTTAACTGCACCTGCGCAGTGTAGAGTTCACTCAGAGCTGTTTAGGTTCGGCAATTTTTGGAAGCTCCGTAGTCCTTCGTACCGTGCAAGCCCTGCACCTGCGCAGTACAGGGGGTCCTTATCCGGTGGGGGAACTTTTTCGGCAGGACACCGGAATTACACTACTGCCATCTAGTGGCGGTAGATGTAATTGGGGTAACTAAGCCAAAGTAATGGGAACTGAGTTACCATGAGGGGAAAAGTAATCAGTTAGATTACTTGTTACCCTCTAAAGTAACTGCGTTAGGTAAATCAGTTTATTTTAACTCAGTTACTTACATCACTGGGCACAAGTTAGGAGATGGATACAAAACAAATTTAAAGGCTTGATCAATGCCTAGAAGCACAGTAAAGTCTATTATCAGGAAGACATTTGGTACAACACAGACCCTCTTTGGATCAGGACGTTGCGCCAAACTGGATGAAAGAGCCAGGAGGAAACTGGTCAGAGAGGCTACCAAGAGGCCTACAGCAACTCTAAAGCAGTTGCAGAAATTTATGAAAAAGAGTGGTCACTGTCAAATTCTCCACAAATGTGGCTTGTTTGAAGGGTTGCAAGAAAAAAGCCACTCGTCAAGACAGGACACATGCAGTCACAAATAAGCTTTGCCAAAACGTACCTTGAAGATTCTGAGGCCAGATGGAAAAAGGTGTTATGGTCAGATAAGACTAAAATGTAATTATTTGGCCTCAACACCGAACGATATGTCTGGTGGAAATCCAATACAGCTCACCATCCAAATACCACCATTCCTACAGTAAAGCATGGAGGGGGTAATATCCTAGTATGGGGGTGTTTCTCTGCAGCAGGGACTGAAGCACTTGTCAGGATAGAAGGAAAAATGGAAGGGGCAAAATACCATCAGATTCTTGAGGACAATTTGCTGCCCTCTGTCAGAAAGTTGTCAATGGGAAGAAGGTTTACCTTCTAACATGACAATGAGCAAAAGCACACAGCAAAAATTACCACAGAGTGGTTGAAGGAGGAAAAGGTGAATGTCCTTGCATGGCCTAGTCAGAGCCCAGACTTAAACCCCATTGAAAATCTGTGACATGACGTGAAGACTGCAGTCCACAAACGGTCACCATCAAATTTATCTGAACTTGAGCAGTTCTTCAAAGAAGAGTGGGCAAATATTGCAGTTTAGATGTACAAAGTTAGTAGAGACATATCCCTACATACTAAAGGTTGTAATTAAAGCAAAAGGGTGTGCAACAAAATACTGACACAAGGGGTGATCCCTTTTCCAACTAATTTCAGACTGCAAAGCAACAAAATGTGATTATTTTAAAAGGGGGGTGATTCTTTTCTATACCCACTGTATCTTTGTGCTGGGTGACCGATTTCATATTAGTTCTGCAGGGAGCATGTGTGTACTGTAGGCCCTCCTTCTGGTCTTTTGGAAGAGGAAGATTGCAAAACTGGATAAATCCTGGATAATAATTCAACCCAGACTCCAAATAATTTTTTTTTTCTTCCAGCAGCATGGTAAGTAGAAAAAAGGGGAGGGGTGGGGGTTCTTTGAAGGGGTGGGAAAGACACACTTGCTCAGAGATTGGTTTAATGGAATGTCATTTTTAACTACTTACCTACCAGGCCAAATCTGACACAATCTGACACATTATATATATATATATATATATATATATATGACACATTATATATATTTTTAAGTAATAAAATGGTGGGTGTTGCGCAGCGGTTTTTCAAATGCAAATTTTTGGGAAAAAATACATTTTAATGATTTTTATTGTACACAAACACAATATAATACACAATATAATACCCAATTTGGGAAAATGTAAAAGATTATGTTACGTCGAGTAAATAGATACCTAGCATATCACACTTTTTAAAATTGCATACACCGGTGGAACGACAGCATACTATGGTACCTAACGATCTCCTTAAGCGGTGCTTTAAAATCCTTTACAGGAGGTCTGCGGCTAAAATGATTGCTCCTGCTCTGACATTGGCAACGATACCTCACATATGTTGTGTGATCACTGTTTACATATGCGTGCAGGACCTATGTATTTGTTCACATTTGCGCATGAGTACGGGGGACAGGGGCACTTTAGTTTATGTTTTTTTTTACACTGTCCCTTTAAAAAAAAAAATATGATCAACTTTATTGCTATCAGAAGGGATGAACAACATCCCTTTTGATAGCATGGGCTGTGACAGATCATCTTTCTCCACAGATCGATCTGATCAGCTGCTTCACTGGTCGGTAACAGGCCACTAAACAAAGAACCAAAACTGGAAGTGATAATCCTTGTCGAAATCCCTGCCAGAAAAGGCAGCGCGGGGGTAGGGGGGGATCTTTCACTGCCTCTAGAAGTGATACACAGCCACTCTGATCACTTCTATGTAAAAGAGAATCATGGCTGCAAATTTTGGTGCTGGAATGAGGTGTAGGCATCATCCCAATACAACCACTTAAAGTGGTTGTAAACCCTTACAAAATACTTTGACCTACAGGTAAGCCTAGATTAAGGCTTACCTGTAGGTCCAAGAAATATCTCCTTAACCTGCATGGTTAAGGAGATATTTTACAAAGAAAGGGCAACGCTGTCTACGGCGCATGCACGTCGTAGACAATGGCGCAGGCGCAACGGGCGTGCCGCAAGTGAAGGCAAACATGCCGTCACTTACGGCTCCCACGCGCATGCGCCGGAGTGACATCATCGCTACTCCAGCCACTCACAGCGCTCGGAGCAGCGATACCCGGAAGAAGCTGGACACTTGGTGCTACAGGGGACAGCGGTGACATTGCTGGCTCCTGTGTCAGGCAAGTGACACATAATGGGCTACTATGCAATGCATAGTAGTCCATTATGCTTTACCTTTGCAGGGAGACAAAGAGGAAGTAAACCCATCAGGGTTTACTTCCTCTTTAAACCCCAGGATGTCATATGGGGTTCAAGGCACTGTGCATGAAGATTTTAAAATATAGTTAGTCAATACTTTTATTTAGACTAGAAAGCACATGCTCACAACCCTCCATCTTACAATATGCATATCTTGTAGTATAGCATTATATAGCATTAGTATAGCATCCAACCCTCTTGAAAGCACTTGAATCAAGTCCAACTCATAGGTTGGACTTGATGGACTTTTTTTGACCTCACCTACTATGTAACTATGTAACTTGTCTACTTTTTCATACTCCATTGTAAAATACCCTAGGATATGAGGGCATCATTCAAGCTAAAAAAAAAAAAATAATTTTATCCATCCAATATAATTCATAAAGATGAAAGGCAAAAACTTACGGCTTGACTCATTCCTGAGGAAATCTGAGATCCAGGCAGTGACTTCTGACTTTGAATTGTCATTCATATCATTGTAAACAGCGCCAATTCCACTCACACTAAATGAAAAACAAAAGAAAGATGTGTTTGCCTCTTTTAACTTAAAGTATAACCAGGGCTATTTTTTCTCAGAGAATAGGTGCAGGAACTTCGCCTTTCGGAGTTAGCCCTTGTCTCTGCTCCTACCCACCTCCAAGCACTGTTACTTGGTTCTACCCCCTATCCACCTCCCAATACTGCCCCTTTTAGAAAATACAGAATCAAGTAACATTTGTGGTACTAACTAATTTGTATGGAATTTGTTCAATAATGGACCACCTGCAAAAAATAACCCCCTCCAGCAACAATAGACCCCCGGCAGCAACAACAGATCTCCCCCACCCCACAGACAGCATCAATAGACCCTCCAGTAGCCAGCTACAATAGACTGCTCCCTCAACAGTAAATCCCCCCCAACATCAACTGACCCCCCAGCAACAATAGATCCCCCACCAGCACTAATAGACCCCCACCAGCAACAACATTTTTTTATTAGTTTTGGACAGAATGGAGAGGGATTAGAACACCTGTCAGTTTTTATTTATTCATCCTCTCTAATTGTCCGGTTTGCCATTAGCATTGAAAGTGAAAGTAAAAGAAAATATAGGGTTGCCCCCAAAAAAGTTATAGAGGGCCAATATTCCAATACGAACACTAGTTCTAACAGCATGGGGGTCCCCCAAAGGATTCCCTTAATTTGCAGGGAATTCTTCTCACTTCCTGTTTGGCTATGGGACAGGAAGTGAAGGGAAATCTCCCCAATGGGGCACAGATAACAAAAGATGAACAAACAGGGGTTCTACCCCCTCCCCCCTTTATTCTATCCAAAATGAAAAAAAACGTTTTCCCATAGCTCTACTTTAAGGTAATCTGTACTCACCAGAATATTATTCTACTTTTCTTTCAGATTTGACTTTTTGGTTGCCAGAAAACTTTTCTAGAGTTGCAGTTCTTCCATGGAATGCTCTTCTGTGCTATTTCAAATACTGCTTTGTATTTATTTATATTAAATTAGAATCACGCCATTCTAAGAAAAATGCTGCAGTACATAATTGTAAAGCCTCGTACACACGATCGGATTGTTGGCCAACAAAACTGTGGAATTTTGTCTGAAGGGCATCGGCCCAAACTTGTCTTGCATACACACGGTCACACAATTGTTGGCCAACAATTACAAACGTAGTGACGTACTATGTGGTTTTTCAGCTCTTTAGCGGCACCCTTTGGGCTGCTTCAGCTACTTTCGTGTTAGTAGAAGTTTGGTGAGTGTTCATTTGCGCTTTTCTTTTAGCTTTTTTCAGTTTGTGCTTTTCAGTTAGTTTCTGAACGGCCGTTCGTCAACCAGACATGTTGCGGAATCAGAGGAGATAACGTGTTATTTATTATTTGCCTTGTAGTTATTGCTCTGACATTATTTTTTTGGTTGAATAATGATTTGATTTGGTATATTTTCTATATTTTTGGATGCATAGAATGCACTTTTTGGTTAAAGTGGAGTTCCACCCAAAAAAAAAGGCATTACTGTGCATGAAATTGTGGAGAATAATACTTGGCTATGTGTTTTACTTCAAATGACAGTGTGGGAGTCGGCAGTTACATTTTAAAAAATACAATGTAAAATTGACAAGGGACACCAACATAGTTGTATCTTTGATCTTAAAAACTACGGGATAATGGTGTTGTGGTAACTTGCCCAAATAAAAAAAAAAAGCATAATAATATTATTCTTGATATCACTAGAAAAAAAAAAAAAGCCTTTGAAAATTTGTTTGCAATAACTCCATCAGTATCACCAGCAAAGCAGCTTCATTATTATCCCATTAAAGAAGAAGAGAATTGTGTGCTGCATTTTACAAGACCGACCGCTTCTGCTTCTGGGAAAATCCGACAACACACATTTGTCCACGGAAAATTTGAAAACCTGCTAGCCAACATTTGTTGGCGGTAAGTCTGACAACAATTGTCCAATGGAGCGTACACACGGTCGGATTTACCGCCAGCAGCCTGTCATCGAACATTACCTTCGTAAAGTCTGATCGTGTGTACGGGCCTTTAGTGTATCTGCACTTGTATTTGTCTCTTCGTCCCCCTGCAATGTCCCACAAATACCTGTTAAGCCTACCAGTGAAGTCCACCCAATGCAGATTCTTGTGATAGTGTGGCAAGGTTGCTGCACTGGTCCTGAATTCAGAGAAATTGCCACCCTCATAGGTTGGGCCTAATTGCACTACAATGGGATAAAAATATATTGCAGGAGGCAAGGCTATAAACATTTTAACTACTGATTCAAAGGCCTGTAGCCTGTCAATCAGCACCTGGCCACACCTAGTCCTGCCCACGGCTTTTTGGATTGACAGCACTGCCTCTGTTACTGAAACCCTCACACTGTGAGCTGCAGTGTCTGGGAAGAGGAGCACGTGAGACACAAATAAAGATGGATTTGGCTCTGTCAGGGATAGTAGAAAAAAAAAATTGTTTACTATATAAGGCTTATTTAGACTGCCATACAGAAGTCTTTTTAATGCATCTGTGCTTCTCCCATCACTTCACAGGCCAATCGGCTCTCTCAATCTAGAGCTCGTTGTATGTGTCAATTCTTGTGACTAATAGCTTACACAAGGCTGAGCAGAGTGGTGATGGAGTACATGTGTCTAGGGAGGTCTGCATTAAAGCTAACCTGTTGCTTGCCCTGCATGGTCAAAAGCATAGAATCACTTAAGAGTAAACTTATTTTATTGACTCGAAGTAGAAAGTCTGCAGCCCCAACACCTAATCATGACAAATCCCCCTTGTGTCATTCATGCTTACATTGTACGCAGATTAGAGCAACTTTTAACCACATTGATGGACAGATCGGAAAGCTGTTTAGTGCCAATAGATGGCAGGAAGGAGCTCATGGACGCGGTCATGCTTTGCCAGTCACTTGATTGGAAATTATAAAACTCTGGCTCCATTCCTTTCCAGATGAGATCCAATACTAGCCACCGTACTCTGAAATTAAATATCTTTACGACACGCTGTTGAAGAAAAGGAGGAACATGTAAACATGGAGAATAATACTTAAAATGGCATTGCCTAAGCCACTCCTTTTCACAACATACCATATTCATATTAAAAATCGCTGCCTGAGTCTGCACAAACTGACCTCATATTTCTGCAAGCCCAGATGAAGGGGGAGATATACGGCCCCAAAAACGCATTGGCTCTTGTGCCCGATTAATGTTTGGAATAAAACCTAACCTTGTATTTTAATATTTCAGTGAGGCTGAATTTCAGATTGACTAATGGAGCTCAGAAGCACAGGGGGGCCAGCACTGTCTGGCTACACAATGATGTAAGCAGGCAACTACAGCATATGGCCACAGAATAATATAATATAAATATATATATATATATATATATATATATATATATATACCGTATTTATCGGCGTATAACACGCACCAGCGTATAACACGCACCCCAAGTTTAGGAGGGCATTTTAAGGAAAAAAGTTTTAGGAGGGAAGTTTAGGGAAAAAAAAAACTTACATTTAAGCGTCATTTGCAGCTTGCCCAGCGTCATTTGCAGCTTGCCCAGCATAATTTGCAGCCTTGCCCACGTTTAAATTTCCCGCCGCCGAGACAGACCGCGCGAGCGCCACCGAAAAAGACCGAGTGCCAACGAAAAAGACCAAGCCGACTGCTCGGTTCCGCTCGCAGTCCCGCCTCCCTGCTGTTTCTGGAGCGAGCGCTGCCAAAAAAGGCCGAGCCGACTGTACTGTGTACTCGGCTCAGCTCCGCTCGGAGTCCCGCCCAGCAGGGAGGTGGGACTGCGAGCGGAGCCGAGCAGTCGGCTCGGTCTTTTTCGTCGGCGCTCTGTCTTTTTTTTCGGCGCCGCACGATTTTTTTTGTCACAGACAGTTGGGATCGGCGTATAACACGCACCCACAACTTTCCCCCTGATAAATACGGTATATATAAAATACACACACACAAAATTTACATCCTTTTTTCCCAAAAATAGAGCTTTCTTTTGGTGGTATTTGATCACCTCTGCGTTTTTTATTTTTTTGCGCTATAAACAAAGAGCGACAATTTTGAAAAAAACACATTATTTTTTAATTTTTGCTATAATAAATATCCCCCAAAAATATATAAAAAAAAAGATTTTTTCTCTCAGTTTAGGCCGATACGTATTCTACATATTTTTGGTAAAAAAAAAAATTGCAATAAGCGATTATTGATTGGTTTGCGCAAAAGTTATAGTGTTTATAAAATAGGGGATAGTTTTATGGCATTTTTATTAATAATTTTTTTTTTTACTAGTAATGGCGGCGATCAGCGATTTTTATTGTGACTGCGACATTATGGCGGACACATCAAACATTTTTGACACATTTTTGGGACCATTGTCATTTATACAGCAATCAGTGCTGTACAAATGCACTGATTCCTATGTAAATGACACTGGCAGTGAAGGGGTTAACCACTAGGTGGCAGTGTAGGGGTTAAGTGTGTCCTAGGGGCGTGTTTCTAACTGTGGGGGGCGTGACTGTGTGTGACACGTCCCTGATCTCTGCTCCGATCACAGGGAGCAGAGATCAGTGACACTGTCACTAGGCAGAACGGGGAGATGCTTGTTCACATTAGCATCTCCCCGTTCCTCCTCCCCGTGAGACGATCGGCGGCGAATTTTAAGGGACGTACCTGTATGCCCATTTGCCTGTCTGTTCCATTCTGCCGACGTACATCTGTGTGCCCGGACGGGAAGTGGTTAATGGCGTCTTAGTCCGTAGGGTTCAATATTCAGTTGGCCCACCCTTTGCCGCTATAACACCTTCAACTCTTCTGGGAAAGCTGTCCACAAGGTTCATTTTAAAGGTTCTTGCTCAGGAACTTTCTGTGGTAGGATGACAATGCTCTGTCCCCTGTCCCTGTTTCCCAATTGTTCTGCTGCATGTTACCTTGTCACATGGGCTTTCGAATGAGACTACTAGCAGGCCATTTTAACACTAATTAGGCAGGAATAGTCCACTGTTGTCACCATCAGGAGACCCACCCTGAGCAATGACATGCAGCTATCAATGCAGTGCACACAGACAGGAAGTGGCCGAAAAGAGGCTGGGATAAAAAAAAAAAGGTAAAAACAAGTGTTTTTTTTTTTTAAATGGGAATCGCTTTTAACAACAACTTTATCAAACGGAATGCCATCCAGTTACCAAACTGTAGCACAATGATGTAAGGAAGTAGTGCCATAATAACAGAAAAGAGAGTAGCCTGGTTTGGTTCAAATCCTTATGGCTGAGTGTGCCACCAGGATGGAGCAAGTGGGCCATAGGGGGTCTAAAGAAAATTTGCCGTTTGAGAGGTCTGCATTAGACCAAAGTTCTTCCTAATAATGTATGACCTGGTATCTGTGATCTATTGTAAAACTCACCTTAGTTAGGGCAGTGTTTAGGTTCTTAACAATCGACTTTGTATAATTATATCCTTTAGCCTTCCAAGAATCAGTCACTGATGCAAAACGACTTTGAACGTCAATGGGAGAGGTGGAAGTGAAGATTCCGGTGTCCATTAACATATCGATTGTCTGATTCATGTTCAGATATGAAACATCTTGGTACTTAACAAAAAAAAAAAAAAAACTTCATCAGTACATGAGAGAAAACAAATAATCTAATCTAATTTTGCATTCTATCTAAAGGATTACCTAAAAATTATATTTTCAGTGATGTATGGATATTGGCTAGAGATTTACATAGTTTTCAAGTCTATTCTGCTTTCTCATTCCTTGCTCTGGTTTCTGCATAACTCAAACTGCATGTAAACACTCTTTTTGTTTTGCTTAGGATGCATTAGGGCAGGGCCCTTTGAAATTGGGCCGTTACGTTTATTTTATCCAGCCTGCAGTTAGGGTCAGTGGCGGCTGGTGCTCCGTTTGTTTGATCGATCAAACTCCCACCCCTGTTGCTCGGCCCTATCCGCCCACCAGCCCCGCACTTACCCCATCCAGGTCGCAGGCAGCTTCCTCCTCCTCTTCCTCCTGCTCCCGGCCTGTCAATATGATCGCTTCTCCTCTTTGCCAATCTGGTCTTAAGACCCACTTCCTGATTGGCCGGGAGGAGAAGCAGGAAGACAATAGTCAATATTAATTCACTATTATCACACAAGTGGGTGGGCTCGGGGCACAGTGCTCTACGCCCCGAGTCCACCATTTTTTAAGCCAATTAGAACCTCAGGTTCTTAAAAAAAAGCCCCATTTAAATCAATGCGTCTGGCGCCCTGCATGTAGATTAGGGGGGCACTGACTGAGTGTGTGAGAGAGGCCAACTCACCCTACACGTGGGGGTACATTTCTCGTGTAAGCGCTCACTAATGCCTGGACAAGGCAGGGCCGTGTTCATGTGAACTCAACATTATGCGGCACGCCATACTTAGAAGTGGGCCATATGCCTTGTGCAGCTCTGTAACAAGCTTGAGGCTTCATACTGTGAAGCACTCTGTCCCATGTCACTGCACACCTTGTCTCCAAAAATGTAGCATTTAGAGAGGGATGCTGCTGAGCCTGTGTCCCTTTCCACCAGTCCAGCCTTCTTCTGCCACCTCACTCCCAGTACCAGAATATGGGTCCCACCGTTCACTAAGAGCAGACTTCTATGCGTGCGAAAGTTAACTTCTTCAGCTCTCCCGTACCTGAAGCAAGGTACATGGGGTCTCTGTGCCGCAGATTCTGTCCCAAATGCTTTTAGGGGCACCAACCACTAGGGAGGGAGTCAGAACACCATCCCTCTCGCTAACCAAACCGTCAGCCATGACTGTTACCATTCTCCACTGTCTATTACTTTTCCACCAGTTCATGATTATGGCCTTCTAGTTCTTCCTTTTCACCCTTGTGTGTACCCACAGGCCCTGTTCTTTTGGATACACCATATACCTTCATGCACCCCTTTGAGTAACTTCAGACCAGGCATAAAACGGTTAACAACTTTTGCTGACATTCTAAGAGTTCAGTACAGTAGCAATGGACAACAGAACAGTCCTTTCCCTAACTAGTAAACATGTGCACACTGAAATATTTAGTTTCAGAATTTCGTTTTCGTCTAAAAAATAAATGTATTTATTTACTCCCGAAATAGGTTTTTAGTTATTTTGTTTCGTTAAAAAAATGCATTTGTCTGAAAATCCTAAATAATTAAGGTCGAATCTGTCAATGAAAGGTTTATGGTGTCTGTCGAATGTTCTAAGAAGATTCGACGGAGCAGCTAAACAGAACAGCCCGCAGCAAAAAGCCCAAAAGAATTAGCGCAGGGCTGGCATGAATAAGTTAACCGGCCATTAGGTGCATGGCCGTTTAAGAGTGTGGGTGGAGCCAGGGGAAAAGCATAGGGAAGTTCAGCCCTCCCCAGCGTCAGTGCTGGAAGAGGAAAGTTCCAGCCCTCCCTCCCCTTTTTTATTTTTTCTTCCTTTTACAGGTGGCACTTTAACAAATTTCTTTCAGGTTTCTGCTGGAATGTCGTAGCAGTGGCGGATGTTGGCTGGTGCAGGTAAAAGAAGATACCCCCTCCCCACAGAGAACTTGATGCGGGACCCATTGGAGATATGGGCCCGTTGGTAATATTCCTTATAAGGATTTGTAGGGAATATGGTGGATGTCTGCACTGCGGGAATAGTTGTTGTCTCTGAGCTAGCATGTCAGCTTGAGGACTAGTTACAGTTGATATGACCGCAGTGCATGATGGATAGATTATGGGTGGGGGGGTCATGTCCTGCAGTAGACCAACGCCACACTTGCTGAATCTGATGTTTGTTTGTTTGTTTATGTTATTTATGTTTACATTTGTTATTTAATAAAGGGGCTGCTACGGCCAATAAGCACTCCAACACTGGTGTGGTCTCCATTAATGGAAAAAGGTAAAAGGTGGGAGTGTTTCAGCCGGGTAGCACAAATGGGTTATGTTATACTTGGTCATGCACGACGCCACAATTGTACATTTCCGGTCGAATGTTCCACCTACAAGCTATAGTAGAATTCTAATGTTGTATGACACTAGTAATAATTATATTTATTAATTATTATTACTAGTTAACCAACATTAGAATTTTTCTATAGCCTATGGGCAGAGCATTTGACCATATATGTCCGCTCGCGCCGACTGCTTCGTCAAATCTTTATGTCGAATCTTTTCTCTCTATGTCGAATAATCTTGGACTAATAGAGTTAGGTTAGGCACATTCAACCTTTTTTGCTATTGTCTCTATAATGCTGTATCTTTGCTCTCTATGTCGAATCTTTTCTCTCTGTGTAGAATAATCTTAGACTAATAGGGCTAAGGTTAGGCACATTCGACCACAGGTTTGATGGACACAGATCACTATTGTCAATGTCATGTCGAATCTCCTATCTATATCGAACTGTTGTCACCACGAAAACGAAAATAAAGCATTTGTTTATGTCGGATCTTTCAGTTTTTGGATTGTGCATGTTCGTTATCGTTTGTTAAAACAATAACGAAAATACCTGAAATTCGGACGAAAATTAATGCACATGTCTACTAACTAGCTAAACATGACTGCCCAGTTCATACCTTAGCAAGTAAGAGTCCTCTAGGTTCCCATAAAGGCAGTTTTCTGGGTCTAGGTGAAGCATGCCTTCAAGCCAACCCAGAGGTAGGGATCACAATCACATCCTTGCAGGTGCAGCAGCCTTCCCTCCAGTCACATGGTGTGAGCAGACTCCTGCTGGCCTCCAGCCTTTTCTACATATTAAGTGCTGGACAGGGTAGGCCTCAGAAAAAGCCCAGGAAAAAGGCTAATGCAGACTTAAAGTGATTGTAAACCCTCACCTTGTAAAACAGCCCATTCAGTTTAAAATGGATATGAAAGGGAAAGCATTTGTGTATAGATATAAAAACAAACAAAAATAACATTATAAATACCCTTTTTTATAATTTTTTAATTTTTTATAATTTATCACATTTTTCCTCAGCTGCATAAAAGCTGGGGGAGGAGAAACAGCAGTATGCTGATCTTCTCAGTGAAAAGTTGTGCAGGAGGGGTGTGTCAGGACAGGTCTGATCATTGGAGGAGAGCAGGCTGAACCAGAACCTGCGAACAGACCTAAAGTTCGTGTGAACTTTAGAACCCTATTAAAGTCTATGGGACTCGAACGTTCAAAATCAAAAGTGCTAATTTTAAAGGCTAATATGCAAGTTATTGTCATAAAAAGTGTTTGGGGACCTGGGTCCTGCCCCAGGGGACATGTATCAATGCAAAAAAAAACTTTTTTTTAAAAACTGTCAATTTTCAGGAGCAGTGATTTTAATAATGCTTAAAGTGAAACAATGAAAGTGTAATATTCCTTTAAATTTCGTACCTGGGGGGTGTGTATAGTATGCCTGTAAAGGGGCACATGTTTCCCGTGCTTAGAACTGTCCCTGCACAAAGTCATTTTTTTCACAGGAAAAAAAGCTATTTAAAATCACTCGCGGCTATAATGAATTGTCGGCTCCCGTAATACAGAGAACAGTCATTGAAAATCATTGATAAAAAAAATTAATCTAAAAAAGCGTGGGGTTCTCCCTAAATTCAATTACCAGGCCCTTCAGGTCTGGTATGGATATTAAGGGGAACCACGGGTCAAATTAAAAAAATAAAAAAAATATCCATACATGACCCTTCAGATCTGGCATGGATTTTAAGGGGAACTCTACGCCAAATTAAAAAATGGCGTGGGGGTCCCCCTCAAAATCCATACCAGACCCTTATCTGAGCACGCAACCTGGCAGGCCGCAGGAAAAGAGGGGGGATGAGAGAGTGCCCCCCCTCCATTTTTATCAATGATTTTCAATGACTGTTCTATGTATTACAGGAGCCGACAATTCATTATAGCCGCGAGTGATTTTAAATAGCTTTTTTTCCTGCAAAAATGACACTTTGTGCAGGGACAGTTCTAAGCATGGGAAACATGCGCCCCTTTACATGCATACTATACACACCCCCCAGGTACAAAATTTAAAGGAATATTACACTTTTATTGTTTCACTTTAAGCATTATTAAAATCACTGCTCCTGAAAAAACGTCAGTTTTTAAAACTTTTTTTTGCATTGATACATGTCCTCTGGGGCAGGACCCAGGTCCCCAAACACTTTTTATGACAATAACTTGCATATAGGCTTTTAAAATTAGCACTTTAGATTTCTCCCATAGACTTTTACAGGGTGCTTGCGGCTTTTTGAATTTGCTGCGAACACCCCAAATTGTTCGATGTTCAGGCGAACAGGCAATGTTTGAGTCGAACATGAGTTTGACTCGAACTCGAAGCTCATCCCTATTTCCAGCATAGCTAGAGAACTGACCACACTGTGTTCTCCTGCTTAGTGTGGTCAGTTAATAGGAGCAGAGGGACTGGCAATTAATTTCAAGTAAAGTTGCACAATTTTGAAGTCGGAATTCGGTGTGAATAGAGGGTCAATGAATTCTGAATGATTTTAGAAGCATCTCAAACTGATACCATTAACACAAGCTCAAAGCCCATTGACACAGATCCTTAGAAACTTTCTTCTATTTGTCACTAACAAAGACAACAGTGAGGACTTCCTCATATCAGTTGTGGTGGAGTCCATTAGAATAGCCCCTACCCAAAAAAACACTTACGCCATCAAACTTTGGATTAATACGCCTTAAGTCAGCATAGCTTGCACGTTCAGCTGATCTCCCTAGATTGGTCATCAACCACTTGGTACTCTCAGTACTGTCAATTCCATATGTGCATGCAGATCCTAAGGACAACATAATACTCAAGTTATCACATTTTATCACAACTTTTGATACAACTATTACTGATAATGTTTGCTTTTCAGTCTGCCTTAGGAAGACAATTACTATACAATGTTCTTGTACAATTTTCCTTTAGATTTACCAAAACCATATAATATGAGGTCAAACCTAAACATTTTCAATTTGTATGCAATCAAGCAGACCCTTGTACTACATAGTTAAAGGGAAATCTAAAGGGCATTGGATAAGTAAATTGTATAATGTATGGCCAGCTTCAAACTAACTTGATATAAACAGAGAAAGTTTTTCTCCTGCGCTCGTGAAGGCGCTATTAGTATGGAATGGTACTACTTTCAAATGGTGGGAAGTAGAGGATGATTATGCGTGTCCCGCTGCCTAAATTGACCAGGGGTGGTCCCAAGAAGGCCGAGTGAAAGAAAGGAGTGGAAGGCGCATGATCTACCACTTGAATCAAGATGATACAATTTATTCTCATACAAAGTGGATAAATAAAAAAAAGTTACTACGTATTCATAAAAACTAGGTTACAAAGTATACATTAAAAGTTAGACATGCCCATGCAACGGCAAATGCTCAAAGGTAGGTTGACGCGTTTCGAGGGATTCCTTCTTCACCAGAGCCTTGGAAAACAAAAGAAAGTCTGTACAATGTGGTAGACAGCCCAGCAGAGTGCTGCCTTGTGTTGTAAGGAGGGTTGTAGCTGTCTCTCAAAGAGACAGCTACAACCCTCCTTACTCCTTACAACACAAGGCAGCACTCTGCTGGGAGGATCTTAAAACACTCAGAAAAGATTGCCTCCAGCTTCCAACTGATGCGTGTGGGCTGCAGCTTCCTTACAAGCTCCAATACAGGTACAAATGACAGACATACATGGAGCAACAAAAAACACAAATCATTTCTCTATGTTATGTAGAGTGCTGTGATGTGGACATTTCTAGAGTAAAGAAGAATCCATCACTTACCATGTGATACACCTCCCAATCAGCCACTTCTCTGTATGTTGGTCTACCACATTGTACAGACTTTCTTTTGTTTTCCAAGGCTCTGATGAAACGCGTCAGCTTACCTTTGAGCACTTGCCCTTGCATGGGCATGTCTAACTTTTAATGTATACTTTGTAACCTAGTTTTTATGAATACGTAGTAACTTTTTTTTGTTTTTATCCACTTTGTATAAGAATAAATTGTATCATCTTGATTCAAGCATTAGATCACGCGCCTTCCATTGCTTTCTTTCACTCAAACTAACTTGACTCTAGCAGTTTTCTGTGTCACCTGCCTGCTCATTTGAAACAAATGAACAATATTATACTGTTAATTTACTGTTCAATATACGGGCTGGAGGTGAGGCGACACAGAAAAATTAGCAAAATAAAACAAAGCTATCAGGCACCGATTCGATGTGCAGTGTGACCGAGCCACAGAATCCAGTCCCTATGTCATCTGTGTGCTTAGCTGTTAGAGTTTTTGTTTTAATCCATAGAGAAAATGTTTCATAAATATACAAAAACTGTCTTTTAATGGTCCTGGCTATACAACATTACATAATTATTATACACTTTAATATATTTTTCCATTCTAACAAAATTAGAAAAAAAAATCTCTGTACTTTAACATAACCGTGACTAACTTGACTGGTGCTCACCATGATCACATGACCAAGAACCACAATGATTGTGTCACGATCCGGGTACGGCGGGGTACAGGAGGTGGATCCCCTATGCCAATGGGGCGATAGCACGGGTTGTATTGGAGGACCAGTTCTAATGTTGCTACTGGTTTTCACCAGAGCCCGCCGCAAGGCGGGATGGACTTGTAGCGGCGGTAGCAACCAGGTCGTGTCTTCCAATAGCAACTCGACCCCACTGACAGCTGAGACAGGCGCGGTACACAAGGATTAGGCAGAGGCAAGGTCAAACGTAGCAAAGGGTCAAGGCAGGTGGCAAAGGTTCGTAGTCGGGGGCAACAGCAAAGGTCTGGATACACAGAAGGAGCAAAACACACTAACGCTTTCACTGGGCACTAAGGCAACACAAGATCCGGCGAGGACAGGAAGGGGAAGTGTGTTTTTATTGGTTTTGGGTGAAAAACTGTAATTGGGCCAGGCACCAATTGATTGTGCGCTGGCCCTTTAACTGGAGGAAGACTCGCGTGCGCGCGCCTGGGGAGTGGGGGCGCACGCACGCCGACGGAAGACTGCAGGGGACAGGTGAGAGGAGCGGGATGCGATCCCCGGGCAGACCGTGGATCGCATCCCGGAAACAAAGCAGCGCCTGCGGTCAGGGGAGCCGACCGAGGCGCTGCAGGGAAGAGAACGCCGTGAGCGCTCCGGGGTGGAGGAGGTACCCGGAGCGCTCAGCGTTACAGATTGGCTCATAAGAAAGTGCTACATGCCATCAGTCACACCGTAAACATTTTGATTGCACTGGATAAACTAAAGGTAGCATTTTTGACAGATAGAGCAATGTGTTTTTTTGCATTAATACATAAGGATTGCGTTAAAGAAAAAAAATTCAAGTGCAGAAAAGGCGATTATTACCTGATTTGGCAGCCTCAGCATCCAAAAACTTCATCCTGGATTGGAACAATGACTGTTTTACATCATCGGAGAGTTTATCATAGAATAGATCAATTCCTCCGTAGCTAGAAAAAGAAAAAATTGTAACATTATGTAAAAACTAAACGGACATGTAAAGCAGTAAAGGTACTGCTCATCACAGAGATCACTTAGACAGGAAAAAGTAAGGAATCAAATGAAATGATATCTTGATTGCAACACAAGTATTCATCATAGTGGGCAGTTTATTGTTTGTTTAATGATTAACTGGTTAAATGTTTACACTGCTCAAATTCTTCATCAGTTGTCTGTAAAAAATATATACATTTTAGGATGGCAACTCTGGTGGTAAACAATGAGGCACAGTGACTTAATAGATACTTTGGGATTGATTTATGAAAACGGGAGTACTCAAAATAAGTAAGTAACCAATCAGCTTCTAACCTCAGCTTACCCACTACAATACAGGGCACTTTCGCCCCCTTCCTTCCCAGACCAATTTTCAGCTTTCAGCGCTCTTGCACTTTCAATGACAATTGCGCGGTCATGCGACACTGTACCCAAATTAAATTTTTATCATTTTGTTTGCACAAATAGAGCTTTAGTTTGGTGGTATTTATTCACAACTCTGTTTTTTATTTTTTGCGATATAAGCGGAAAATAGCGGAAATTTTGAAAAAAAACAATATTTTCTTTTTTAAAAGAAATCCAATAAAATCTAATTTTGTCAAAAATTTTAACCAAAATGTATTCTGCTACATGTTTTTAGTAAAAAAAATTCCATTAAGTGTATAATAATTGGTTCACGTGATCACGGACATATGTACGCAAATGATCATGTACAGATGTGTGCAGGTGATCACGGACATATGTGTGCAGATAATCATTGGCACATGTTATTTTACTGGGACATATGTGGGGGACATGTGTTTTTATTATTTGGGGACATGTGTTTTTATTTGGGGACATGTGTTTTTATTATTTGGGGACATGTGTGTTTTGGGGACATGTATGTTTTGGGGACATGTGTGGGGACATGTGTGTTTACATTAGACTGGTGATCAGTGAGTAAAAAGCTGTAAAAAAACAGCTAATACTCACTGATCACCAGCCAGCTGTAGCGATCCGCTCTTCTCCCCTCAGCAACGACTTCCGTGTGAGGAGAGGAGAGCCGATTGCCTAGCAACCGGCTGTTTGCTTACATCACATGACGGCTGGGATTAGACACGACCGTCATGTGATCAGGAGGGCCAATCACAGAGCCCTCCTGCCGATCCAAGATGCGCCGTGTTCGGGTGACACGAGCGCATCGGGATCGCGCCGATGCGTGGGCACACGCGCAATCCCCCTACTTCTGAACGACGTTCAGGAACGTCCTATCGGAAGTAGAAGGCTCCCACCCGGCCGCATATGTGCAGTGGCCGGGTGGGAAGTAGTTAATCAATTAAGCTTTGACAATAAGGCCGGGTTTACACTGGTGTGACACGACAGTCGTCCTACTTTGGATCCGACTTTGCCCTGCGTCTTGAAGTCAGAGACGCGTCCGACTTCAATGAACGGGGATCCGACTTGGATCCCCGCCAATACCAGGCACCGTGTTTGGTATGAATCTTGAGGGGGAACTCCATGCCAAATTTTAAATTAAAAACCGGTATGGGTTCCCCCTCCAAGAGCATACCAGGCCCTTCGGTCTGATATCGATTTTAAGGGAAACCCCCTACACCGAAAAAACAGCATGGGGGTCCCCCCAAAATCCATACTAGACCCTTATCCGAGCACACAACCTGGCCGGTCAGGAAAGGGGGTGGGGATGAGAAGTATTTTGAATGGATGTTCTCTTGAGGAATGGGGGGCATGGTAGTCAAGGGGATCCTCCCCCTACATTCAGGGGGGCAAAGAGTGACTGTACAAACCTCCAGGGTTAAAGTTAGCAATTAGAAAGCTGATACAATTTCTCCTACTTAACTTTCACATTAAGCTCTGCTCTTAATCAACCCCAAAAAAACACTCCTAACCTGACCATAACTACTTTTGACAAGCCCCTTCTTTAAAGCCAAAATGTGACTATCCCCAAAAAATGGGACTGTGTGTAGCCTTGGCACAGGTAAAACTTGACACAATTGACAAAACAGAGGTGTTACTATCAAACACAAGACTGGGTGCAACAGAAGATTAATCAAGTACATTATAGGTAATAAAGACTCACATATCGGTATTGCCATTAGCATAGATTTTTATACCATGCACACAACTCAAATTTTGTAGGATGAACAATTGATTCACGATATTCATATTACAATATGGTTATCTTGAGCCGGATTAGGTGAGCCTCTCTAATTGCATTGGGCAACTGCCTAATGTCTATGGAACCTTTAGACAGGTTTGGTAAATGAGGGGTAAAATTCTTTGTCTGACCACTATTCTTGGGATAAACTGATGCTTAAAATAGGATTAGGCATAAACAGGACACTTGTCCAAGATAAATATGCATTTATATAGTGGTTTGCCTGACTGCAGCTGGAGCATCCCTGAACCTCTGAAGGATCTAATATCATGTATGTCAATGGACATTTTATGACCTATCGGCAGTATAAGTCAACATGACACACTATTCATTTTGTTTCTACTTACATGGCCTGGCACTCAGAGCAGTCTTTTGGAGCAAGCTTCTGCAGGATGGTCTCATTAGTGGCGACGAGCAAATAACTAAGTTTTCCTTGAAAGATGGTATTCAGTTGAGGCATACAGAGGGGGTCTTTATGGCTGTTTAGTTTGTCTACAAGAATGTTCAGCAAGGAAAAAAGGACATCAAAATTGTAATTTCTGGCTGGCAAGTTCATCAGGAACCCACAAGTCGGGGCAAAGTCTTTGCTCCTCAGTAATTCAAGCACCGGAATTGAGGATTTGTAGCTGTCAAACGCATTGGTGCTCTCAACATATTGCTCTACTTGCATCTCGGTGAAGCTTCTTAGTGCAGAGTCCTGCAAAGCAGACAGAAAGTCGGATTATATTGTTTAAAGAGAAACTCAGAGCCAAACTGTTAAACACAAAGTTGAAATATATACCGTATATACGCCGAGTTTTTCAGCACATTTTTTTGTGCTGAAAGTGCTACACGGCTACACAGCTACACGCACGGTGGATACTTCCTCCCCTCCTTTCCCCACCTCCTACTCAGGACAACCCTTACGGGTACCATTACTAGTCTTTCCACCCCCCCGCTTCTGGACATTTATCCACTTGGTGGAACTCCCTGGTGAACTGTATTTAGACATTCACCTTGTATTCCCCATGAGGGCTTTTTGGATGGATTTTCTTACTTAATGAGGGCCTGCCAGGAAAATGATAGTGGACCTCTACGAGACAGAGACACACCTAATTTACTTACCATATATCTAAGATCCTACTTTGTGATTGCTATTTGTTCCGGGGGCCACGTGTCTCTCTCCTCTCTGAACTCTGACTCACATTGAGTGCCTGCTCCACCGCAAGCGTTAATTGTACTAGAACCTCAATTACTCTCCACACCTGATGAAGGTTCTCCCATCTAAAGAACTGCAAACCCATCGGGTATTTTTGGAGGTCACCTACCTCCCATGAGAGCTCCAGTGCTACCTATCTGTTTTTTTGTATTGTGTCTTTTTTGTTTTGAGTATACTGTATTGTAAATTTTTGTATTGTTTTATACATGTTGCATGGTGTATCCTGTTCTTGAAAATTAGGTGACCATTTTTATTATTCAAATTAAAATACTATTTTTTATACACTGTTGTCTAGTGTGGTGGTCTAAGTAAAGTCCCACAAGTAGGGGGTTTCTTCTTGGTCTTTCCTCCTATTGGTGTGTTCAGTGTTAGCACATGTAGATTCAGAATACCCAGTGTCAGGTAGATACAAGAGGCAGGAACTTATCTTAGTTGCATTTAAAAAGCATTGAATAACCTTTACCTTTAATTTAAACATATTTGGTTATAATTTTTTAATTTTGCTGGTCCATGCCACCATTACCAAACTGTACACATAGGTTTTTACTACAGGTCATGTTTTTTTTTCTCCCATAAAGAGGTTTATTGAAGAATTTCACATGCATGTCAACCAAAATATGTAAGCTCAAACACAGTCTTCAATATAGAAAAAGAAAGAAATGGACATTCACAAGATAAAAGAACTATATGACAATTCCTAGGTTGTCCGATGAGGTTAGACCAAACTGGGTCTCGAAAATTTTTTCAAGGTACGTATAGCAAACCAAAACAAAGCACCCGGATGGCAGAAAACTAAAAAGAAAAAAAATTAACCCCCAGTCAAGTCGCATACAGGTCATGTTTTGTGCAGCTCCCACCTTCCTTGGGATAAGAACAACAATGCACCCAGGGACATCTCCTTCTGTAATCAACAGAGCAGTGATTGTTTGTACTTGTCTGTTCATGGTTTCACAGGCTGGGAGTTTGATTGTTTCCCCATACCTTTGGAAGAAGCTTCCAGAACATGGGGGGGGGGGGGGGGGGGGCGTTCAAATTACCAGCCTGAATATTTATCATACCCTAGCCAATCCCTGGAGATAAGTATCCAGGAGGGGGCTGGGGAGGTGATAAATAGTATGAAGTCCTGGGGAGATTGTTCTTTCCTCAGCAGAGAGGGTTCCAAAGCTTCTAGGGCTGCTGCCCCAGGAGGCAGCCTATGGACTAAGTTGCTGTTCTTTGAGGTCTCAGTTGTCGCAGAGTTGGGGACCTGAAGTGGTCGTCTGAGGAGCTGTCTGTAGGACTTCACCATAAGGGATCTGGTAATGACCCTGCATTGATTCCTGGTGACTGTGATCTTTTGGGATATATGCGCCAGTGGTAACCTGGACTGAGACAGTTTTCATAGGGTCTCAGAGTACCGGCCAGTGTTTTTTTATTTTGGGGGGGGCCGGCAAACAGTCAGCCCCCCCGGCAGTCGGCGATAACTACCCCCCCCCGGGAGGAACGGTCGGGACATCAAAGCCCCGCACTTATCCCATCTAGGAAGCTGGCAACGTGTCCGGCGAGCAACAGCTTTCTTTCTTTCTTTCTTCCTTCTGTGGATCACGGAGGCTTCCGCCATGCATCTCCCTCCTCCTCCTAGGCATCCAATAGGATTGCCTGTCCTTTCAGCCAATCGGGAAATGGGTATCAGACCTGCATTTTCTGATTGGCTGAGAGGTGATTCAGTGTTAGAAAGGCGAATATTCATTCGCTATTCTAACACACCTGGGTGGGCTCTGAGTGCAATGCTCTGCGACCGGAGCCCACCCTGTTTTGAAGCCTATTAGAGCCTATGACTCTAATCAGGTGCTTTAAAAAAACACCCTCGCCGCTGTAATTCATGTGCCACGGCGTCCAGGAAGGTGCCAGACGAATGAATATGGGGTGGTAGCGGCAATGGAAAGGGGAGGCGGCGCCCGGGAGCCCTTAATGGACGGGCCGCCCCTGGTACTGGCCATTGACCTCAGCAGAATCCTGGTGTGTGAGGCTGGAGAGAAGCGTCCTCCTATTACTATGCAAGTGTTTTGGAGTTTCCCATGCCCTAATTCCTCTCCTGTTTAAAGATATACAAGCAATACATTTTAAAAAAGACATCCCCCTAGACTGAGTTACTAGAGCCAGTGTGTATGGCCTGATGCTTGTGAGGACAGGCAGAATCTGTACTGTTTGGGAAGATCCAGGTATTACCAGCAGACCTGTGAGGGTAGTTCTACATGCCGTATATGTTTGGAGGATTTGCGGAAACAAGTTTCACTCTTTCCAATAAGAAAGGTAGGCTGTGCAAAGAAGAGCCAATAGCTGTGTGATGTCTAAGCCCTTATGCTGGTATGGACCCTGTTCAATTTTGTGCATATCCAGGTTTTTTTTTCTCAAACAATAGGTGCTGGAACTCAACATCGACCCCCTAAACTCCTCCCCCACACACACCCTCCAAATCACATCACATAGTGGGTGTGGTCAGATTTCACAAACAGTAGGAGGGTCTTAAAGGGACATTAAATACCAGGATTGCATTACAGAGTGCAGAGTTCAGGGGGGTTACACACAGACTGCAGAGCTGTCACTTGTAAACACAGAAACCGGACCTCTGTGTTTACAAGTGATTGTGGTGAGCAGGCACCAAAGGGTCTGAACCAGAGGTGGTGGAACCACATGAAAAAAAGCCCTGTGCATATCTACTATAGTACCTTCCTTGGAAATCCATTCTGTCATATTACATCTATTTTAAGGCAAGTGCTCAGACCTAACACAGCCCTTTTTTTCCTACTTTAAAGCAAGGAACAGCCTCAGTAGATCATGAAACAGCCTGTGTCTGTTCCCTAAAAAACACCATTAGGCTCAACCCAGATAAGAATTGGATGAAGAGAAAATAGCCAATATGGTATCACAGGCATTATAAAGAATAAAAAGTAAATTATCTGGATTACATTTTTGAGCAGAGGTCACAAACCTATATTTTTTTTTTTTTCCTGGGGTCAAAAGTTAGGTTCCATTCACACTTTAAGATCGCTGTCCAAATCACGGAAATTCTCCCCGCAATTCCAAATTGCATGGTGATTGTAGAACAACGCAGTGGTGTAGCTAGCACATCTGCCACCCAGAGCTGGTCATTTTTTTTTTGCACCCCCCCAAGAAAAATGGTATGTGGCAATATTGCGGCGCCACGCTAAAACTGTGTGTGTGGCCGGATTGCATTAACAGTGGGAGGGATTAAAGGGCCATATGCTTTAATGACTGTGCCACGAGCGAGTATGTAACGGACAGACAAACGTCAGTACAATCATTTTAATAAGATAAAACTGCTCTATTGCATATCCTTTACTACACACAGCTAACCTTGAAGTGAGCCAATGCCCAAAGCCAATCATGAGTGTGAGTCCCCTCTGCCCCCCCCCCCCACGCTCACTAAAACAATGAGTCATAGAGGGGCGGGAACGGACAGCTCAGGCTCTCAAAAACTGGCTGAGATTCTGAGCTGGGTGCTGGTCCAGGCATGTAATCGGTTTTCGACCATATGGTTGCAATCTTTCGCCCAGCCTGGACTGGCTCTGTGAGGTCAGCTGATAGCATGCTGTCACCTAAAAATGGGTCACGGGTGCAAAACAATCTTCACTGGTGTGATCCAGAGGAAAAGTACAGCCAAACAACCAATAAATCTATCACATGACTTGTCTCTCTGCTCCTGTTTGGCATTACTTGCGACTATTCCTCAGCCCAGGATTTAGATCCAGGTTCTTTCTCCCTGAAGCTGGCAGGTCCTTCAGACAACCTCTTTCCTAGTCCAGAGGGCCTCCACGATCCCCCCTCTCATAGTCCAGGGCCTCCAGACAACTGCTGTCCTAGTCCAGGGCTTACAGACAACCCTGTCCTAATCTGGGACCTCCAGGCACCTCCTCACCTAGTCCAGTATCTACCTTCGTACCCCCCCATCCAGGGGCCTTTGCTACACCAACCACCATTTCCTAGTCAAGGGCCCCCTCTGCACCCCCTCCCCTCCTAGTTCAGGTCCTCCTCTTCATTCCCCTCCTAGTCCAAGGCCTCCTCTACAGCCCCCCCCCCCCTCAAGTTCAGAGCCTCCTTTGCACCCTGTACTTCAAATTCAGGTCTTTTTGGCACACCAACCCAACTTTTCAAGTCCAGGGCCCCCTCAGTCCAGGGCCTCCACTTCATCACTCAGTCCAGGGCCTCCTCTGCACCCCCCATTCCAGGGCCTCCTGCGTATGCCCCTTCTAGTCCAGGGCCTCCTCTGCACCCCCCACTCCAGCGCCTCCTCTGTACCCCAGTCCAGGGCCTCCTCTGCACCCCCCTAGTCCAGGGCCGCCTCTGCACCACCTCCCTAGTCCAGGGCCGCCTCTGCACCACCCCCCTAGTCCAGGGCCGCCTCTGCACCACCCCCCAGCCCAGGGCCTCCTTCCAAACCCCCCAGCCCAGGGCCTCCTCTCACTGGATGCCCCTGCTCCAGGGTGTCACTGCTGCCGGTTCAAGTGTAATGGACAGGCAGCGCCCGCTGCATAATTTGCCAAATACCAGAGAATCAAAAAGGAGGGAGACCACACAGGCACACTAGCGCTAAATCACTCCGCTCCTCCCGCCCAGCCGTCCTATAGAAAAGCATTCCAGAGTGATGCTGCAGCTACTGTTGCCTAACAACATAGCAACAGTAGCTGAATCGTCACTCTGGAATGCCTTTCTATAGCGAGGGCGGGTGGGAGGAGCAGAGTGGTTAGCGATAGTGCACCTGTGTGTTCTCCCTCCTTTTTAAATCTACAGTATTTAGCAAGCTATGCAGTGGCCGCTGCCTGTCCATTACACGTGATTGGGCGGCAGTGACACCCTAAGAGCAGCAGTTTCCAGTGCGGGTGGGGGCAGAACCTCTAGATGCGTCACCTGGGGCATGTGCCCCCCTGCCACCCCCCTAGTTTCGGCCCTAGATTGGGTGCTATTATCCTTCAATGGCACCCCAAACACAATGCATTTCTGCCACGATTGCCACACTACAGGATTGCGCAGCAATCATGGCAAACCTTTCAAAGTTGCTTAAAGGTTGTCACGTACATTAAATGGACTGCCCTATGTGACTCGCAGAATTGTGTGAAAATCTCACTGTAAAATCAAATGGCGGGAATGCTCCTTCCCACTACCCAATATAAATTAACATTAAATTAATAAATTAAATAGAAAGTAACATTTCTGTCATCTCCTGGAAAAATCTTGTATTGTAATGTGACCATAAGATATAATGATTCTCTGTGCTAATAATTACTAATACCTGAATGGTTGAAGATCAGTTAGATAGAGGACGACTATCTAGATTTTTAATATAAGGTTGGAAACTTACCCAGTTCTGATTACCGAAAGCCATTTGAAAGTTCTTAAAGTTTACGTTATTCTTAAAATCCTGGTAGTGAGAATTAATTGAGTTTGCTAAGGTGTCTTTCTGGCAAGCTACAGAGACAAATAATATACAGTATATGAAAAACTATATAACTAGATAGCATCTATAAGATCTATCCTATTAAAAACACAACAAATGTATTGGAGAGAGTGAAAGACACAGACAGAGAAAGAGATAACTAACCGTATCAGTATGTGCTTATATTTGAAAATCATTGATTCTGTGTATAGCTTGTAAATGCAATATATATGATTTGTACATGGGGCATCAATATGTGTTTATTACATATTCGGGTTCTGCTTCCTACTTTGGATTGTTACAGAATAATTGCACTTTACAGCCTCATGTCACAAGACAAGTATGGATAAGATCATATCTCAGCAGTTGTTAAAAGAGAAAGAAAGACAAAATAATGTCAACGAGACACTGAGGGCTCCCTCTAATGGAGAGTGTTATTGCCCACCTTCCCTACTGTCTGAGCCACTAAATGCAACTTTGATCTTGAGAAATGGTTCCCCAAATCCTCCGGGAAACTGACACTTCTGGAAATGTCAATCTACTGGTTCTACTGCAGTTCTCATTGGTTATTTTTGCTGACTTCTAGTGCCTCCTCTATTTCGGGGACTGATTCTCAAGATCAGAGCAATGTTTGGCAGTACAGGCAGTGGGAAAGGTGAAAGGTGTAAAGATGCCTTTCCTGGGAAAGTGTCAGGTATCATTAAGATACAAAACATGAAATATGTAGTCCTGGCTGACATCAACCAGGCGGCGGAACTCTCACTCCCCCTGAAATTCTACTTTTAAATGTGTTGGGCGACCCCTCGGTTGGGAAGTACAAGAAACTATTTATTTCCTTCGCCACATATTATGCCCGTAGGGAAATTCTGCTGCGATGGAGGGCCGAGCTCCCACCCACCACCACCACTTGGAGAAACACCATGAACACGGTATTACCACTGTCAATAGGAACTGTCCGCATAAATTCGATAAAATTTGGTCATCCTGGATAGACTGTTGGGGATCCCTGCCCCTGGATCTGTCCCCTCCAGAACCGGAGGAGGACCTATGATCCGGTGGCTGGGATCTGGAAGGCTGAAATGAGGCTATGTGCACTTTGCTCTGTCCCCCCCCCCCCCCCCCCGTTTCTGTCCCCCCCCTCTCCCTCCTTCCCCTTCTCTCCTCTCCTCCTCTTCTCCCCCCCCCCCTTGTGGGGTACCCTCCCCCCCCTCCCCCTTCTGGGATACCCTCGTCCCATTCTATATTCTATTGCCTCTCCACAACACCCTCTCCTAAAATAGACCCCCCCATGCCACCTGGAATGATGTACTGTCCTTTCCATTTCCCCCTCCTTCTAGATTGATGTTGTGGGACAGATTAGACTGTTTAATTACGTGCCTATTGACTAGAAGATTGCGAGTTACTGTGATATCTAGAAAACCTGTATGTTGATCATTTGCACTATCTATCTTGTGTTGTAAACTGACCTGTATGTACTTAATATAAATAAAGTTCACGTTTTGTCAAAAAAAAAACATGAAATATGTGCTTGCTGAAAATACACGATATCACCCTAACAAGAAAAAAATGCTTTTCCTCACAATATGTTTGCAGAATGCTTTTTTGGTTCATTTTGGTCTAACTGTAAGTGTTATACAAATATATGTAAAGAAAAATATTGAAAGAAACTATATAAAGCTTAGTGCTATAATATATATATCTTATATATAACTATATATAGCTTGGTACAGTGTAACATGTTTAATCATAGGGTGTTTCTGGCAGGGATCCCTTTGGCGGTATCTAAGTTGGCATACTCACATTTTGCCTTGATGAATTTGGTTATCCACATTCCAATATCATCTTTAGTTTTATTGCTAAATGAAGAATACTGCACATTCAGTCCCTGGACACTGAAAGAATGGAAAAGAGAGCTGAGGTTTACTTCCAATACCTTACACAATGCCAAGCACAAAGAATGGCTGCCATCCTACTAATGATTAGACCACCCCATGGTGGCGGCTGAGTTGGGCCCACCATACACGTTACCATCTAACCATACAATCTCTCTATAATCATATTTAGTCTCCGGTCCTAGTCGATGCCTCTTATGGGGAATTGCATTGGGTGGAGCAGAATTCCTTGACGTCACCAGGTATCAGCCTGCTGGCAAGATCCATGGCTGTGCGATACTTCAATTTGCCTTCTACTGCTGTTTTTAATGTAAGTGTTATAAAATTTTAAAGTGGTTGTAAACCCTTACCGACCACTTTGACCTACAGGTAAGCCTAGATTAAGGCTTACCTGTAGGTCCAAGAGATATCTCCTTAACCTTCACGGTTAAGGCGGGCTATTTAAACCAGACTCTCCCCTCAGTTCTTGCTGCTTGATCTACAGCGTTCCCGTGTTTACCTCCTGAACCAATCTGACCCTGTGTTTCTGACCCGGCCTGTTCCACTACCTTCCCTGCTATCTGCCTGCCCCCGACCTTGGCTTGTCCACGACTCTGCAGCTGCTTATCCCTCTGGCTTATCCGTGTTGTGATCCACCGTTACCGACCCCGGCTTGCTTAACGACTCCGCTTCTGCCATCTGCATCTGTTCCTGTAGCTGCCATCTGGTTTGACCCGGCTTGCCTGACCATCCTGTGTACCCGCTCCTGTGGGACCCTCCAGTCCCTGCTACCTGCTACCCGCTGCCTGCTGGTTCCTGTCACCCGCTGCCTGCTGGTTCCTGTCACCCGCTGCCTGCTGGTTCCTGTCACCCGCTGCCTGCTGGTTCCTGTCACCCGCTGCCTGCTGGTTCCTGTCCCCTGCTGCCTGCTGGTTCCTGTCACCTGCTGCCAAGGTCTGCTGATCCAGACACAGCTCCCAGTGTACCACCTGATCCATCCGTCAGCTGTTGATCCTGCCAGGCACTCGTGCTACCTTTGACTTCTGCGCCCCCTGTCTCCTCTATCAGGGGTTGCGAGTCAAAGTAGCAGGGAGCCTCTCCCATGGAAGAACTTTTCTTGCACCTGGCGGGCCTGTCCCAAGCTGTTAAGAGTCTCCAAGAAGGCTACTTCCGTCTGGAGGAACGTGTCTTAGCCCTGGCTTTGTCTGCTGCTGCTCAGGGATCTCCATCCGCTTTTGTTAACCTGCCTGCTCCACCAGCGGTCCTGATGTTACCCCCGGAACCACGAGTGCCTGCACCTGAGAGATTTTCCGGTGAACGTAGCAAATTTAGGACTTTTCGCAACGCCTGTGAGCTCTACTTTGCTCTCCAGCCACGGACATTCTCCCTGGAAGCCACTAAAGTATGCTTCGTGATCTCCCTGCTTCAGAATGAGACACAGCTCTGGGCCCATCGCCTTCTTGAACAGAAAGCTGCTGAACTTGCCAACCTGAACACATTTCTTGATGCGATGGCCCGAATCTATGAGGATCCACAGCTCTCTGCGACGGCAGAAGCCGCTCTCCATACATTACAACAGGGGCGCAGGCCCGCGGAGGACTATGTCGCTGAATTCAGAAGGTGGAGTGCAGACACCAACTGGAACGACGCTGCCCTCCGCTACCAGTTCCGGTTGGGTCTGTCTGATCCTCTCAAGGATGAACTTGCCAGAGTAGGGGTTCCTCAGACCTTAGAGGAACTCATCAACCAGGCCATACAGATTGACAGGCGCCTACGTGAACAGTGGTCCGAGAGGGCCACAGTTCAGACACGTCCCACCTGGATGTTGCCAAAAGTACCCAGCTTCTCCGGTACCCCACCATTAGCTCAACCTGCGCCCACCGCAGATAGGCTGGAGCCCATGCAGCTGGGCATGCTACGCCCCACACTCACCCCTGAGGAACGCCAACGACGTTGCATGAACAACTTGTGCCTGTATTGCGGAGAGCCGGGGCATTATGTGAGATCCTGTCCTGCCAAGATCCGTAAGTGGCGTCCTCTTCCTGCTGATCAGATCCTTGCTGTCACCAATGCCTCTCCTCATCTTGCCCTTTCCATTTTGTTGCAGCTCCCCGGAAGGAACATCCAGGTTCCCGCTATCGTTGATTCAGGGGCCTGCAGCTGCTTTATGGATTCTGCCTTTTGCAGCAACGCATCGCATTCCCTTACGCCCGAAGACCCAAGGACTGCTCATACACCTTGCCGATGGTTCTGCCATCCGTTCCGGTCCTGTCACCCAAGAAACCATGCCTATCTCTGCCAGTATAACAAACCTTCATCAAGAACTCCTGTGCCTTGACATTATTTCTTCTCCCCTGTTCCCAGTCATTTTGGGCATGCCTTGGCTCCGTGCCCACAATCCCTGCATTGACTGGGTCACCAGAGAAATCACCTTCCCGTCTCCCTATTGCTCCCAACACTGCCTTCCAAGGACTTCCACCCAGTCTGCCGCTTTAATGTGCTTGGATGCCGATGCCCGCCAATTAGTCCCCGAAATATACCATGCTTTCATGGATGTTTTCAGTAAAAAAGGGGCAGAGACTCTTCCTCCTCATCGGGTCTATGACTGCCCCATCAAGCTCCTCCCTGGGGCCGAAGTACCCTTTGGAAGAATTTTTCCCCTGACCGAACTGGAACTAACAGCACTCAAGGAGTACATAGACGATAACCTCAGAAAAGGCTTTATCCGCTCCATTACGTCCCCTGCCGGGGCTGGCATTTTCTTCGTAGAAAAAAAGGACCATACCCTTCGGCCGTGTGACGACTACAGGGAGCTCAACAAGGTGACCATAAAGAACCGCTACCGTTGGGGGCAGCAGTCGTCTTACGTGGAGTCATGTACCATCTGCACCCGCAACAAGAATAGTAAGACCAGGGCTTGGGGCTTGCTCAAAACTCTGCCTGCTCCGGAGAGACCTTGGAAATTAATTTCTATGGATTTCATCGTTGAACTTCCTCCCTCAGAAGGCCATACGGCCATCTTCGTAGTTGTGGACCGGCTATCCAAAATGGCCCACTTCATACCCATGCACCAGAGACTGCACAAGCCTTCATTAAGGAAATCGTCAGACTCCACGGAGTGCCAGCCAACATAATTTCTGATAGGTGAGTCCAGTTTACCTCCCGGTTCTGGAGAGCGCTCTGCATGTCCCTTGGCATTGAATTATCCCTGTCTTCGGCTTACCACCCTCAGACAAATGGGCAAACAGAGAGAACGAACCAGACTCTCGAACAGTACCTGCGCGGTTTCTTATCCTTCTCCCAGGACGACTGGTTCTCTCTGTTGCCATTGGCCGAGTTTGCATACAATAATTCCACTCACTCTACTATCAAGCAGACTCCGTTTTTCGCTAACTATGGCTATCACCCATCATTCCTGCCTAACATCAGTTCCCGAATGCTCAGTACCCGCTGTTCTCGAAACCGTGGATTTTTTTTCTGTTAATAACAAACTGTTGCAGGAAACCATGACCAGGGCACAAGGTCTTAACAAGGAGATCTTTGACAAAAAGAGACGGGGAGAACTGATCCTGGAACCCGGGGACAAGGTTTGGCTGTCTACGATCAACCTCCGGCTTGCTTGCCCCTCAAGGAAACTGGGCCCCAGGTTCTTGGGACCTTTCGCAGTCAGGCGAAAGATCAATGAGGTGGCAGATGAACTGGAACTACCAGAAGCACTTCGGGTACACCCCGTTTTTCAAGTTTCTCTCCTAAAACCTGCTGTCTCCAACCCCTTCCCAGGACGAGCTACGGATCCCCCTGCTCCCATAATGGTCAATGGTGAAGAGGAGTTCGAAGTGGAGGCAATAATGGATTGCAGGAAGAGAAACAACCGGGTGCAATACCTCATCAAATGGAAGGGGTACGGTTCTGAGGAAAACTCATGGGAGCCTGAAGATAACTTGCATGCCAAACATCTGATTCAATCCTTCAAAAGAGCACACCCCAAAAAACTGGCCCGGTTGGGCATCCGGAGGCTGCCCCTTGGGGGGGGGGCAATGTAAGGAAAGCTCAGCTGGTAGTAGTAGTTCCCCGCCGGTGCGCGCTGGTGCGCGTGCGCGCACGGTTACTGGCGCCAGGCGGGCTATTTAAACCAGACTCTCCCCTCAGTTCTTGCTGCTTGATCTACAGCGTTCCCGTGTTTACCTCCTGAACCAATCTGACCCTGTCTTTGTGACCCGGCCTGTTTCACTACCTTCCCTGCTATCTGCCTGCCCCCGACCTTGGCTTGTCCACGACTCTGCACCTGCTTATCCCTCTGGCTTATCCGTGTTGTGATACACCGTTACCGACCCCGGCTTGCTTAACAACTCCGCTTCTGCCATCTGCATCTGTTCCTGTAGCTGCCATCTGGTTTGACCCGGCTTGCCTGACCATCCTGTGTACCCGCTCCTGTGGGACCCTCCAGTCCCTGCTACCTGCTGGTTCCCGTCACCCGCTGCCTGCTGGTTCCCGTCACCCGCTGCCTGCTGGTTCCTGTCACCTGCTGCCAAGTCTGCTGATCCAGACACAGCTCCCAGTGTACCACCTGATCCATCCGTCAGCTGGTCGCGAGTCTGGGACGCAAGAGAGGTCTCCTACTGCAATCCGGACTCGTCACTAGGTACGTGACACAGGCGCACTGGGCGTGCCGCAAGTGAAGGCAAACATGCCGTCACTTACGGCTCCCACACGCATGCGCCGGAGTGACGTCATTGCTGCTCTGGCCACTCACAGCGCTGGAGCAGCGATACCCGGAAAGAATATGGACGCTCAGTGGAAGAGGGGACAGCGGTGACATCGCTGGCTTCTGTGTCAGGTAAGTGACACATAATGGGCTACTATGCGATGCATAGTAGTCCATTATGCTTTACCTTTGTAGGGAAACAAAGAGGAAGTAAACCCATCAGGCGGTGATTATATGTGAAAAGGAGCACCACTTTTGTTTTAAATAACTCGTTTTGTTATGGAAACATATTGACTTTCAATTTACACATTTTGTATCACAATATTGCTAATATTTGGATTGTGTGCTTATATTTTTTATACAATCATATTTAGATCTACCAAAACTATGTAATATGAGGGCCTACCTGAACTATCCAATTAATTTAAATCCAATATGGAAGGCTCTTGCATACCATACATGTTGGTAGATCTAAAGGAGATTATACACATAGATTGTAACATGTGGTAAGCTTTAAAGGGCTCAAGAGATGGAATATCACCAATGGAGTGCTATGCCTTCCCCAATCTTTCCACAAGTAATAGAAACAATTTGACTGCAGTTTGGGTTTAAAGTACTGTAGATCTAAACCCAGTTCCTAAAAAGCTTATAAATAGCATATGCAGTACTGTGCAAAACGTTTTAGGCAGATGTGAAGAAATTCTGTAAAGAAATGAATGAACAGAAGAAAAAATTTAATCAAATCAATATTTGGTGTGATTACTTTGGCTTCAAACCAGCATACATTTTTTACACTTGCACACTTGCACAAAGTCAGGGATTTGGAAGGATTAGTATCAGGTGTATGATTTCTCCAATTATACCAAGCAGATGCTAATAATCATCAATTCCATATGTAGGTTGAAATACAGTCATTAACTGAACATTTGTGTAGGAGGCTTGAAATTGGGTGAGCTTGTTGAAGATAGTTTCATATCATAGGTTATACACCATGGCAAGACTGAGCACAGCAACAAGACACAAGGTAGACATGTGCGATTAGTTTCGTACGAATCAAAAATTTGTATGAATTTCCGTAAATTCGTACATTCGGGAGGATCCGAAATACGAATTGCTATGCTTCCGAATTTTGGACGAAATACGAAGTTTCGTCTATGAATTTTGGATCCAAATTCCTAACGAAAAGTTAAAAACCCAGGAAGTCAGCACAGCACAGGGATGGTGGGAGCCCCTCATAATGATAAATTCATCATAACGAACATTCGTAATTGTTACGAAAAGTTAACGAACCTAACGAAAATTCGTATTTCGTACGAATCCAAATTTAATTTCAGACACGAATTACAAATTAATTCTAATACGGAATGGAAAGAAACAAAACAAATTTATTGACAGCGCACATGTCTAACAATAGGTAGTTATACAGCATCAGCAAGGTTTCTGCCAGGCAAAAAATTCAAAGCAAGGGGTTTCAAGATGTGCTGTTCAAGCTTTTTTGAAGAAGCACAAAGAAACGGGCAATGATGACTGTAGACACGGTGGTCGGTCAAGGAAACATAATGCAGCAGATGAAAGACACATCATATTTACTTCACTTCCACATCCGAAGATGTCCAGCAGTGCCATCAGCACAGAAATGGTGGAAACCAGTGGGACCTAAGTACACTCATCTACTGTCCGGAGACATCTGGCCAGAGGTGGTATTATGGAAGAACTGCAGCCAAAAAGCCATACCTCCGACATGGAAACAAGGCAACTTGACTCAAGTATGCACAAAAACGTAGGAACTGGAGTGCTGAAAAATTGAAGAAGGTGCTCTGGACTGATGAGTCAAAATTTGTGTAGTGCCACCCATGGGAGCCGCTAATTTGAAATTCTGAAACTGGTTTTCCTCCCAGTGAATCGGTCTACAGCCTCTACCATTCTGACACACACCATTTCAATAAGGAAAACAACACCAGATTAAACAGTCATTTGGTATATTAGAAGATCGATTGAGGGAAGGGGTTAACACCAGGGGGGAATCAAAGAGTTAAGTGTGTCCCCAGGTGGTGCTTACTAACTGTGTGGGGGATGGACTGACTGTGGGAACACAGAGATCCATGTTCCTGCATTATTTCGTATAGCAGGAACACAAGATCACTGTGTTCTCGCCTGTCAGAACATCGATCTGCCTTATTTACGTAGGCAGATCGTCATTCTGTCTTTCTGTGGAACGATCAGCTGGTCATGGGCCACAGCAGACATCGCGTCCGCCGGACCCGCTGATTGGCTCCCCCTGCTGCCTATTGCATGAAATTATGTACAGGTACATTGTTTTGCACAATAGAGCCACCCTGCCACAGTTTATCTGTGTTAGGCGGTCTTTAACCACTCACGGACCACCCGCCAGACCACCCACTGTCGTTATACGTCAGCACTTTGAGGAGGAGTATCATTGTTAGGGCAGCAGCTAGCTACCATATCCCCGGTAACCTCTTCTTCAGCGGGTGGTCCGCTTTCAGCTAAATGTGGTCCCTGTGGCGGATTCCCTGCAAGATCACTTTTATCAGTGGCGGGAGGAGGTGCCCCCCCCACTGCTTACCAGACCCGCCGGTAGCGGTGGAGACAATCGTGTCCTTTCCCGTGGTGGCCCGGATGTCGAGTGAGGGGAGACGGCCCCCGCTCAGCTCCATAGCATTGACTGGCGGAAGCAACGTCAAACGTCACTTCCGCCCAATGCTCTTAAAGGAGAATTTTTTATTTTTCAAATTACATTTTTTTTTTTTATTATTGCGTTTTAGTGTAAATATGAGATCTAAGGTGTTTTTGACCCCAATTCTCATATTTAAGAAGTCCTGTCATTCTTTTTTTCTATTACAAGGGATGTTTACAGTCCTTGTAATAGGAATAAAAGTGACCCAAAAAATTGTTTAAAAGGACAGTGTCACAAAAAAAGTAAAATAAAGAAAAAAAATAAATAAATACATTTATTGCGCCCGTCCCGCCGAGCTCAAGCACAGAAGCGAACACGTACGTGAGTAGTGCCCGCATATAAAAAAGGTGTTCAAACCACACATGTGAGGTATCTGTGAGGAAACTGGTAACCTGTAGAAATGTTTAAATGTCACCTATGGTTCATATATGGCTGAATAAGAAATCGAGAATACAGTTCTCAATACTAAGTAAGGATAAAACACAAGAGGGGTTAACTGCACCAGATTTTAAAAGGTATTATAATGCCATAGTATTAGCATGAATGGTGGAGTGGACGAAAATAAAAAGTTGGAAAATATGGGTGAAAATTGAAAATACACTGAGTAAAACACGTTTGAGTAATAATATATGGATACCACAACAATATAGAAAGTTAGCTGTAGCAAAACAGCGCTGTTCGTTGACCTGTCAGAGGAGATCCCCAGACATCTTCGAACTCTCATATTTTTTTTTTATCTTTCTAGCAGCCAAAATAACCATAGCGCGGGCATGGAAATCACCCGTGATCAATGTCACGATGGTGAAACATAAAATATCCTGGATTATGGTAAACGAAAAACTGACCAGTATGTTTAATATAATATAAAGATAAACAAGCTAAGTTTAAAAAAGTATGGAACCCATGGATTGCGTACCTTCAAGCCTCCTAGCTGGACCATCCTAAGGATTGAGGCCCGGGCCGAGGGGACAAACCCTGCCTTTCTCTTTCACTTTCTTTCTTTTATTTCCTCTTTTTCTACCTACTTTACTTTTTATGGTCTCTGATATGATCTAATGAATCTTTGTTAGGTTGCTGATGGGGGGACCATGAAGCCTCCCTAACCCTCATACTTCCTCATGAGTAAGGTTGCTTTAAGTTTATTTCCTGGCAATGTTGTACCCCTACCTATTTTTGTACTTGACTATGAGTGCCCCATAGTTAATTGAAATGTTACTTCACAATTATTTCATTTATATGTTTTATTTCAATTTTAAAAATTGGCAACTGTTGGTGATATCTATGCATGTAAACAATTTTACTTGAATAAACCATATACTGTATTTACTACTGTTTTGTTTACTGACGGTAACGGTACCCACTTCATTTAAAGTCCCGGGGTGAATCCTTCTTTTTATTATATGTTATTATATGTGACCTGTTTTCAGCAGAGAGCGGGCTGAAGTCCGCTCTCTGCTGATGTCGCCCATTTCAGTCCAGGCACTGCCTCATCCCGACCACGGAGTCTGGATCCGCCAGGTGCCTGGACTGACACCCGTCTCAGCCTCTCATCGTGCTGCTGAGAGCCTAAGACAGCTGCTCCGCCCCTCCACAGCTCTGCACTCCAGTTAGTGAGGAGGGAGAAGAGCAGAGAGCTTTGACTGACAGTCTACAGCTCTCTGCTCACGGAACTCTGAAAACCGTGTGATCAGCGGTGTTCAATCGCTCGGATCTCAGTGCAGAGGTGCCGATGCTGCATGCACCTAGGTAAGTATGATTGGGGGGGGGGGGATCCTTTACTTCTCTTTCAAGGGGAAGAAAAGAGGAAAGGAGTAAGAGGTAAAATTAGGGAAAAGGAGGGAGGGAAGGGGATGGGAAGGGGGAGAGAAGGAGAGGGCATTTTGGGATTATTGTTATATAAATGTTTGAATATATGAATTTTTACTATTTTGTATATGAAAAATCAAATAAAGGAAAAAAAAATAAAAAATTCTCCTTCTACTGTGTAGCTCATGTAATGAGAACATGGTTAACTTACATGGCCTCCAGTCCATCACATGTCACTGATGAGGAGGTTATGCAGTTCAGGATATCGGTGGTGATGGCGGGTGTGAAGGCATACAGCCTATCCTGTATCCAAGAAACTAGTGACCCGGGGGTCAGATTGTCTGGCTCTTGCATTAGTTTCTCCCACACTGCAGTCAACAAATACTTTCTGCTTTGAGGTGTTATGGATGAAGAAGTAATCTGAAAGACAGAAGTTTGTAAAGTAATGTTGCATATCCATCTGACCCTAAGATTCCCAAAAGTTTTAAAGAAGACCTCTCATTGACATGCTGGGGACTAAGTCACATGCACCCGCCATACCTGGAAGTACTGGGTTTCTCTTTGATCCCAACAGCCAATCAAATGAAGAGAAAGTGATAAGCAGGTGAATATGTACTACCAATGGTCCGCTATTGAAGGTAGCCCATTGGTTCATATACAGCGAACAAGAAAGTTGCTTACCTTTTGTTTTATCATGTTCGTTATAGACTCAATTTTGTTAATGCTGAGTTGGTTGAAGAACAGAGAGAATGCTCCCTGCGTTATGATCGCATCATTGTTTGTAATGAAGCAGTTCAGGATGTTAAAAATTGTGTTTTCTGCCACATTGTTCAACTGTGGATAGAGCAAGGGAAAAAACATTAATTTTAAAGTGACCCTGTCCCATAGTCCATGACACATTGAACACGACTTGTGTCTTGACAACTGCCCTTAAAGGTTATTCACATTTTAGATCTAGACCTAAAGCTGTGAAAAATAAAAGTAAGGAAGATAGACACTGTAGTTGGTTCCTAGCATAATGAAATGGTAGGAACCAAGTACTAAATAATGTTTTCATTCATGAGGCATAATAAAACACAAAACATAATCAAACTTACGTTTGCACAGGCATATTGTTGCAAAGAAGTGCCGCATACATCAAAATTTGGACTTTCCAGGAGATGAACTAGATCATTACTATTTAAAAAAAAATAATAATTATATAAAAATATTATAAATGACCACTAAGTATCAGAAAGTAATATAAAATGGATGCTATGTTAAAAATATTTTTTAAATGCCTCTGTTTAAAGGGTTATTTTATGTAAAAGGGATACAGTATGTCAATTAGATGAGAGAAGATATTTAAGAGGAGCTTTGGGACAAACAAAAAAGAAAGGGGGTAAAAAGGCAGGAATATTAATGCAGAAGAAACATGCTTTGTCTCTTCTGCATTAAAGTTACTTACCTGCCTATCTGCCCCTGTAGAGTGAGCCACGCACACACAGCTCACTGTACAAATTCAGTAATGCAGAGTTACGTCATCCCCACCTGGCCAATAAGAGCAGCCAGCGATCAGAAGTCAGCTATCCAAAGATGTCAGTGGCCGGGTGGGGAGCTCTGGGATGCTGCATCACTGGAATCAAGGTGAGTATAGTTACGTTTTAAGTTCTTATTTGTATAAAGAGGAGCTCCAGGCCCCCCCCAAAAAAATTAAAATCAGCAGCTACAAATACTTTAGCTTCTGACTTTTAATATAAGGATACTTGATGTCCAGCGATTCTTTAACTGGCTTAGGGTGCAGGCAAGTAAGGGAAACAGGAAGTGAAACCTTTCCTACTACGCATGCGCGAGCCACAGTTGGGGGTGGAGGTAAAATACAGCACGTCACATGTCATGTGACATTGCTTTAGCGATTACACACCCTCCCTTCCTATACATGTAGAGTGGAGTGCGGTGTCAGTCAGGCATATGCTACGCTGTAAGGGGAAGGGGTGTGATAGCAAGGACACCTCATAGGACATGTTATAACGTGTGGATCACTCCTGGGCCATGCTGCAGTAAAACTAGGAAGAGCGATCACATGACCAAAGTAAAATATTGAAAAAAAAAAGGTAACATTTTGCAACCAAAGTAGTGGCTGTTGGTGTGTTCTACCTTTGGGGGAAGGTCAGATAACTGACTTCAGTAACACTTTAAAGCAGAGTTCCACCCATTTAAAATAATAATAATTAGACACTAACCTGTCCCACGGTCCAGCGATGCGGGTGCACAAAGCCTCGCTCCTCTCCCCCTCCTCTCTGCGGCGCCGGCATTCTAAATGTGGACGCACGGCTGTGGCGTCACAGCCGGGCGTGCACTGCGCATGCGCAAACAATGCTGTGCGCTGTGAATGGCCGCTGTGAAAATTTAAAGTCAGCAGCTACAAATACTGCAGCTGCTGACTTTTAATAATCAGACACTTACCTGTTCCAGGGTCCAGCGATGCGGGGAATCGAAGCCCCGCTTGTCCCCCCTTACGCTCGGCAGCGCCAGCATTGTAACTGTGGGCACCCGGCTGTGGCTTCACAGCCGGGTACCCACTGCGCATGCGCGAGCAGCGCCGCGCGCTGTGATTTCCCGCACAGTCATCTGGGACCTGTCACGTGTCCCAGATGATTGACAAGAGGGAGGCGGCAGAGCTGAGCCCTTCCTGCGCCGAGGGGAAGTGATGTCACCAGCCCAGGCACTGAAGGAGGCAGTCTACGAGGGACCCCCTAGCAACAGGCATTTAAAGGTAAGAAAAAAAAATTCCAAATGTTTTTTTTTTTTAGGAACATTCATGCATTTTGTTTTGTGCAACACCACTTTAAAGCGGACGTTACATTTTTGGGTGGAACTCCGCTTAAAGTGAATATTCTAAATTAAGGGAAGGGTTCATTTTTAGCGTTTGGGGTTTTTGTTTTGGGGGAAAATCTCTCCAAAGTAAAGGAAATCACCTCTTGGATTGTTCTCATCGCAACATTTGTCCCTATTGATAAATTCCCTTCTATTATAAACCATATTACCTTATCCAAAGTTGAAACAAAAATGATTTGGCTTTTGATACACTTTGGGGAAAAATACAGAGTGATCATCATAACAAGACCCTTCACTAAACTCGGAAGCCTTTGATGGTAGCAATCATTCACTTATTTTGGCTAGATACTAGTTCTAGGGCAGTTTAACCTCACTATGAGCGATGTTACTGTATAAGAGAGAGGCAGCTGCAATCACAGGCTCCAGAGACACACATTTCACTTTAGAAGAGCCCTTTAAATAATGCAAGAGGCTTGGTAAGTCAGTTGTGCAGCCCCACCGTCATTGCTTCTTCTTTCCCTTATGTAAAGAGAGTCATCCAGGGTCAGACAGTAGACATGTGCATGACGAAAAAAAAATTTTTTAGTTTTGTTTCATTTAGATTAGTTAGTCTAGTTTTTTAATTTAGTTAAATTTGGTTGATTCGTTTAACTCTTATTTGGAATACGTATTCTGAGTTTTTTTCATTTTCTTTGAATTTACCAATTTTTTTCGATTTGAAATTTTCAAATCGAAAAATTTTCAATCAGTCGAAACAAAAATGTTGTATTTTTTTTTTTTTTATTAGAATGCGGTGAACAAACAAAAGAAAAATCTTCATCATATGATTACAATATATATTGATGAGAACCTAGCCAAGGGTTTCATTTATCCCTCCTCCTCACCTGCTGGAGCAGGCGTCTTCTTTGTTGAAAGGAATGACCACTCCCTCGGGCCATGCATTGACTACAGGGAACTCAACAAAATTACTATCAAGAACAGGTACCCTCTTTCTCTCATTCCACAGTTATTCGAGAGGTTCTGAGCAGCCCGAGTGTTTACAAAGCTGGACTGAGAGGGGACTATAACCTGGTTCATATTATAGAGGGGGACCAATGGAAGACTGCTTTCAGAACCCGCTTTGAGCATTTCGAGTACCTCATGATGCCCTTTGGGCTATGCAATGCTCCTGCAACGTTCCAACATTTTGTGAACGATATCTTCAGAGAGTACCTTGACCTGTTTTTGATCGTCTACCTGGACCATATCTTGATCTTCTCAGCCTCACTTGAACTCCACCGGGACCATGTCAAGAAAGTACTAAATACTCTGTGAAGTCATGGCTTGTATGCCAAAGCAGAAAAGTGTGAGTTCAAGAAGCAGTCCATCCAATTCTTGGGACTTGTAATCCCCACTGAGGGGATTTCCATGGATCCCCAGAAGGTCACAGCAATTCTAGAATGGCCCACATCCTCTGACAAAAAGGGAGTCCAAAGATTCATTGGCTTAGCCAACTTTGAGGTTTATCAAAGGCTTTTCGAACATCATCTCAACGATCACTCAGCTCACCCACTTTCATACTCGTTTCCTTTGGAACCAGGAAGCCCTGTCAGCCTTTGAATGCCTGAAAACCTTGTTTACCTCTGCTCTGGTATTGCAACACCCAGACCCAGCACTCCCTTTCGTTCTTGAGGTAGACGCTTCAGTAGCAACAGGAGCTGTGCGCTTCAAGGGTCTGGGCCCAAATGACCTGCAGCATCCAGTAGCCTTCTGTTCCAAAAAAACAGAGAACTCCTGGTAATTAAAGTAGCCTTTGAAGAGTGGAGATATCTGTTGGAAGGCGCCAGTCACCCAGTTATGTTCTTTACTGACTACAAGAACCTGGAGTATTTGAGGTCTGCTAAGCGTCTAAGGCCCCGGTAGGCCAGATGGGCCTTATTTTTCTCAAGGTTTAATTTTTACTTGACAAACACACCTGGGTCCAAGAACGGGAAGGCAGACGCCCTATCCCGGCTGTTCCCTGAATCTACTGAACCTGCTCCCCCGAGCACCATTCTTTCTGCCCACAACGGGCTTCTGCATCATACCCTAAAACAGAGCACGCCTCATTAAGAAGACAAGACAGACTACTCTGGCATCAGGATAAGGTCTTCATACCCCAGGAGGCAAGGCTTCAGGTTCTTAAAACATTCCATGAGTTTAGCTGCTTTTGGGGCGTGTAAAACTAGTGAGCTCATCCAACGGTCCTTCTGGTGGCCCAACCTTGGTCGGGACTGTAGAGCCTATGTTAGATCCTGCACTGTGTGCCTATGCATCAAAGGTGACAAGACCCGTATCTGTCCTTAACCATCCATAGGAGATGATCTCCATGGATTTCATTGTGGATCTTCTGTCCTCGGAAGGATTCACTACCATCTTGGTGGTGGTGGTGGATCGCCTGTCAAAGATGGCCCATTTCCTGCCCATGGTAGGCACATCCTCCACTGCAGTGACAGCCCACATGTTCATCAAAGAGATTGTGAGACTCCATGGTTTACCCAACAACATTGTCTCAGATCGAGGGGTACAGTTTACTTCCAGGTTTTGGAGAGGTCTCTGTAAAAACTGAGCGCATGAACCAAACCCTGGAGAAGTACCTACGTTGCTTCTCGGCTTTTTCCCAAGACAATTGGGCTTCTCTGCTTCCATTGGCAGAGTTTGCCTACAACAACTCATTACACTCTGCTACCAACCAGTCCCCATTCTGAGCCAACTACGGATTCCACCCTTTAGCCCTGCCAGAAACCATATCCAAATCAGCAGTACCTGCTCTACAGGACAGACTCGCCTTTATACAACAAGACTACCAAACCCTCCAAGAATGTATACAGAAGGCGCAGTCTAACTACAAAAGGTTCTTTGACAAGAAACGAAGGGGGAATCCATCCTTTAAGGTCGGGGAGGAGGTATGGCTATCAACTGCCAACCTGAAGCTGCCGTGCCCTTTGAAGAAGTTGGAGCCAAGATATATTGGTCTATTTTCCAAACCCAGTGGCCTTCGAATTATCTCTGCCTGATTCATACAGGTTTCAACTGGTCTTTCACGCCTCTCTCCTCAAGCCTGCCATTATGGATCCTTTCCCAGTGTCAGAAACCATGTATCAGACTGAGACAGAAGTACAGTTAAATCACACTTGTTTAATAACAATAAAAAAACAGAGTAACAGAGTAAACGTAGTTAAAACATAGCCAGAGTTTAGGAACCGGAACGGATAGTCAGACAAGCCAAAACATCAGAGAGACAGAGATGAGCGTAGTAGAACAGCAAGCAGGATCTGGAGCCAGAAGGAATGTCAACCAAGCAAGTCTTTAACAGGAATACAGGAGAGCGTCTCATGAGATGTGACCAAGGCGAAGGCAGAGATCATCTGGACTGGACTCTAAGTAGGTAGGACTGACGAGCAGGATATCATCAACAGGTGAGTCACTGTGGAGAGATAGGAGCTGGCAATTAGCAGACAGCTGAGTGGCCAGCTTTGAGAAGGAAGGGCTGAGCCCAGCCCTGACAACCAGGTAGAGTGGAACTAACTCTGCCACCAGTAACTGTTGAAGGGGAAACAGAATACGAGGTGGAATCTGTTCTAGTTTGCAAAAAGGCAGATCCAATACTTGGTTAAATGGAGAGGGTATCCACCCTCAGAAAGCTCCTGGGAACCGAAGCCAACTCCTCCGAGAGTTTCAGGCTAAATACCCAGAAAAAATTGCCCAAATGGGCATCTGGAGGCTGCCTGTCAGGGGGGGCACTGTCAGGGCAGGAGGAGGACTCTAGGACCCAGCGTCTGTCAGGGCAGGAGATGGGCTCTAGGACCCAGCGTCTCCACCAGCACATCACATAGGCCTTTATAAGGAAGCAAGCCCTTGGCTGAAGTGCTGTTTGATCATCAGCTTGTTACCTGTGTTCCCTTGCTCCTGTGATCCTTGATTACCGACCCGGCTTGTTCCTAACCTGTCTGCTGCTTGCTCCAGTCTTCGACCCCGGCTTGTCTTATGGCTACTCTATGCCTGCTTCTGTGTTTGATCTTCCCACCTGACTTTGTCTGCTATATATTATTTACCTGGGTCCTGGTACTGGCTTGTACCAACTATCCTTCTGACAATGTAATTCTGCAGACCTGACACACCTCACAGGCGCCATCTGCCTGCAGCCTCTGCTCAATACATCTGCAGTATCCCTGAGTCCTTCTGCAAGCAACTCCGCAGGCGACCCCTGTTACTTTGTGCCTGACCTCTCCTGTCTCATCTCCAGGGGAGTACAAAACTTAGCCGCAAGGGAAGCCCTCTCTCCATTGGCCTCCAGCACCCAGTACATGATACAGGCCATTTTTTAGATATAAGAGATAACACTGCAGAGTTCACAAGACACAGGACAACACTTAATCTCTGATAGGATCAATCAGTATTTTTTTTGCACTTATCAAACATGTAAATTTCAATGGTATATCTAAAGGACCAAAAGAGATCTAATAAGCAAAATCATTGTTAAGGTATGCTGTTTACATTCCCTGAATCGCATAATGTAGCTCTTTCCATGCTGCTGTGCATTATGTTCATATCACTTTTATTTAAAGAGGATACTCACAGCCCAACATAGGTGGAGCAGATTTGACGACCTGTCATAGAGAAACATGCAAAAATAAAGCACTGACTTATCCAGTTCTTACCCATATACTAAAAAAAAAAAATTTAAATACCGATATGTGTACTTACCAGCTTGCACATTCGAGGGGCACTGCAAAGCGTTAAAAAGAATAGTTAATTATTTTGATTTTGACAAACTTTTTTATGTAACTTCACATTAGTATTAAATATACTTATATAAAAACTAAACATTAATATAAATACAAGACAACTTTTTTTTTAATTTCTCATGTGAGCGCCTCTCTTTCAAGAAGATACAAATACTTATTTAAAGGGTCAATCCACCTGAAATTAATATTTAAATTCAGTGTAGATTTTTTTAAATATTCCTTTGCACCTGGAGTCATCATATGTCGAATTTCAACTCTAGAAGGTGAACAAGACACAAAGTAACAGCCACAAGACCTGATCATGCGACAATATCCAGAAATAATAGCGTGTAATTTGACAAATGACATACAGGTTGCAAGGACTTGATCAGACTGCCCATGCCCTTTTTACCATAAGTCACTCGCCAATCTAGATGTTGGATAATAAAAGAAAATTACATTGTAGCGGTACCCCCCTTGACAGCAGCGGTTTTAAATGTCCCAAGTTCTTTTCCTTGAAATTTCCCCGCAGCCAGGCACACAGTCACTCTTTGGCTCAATGATCAGTCTAGGGGTGTTCTTTTTGGTTTTTATTTTAGGGGTAACTTGGATGGGGAATGTGTGGGATAATCCCCCAAAAAAAAACTATGTACAAAGTGAGGTCACTAAACTTTCTTCTGTATAACTGTAATCAAAGGCCTTGTAAAAGTAGGCAGTGGACTTGGCTGTGTATTAGCAGCAAGAGACACAAAAGCTTCCTTTGAGCAGAGTACCTTCAACAAGAACTGGATGGACTGAGCTCTTCAACACACCAGCCGATGTCCCCTTATACACACACAACTGACTCTCTCGCACCAGAGAGGTGACAGCAGCACACAGTCTCTAGGCTCTCTCACACCAGTCTGTACTCACAGATGTCGTCAGATGATGGTTGCCTTTGGCCAAAATCTTCCAGACACCTTTATCAGTAACATCAGACTAGATCCCCAGATGACAGCCCCTCAGTCAGCTTCCAGTAACTTTCAGCCTCAAGGTCCCTCAAGTAGCCAAGCTGAGTCTTCACAAACAGCAAGCACATTGAAGGGTTGCCTAAGGGGGCAACCAACCCCCCCTCTCTCCTGCAGGACAGGAAAATTCTGCTCCAAGTCTCAGACTATTTATACCTATTTCCCAGCAGCCACGTGTGCAGGGATCACAAAGATTGGCTGGGAGGAACAGTATAAATATTCATGCTGCCCATTTACATTACTCCAAGCCTGTTCCAGTACTGACCAGAAAGTTCTGAAAATACAAAGAGAGAGAGAGCAATCAAACCTGCAGCCTGTGGGGCACAGAACAGACCTAACCAATCACATGCAGCTTCACTGATTGCAGTGAACTAGAACTAAATTTGCCTAACCCAGGAATCTCAGCCACAACGGATGATTCATGAGCTGTCAGCGGGGTTCCACTGAATGTAAACTAAACAATACATTTTTTTAGAAAAAAACAGAACAACAGGAAAGGGCAGAAAAAAAGGATGGCATCTTTTGCAGGCCTATAACAACATGATGTCGGGAGTCACTGTAGTCCAAAACTTTGGGTTCACACTTCTTATTAAATATTTTAAAAAAATGGTCCTATTATAGGAAACTGAGGTATAAAAAAAGGGTCCTCACATCCTTAGAAGTAGCAGCTACCATTGTTGATGGGTTTGCAGGTGTTGTTGAAGGTGCTTGAGATGTTGGTTTTGCAGATATCTGTATGAAATAAAAACACAGTTTGAGAGTTATTGTCTAGTTGTTACGTACCTGGACGTAGAGCCTGACTTGGTAGGAGGAGACCTCTCATACAGCGCTGGTTCACGTGCCACTGGAGATGGGGACAGTGGTGACGTGAGCACAGTGGGGTAGGAGTGCCTGGTTTGTAGAGGAAGGTGTTGGAACCAACAGGAAGGTCCTCCAGTAAGGTCCGTATGCGGATGGCAGGATGTGAGATCTGCAGCTGTAGGTGGTAGAAGCAGGATACAAGAACCAGGCAACAGGTGGATCAACAAGTGGGAATCAGCAGAGCAAGGTCAGACAGTCCAGTTGGCAACAGCAGATCAATCAGATGATAGGAGCAGGCAATGGCAGAGTCGGTAGGCAGGCTGGAGTCGGTAACCAAAGGCAGATGTAGCAAGGTCAGGCAGGCCGGGTCGGGTAGGAGAAGGTAGAGTAGTCCAAACAGAGCCGGGTCGGTAACGGGAGATCACAGGTTCAGGTTTCGGATCAGGTTTTCGGGTGGCTGACAAGCAGGAAGCTTAAAGACAACACAGCACTGGCTGAGTGTCACTGCTGGGCTTTTAAAGCCCGTTTTGGCGCCAATTGCGTTCCCGCGCATGCGCACATGCACGCGCGCGCCGCCGCGCGCGCTAACGCGCACGCGCACGCTAACGTGCACGCGCGCGCGCCCCCCGCGCACCTATGTGCGCACGGAAGGCCCGGAAATGCCTGGAACGTTCTTGACACTAGTTTTCAATATGTTTAAAAACAGAAGCAACTAAAGTTTTAAAAGTATATCATTGCAAAGCCCTTAGAGGGTTATAGTAAGTATAAGGACAGGAATGATGGCACCAAGGAAGTACATGTTCTATTATTTTAACTGAAGTTGATCTAATTTGGGGTGGGGGGAGTTGTAGCACCTAAAGAAATGTGATAGGCAGTCAGGAAGTAAAAGATGCATAAATTCTAGAATATGTCCCATAGTTTGTAGATGGTATAATTTTTGCGCTAACTAATATAAGCTTATTGGGATTTTTTTTTACCAAAGACATTTAGCTGAAATTTTGGCCTAAATTTATGACACAAACTGAGTTTATTGGATATTGTTTTTATAACAAAAAGTAGAAAGCATCTTTTTTTTTTTTTTTGACCGCGCAATTACCAGTTAAAGTAACAGTGCCAAATAGCAAAACAAGGCCTGGTCAGGAAGGGGGTGAAATCTTCCGGCGGTCAAGTGGTTATGCTGTTTCTGATTGGGTTAGGACAACAATTAAATTTGTTGTGCAATATGCAGTAGAGAATACCAGTGCTTGAAAATTAGCAAACTCAACAGCTAAAACTTGCAAAGTTATAAAAAAAAAAAAAACACCTCGCAAAAAAATGTATAAAGAAATTCAAGGTATACTTGATAGGAGTTTTTCTAGCCCAGATTTGTAATTGTCCCTTTTTGAGAAGTTCTATATAAAGCTGAACTGGAAAAAATTAGTAAATGTACAAATATAGGGGATCTGAAACTTATTTTATAATAGGGGTCATAACAAAAGTTGTATTACTTGTGTCTATTTGCTTGGGATGTTATGTTATGTTAAGTTATTTAATGATACAAATAGGGGCGTAACTCAATAAATATATATTTGGGTATGTGCCTAAACAATAAACTAATCTAAAATGGCTCTTATGAGCTTCTTGCCAACTTAAAACATAGATCAAAAGTTTTTAAGGATGTGCATATACTACATGATTGCTGAATTTGACAATCATTTCAAAATGAGGATATGGTGGCAATCCTGTCTAAGCTGTACCTGATTTTTGTACTGTTTTCATTAAAATTGATATGCATTCTTTTGTGAATAAGCAAAAGAAGTTGGATAAAAGTAACACATCGTCCAAATCACACAGCCTGGGACTTACACCCATTTGACTGTGTTTGATTTAAATGGATCTCATTATGATCCATCTAGGCAGCAACTAGCTACATCCAGTTTATCTTCTATCATATAAAGTGATGGAAATGTAACTAGGAAGTTTAATATTATGAGGTTGTCAATATTTAGTTCATGGAAATTATACTATCTCCTTTTTAAAAAGGAAACCGTGAAGAGCTAAGACTAGATGAGTTCTCTAAGACCGGTGAAAAAAACAGTAGTCAAAAATGTTGATTCCATCATATTGCGATTCTTGTCGGGATGTCGGGAGTGACTGTAGTCCAAAACTTTGGGTTCCCACTGCTTATTAAATATAAAAAAACTGGTCCTATTATAGGAAACTGAGGTATAAAAAAAGGGTCCTCACATCATTAGAAGTAGTCGGTACAACACCAGCTACCATTGTTGATGGGTTTGCAGGTGTTGTTGAAGGTGCTTGAGATGTTGGTTTTGCAGATATCTGTATGAAATAAAAACATAACAAAACATAGTTTGAGAGTTATTGTCTAGTTTTCACTATGTTTTAAAACAGAAGCAACTAAAGTTTAAAAAAGTATATCATTGCAAAGCCCTTATAGGGTTATAGTACGTATAAGGACAGGAATGATGACACCAAGGAAGTATATGTTCTGTTATTTTTACTGAAGTTGATCTAATTTGGGGTGGGGGGGGGGGGGTTGTAGCACCTAAAGAAATGTGATAGGCAGTCAGGAAGTAAAAGATGCTTAAATTCCAGTATATGTTCCATAGTTTGTAAATGGTATAATTTTTGCACAAACTAATATGAGCTTATTGGGATTTTTTTTTACCAAAGACATTTAGCTGAATACATTTTGGCCTACATTTATGACACAAATTGAGTTTATTGGATATTGTTTTTATAACAAAAAGTAGAAAGCATCTTTTTTTTTTCAGTGTTGCATGACCGTGCAATTACCAGTTAAAGTAACGCAGTGCCAAATAGCAAAACAAGGCCTGGTCAGGAAGGGGGTGAAATCTTCCGGAGGTCAAGTGGTTATGCTATTTCTGATTGGGTTAGGACAACAATAAAATTGTTGTGCCTTATGCAGTAGAGAATACCAGTACTTGAAAATTAGTAAACTCAACAGCTAAAACTTGCAAAGTTATAAAAAAAACACCCCAAAATAATGTATAAAGAAATTCAAGGTATACTTGATAGGAGTTTTTCAAGCCCAGATTTGTAATTGTCCCTTCTTGAGAAATTCTATATATATATAAGCTGAACTGGAATAAAATTAGTAAATGTACAAATATAGGGGATCTGAAATATATTTTATAATAGGGGTCATAACAAAAGTTGTATTACTTGTGTCTATTTGCTTGGGATGTTATGTTATGTTAAGTTATTTAATGATACAAATAGGGGCGTAACTCAATAAATATATATTTGGGTATGTGCCTAAGCAATAAACTAATCTAAAATGGCTCTTATGAGCTTCTTGCTAACTTAAACATAGATCAAAAGTTTTTATTAAGGATGTGCATATACTACATGATTGCTGAATTTGACAATCATTTCAAAATGAGGACACAATGGCAATCCTGTCTAAGCTGTACCTGATTTTTTACTGTTTTCATTCAAATTTATATGTATTCTTTTGTGAATAAGCAAAAGAAGTTGGATAAAAGTAACACATCATCCAATCACACAGCCTGGGACTTACATCGATTTGACTGTGCTTGATTTACCTGGATCTCATTATGATCCATCTAGGCAGCAACTAACTACATCCAGTTTATCTTCTATCATATAAAGTGATAGCAATGTAACTAGGACGTTTAATATTATGAGGTTGTCAATATTTAGTTCATGAAAATTATACTATCTCCTTTTTAAAAAGGAAACCATGAAGAGCTAAGACTAGATGAGTTCTCTAAGACCGGTGAAAAAAAACAGTAGTCAAAAATGTTGATTCCATCATATTGCGATTCTTCGACCTTCAAACGGCATGTAATTTTTTAAGGTATGACTTTAATCCAGGCCAGATCATGAGACAATATCCAGAAATAATGGTATGTAATTTGACAAATGACACACAGGTTGCAGGGACTTGATCAGACTGTCTATGCCCTTTTTACCATAAGTCACTTGCTAATCTGGATGTTGGATAATAAGAGAAAATTACATTGGAGCGGTACCCCCCTTGACGGCAGCGGTTTTAAAGGTCCCAAGATCTTTTCCTTGAAATTGCCCCGCAGCCAGGCACACAGTCACAGTCACTCTTTGGCTCAATGATCAGTCTAGGGGTGTTCTTTTTGTTTTTTGTTTTACGGGTAACTTGGATGTGGAAAGCGTGGGATACTCCAAAAAAAACCCTATGTACAAAGTGAGGACACTAAACTTTCTTCTGTAGAACTGTAACCAAAGCCCTTGTAAAAGTAGGCAGTGGACTTGGCTGTGTACTAGCAGCAAGAGACACAAAAGCTTCCTTTGAGCAGAGTACCTTCAACAAGAACTAGATGGACTGAGCTCTTCAACAAACCAGCCGATGTCCCCTTTTACACACACAACTGACTCTCTCGCACCAGAGAGGTGACAGCAGACACCTTTACCAGTGACCTCAGACTAGATCCTCAGATAACAGCCCCTCAGTCAGCTTTCAGTAACTTTCAGCCTTGAGGGCCCTCAAGTAGCCAAGCTGAGGCTTCACAAACAGCAAGCACATTGCAGGGTTACCTAAGGGAGCAGCCAACCCCCCTCTCTCCTGCAGGACAGGACAATTCTGCTCCAAGTCTCAGACTATTTATACCCATTTCCCAGCAGCCATGTGTGCAGGGATCACAAAGATTGGCTGGGAGGGACAGTATAAATATTCATGCTGCCCATTTACATTACTACAAGCCTATGTTTCAGAACTGACCAGAAAGTTCTGAAAATACAGAGAGAGAGAGCAAACCAAACTGCAGCCTGTGAGACACAGAACAGACCTAACCAATCACATGCAGATGGACTGATTGCAGTGAGCTAGAACTAAATTTGCCTAACCCAGGAATCTCAGCCACAACAGATGAGTCATGAGCTGTCAGCGGGGTTCCCCACTGACAGATGAATGTAAACTAAACAATACATTTTTTTTATAAAAAAAACAGTGCAACAGGGCAGAAAAACAAGGATGGCATCTTTAGCAGGCCTATAACAACATGATGTCGGGAGTGACTGTAGTCCAAAACTTTGGGTTCACACTGCTTATTAAATATAAAAAAACTGTTCCTATTATAGGAGACTGAGGTATAAAAAAAGGGTCCTCACATCATTAGAAGTAGTCGGTACAACACCAGCTACCATTGTTGATGGGTTTGCAGGTGTTGTTGAAGGTGCTTGAGATGTTGGTTTTGCAGATATCTGTATAAAATAAAAACATAGTTTAAGAGTTATTGTCTAGTTTTAACTATGTTTTAAAACAGAAGCAACTAAAGTTTTAAAAGTATATCATTGCAAAGCCCTTATAGGGTTATAGTACGTATAAGGACAGAAATGATGACACCAAGGAAGTATATGTTCTGTTATTTTTACTAAAGTTGATCTAATTTGGGGTGGGGGGGGGGGTTGTAGCACCTAAAGAAATGCAATAGGCAGTCAGGAAGTAAAAGATGCGTAAATTCCCGTATATGTCCCATAGTTTGTAAATGGTATCATTTTTGCACAAACTAATATAAGCTTATTGGGATTTTTTTAAAATAAATTTTCACAAATTGAGATTATTGGATATTGTTTTTATAACAAAAAGTAGAAAGCATCTTTTTTTTTTTCAGCATTGCATGACCGTGCAAGTACCAGTTAAAGAAACGCAGTGCCAAATAGCAAAACAAGGCCTGGTCAGGAAGGGGGAGAAATCTTCCGTAGGTCAAGTGGTTATGCTGTTTCTGATTGGGTTAGGACAACAATAAAATTGTTGTGCATTATGCAGTAGAGAATACCAGTACTTTAAAATTAGTAAACTCAACAGCTAAAACTTGCAAAGTTATAAAAAAAACACCCCAAAAAAATGTATAAAGAAATTCAAGGTATACTTGATAGGAGTTTTTCAAGCCCAGATTTGTAATTGTCCCTTCTTGAGAAGTTATATATATATATATATATATAAGATGAACTGGAATAAAATTAGTAAATGTACAAATATAGGGGATCTGAAATATATTTTATAATAGGGGTCATAACAAAAGTTATATTACTTGTGTCTATTTGCTTGGGATATTATGTTATGTTAATTTATTTAATGATACAAATAGGGGCGTAACTCAATAAATATATATTTGGGTATGTGCCTAAGCAATAAACTAATCTAAAATGGCTCTTATGAGCTTCTTGCTAACTTAAACATAGATCAAAAGTTTTTATTAAGGATGTGCATATACTACATGATTGCTGAATTTGACAATCATTTCAAAATGAGGACACAATGGCAATCCTGTCTAAGCTGTACCTGATTTTTTACTGTTTTCATTCAAATTTATATGCATTCTTTTGTGAATAAGCAAAAGAAGTTGGATAAAAGTAACACATCATCCAATCACACAGCCTGGGACTTACACCGATTTGACTGTGCTTGATTTACCTGGATCTCATTATGATCCATCTAGGCAGCAACTAGCTACATCCAGTTTATCTTCTATCATATAAAGTGATAGCACTGTAACTAGGACGTTTAATATAGGATGTTTAATATTATGAGGTTGTCAATATTTTGTTCATTAAAATCATATGATCTCCTTTTTAAAAAGGAAACCATGAACAGCTAAGACTAGATGAGTTCTCTAAGACCGGTGGAAAAAACAGTAGTCAAAAATGTTGTTTCCATCATATTGTGATTCTTCGACCTTCAAACACCATGTGATTTTTTTTAAGGTATGACTTTAATCCAGGCCAGAGTTTCAAAATTAGCAACACAAAATGACGCACATCTGTTCATTTTATATACAGAACAAGAATTCTCCAATCCTGAGCAGCATATAATAAAATAATAAATACACATTTTAAATACTTACAGTATTCTGTGTTGACTGCCCATTTATACAGTGATCTAAACATAAATTAAATGCCAATTAGAATTTATTTTAAGTGCGACTTAGAAATTTAAACTTTGTTCAAGATGTTCTCTGTTGATAAAGCATGTGCTATGATAAGTGAGTACTTGCTATGGCTGATTACATAGTAATATAACATTGCAAAACATGAGGGGGCAAATGTGGAAAAGAGATTTAACCTCCGGAAAATGGAAAATTTTCTTTACAGTAACAGTTGTTAAATGTGGGGTAGACTTCCACTAGAGCTACTCCTGGCCAAATCTGTTTCTAAAAATTCTGGATTTGTTTCTAAATGCACAAAATATAATTGGCTATTAACATTTAGGCTACACGTACACTAGCCTACCCTGACTGCGGCCACGGGAAAACACGGCAAAAATGGCAAACGCATTTTTTGACGCATTTTGCGTTTTCCCATGGCCGGTGGTCAAAACTTTCCTATCCTGAATGTGATTCTTCTGCGTTTAGTTGAGGCTAAACCTCCCTCTCCTGAAATAAATGAATCCCATAGGCTTTTACAGAGTTGATTTTAGGAGCTTTGGCAAAAAAAAAAAAAATGCAAAAGCTCCTAAAATAATTTTTTCCTTGTTGGAGCAAGTTGGATCACACTTTCTCTAGGTCAGCTGCAGGTTTACTGCCCTGAGAACGTGCATTTAATTGTTTTTCTCTTAGTCTTTTAATTAAAACGCGATGGGCGTATATTATTTTTAAACCTGACTTTCTTTATACAGTATACATAACAAATGGTAATTCAGTGCAAAACATTTCAAATAGCGTTTAAAATGTGCATACAAGTTGGGAATAAGAAGCACATAGTTGAGTTACTAGCATCCTATGTGTGATAGAACTCTTCCTTTCTTCCTTAATGGTGGATATAAAAACTTAGTTTGTTCCCATTAGAGGTGGGCAGAAATTGATTACCAAGAACAATGAACTTGATCACTTCTTCACTTGTTCTTTAATATAAGTTTAAACAATGGAATATACCCAATGTTTTTATAAGTTACTAAAAATTGTCTGTTTTAACAATGTTGGAAAATATCAACTGAGAAATTAATAAAAAATGTCAGTTAAAAAGAATGTGCTTTAAAAAGAAGCACATAGTTCCAGTAAATCTAAGATACTAATGTATCATTTAGCATGTCTTTTTATGATGTTCCTTTAGTTGATCGCTGAGCCAAAATCTAGTTGGCAACATTCACATTGCTGAAGGCAAGTTCTCTATAATATTTATTTTAATAATTAGGCCAGGTTAGTTTCCAACAAACAAAATGCTAATAAAATACAATAAAACAAACTTACTTGAAAGCAGTATTCCTGATATAAATAAAAGGACGGTTGAGGCGGATATCCTGCCCATTCTTCCAGACACTTGTCTATGTCTGTGCTCCTCTCTGTACTGTAGATAATCATATTTGTAGTTATTGATATAAACTGGTTGATTGACAGTCATAAAGGTATGCATGTTGTTATCCAATCCCAATTTAGAATGATTACATAATGCAGTCTAATTGTAGGGTATGTGCAAAGAAATCCCGAACATGCTACCTGGAATTAAAATAAAGAACTGGTCCAACATGGCCCATAGAGTTCAAAAACTTTATATAACTTTTGACTTACTGTGCAAAATGAATGTAAACTAAATTGAAAGCATTTAGAAGGAAAACAGTAATGGTTTACAAACAATTACATTTTTAAATGTTCACAAGTTTATAAACAAATATTTTATTTCATTGTTTTCATTAAAATACATACAAAGCCACAGGTGGGTTCGATGGCAGATGAAGAGTGGGGGGAGGCATTGGAGGCATGCAAGGCAGTATCCCCTAAACTGTCGGACCGTTTGTCGCAGCTCTATATTTTACACAGGGCATATCTTACACCCCTTAGGGTGGCAAGATACAAACAAACTCAATCCACAATGTGTTTGCTGTGTGGACTGGAAACAGGCACTTTTTTTCATCTAATCTGTGCCTTTCCCGGGATACAGGGGTTGTGGAAGCAAATTGTGGCATTCCTTCATGATATCATGGGTTCACCCCTAGCACTTGACCCAAAACTGTGCCTTCTTGGAATCCTACCTGATACCATTGACAAGTATACCAAAACATTTCTGCATGAGACACTATTTTCAGCTAGGAAAATTATAGCTAAAAAATGGATGAGACAGTCACCCCCAAGGATGGTACAGTGGAAACTTGAAGTGAATAATACTTTACCATACAAAAAATGTATATACATCAACAGAGGCTGTCATGATAAATATAATAAGATATGGGATCGTTGGTTACAAGAGTCTGATACCTGTGTGTAGTGTAGCAAAACCATAACAAATTGAAACAACTACTATGCCATGTAGCTTTGAATGTGATTTTCCTTTTTTTGTTTGTAACATATACGCTCATAGAACTCATCCTCGAAACTAAATGTACCTGCTTTTTTTTATATTATATTTGTGATATGCAATGTAAAGTCTTTTTCAAGTCTATGTATGAAGTCAATACACCATGTATGCACCGTATGTTTAATAAAACCTTTGTTTAACAAAAAAAAAAATATACAAAGCCAAAAACCTCTCTTTTTTGGGGGATTTTGGATTGTGTAGGAAAGCTTTTCTTTTTAAAACCCCTGCCCATTTCTTTTTTTGCTCTTTGTGTCCAAATAAGGAGATTTCCCTTCATTTCCTGCCCCAGAGACACAGCCAGAAGTTAGAGGAAATTCCTCTCTTAGACAGTCGTCCCCAGAACAAGTGGCACCATTAGAAAATTTCCCCTTACCACTTGTTCTGGGGACACATTTTGTATTTCCTCTCACTTTATTTCTAGATGACAATGGTCTTCAGTAGAAATAGAGGGTGAATCTTCCCATGGTATAACCCTTCCCCACAACATCCAAAACTAAAGTTTTTTTCCACTTAAAGCGGAGTTCCACCCAAAAGTGGAACTTCAGCTCATTGGATTCCTCCCCCCCTTCGGTGCCACGATTGGCACCTTTCAGGGGGGTGCAGATACCTGTATAATACAGGTATCTGCACCCACTTCTGGGAATAGACTCCCGCGGGAGTCACTCCCCTTCCCGCACCCCCTCCCCCCCACTGTCTCCTGGGAAACACACAGGTCCAAGGAGATAGCGGGGACCACTTACGACGTGCAGCGCGACTCACGCATGCGCAGTAGGGAACCGGGAAGTGAAGCCGCAGCGCTTCACTTACTGATTTCCTTACAGAGAATGGCGCCGGCAGCAGCCGAGAGCCGAGCGGTTGCTCGGCCTCGGCTGCCGACATCGCTGGACTCCAGGAAAGGTAAGTGTCCATTTATTAAAAGCAGCAGCTGCAGTATTTGTAGCTGCTGGCTTTTAATAATTTTTCAAGTGGACTCCCTTCTTTAGGGTGTTTAAAATCATTATTTTAGAAAGAAACATTTAAGAAAGGGTGCTTCCTTGATCTAAAGGTTACAGATCATACTGAGTTCTTTATAGCAAAGCCTAGCACTGCTTGTTACTTCTTGGCTGTTTTGAGCTAAAATCCATATGGGTTCAAATGAGAAAGTAGAACCACAGGGGACCTGTCCTTTCTCTGACTTGTTTAGCTGTGTTTTTGTTATGAATATACATAAATAGCAGAGGATTATATTGTATGTGCTATTCACAGCATCTAAACTAAACTAAATCAGCACAGACAAAAGAAAAACGTGATCTGACAACACCAACCGTGACATGCCTCCATCCCTATAGTATTCATACAAACACAAATTCTGGTCATGGGACTTTAAATGAGGCATATCACATTCAAATAAAAATGCAAAAGTAAAAAATATATAAAAAGTTTATTCAAAAAATAATCATTAAAGCACATTTCATGTTAGCAAAATACATAATACAGAATAAAATTTGAGGTAATTTGAATAAGCATTATTAAGAGATGCCTACCCCTGCTATAGAGGCATATGCCCCAGAGACACAGCCGGAAGTTAGAGGAAATCTCCCAAAGTGAGAGGAATTCCTCTCTTAGACAGTCGTCCCCGGAACAAGTGGCACCATTAGAAGATTTCCCCTTACCACTTGTTCTGGGGACACATTTTGTATTTCCTCTCACTTTATTTCTAGATGACAATGGTCTTCAGTAGAGATAGAGGGTGAATCTTCCCATGGTATAACCCTTCCCCACAACATCCAAAACTAAAGTTTTTCCCACTTAAAGCGGAGTTCCATCCAAAAGTGGAACTTCCGCTCATCGGATTCCTCCCCCCCTTCGGTGCCACAGTTGGCACCTTTCAGGGGGAGGGGGTGCAGATACCTGTATAATACAGGTATCTGCACCCACTTCTGGGAATAGACTCCCGCGGTCATGTCCCTTCCCGCAACCCCCCCCCCCCGGTGTCTCCTGGGAAACACACAGGTCCCAGGAGATAGCGGGGACCACTTAGGACGCGCAGCGCGACTCGCGCATGCACAGTAGGGAACCAGCTTTGATCACATTTCATGTCTGAGGTTTACAACCACTTTGAGGCAATTATGAAGGGAAAAGGCCCACAAACGTCCATATAAATGCAAAAATACCTCAACACGGAATGGATTAAGTGCATGCAATGCTATAAGCAGTTAAGATTTAATTTTTTTTATGAGAATTTTTTATGTTGATTTTTGGTTCTCTTAAAGTATAACTAAAAGGCAAAACTTTTTCTTTACATTTAGATAGAGTGGAGAGGGATTAGAACACCTGTAAGGTTTTTAATTGTTGTCTGGGTCTCTGTTAGGGAGATTCACTCTCTCCATTTGTCCTGTTTATCATTATCACTGAAAGTAAAAGAAAATACCAAATTTTGAGTTGTCCCCAGAAAAGTAATAGAGGGGAAATCTTCCAATGGGGACACGAGTTCTGGTGACCTGGGGGGGGTCCCCAAGAGATACCCTTAATTTGCAGGAATTTCCTCTCACTCCTTGTTTTGGCTATGAGACAAGATGTGAAGGGAAATCTCCCCAATCAGATACAGAAAGCAAAAAATAAACCCTCCCTTACTCTATCCAAAATTTTAAAAAAAATGTTTTGCCTATATTTCTACTTTAAAGTAAAAAGTTGCAAATATAAAACATATACATATATTTTAAATTTACTTGAGAATTATTTATGTTGAAACATATGCTTCAAATCAAATTTTTTTATTTCCAAATCCAAAATTGCAAAAATAAAACTGCATTATATCAACTGTGATAAACCAGCCTTTATCTGGATCATCCATCCCATTAATGCCTAATAATTGAGTAGGTTAGGGGTATTGTAGTTTGTGAGAATAGAAGAAGGTACTTACTTTGGATTGTAGTCCTCTGCGCCTGTCCTTAGAAAAACTACAGTATGATGTACCCAGGTGCTTTGTCACCCACATAGGGAGTAAGTATAACTTGGCATAAGGCTTAGAATTACAGCTCCCAGCTATTTGGATAGCAATCAAATGTCCCAGCCCAGATAAAGGCTGTTTTGTGTGTCAGTACATTTCTAGCTTGTGCTGTACATCAGGGGACATTCTCTGGTATTAGGTACCTTTCTCTATGCCTGCCCTGTACCTGTGAAGCAATAGGGCACAACACTTCAGAAAGAGGGGACAACTTTCTTCCGAAATAACTGCATAAAATACCACTTAAATAATATGAACACACAATCATTTTTTGGCTTTCAGTTTAGTTTATTATGTATCAATTTTCTCTTTATTTAAGCAGTTCTGTAATTGTATTTATTTTATGTTTTTTTTTTCTTTTTGCCAACAATTAATTCCAAAAAATTATAAAAAAATAATTAAATTAGGTTTCTACTTCCCCTTCTGTATTATTAGCACATTTATATATTGGCTGCAAATTTGCCTCACATTTATCTGCATATTTGTCCATTAAAAACCTTCAAATGAGGTGAAACAACTGTCAAAATGTGAAAAATGTGAAAAAGAGACAAATAATTCCACAGTAGCGCACTAATTCATCTACAAATCTTCTAAATATTAACATTGTGATAAAATCAACATAAAAGGCCCATACATAATAAAAAGTGTCCATATAGCATATCCAAAAAATATATGCGAACATATGCAATTCAATATGGCAATACAATCCAACTTAAAGTGATGAAAAAATAATGAGAAACAATAGTGAAACAAAATCTCGTTGATCCACAAAAATCCTTCATCAAAGTGATGTGTGCCACTTCCACTCCTTAAGAATATGGCTCACCAGATGCTGTTGCCATTCACTCGTGTCTGGCAAATACCGCCTTTTTAACTAGCTGAGATCCGCGCTATAGCCAAATGACGGCTACAGCGCGGATCTGTTGTGCCGGGAGCACGTCATATGACGTCCTCCCCTTCTGTGCACTCCAGGGAGCGCGCGCGCGCCGCCGGGAGCGCGCACACACGCTCTCGCCGTGTCACTGGGCACCCGATGCGCGTGCCCAGCGGCCGCGATGTCCGCTGGGCACCCGCGATTGCCCGGTAACACAGCGGGACCGTGGATCTGTGTGTGTAAACACACAGATCAACGGTCCTGTCAGAGGAGAGGAGCCGATGGTGTGTTCTCTGTACAGAGAAACACCGATCGGTCTCCTCCCCTTGTGAGTCCCCTCCCCCCACAGTAAGAAACACTCCCAGGGAACATAATTAACCCCACCCCCTAGTGGTTAACCCCTTCACTGCCAGTGTCATTTATACAGCAATCAATGCATTTAAATAGCATTGATTGCTGTATAAATGACAATGGTGCCAAAAATGTGTCAAAAATGTCCGATGTGTCCGCCATAATATCGCAGTCACAATAAAAATCGCTGATCACCGCCATTACTAGTAAAAAAAAAAAAATATTAATAAAAATGCTATAAAACTATCCCCTATTTTGTAAACGCTATAACTTTTGCGCAAACTAATCAATAATCGCTAATTGCGATTTTTTTTTACCAAAAATATGTAGAAGAATACGTATCGGCCTAAACTGAGGAAAAAAAATGTTTTTTCATATATTTTTTGGGGATATTTAGTATAGCAAAAAGTAAAAAATATTGTTTTTTTTTTTTTTAATTTGTCGCTCTTCTTTTGTTTATTGCGCAAAAAATAAAAAACGCAGAGGTGATCAAATACCACCAAAAGAAAGCTCTATTTGTGGGGAAAAAATGATAACAATTTCATTTGAGTACAGTGTCGTATGACCGCGCAATTGTCATTCCAAGTGCGTCAGCGCCAAAAGCTGAAAATTGGTCTGGTCACGAGGGGGGTTTAAGTGCAAAGTAATCAGGTGGTTAAATGTTATTGAAGAGCCGCTTAAACACGCCAATCTCCATCCAGATCAATAAAGACATTCTCCACATGTGGGGATAGAAATTGAGACAGAGCCCCCAATAGTGTAAAAACACCTTATGGCAATTGGTTTATTAAAAGCAATGCACTTGCATCATAAAAGATTAAATTCGCCTTGTTAAAATTCCAAACATGCACGGTGACTCAGTGTTGCAATCTCCTCATAGCTTCCTTCACACACATGGAGTCACCATCTCAGCGTTGCCATGTAGCCTTGCCCCAACACATTTCGTCACTTCCCACTTCGTCACAGGGGGTGGCGACACAGCTCAGCAACGAGGCTTAAGTATCCTCCTCCTCACCACTTTAGCTCGTAGTGAGAAAATTTGGTAGACCTGAGCAGGTATTTGAGCATATACAGTACATGGCTTCCATGAATGATTGGAACAGGATTCGCCTGTCTGTTTTCATCCGATCCGCCAGACGGATGGAAAAAAGGTTTTCCATCTGTCTGGATTTAGAGGAAAGGATCGGATGTCAGCGGACATGTCACCGCTGACATTTGTCGATCCATAGAGGTGCATGGAGCGTCCGTTAAGGTCCACCAGAAAAACTGACAGGCAGACCTGAACGGTCCGCATGTGTGAAAGGACCCTAAGAATTCCCTTTACTGGAACTAAGGGGCCAAGCACAACCCCTGAAAAGCCACCCCACACCATCATCTCCCCTCCACCAAATGATTTGGACCAGTGCACAAAGCAAGGTCCATAAAAACATGGATGAGTGAGTTTGGGGTGGAGGAACTTGACTAGCCTGCAGTCCCGACCTCAACCCAATAGAACACCTTTGGGATGAATTAGAGTGGAGATTGTGAGCCAGGCCTTCTTGTCCACATCAGTGCCTGACCTCACAAATGTACTTCTGGAAGAATGGTCAAACATTCCCAGAGACGCACTCCTAAACCTTGTGGACAGCCTTCCCAGCCTAGAAGAGTTGAAGCTGTTATAGCTGCAAAGGGTGGGCCAACTCAATATTGAATCCTACAGACTAAGACTGGGATGCCAATAAATGTGCGTGTAAAAGCAGGTGCCCCAGTACTTTTGGCAATATAGTATATGTATGTATGTATACTCTACAAGTTTGCACTTGCATAGCTAGAAGAAGCACTATTCAAAAAAAAAAAAAAAACCTTCAAGAGTGTGTATCGCTGGTATTTTTAATAACTGACGCTATAAATAAAAATTTTGTTTGTCTGAAGCTGTAGTATAGCTCAGACTGATATTGTTGTAAATTCTGGTTCTGTTTCAGCTTGGCTGGTTGTGTGGTTTTCCCTTTGGCCTAGGGATGGCACCCTATTATTCGGCCAAGGTTGGAAATTGCAACAAGCTGGGTGTATTGAGTGCCCCTTTGCCCAGAAACAGTCAGTGGGTGTGGTCTGCCCGCTGTGCATTTTGGGAGAGGGTACTTAAGGGACAGACCCCGGTTCCGACCTGATGGCCATTCTGGCCTAAGGTGTATTGCTGCCCACTAGGGATGAGCTTTGAGTTCGAGTCAAACTCATGTTCGACTCGAACATTGCCTGTTCACCTGTTCACCGAACAGCGAACAATTTGGGGTATTTGCGGCAAATTCGAAAAGCCGCAGAACACCGTGTAAAAGTCAATGGGAGAAAGTGCTAATTTTAAAGGCTTATATGCAAGTTATTGTCATAAAAAGTTTTTGGGGACCTGGGTCCTGCCCCAGGGGACATGTATCAATGCAAAAAAAGTTTTTAAAACGGCCGTTTTTTCGGGAGCAGTGATTTTAAAAATGCTTAAAGTGAGTCAATAAAAGTGTAATATTCCTTGAAATTTTGTGCCTGGGGGGGTGTGTATAGTATGCCTGTAAAGGGGCGCATGTTTCCCGTGCTTAGAACTGTCCCTGCACAAAGTGTAATTTCTGCAGGAAAAAAAGTCATTTAAAAGCACTCGCGGCTATAATGAATTGTCGGATCCCCATAATACAGAGAACAGTCATTGAAAGTCAATTGATATAAAAAAATAAATAAAATGCGTGGGATTCCCCCCAAATTCAATTACCAGGCCCTTCAGGTCTGGTATGGATATTAAGGGAAACCCCAGGTCAAATAAAAAAAAATAACGTGGGGTTCACCCCAAATATCCATACCAGACCCTTTATCCGAGCACGCAACCTGACGGGCCACAGGAAAAGAGGGATGATGAGGGAGCGCCCCCCCCCTCCTGAACCATACCAGGCCACATGTCCTCAACATTGGGAGGGTTCTTTGGGAGTCTGCGACCCCTCAAAGCACCATGTCCCCATGTTGATGGGGACAAGGGCCTCATCCCCACAACCCTGGCTGGTGGTTGTGGGGGTCTGCGGGTGGGGGGCTTATCAGAATCTGGAAGCCCCCTTTAACAAGATCAGACAAAAGTACCCCTACCATTTCACAAAGAAAGTGTAAAAAATTGTTAAGAAACACACAGACACCGTTGGGAAAAGACCTTTATTAAAAATAAAAAAAAGATTCCAGCGGTGGTAATCCACTCTTGCTATCCAGCGATGGGTGATCTCTTCTCCAGGGTCCAGCGATGGGTGATCATCTCTCCGGGGTCCAGCGAATCCCGGAAGCCTGACAGGTCTTAGCTGAGGACAGTGTCACCTGTGACCTGATCCCCCCTCTGATGCAAGGGGAAACCCAGGCTTCTCCAGTGACGTGCGGGTGACCCCGCCCCCCCCCGATGTTACAGAAACCTGCATTACATCAGAGGGGGGCGGGGTCACCCGTACATAACTGGGGAAGCCTGGGTTTCCCCTTGCGTCAGAGGGGGCGGGGTCAGGTGACGGGTGGCCCAGTCCCCCTCAGCTAAGACCTGTCAGGCCATCACCGGGATTCCGGCAGTGTCTCCGGTGGAGACAGGATGCGCTGCGCTGGACCATCGGGAGAGATCACCCATCGCTGGACCCTGGAGAAGAGATCAGCCATCGCTGGATAGCAAGAGTAGATTATCACCACTGGAATCTTTTTTTTTTATTTTTAATAAAGGACTTTTCCCAACGGTGTCTGTGTGTTTAACAATTTTTTACACTTTCTTTGTGAAAATGTAGGGGTACTTTTGTACCCCCTTACCATTTCAAACAGGGGGGGCGGGATGTGGGGGTCCCCTTGTTAAAGGGGGCTTCCAGATTCCGATAAGCCCCACGCTCGCAGACCCCTACAACCACCGGCCAGGGTTGTGGGGATAAGGCCCTTGTCTCCATCAACATGGGGACATGGTGCTTTGAGGGGGTCACAGACCCCCAAAGCATCCTCCCAATGTTGAGGGCATGTAGCCTGGTATGGTTCAGAAGGGGGGGCGCTCTCTCGTCCTCCCCCCTCTTTTCCTGTGGCCTGCCAGGTTGCGTGCTCGGATAAAGGGTCTGGTATGGATTTTTGGGGGGCATTTTCAGCACAAAAAAATGTGCTGAAAAACTTGGCTTATACTTGAGTATATACGGTATGTGTCGGAGCTGAAATCCATAAAAGAAATCTTTAATGGGACCCCTGTGACAGACAAGGTGGAACAGTGAAGGAACGGTAACCCAATCAAATATCAGCAGCTCCTTCGGGGGTTAGTGCTACAAGTGGTTATTTCCATTTTCTTAATTTTCCACTCTAAATAGAAATCTCAACACTTTTTAGAAATGTACCAGAGTGGGATTGTTTTATATTTGTGACACCAATCCAAACGGAGTATAAAAGCTGGATCAGCATTAATTACTGTGAAACTGAACATCATAGTTAATAACACTGAATCCACATACTGTTGAATATGGAAAAGGCACTATAAATAATGGTAGTAGAACACGTCTCAAACCAGATCAGCAGCATAACTGATATTAAAAGCTGTATTGCATAACATAGCCTGGGAATAGTAACAGCACACACAATTTGGCAAAAACATTAATGAAAGACTGTAAACTGAATGTCCTCTTTTTTAGCTGTAAACTTTAACATTTTTCCTGAATAAATATAATTGTTCTTTCTTTGTTTAAACCAAGATTTGTTTTAAGATAAAATGTAAAAAAAAAAAAAACGTGTTTTTAATTGTGCAGGGTGTATTGAAGGAGATTTTCTGACAGAACCGATTGTATAGGCTGGCCTTATACAATGACAATGGTTGATTGTACATGAAATCGTCTTTGATGGTATATTGGACCAGCGCCACCTTAAACACGTAGTTCCTCCTTGGAGAATAACTGACAGTTCCAGTTCCCACTTATCTTGGGTAAAACAATAGCAATTTGTTTTCAACTTTTTGTCATTTTTTTGCTTCCCAGAAAATGCTTTTCCAGGGCTGTCACAAAGACATTAGATCAATCTGAATTGCCAGTTAATGTTGGTGGGTATCTATAATCCTTTAAAAAAAAACTTACAGATGTCCACCAAAAATGTATCACTAGAAAAAAATTGAAAATGCTTAAAATGTAAAAAAAAATATTAAAGTGGTTGTAAACCCTCACATATACCCAGTAAAGTGACTGTCCTCAGGTGATACACAGAGATGAAACAAATCCTCTTATATACGCTGTACCTGTTTATCTGCAGTCTTCCCTTCTCTACAGCCATTCAAAGTGCTGAATTTGTAAAGCTTGTCTGAAAGCTATAAAAAAGGGGGCGGAGAGCTGGAATTACACACTGCAGAGCTCAGTGAAGAGAGTTCGGAGAGCTGATTGGAGAGAAGGGATACACTCCCCTTCACATAGGGAACAGAGATGAAGCTGTCAATCAGCTAGAGGTCCTTCCCCCGTCACCATTTTTCTCTTGGTGTCAGGAAAACTTGTCAGAAGTGATTCAGGCTGACAGCGGAGGAACAAAACAGCAGACAGAAATGACACTGAGTACTTTTAATTGAGACAAGTACACACTATAGAGCAGGGGTAGGCGACCAGAAGCCCTCCAGTTCTTGTGGAACTACATTTCCCTAGAGGCATTGCAAGGCTGGCAGTTACAATTACTTCTAGAGGCATGATGGGACTTGTAGTTCTACAACATCTGGAGGGCCCCAGGTTGCCTACCCCTGCTATAGAGGGATATGCTTTGATCACATTTCATGTCTGAGGTTTACAACCACTTTGATGCAATTATAAAGGGAAAAGACCCACAAACGTCCATATAAATGCAAAAAAGTGCATAGAATGCCACAAGCAGTTTTGATTTTTTTTTTTTCTTATGAGAATTGTTTATGTTGATTTTTGGTTCTCTTAAAGTATAACTAAAAAGCAAAACGTATTCTTTACATTTAGATAGAGTGGAGAGGGATTAGAACACTTGTCAGTTTTTTAATTGTTGTCTGTGTCTCTGTTAGGGAGATTCACTCTCTCCATTTGTCCTGTTTACCATTATCACTGAAAGTAAAAGAAAATCCCAAATTTTGGGTTGTCCCCAGAAAAGTAACCGAGGGGAAATCTTCCAATGGGGGCATTAGTTCTGGTGACCTTATACAATGACCTTATACAAGAGATACCCTTAATTTGCAGGAATTTCCTCTCACTCCTTGTTTTGGCTATGAGACAAGATGTGAAGGGAAATCTCACCAATCAGATACAGAAGGCAAAAAATAAACCCTCCCTTACTCTATCCAATATTAAAAAAAAAAAGTTGCCTATATTTCTACTTTAAAGTAAAAAGTTGCAAATATAAAACATATACATATATTTTAAATTTACTTGAGAATTATTTCTGTTGAAACATATGCTTCAAATGAATTTTTTTTATTTCCCTAAAATCAAAAATTGCAAAAATAAAACTGCATTATATCAACTGTGATAAACCAGCCTTTATCTGGACCATCCATCCCATTATTGCCTAATGATTGGGTAGGTAGGGGTATTGTAGTTTGTGAGAATAGAAGAAGGTACTTACTTTGGATTTTAGTCCTCTGCGCCTGTCTTTAGAAGAACTATGATGTACAGGGGTGCTTTGTCACCTACATAGGAAGTATAACTTGGCATAAGGCTTAGGGTAACAGCTCCCAGCTATTTGGATAGCAATCAAATGACCCAGCCCAGATAAAGGCTGTTCTGTGTGTCAGTGCGTTTCTACTTCCCCATCTGTATTATTAGCACATTTATAAATTGGCTGCAAATTTGCCCTTACATTTATCTGCATATTTCTTCATTAAAAAACATTCAAATGAGGTGAAACAACTGTCAAATGTGAAAAAGAGACAAATAATTCCACAGTAGCGCACTAATTCATCTACAAATCTTCTAAATATTAACATTGTGATAAAATCAACATAAAAGGCCCATACATAATAAAAAGTGTCCATATAGCATATCCAAAAAAATATATGCTAACATATGCAAATCAATATGGCAATACAGTGCAACTTAAAGTGATGAAAAAATAACGTGAAACAATAGTGAAACAAAATCTCGTTCATCCACCAAAATCCTTCACCAAAGTGATGTGTGCCACTTCCACTCCTTAACCACCTCAGTACAGGGCATTTTCACCCCCTTCCTGCCCAAGCCATTTTTCATCTTTCAGCGCTGTCACATTTTGAATGACAATTGCGCGGTCATACAACACTGTACCCAGATGAAATTGTTATCATTTTGTCCCCACAAATAGAGCTTTCTTTTGGTGGTATTTGTGGTAAACTCTGCGGTTTTTATTTTTGGCGCTATAAACAAAAAAGAGTGACAAGTTTAAAAAAAACAAAACAATATTTTTTACTTTTTGCTATAATAAATATCCCCAAAAAATGTATAAAAAAAAAAATGTTTTCCTCAGTTTAGGCCGATACGTATTCTTCTACATATTTATGGTAAAAAAAAATTAAAAAAATCGCAATAAGCGTATATAGATAGTGGTTTGCACAAAAGTTATAGTGCCGACAAAATAGAGGATAGATTTATAGCATTTTTATTTTTTAACTAGTAATGGCAGCGATCTGCGATTTTTATCGTGACTGCGATATTGCAGCGGACATATCGGACACTTTTGACACATTTTTGGGACCATTCACATTTATACAGCGATCCGTGCTATAAAAATGCATTGATTACTGTATGAACCTGACTGGCAGGAAAGGGGTTAACACTAGGGGCACTGAAGGGGTTAATATGTTCGCTGGGAGTGATTCTAACTGTAGGGGGAGGGGACTTACAAGGGGAGGAGACCGATCAGTGTTTCTCTGTACTGAGAATACACCATCGGACTCCTCTCCTCTGACAGGACTGTGGATCTGCGTTTTTACATACACAGATCCACGGTCCTGCTGTGTTACCGGGCAATCGCGGCTGCCCGGCGGACATCGCGACCGACGGGCATGCACATCGGGTGCCCAGTGACACGGCGCGCGCTCTCTCTGGAGGGCCGGGAAGGGGAGGGCGTCATGTGACGCCCTCCCGCCACGAGAGCTGTGCCGCCTGGTCGTCAATTGACAGCCGGCGGTCACAAAGCAGTTAAGAAAAAGGCTCATCTGATGCTGTTGCCATTCACTCTCGTGTCTGGCAAATATCGCCTTTTTAAATGTTATTGAAGAGTCGCTTAAACACGCCAATCTTCATTCAGATCAATAAAGACACTCCCCACATGTGGGGATAGAAATTGAGACAGAGCCTCCAATAGTGTAAAAACACCTTAAGGTAATCGGTTTATTAAAAGCAATGCACTTACATCATAAAAGATTCAAATTGCCTTGTTAAAATTCCAAACATGCACGTTGACTTCCTTCACACACATAGAGTCACCATCTCAGCGTTGCCGTGTAGCCTTGCCCCGACGCGTTTCGGCACTTCCCACTTTGTCACAGGGGGTGGTGACATGGCTCGGCAACGAGGCTTAAGTATCCTCCTCCTCACCACTTTAACTCGTAGTGAGAAAATTTGGTAGACCTGAGCAGGCATTTGAGCATATACAGTACATGGCTTCCATGAATGATCGGAACAGGATTTGCCTGTCCGTTTTCATCTGATCCGCCAGACGGATGGAAAATAGGGTTTCCATCTGTCTAAATTAATCGGATGTCAGCAGACATGTCACCGCTGAAGTTCATCGCTCCATAGAGGTGCATGGAGCGTCCATTAAGGTCCACTTAAAACTGAATGGAAAATAGGATTTACATCTGTCTGGATTTAGAGGAGCGGATCGGATGTCAGCGGACATGTCACCGCTGACAGGCAGACCTGAACGGTCCGCATGTTTGAAAGGACCCTAAGAATTTCCTTCACTGGAACTTAGTGGCCAAGCCCAACCCCTGAAAAGCCACCCCACACCATAATCTCCCCTCCACCAAATGACTTGGACCAGTGCACAAAGCACAGTCCATAAAAACATGGATGAACGAGTTTGGTGTGGAGGAACTTGACTGGCCTGCAGTCCTGACCTCAACCCGATAGAACACCTTTGGGATGAATTAGAGCAGAGACGGCAAGCCAAACGGTAGTTGAACACGTCTCAAACCAGATCAGCAGCATAATTGCTATTAAAAGCTGTATTGCATAACATAGCCTGGGAATAGTGACAGCACACACAATTTGGCAAAAACATTAATGAAAGACTGTAAACTGAATGTCCTCTTCTTTAGCTGTAAACTTTAAAAATGTTCCTGAATTTTTTTTATTGTTCTTTCTTTGTTTAGACCAAGATTTGTTTTAAGATAAAATGTAAAAAATAAAAAAACCTTTTTTTTAATTGTGCAGGGCGTAGTAAAGGAGATTTTCTGACAGAACCGATTGTATAGGCTGGCCTTATACAATGACAATGGTTGATTGTGCATGAAAACGTCTTTGATGGTCTATTGGACCAGCGTTCACCTTAAAGTGGTTGTAAACCCTTACATACCACTTTGACCTACAGGCAAGCCTAGATTAGGGTTAGAGGCATGATGGGACTTGTAGTTCTGCAACATCTGGAGAGCCACACAGTTTGCCTACAACTGCTATAGAGGGATATGTTTTGATTACATTTCATGTCTGAGGTTTACAACCATTTTGAGGCAATTATGAAGGGAAAAGACCCACAAACGTCCATATAAATGCAGAAATACCTAAACACGGAATGGATTAAGTGCATACAATGCCATAAGCAGTTAAGATTTTTTTTTTTTTTTAATGAGAATTTTTTTATGTTGATTTTTGGTTCTCTTATGACCCGTACACACAATTGGACTTTCCAACAACAAAACCTTGTTCGAAGGTTGTTGGCTCCAACTTGTCTTGCATACACACTGTCACACAAATGTTGGCCAACAATTACGAATGTAGTGACGTACTACGCGTTTTTTTAGCTCTTTAGCGCCCTTTGGGCTCCTTCTGCTAATTTTGTGTTAGTACAAGTTTGGTGAGTGTTGATTCGTGCTTTTCTTTTTGTGCTATTAACATTATTATTATTTTTGATATCACTTGAAAAAAAAAGCCTTTGGAAATTTGTTTGCAAACTCCATCAGTATCACCAGCAAAGCAGCTTCATTATTATCCCATTAAAGAAGAAGATAATTGTGCGCTGCATTTTGAGATTTGTTAATTCTCCATTACGAACACTAGTTTACAAGACCAACCGCTTTTGCTTCTGAGCATGCGTGGGACTTTTGTCCGAAGGACTTGTGTACACACGATCGGAAAGTCCAACAACAAAAATTTGTTGGCGGAAAATTTGAGAACCTGCTAGCCAACATTTTTTGGCGGAAAGTCCGACAACAAATGTTCGATGGAGCATACATACTTTCCGCCAACAAGCTCACATCCAACATTTGTTGTCGGAAAATCCGATTGTGTGTACGGGACATTACTTTTTTGGTCTGTGCCCCCACTTAGGAGCCAAGTTGGTGTTCCCTATGAGGTTGGGAACCTGAGGACTCTTAACTACCAATCATGGACTTTAAAGTGGTTGTAAAGGCAGAAGGTTTTTTACCTTCATGCATTCTATGCATGAAGGTAAAAAAACCTCCTGTGTGCAGCAGCCCCCCCCCCCCTACTTACCCTAGCCCCCTCTCGATCAAGCAATGTCCAAAGGAGCCTTGCCTCTCCAGGGACTTGCACTCCTGATTGTCTATTGGCAGCAGCAGGAGGAGCCATTGGCTCCTGCTGCTGTCAATCACAGCCACTGAGACAATCAGGAGATGGAGGGGGCAGGGCCGAACCGCAGCTCAGTGTGTGAATAGACACACAGAGCAGCAACTCGGTTTGGATGCCCCCATAGCAAGTTGTTTGCTGTGGTGGCACCCAACAGGATGGAGGAGCCAGGAGCGCCGGCGTGGGACCCGAGAAGAGGAGGACTCAGGCCACTCTGTGCAAAACCAACTGCACAGAGCAGGTAAGTATAACATGTTTATTATTTTAATGAAAACAAAATTAAAGCTTTACAATCACTTAAAGGAATACTTGCTACCTCTGTGGATTACAGCCTAAATGGACTCTTGCCTTTAATTTACTTTGCTGCATACTCAGGTATGAATACCGAAGAAGTGTTCTTGTATGTTTTGCACTACTTCAGTAAAGACTGCTGTTGTTCCTTTGGATGCCTGTTCTGAAGTTTCCTAAAGGGGTACTTGCATGACGTATCATGAGAACAGGGCTTACATCAGGGGACTGTAGGTACACTTAGTCCAGCATGAGGGATGCTGTCTAGTATAGGCAGGGCCGCCATCAGGGGGGGGACAGCCGATACAACTGTAAGGGGCCTGCCTGGGCCAGAAGAAGGCAGGACAGGTGAAGGGGAGCCTTGCTGCTCTGTGTGTCATTGAGCTCAGACATCGAGCTCTTTACTGCCACCTCTGGCTACTATGTGCATGTGCACCCCTCAGGTGAGCTGCCTGTACTGTACTCCTCTGTGTCACAAACATGTCAGCTTTGTGAAAACGAGCTGGGACTAGGTAGGAAGATTTCCTTTACAAATAGGGGCTGTGAAGTAAATGGAGGGGGCTGTTTGTGTACAGGGAGGGGCCAGAGGCTTGTGTATTTACAGATTTGTGTATGTGGGGGGCTAACATATATACAGGTGTGTGTGGGGGGGTGGGGCTGACATCTATACAGGTGTAAGGGGGGCTGGCATATATACAGGATTGAGGGGGGCTGATATATATACACAGGATTGAGGGGGGGGCTGAGTGCATACAGGGAGGGGCCAGAGGCTTGTGTGTTTACAGATTTGTGTATGTGTGGGGCTGACATATATACATTATACAGGTGGGGGGGCTGACTGACATCAATACAGATGTGAGGGGGGCTGACATATATACAGGATTGAGGGGGGCTGACATATATACAGGATTGAGGGGGGCTGAGTACGTACAGGTGAGGTGACAAACCCTGGGGAATGTTGGTGGTCAGGCTCGGGGGGGGGGGGGGCGGCCTAAAGCTGTGTAAGGGTCTAAAAAATTTCTGATGGCTGCCCTGAGTAAAGGCTATATATTGCCTTTGCTAGGGACGTTTGTATTTGTATCGTATGCTAAAGGAAACCAACCAGCCAGGGAACAAGTGACAGGCAAGGGTGACGGCCACTCTGGTAGTGATGGGGTGGTGTGCATGGCCCCTTCACTAACAACCGCCTTCCCACATACTGGGGCAAACCTTACAGCACAGAGTGCCTAGGGACTTATCGGGGACTCGAGGAGTCACAGGAAAGAGTGATGTAGCGAGGCCTTTCAGGAGGAGAACAAGCATGTTGTTCCAGTGGAGTGCATTTCCTGTATGCCAGTAGCAACATTCGGACATGTCATTGTGATTTAGGTGACAGGAATCGTTGTGTTGGTGGAGACCAGTAAAGGCTTTTCAGTACTGGTCCCTAAATGCTGCACAGCTGGGGAAGTGGTGTTCTCTAATAAGTAGCTGAGTCTAGATTGTCTAGTGTTAACAGTGTCACAAGCTAGGCCAGGGGTTACAGAGAGTTAACCGTGCAAGTGCTGCTCACTTCAAGTTTCAAGTTTGGGAGATCTGCCTAAGGCCCCTTTCACACTTGTGCAAACTTGTGAAATCGCTGCAAAATTGCGGCCGCGAATCGCGGCAAAATCGCAGTAAAATCGCGCGACTTTGAAGTCGCACAAGTGTGAAAGGGTCCTTAATGTTGACTTCACATGACCACAGCTCTCTGCGTAAGTTGAGGCATTAGCGAGTGCAGTTCCACTATGTCCCCACTAGGGTACTTTAAGCTCCACCCACACACTTTGTTCAGATTGTCTTTTACGTTTTACTTTTATTAAAGAATATGTACAAAGTGCAAATAAGAAGAACGCTCCAATCAAATACATGATATGTTCACCACCAACTAGACTCTCATCAATGCCCATGATAAGGTACTTACTTTGTCTTGAGGTCATAACACTTACAAGGTTCAGAGGTGACCGGGGGGACCACCAAAATAAAAATGTGGCATCACTTCTCCTTATATCCTTCGTCCTGCTGGAAACAACTCTCAACTGATATTAGCTAACCCCTTACATATTAACTAAACATGTGGGCAGGTGTAGCTAGCCAAGACTGACTGGAAGAAGGGTGGAGAAAACCCTGAAAGGGACCTAACACCCCATTACACTGTGTGAACATTTACTATAATCTTTGCTGGATCTACAAAGGATTTCTGCATTCATCAATGCTACTGCACATCTCGAGGCTCTATCTGGTGCTTCCTAACATTTACCATTATGAGGCTACTAAGACCGCCTTTATCAATAAGCACTTATATCCTTCCCCACTGATCTGACCTATGATTTGAACATTGACCTGGCAACTAGACATGAGCTGTTTGTTTCGTTCCGAATTAATATTCGGACACATTTTTCATTATTCTGAGATTCAGATATATCCGGAGACCCGAATTACAAAATAAACAAATTTTAACGAATGCTCTGAATAACTAAATTAAATTTGTCCAAATTTCAAAAATTCGGATCGAATTTTACATCGAACTCCAGTTGAATTCTAATGCCGTGTACACACGATCGGACTGTCCGGCGGACTTGGTCCCGCAGACAATCATCCGGACTTTCCAGCGGTGGTCCGCCGGACTTTCCGAACGAGCGGACTTGCCCACACGCGAGTAAAGTCTGTTCATTTTAAAACGTGACTCCAGGTAGACAGGACTAGTGAAGGAAGTCCATGTCGCCGCCTCCATCGGCGAGATTGACACCTTGCTAGACCCGTCACCTGGTATGGATTTAAAGGGGAATCCCTACACCAAAAAAACGGCGTGGGGGTCCCCCGCCAAAGTCCATAGCAGACCCTTATCCGAGCACGCAGCCTGGCCGGTCAGGAAAGGGGGTGGGGACTAGCGAGCGCCCCCTCCTGAGCTGTACCAGGCCACGTGCCCTAAACATGGGGGGTGTTTTGGGGAAGGGGGGGCCCTGAGGCCCCCCCACCCCAAAGCACCTTGTCCCCATGTTGATGAGGACAAGGGCCTCTTCCCGACAACCCTGGCCGTTGGCTGTCGGGGTCTGCGGGCGGGGGGCTTATCGGAATCCGGGAGCCCCCTTTAATAAGGGGCACCCAGATCCCGGCCTCCCACCTTATGTGAATAAGTATGGGGTACATGGTACCCCTACCCATTCACCTAAGGGAAATAGTGTTAAAAAAAAAAAAACACAACACAGGTTTTTAAAGTACTTTATTAGACAGATCCGGGGGTCTTCTTCTGACTTTGGGGGTCTTATCCCGCTCTTCGTTTGTTCTGCCGGGCCTCTGCCATCTTCTTGCAGCTCTTTTACTAGCGTTGGCCCAGTCTTCTGCTTCGTCGCTGTTGTCACCGCCGCCTTCTGCTTCTGCTTCTTCTTCTTTCTTCTCCTGATGTTGACACGATGCTGTCTTTGCTTGTAATGGCCGGGACGCGTTGCGTGGCCACTTTTATATAGGGACAAGTCCCAGCATTCCCCGGGATTGGGACATCATAAGGGGCGGGGGGTCACCATGTGACATCAGACGGTGACCCCGCCCCTTGTCCCTATATAAGTGGCCGCGCAACGTGTCCCGGCCATTACAAGTGGAGACAGCGTCGTGTCAACATCGGGAGAAGAAGGAAGAAGAAGAAGCAGCAGAAGGCGGCGGCGACAACAGCGTCGAAGCAGAAGACTGGGCCAACACTAGTAAAAGAGCTGCAAGAAGATAGCGGAGGCCCGGCAGAACAAATGAAGAGTGGGATAAGACCCCCGAAGTTGGAAGAAGACCCCCGGAGCTGTCTAATAAAGTACTTTAAAAACCTGTGTTGTGTTTTTTTTTTAACACTTTTTCCCTTAGGTAAATGGGTAGGGGTACCATGTACCCCATACTCATTCACATAAGGTGGGAGGTGGGGGGCCCCCCTTCCCCAAAACACCCCCTATGTTGAGGGCACGTGGCCTGGTACAGCTCAGGAGGGGGCGCTCGCTCATCCCCACCCCCTTTCCTGACTGGCAGGCTGCGTGCTCGGATAATGGTCTGCTATGGACTTTGGGGGGGACCACCACGCCGTTTTTTCGGCATAGGGATTCCCCTTTAAATCCATACCAGGTGACGGGGCTAGCAAGGTGACAATCTCGCCGATCGAGGCAGCAAAATTGGCTTCCTTCGCTAGTCCCGTCACCCTGGAGTCACGTTCAGAATGAACTCCGTGTGCGGGCAAGTCCGTTCATTTCAAAAGTCCCGCGGACTAGCACACAGACGGCCGGATTGGGAAGAAAAATACGGTCCGCCGGATAGTGCGATCATGTGTACGTGGCATAACTGTACACATATTGCTAAAATCAGTTATTAGAGTATCATTTCGAAATAATGCTGTTTTAGTTAAGCCAAAGGTAATTTAAAGAGTCATTGTATTCAAGTTTTCGATTCGACCAATTCAAAATTTATCAATTCAAAAGTTTTGAGTCGAAAAAAATCTTTAAATAATTCGAAGAAAATTTGGAAAAGACATAAAACTAATTCTGAATACGAATTTCCAAATATGAATCCCGAATAGGAATTGAACGAATCAACCGAATATAACGAAATGAAATAACTAGAATAACGAATCAAAATTAAACAAATTTTTTCGTCATGCACATGTCTGCTGGCATCACATGTGTTTGATTTTAGAAATGGATATGAAGCCAATATAGCATTGTTGGGAGACTACCAAGAGTCTTATTGTAATCTGTTGATATTTGCAAAAGATCAATATTCACATATGTATCAGCAGGAACATTAATTTCTGGATAACTGTACTGTTAACACCTTGATCTTTTAAAATGTCATTTTGAATATAATTTACTTATGTGGATCAACAAGTTAATTTAGGCATTGATGTCATGCAGACATAATTTTGGAACAATGGTGAATATGTATTTTCGTTTAAAAAATTTTATTAAAGTTTTACAAACTCAGTACAGGCACAACAAGTGCAATCGTACAAAAAAGAAAATTATACAGGCATGTCATGTAACAGATAAAGTAATACTAACAAAGTCGTATAGCAACGCAACCAATGATGTCATAACAAGCCTCAGGTACCTGTCACTTCAGCTCAGGAAGCAACACTGCCTGTTACCCCAGCAGACCTGCAGAAGAGACCCATGCCGGGGAGAGTCTGTGAACCCCGAGTACCCAGGAGCCCCAAATGGGATCCTGCTGCAGCCCAGGAGTCGGGGAGCCAGAGCCATCCCATGGCGTATAACACTTGGCTCAAAGTCAAAACTGAAGTGGCGATACTATAGTCTCTGTATACCGATATAGATAAGTAAAGTGTCAGTTATCAAACTGACATGGTAATGTGCGGGGGAAAGAACCCTGCCAAGAGAGGCGACAGAAGAAAATAAGGAAGCGCAAGGGGGGGGGGGAAGAAACGTGTGAAGTGAAAAGAAAGGAGAGAGGAAAGTGATGTTCTGTCCATCAGCTTGTAGTTCGGGAGGTCAAACTACCAGGGGGTACGCCTGGTGAATGAATGAATGAATGACTTGTATAGCGCTACCTATGCGAACTGAATCGCCTCAGGGCGCTTTTTGCCACTGGTGTTCATCTGTGGTATAGCGCAGCCCTTGCCCTGTGGGGTCCCGAAACGCTTACAAACACATACACATACACATATTTGGCCAATTTTATCGACAGGATCTAATTAACCTACCAGCACGTCTTTGGAGTGTGGGAGGAAACCGGAGTGCCCGGAGGAAACCCACGCAGGCACAGGGAGAACATGCAAACTCCAGGCAGAAGGTGTCGTGGTCGGGATTTGAACCAGCGACCCTATTACTGCTAGGTGAAAGTGCTAACCACTACACCACTGTGCTGCCCTGGTATGAGGGAGATATTGCAGAGGGTTGCCCAGGGTTCCCAGATGCTCCTAAACTTCTCGGTTTTGTCATTGAGCTTGGCAACGGTTTGTTCCTGAATCATGATCCATGTCACCTTTTGCTTAAACAACCGGAACGAAATGGTATGTGACTTCCAGGCTTTGGCTATTGTCATTTTGGCCCCCAAGCAGAGAAACAATGCTAACGCCTGGGACGTTTTGGATAATTATGGGATAAGAAAGTTCAGCAATGCCCACCTAGGGTGAGGCATAACAGTAGTGCCTGTCAGGGAGCTAATGGTTCAGAATATTTTCCGCCAGAAAGACCGTATGCGAGGACAAGTCCACCAAACATGGACCATAGAGCCCTCCAGTCCGCATCCTCGGAAGCAAACCGGAGACGTGCCCGGGAAAAGTGTAGCCAGCCTGGAAGGGACATAGTACCATCTCAGTAATACATTCAAACTGGCTTCAATCAGAGTTATATTGAGAATACCTTTGTAAGCTCTTGCAGAGGCTCGATACCAAGTTGTAGAGTCCCAAGAATCGTCCATGTCGTACTCCCAGGCTCGGGCATAAGATGGTTTGGACTGTTTAGTCATAAGTGCCGTATAGATCAGTGAAATGCCCCCTTCTGATCAGCCGTGTTGATACACCAGTGTTCGAATGGGGTAATAAAGGGGGGCAGCGGTTTGGTGGTCCAGATAGAGTGCAAGAAATGGGAGATTTGTGTGAACCTATAAAGTTCTGAGTCGGGCATGTCCCGTTTCTTCCTACAGTGCCGCATTGAGAGGGGCCCTGAAGGGGAGAAGAAGTGTCCGATACGATAAAGGCCTTCGTCGGTCCACCATTTAAACGCTTCAATGTTCTTTCCAGGGGGAAAGTCAGGGTTGTGAAAAATGTGTGATAAGGGTCTCAGTAGAGATATGATTGTGCTCAGGGAGAAAAGTTTGGAGCTAAGCGCTATAGAGTGTGATAGGGTGGGTGCCATGATAGCCGGTCTGTCTTTCGAAGAACAACTTAAGAGGAAGTCTATGGTATGCGAGGGAACAGCTTGCCGTTCCATAACAAACCAGTCTGGTTTTGCATGACTAGAGTAGGCCAAAGATATTTGTGCCAGCCGTGCAGCCTGATAATAAGCCCAAAGATTGGGGAGTCCCAGACCCCCTTGCGTTTTCAATCTGTAGAGCGTTTCAGAAGGACATCTGTAGCCTTTCTTACCCCAAATAAAACGAACGATGTCCGACTGTGTTTTGGTGAGAACACGTTTGGGTAATGGGATTGGCAATGAGCGGAATAGATACTGAAGTTTTGGTAACAGTGTCATTTTCACCGCATGAGTTCTGCCCAGCCAGGACAGACCACATCTAGACCACCCCTCCACATCTTGTAAACATTTCTTTATCATGGACGGATAATTTGTGCGGAATAGATCCTCTATATTCGGGGTGAGCTTGATACCCAGATATGGGATCTGGTAGGGAGCCCAGGTGAAAGTAAAATTATCTCTAAGTTGTTTGAGTGATGAATATGTATTTTGGTGGTTTATCAATCATTATTAGTCTGCTTAGTGAGGTGTGGTGACTAAGTACTGATATTAATTGATTTATATTTAAAAATATATCATTGGGACCCAGGATTTACATTGTATCATCTGTCATTTCTGAAATTTGAACTGATATATAAAAGGGGTTGTAAAGGAATTATTATTTTTTTTTTAAAATAACAAACATGTTATACTTACCTCTACTGTGCAGCTCGTTTTGGCCCCGAAACCTGGTCTTCTGGGGTCCCTCGGCGGCTTTCTCGGCTCCCCCCCCCGCAAGTACTTTTAAGTACTGAGAGAGAGAGAGAGAGCGCGCGAGAGAGAGAGCGAGAGAGAGCCCAGATCCTACACCACAATAGAAATATGTGCATTTTGGAAAGTTTAACAATCAGCAGATAAAGATACTCCAAACACCTGGTGTTAGCGCTTCAATCACCCCTGGCACCATGGTTGTTATGGTGTCAGAATGATTGAAGCACATTTTTTTTCTATTATTACATTGTAATATAAAATGAAATAGAAACTCACCATAATGACGAATCAGTGGGAGCCCTGAGCGTGTCACTTGCCAACAGATGCCATCAGGTGTCCCCAGTGGAGTCCCTCCTTACATCAGGCATTCCCAGTAGAGTCCCTCCATACATCAGGCATTCCAGTAGAATCCCTCTTTACACCAGGCACTCCCAGCAGAGTCTCCCCTCACAAAAGGTGTCCCCCAGCAGAGTCCCTCCTTACATCAGGTTACATAGTAGGTGAGGTTGAAAAAAGGCACAAGTCCATCAAGTGCAACCTATGTATGTGATTATCTGTCAGTATTACAATCTATATCCCTGTATGTTGCAGTCATTCAGGTGCTTATCTAATCGTTTTTTGAAACTATCGATGATCCACGTTGAAGCCACCACCTGTGGAAGGGAATTTCACATCTTTGCCGCTCTTACAGTAAATAACCCTCTACGCAGTTTAAGGTTAAACCTCTTTTCTTCTAATTTTAATGAGCGGCCACGTGTCTTATTAAACTCCCTTCCGCGGAAATGTTTTATCCCTTGACTTGATCAATAAGAACGAACACAACTTGAAATTTACCATGGTGTATGATCATGACACCATTACTTTCATGGATGTCCAAATAAAATGGGGTTTAGAAGGGAAACTGCAGACTACACTTTTCTGTAAAAACACTGCGGGAAATAGAGTCCTGCATGCGGACAATTTCAATCCAATGAGCATTTTGACAGATGACTCTAGAGTAAACTCATTTGTGACCAACCTCCCCTCAATAACCTACAGAAGAGCTACATCCTTAAAGGAAAAACTCGTTCAGAGTGAATTTAAAAATTAACAGCAACGAAAGAAGCACTGTCCAATTTTTGGTTCTTTTCCAAGTGGACACTGCTCGTTTTGTCCTCTCATACTAAAGGATAAGACCCCCAAATGGTGAAATACTTCGATTCTCACATTTTACTAACTGTCAAACTCGGGGAGTAGTGTACCTCATGACATGCGAATGTGGAGCATTCTATGTCGGCAAGACAAAACAGGAATTTTGATGCCGTATATCTCAACACGTATACAGCATGAAGATCGGCCATCTCCCTGTAGGAAGACATACTGCAGTTGAACATAACTATAAAGTACCCAGGGTTTCTTTTATGGCATTGGAACGTGTCCATATCCCTCAACGAGGAGGCGACTGGAATAAGACTCTACTCCAGCTTGAGCAAAGGTGGATCTTCAGACTGCAGGCTACTATACCTCCAGGTCTAAATGATTTGATTTCCTTTGCACCTTTTCTCAAAGGTTTTGCGTCAGGCAAAACACAGTAAAATCCTCTATGATTCCGACACAAAAATGCAGATTGTAGTTGTTTTTTTCTAAAGCCCCATACACACTATCAGATTTTCTGCAGATTTTTGGCTTCAGATTTACCAAAACCATATAATATGAGGTCATACCTTAGGAGTTTCAATTTGTATGCAATCAGGCAGGCCCTTGCACTACATGGTTTTGGTAGATCTGAAGACAAAAATCTGCAGAAAATCTGATAGTGTGTATGGGGCTTAACACTTTAGAAACTACAAATGTGATAATTTGGCCAGCCTCAATATAATGCATTGCTTCTTTTGATTATGACAACAAAAAATATGATACAGTTTAACTGACAATACTAATTTTTGACCCTTTGATTTATGTGTTGATACAGTCATATCAAAAATTATATAATGAAAAATGTTTGAGCACAGTAAATATTTTGAAAAAATTGTTTTTTTCTTCTCTTTTTCTCCCTTTTTGTCCTTCAGATTCCTGTGCCCTTTGCGTGTCTTGCTCCTGTTGGGATTTTGTGTCCATGTGTCTTCACGGCAGAGTAAGAGGTTTTCCAACTGCCTCACTTATGCTCCTTTGATGGGTGAGATATCTCTTTCACCCAGAAGATGGACCTTCTTTTCTCCCGGCGGCGTTCCGGATCACTTATGGATGTCTGTGCTCTCACGGGCACGCTATCTGCGCGTGACGTCATTCCATCCCGCTGTTGCGGCGGAAGTGAGGTTGGCGGTCAGGGCTTCCAGCCTTCCGGAATGCCGAGGAAGCCACACGCACTGCCATGCGGTGTGTGCTCATGGCAACAATGATCTATATAATACCGGTGCTGATGGGAGTCTTTAGCCGATTCCCAGCATCCGGATGAGAAGGTCGGCGTACACATTATCAAAATTCAATACAGGTCAGCTTCATATACTTTCTTTATTACATTGTTCTCTTTTTTTGCATGATATTTTTGGCAGCTCTTGAAACACTTTTTGAGTTATTGACTGTTATATATGTTCCAAATTAGATCATCCCTACAGCCATCAGGCCTAATATGGCCATATGGGGAATGCTTCCTCCAGTTTGGCATTAATTTTAGATGCTGCACATATCAATGGCTGGGATTTCAAATTGAAGGTACTAATTTAAGAATATATAGTAAGATTGAAATACATTGGATAGAATAGTGGGAATCGGTTTGGGATGTTACATCACTCCACTTTTATATTCTCATCTCATGGCTCAGTCACTTTTATTATTTTCATAAATCAATTCACATTAGGTACAATCTTTTATTTTATTTTGTTCATTTATACCATCACATTTTACACGCTCTTCTATTTGTCATTTCAACAGAACCTGGCTTTTGGCGTTTAAAACTCCTACCTGGACTACTTGTTCTTCTTCCCCGATTCCCTCTAGTACACTCTTGCGCACATTTTTTATTTTGGATTTCAATTTTTTTTTTCTTTATTTTTGTAAACACATTTATTCTCCAATCTGATACCCAATTCACTTAATTTCACTCATTAATAATATTTTTCAATCACATTTGGATAATTCAGGCACAATCATTCACGCATTATATCACATATGTTTGGCACCTTATGACATTAATATATCAGATTTTTCACATCATCATTTTTATATAAATTTATTATCAACCTATCCCCTATATATGAATAATGATTGTATATATGTCTTTAGACAGAAAATGAATCCCCTGAGGAAGACTTTGACCACGCATGTTGAAACACGTTGGGAATTTGCATTTTAAATACTGATAAATACTGTTGCATGATTGTAATACTGTAGAATTAAACATTCAAGCATATCTCTGACTGGAGCTCATATATTTTAAGTGTTTATGTGTGTTCATGATTCGTTGTTACAATTTCTAAAAAAATATTTTTAAACAATTCAATGTTCCGATTTCTGCTGCGGAAAAACCCCACTGGGGAGACTTTTCCATATTATGAAAAGTTTTATCCATATTATGGGGTCACCAGTACGGTATTTGTAAATTGAAATCATATCCCCTCTCAAGCGTCTCTTCTCCAGAGAGAACAAGTTCAGTGCTCGCAACCTTTCCTCATAACTAATGTCCTCCAGTCCCTTTATTAGCTTTGTTGCGTTTCTGTACTTGCTCCATTTCCAGCACATCCTTCCTGAGGACTGGTTGCCCAGAACTGGACAGCATACTCCAGGTGCGGCCGGACCAGAGTCTTGTAGAGTGGGAGAATTATCGCTTTATCTCTTGAGTTAATACCCTTTTTAATGCATGCCGATATTCTGTTTGCTTTGTTAGCAGCAGCTTGGCATTGCATGCCATTGCCGAGCCTATCTACTAGGACCCCCAGGTCCTTTTCCTTCCCAGAGGTTCTCCCCCTAATGCGTAAATTGCATTTATATTTTTGCCACCCAAATGCATTATTTTAAATTTTTCTACATTAAATGTCAGTTGCCATGTAGTTGCCCACCCCATTCATTTGTTCAGATCTACTTGCAAGGTTTCCACATCCTGCGGAGAAGTTATTGCCTTGCTTAGCTTAGTATCATCTGCAAATACAGATTGAACTGTTTACCCCATCCTCCAGGTTGTTTATGAACAAATTAAATAGGATTGTTCCCAGGACAGAACCTTGGGGGACCCCACTTCCCACCCCTGTCCATTTTGAGTACTCCCCTTTAATCACCATTTATCACCCCTGACTGTTATGACCAGAAAGGACGTTAACCCACAGAGTTTGTCTCCAGAGTCCATTAAGGCCTTTGAGAGTCTCAAGGCTGGGTTTGTTTCTGCTCCTTTGTTGGCACATCCTGATCCTACGTTACCTTTTATCCTTGAGGTTGATGTTTCTGAGACTGGTGTTGGCACCCTCAACGTACTACCTCTGAGAGCGCTGTGCATCCTTGTGGCTACTTTTCCAAGAAATTGTCACCTGCGGAGTACAATTACGAGATTGGTGACAGATGGCCATTAGCAATCCTTTTAGCCCTGAAAGAATGTAGAGATCTCCTCGAAGGTACCACTGTGCCGGTTCTCATTCTTACTGACCATAAGAATCTCACATTCTTGTCTGAGGCTAAATGCCTCTCTCTCAGAAGGGCGCAAAGGGCTCTTTTCTTGTCAAGTTTCAATTACATTGTCTCATTCTTACCCGTTACTAAGAATGTAAGGGCTGATGCTTTGTCACAACAATTTTCCTCCACTTCCAAGAGTCAGTTCTGGTTCCTGTGATTCCTCCTGATCGTATTCTGGCTACGGTAAGCACCCCTCTCACTTTTCCTTTGGGTGACAAAATTCTTGCTGCTCAGGTCCATGCTCCACCGGAGAAACCTTGTGACCGCTGCTTTGTCCCAGAGAGTCTCCGTACTGCCGTGATCAAGACTTACCATTCTCCCAAGACTGCTGGCCACCCTGGGAAGAATCAACTCTTTTGGGCCATTTCCCAACAATTCTGGTGGCCTAGTCTACGTGCTGATGTAACCGCCTTCGTAGCTGCCTGTTCTGTGTGTGCTCAGAGTAAGACTCCACGATACCTTTCAGTGGGCCTCCTACAACCCATACCCAATGGAGAGAGGCCCTGGACCCACCTGTCTATGAATTTTATTGTGGCGTTACCCAACACCCAGGGCAACACAGTTATCCTTATGGTGGTTGACCGGTTCTCAAAAATGTGTCATTGTATTCCACTTAAGAAGTTGCCCACTTCTAAGGAACTGGCTTCCATTTTTGCTCGGGAGATCTTTCACTTACATGGGCTACCCAAGGTGATTGTCTCGGACAGGGGTAGTCAGTTTGTGTCCCGGTTCTGGCGAGCCTTTTGTGCACAGTTGGGAATTCAGCTTGCTTTCTCCTCTGCGTATCACTGCGCAGTCTAATGGGGCCGCAGAACGAGCCAATCAGTCCTTGGAGCAATTCCTACATTGCTATATTTCTGACCATAACAACTGGTCAGACCTGTTACCGTGGGCAGAGTTTGCTCACAATAGTGCCTTGAATTCTGCTTCCCGATGGTCCCAGTTTATGGCGAACTATGGTTTCCAACCTTCCATGTTGCCTGACTCATTTGTTCAGCGGAGTATTCCTGCATTAGAGGAGCCTCTCCATGGTCTTCGTTCTACTTGGGCACAAGTCCAGAATGCTTTGCGACATGCTAATGAGAGGTACAGACTCCATGCTGACCGCAGACGCCTGCCTGCGCCTTGGGGACAGGGTCTGGCTGTCATCTCGCAACCTCCGACTTAGTGTTCCTTCTCTGAAGTTCGCACCTCGGTTTATTGGGCCTTTCCGTATTCTTTGCAGGCTTAACCCAGTGTCAGGGCTGGGCTCAGCCCTTGCTTCTCTGAGCTGGCTGCTCAGGTGTCGGCTAATTGCTAGCTCCTATCTCGCCACAGTTACTCATATGTTGATGATATCCTGCTCGTCAGTCCTGCCTACTTAAGCCGTCCAGCCCAGAGGATCTTTGCCTTCTCCAACATCACAGAGACTATCTCCTGCGTTCCTGTTTAAGACTTGCTTGGCTGACATCCCTTCTGGCTCCAGATCCGGCTTTCTGTACCACTACACTGATCCCTGACTTTCTGGCTTGGCTGACCATCCGTTTAATAATAGAATTTCAAAAAAATTAGAAAAGATAGATAAGGACACTCAAAAAAAGAAGGTAAAAAAGTTTTTTAGAGATCAAAATGATTTTAAAATTAATAAAGTTTACTCATGGCAAAACTATGGGGAATCTAATGACAATATGGAGAATATGATGCCTCAACCTCAGCCCCAAACTGGACCCCAAATTAGAGAACCAACTAATCCCCCACTAGTAGGCTCACAACATCCCCATTTGTCGTCCCAATATCAAGTTTTGGATTATGACCAAAACAGTAGAGTCTATAAACAGACAAACCACACAAGTACCCCTAAAAGAGGTCAAAAAAACAGGGGTAGAGGTATGAGGGGGAGAGGAGGGGGTGGACACCATCCCCCACCATACTCCTATGTAAATAATGAATACCAAGTGCCTATTAACAATAAGTATGAGGCGCTACAGAATTGGGGCAGTGGCAATTATTACACATCACCACGTCCTTTTTTAGGACGAGGCAGGGGAGACCAGAGGCGGGGACGGGGCTTTCCCCCTCGAGGCAGACCTCCCCAAGGCCAAGTACAATATGTGCCGAACACTTACAGGGAACCAGAATGGAGGGATTTTCAGTATCGGGAGAACAATCCCACACAGACCCCAGGATCAGGGAGAAACGCATCAGAGGATGCAGGGCAGGGCGGAGGGCCCAACAAAAAAAGAATGCGAGAAACCTAGTAGGGGGCATTTTTAATTTGAGTGACGCAATTTTAAATGAGAAAGAAAAAAATATTTTGCATCAAGGCTTGAAGTGCGGCTTGAAAAGGCCAATCAATAAGTTTAATGTATATGTAGATGTACATAAATATATGCGCAAGCTAAGTATCAAAAAATATTTGTTAAATAAAACCTCGAATCCAGTGAGTGCTACAGGCAATGGATCAGTAGGGATGGTAGCGGTTGACAGTGGTTTAAAAAACCGCTCTCTATTCAACCCTCCGAGTTTTTCAAACCAGCATTTGGATGTATTTAAATCTTTGGTATTAAGAGATTTGGACACATTGAAAATTTCAAAAAATCCAAATCCCCGACATATCAAGGAGGGTATAGAATCCTTAGAAAAAAGAAAGGATATCATTATAAGACCCGCGGATAAAGGAGGGGGGGTCGTTATAATGTCTAAGGACTATTACAACAGACAACTAATAGAGATGTTATCTGATGAGGACACATATGGTAAATTGGAGAGGGACCCCACTACACAATATAAGAGAGAGCTGGAATCCCTAATAGAATGGGGTTACCAGACACATGTATTGACAACAAAAGAAAAAAGATTCCTTGTCCCAAGCAGTTGCCGTATACCTACTATTTATACCCTCCCAAAGATACATAAAAACCAGACCAATCCCCCACCTAGACCCATAGTAAACGGTATAGGATCAGTCACCGCACGTCTGGGCCAATATTTAGATCGATTCCTCCAAAAAAGTGTCCTAGACACTAAAGCATATTTAAAAGATACCAAAAGTTTATTGCAGAAGCTGCAGGACATTAATTTGGTAGGAAAAGAGGAAGTATATCTAGTAACATGCGATGTAGCTTCCCTCTACACGGTAATTCAACATGAAGATGCCCTCTTGGCACTTAATTGGGCACTTAGTAGGAGGGAAGATCTTCCTCACGGGCAGAAGATTTTTTTGAGAAACGCTTTAGACTTCTGTCTTTCTCATAATTATTTTTGGTTTAGCGGTAGTTTTTTCACCCAGAAGAAAGGAGTGGCTATGGGCGCTAGATTTGCGCCCAGTATAGCCAATCTTTTCATGGGCGAGTGGGAGGACAAATCTGTGTTCCAACAGAAACGGGATGAATTATTGTTTTATAAACGATATATAGATGATCTATTGCTAATATGGGCAGGATCAAGAATATCGTTACTCTCGTTTTTAGACTCACTCAATGAAAATAATAATAATATCAAACTCACTAGCCAAATCAATCAGGAAGAGATCGATTTTTTAGACGTCACCATTTTTAGAGTAGATAATGCCCTCCAAACTAAAGTATTTTTTAAAAGCACCGACAGAAATAGCTTTTTACCAGTACACAGTGGCCATCACCCCTTATGGTTAAAAAATGTCCCCAAGGGTCAAATGATGAGGGTAAAACGTAATTGCTCTACATTGGAAGATTATTTTTCACAATCCCAAATACTTAGGGACAGGTTCGTAGAAAAGGGTTATAAACCTGAGGTCCTTGATACCATTGTAGAAAAAATAGGTGCAATTCCACGACAAGACACCTTGAGGGATAAGGTGGTGGACACAGTACAAGGTAACAAACAGGAATGGGGATTTATTTCAGATTTTCACTCTCAATTTAGAGAGGTTGAAGCCTTGTTTAGGACTCATTGGCATATCCTCTGTTTGGATAAAACATTACAGAAGGAGTTGCCAATGAACCCACAGTTTATATATAGAAGAGCACCCAGCTTTGGAGATAGGGTGGTTAAAAAAGTACTGGACCCACCGTCCCGACCCCCTACATTTTGGGATAGGGACGGATTCTTCTCATGCCAGAAATGCAAACCCTGCCGTGAGGTACAGCGTCCAATTAGGGGCATGCAGGAATTCGTTTCTACAGCAAATAACAGGGAGTTCTCTATAAACGAATTCATTACCTGTAACACCACTCATGTGGTATATGCCTTGAAATGTCCCTGTGGATTGATGTATGTAGGAAGAACTAAACGGCTTTTGCGTGTCAGGATAGCCGAGCATATACATAACATTGCAATTGGTTATAAAGACCACAACGTCTCACTTCACTTTAAATTACATCATGATCAGGACCCATCTGGTCTATCATTTTGGGGTATTGACCACATTAAGCCCTCTTGGAGGGGCTCTAATGTGGTACGTGAGCTATCAATGCGCGAGACGAAATGGATTTTTTTGATGGGCACACTGGCACCTAAGGGGTTAAACATAGAACTCGATATCAATTGTTTTATTAGCGACTATTAATCCCGAGTTTGAAATCTATGCACTTTATATATTTTAACTTTTGTAAAATCTGATGAATTTTAAAATTTTAATTGAGATTTTGATATAATCCTCTGGAATTTTATCAAAATTATGCAGTAAGAAATCTGCACTTTTATGAGTTGTCCGCCAAAGGGAACAATCAGCTAAGTTCCCTTTGTAATTTTATGTAGTTTTTTTATATGTGTATATTAAATTGGTGTAATTATGGCTTTTTATGCATTTTATGATGAAGTTTAAAATATTCAGATATTTAGTGGATGAGCATCCTTTATGACTCTTGATTATAACTATTACAAACTATAATAAAAATAGCTTGAAAAGACTTTTGAAATAACATATGTAAAAATGTATGGCCATGAACTGGTTGTCTAGTAATAGACAATCATAGTGGTATGGTTGTATTCATCTATTGTCCATTTCCCATTGAAGCGCAGTAGTCTGATTAGATCAGCGGCGCACATGATGTGAAAGGAAACTAGAATAAAAGCCGGTACGTCGCGTCATTAGGCCACGCCCTTTGAGAAAGTCGTAATGACGAAACGCGTCAGGGCGTGACCGACACGACGACCGGAAGTGACGTATTTACGTATCTGCGCTCCATGAGGTGACTATCACAAACCGGAAAGCCGTTTAAAGACTGGGAACAGTGCGAGCATATTTTTGCCTTATCCCACCACCGGCTTATCCCCCAGGCAAATACACTGCAAACCACCACGAGTGTATGACAACCAGTGATTGGCCTTATCCGCAGAGAGAGAGATAAAGGAGAACAAGTGTGAAATAGATTTTTTATTGTGCAAAGTGGAAATTGCTTTTTAAAAGGAAATAAAATCAGTTTAAGACGTACTGGACTATCTGGATCTTTTTACCCCCTCTTTATATCAAAATACACGGGCTGATCGTTCCTGATGTGTGGAGAGGATAGATAAAGAGATTGATTGCAGATCCTGGGAGACCATGACTCAATGCTGACATTTCTAGAGATTCTGGTGAGTTTAAACCCCAGAGGGGAGTGTGGAACACGCACGGGTGAAGCAATTTGGTGGAAGCGTAACAAGCAGATAACATCCCTGTCCTCACTCGTCTTATAATATATGGACTATATTCTCACTGCATTAAGATATTAAGATATTGATGCACTGTCAGATCAGAGTGTCTATGAGAAGTGATATATTATCTCCACAACACAATACTGCTGAGTTTATACATATGCTGGTTTTAAATATTAGTGTATATATACAAATATTGGTTTTCTGTTAAGAAGAAATATCTAGATGAGCGCTGCTAAATGGTAATGAAGTTTTAATGAATTTGCAATTAACAATTTTATTTACCGTTATAAAATAGTTTACATGTTTTTTTAAGCAGCTGCTATAGGGTAACCTATACACTTTTAATCACTGTCTATATAGGGGATTTTTCACTATTCATTAGCGCCGAGTTAAAGGAGAAAGATGTATTGAGGAGCCTGACATCGATTTTTCCTTTTTTCTGAATAGTGACCATCCGTTATGGTTACCGAACTTTGGCTATGTTTTGACTAACTTTGTTCCATTTACTTTTATCATTAAACAAGTGTGATTTAACTGTACTTCTGTCTCGGTCTAATTCATGGTTTCGGACAACATCATCAAAGGGCTGCTTTCTTAGCAGGTTATAATGGGGGGGGGGGGGGAGAGGGCTGACCTTCCCCTATTTCATAAAAATAGTGAAATCATAATGACCCATCTTCCTTACAATATTCACACTAATTTCATTCAGGACAAGTTTTTTTTCCAAGTAAAATATTTGGGATATTGGTTGTCTGTGTCAAATATGCCTCATGTATAAGTAGGGTTTAGAATGAGGCAACCAAAAGAAAGCCTTATATAGTCCTTGGTACAATATATGGCCAAATATCTGGGGACACCTGACTATCAAACCTATATCAGCTTCTTGGACATCCCATTCCCAAATCATGATTTATATTATGGAGCCACCCCTACACCTTTGTGGATATAACCGCCTCCTCACTTCTGAGAAGACTTTACACAAGATTATGGAGTATGTCTGTGGAAACCTGTGCCCACTGAGCCAAAAGAACATTTGTGACGTCGGGTACTGATGTTGAAGGGAAGACCTGGCTTGCAATTTGCATTCAATCCAATCCCAAAGGTGATGCTTAGGGTCGAAGTCAGGAATCTTGTGCACAGGAACATGGTCATGCTGGGACAGAAAAGGGCCTCTCAATTTGTTCCCAGAGGGTTTAAAGCGCACAAAATGTCATTATATGCGCTAACATTACCAGTACCCTGCACTGGAAAAAACACAATCATTTGGAGGGGTATCTACAAACCTTTGGATATATAGTGTATGTCCCTGATTACTATCACACGTACACAGTCACATATAACAAGAGAAGAAAAAATTAATTTAAACACCAATAATAAGATTAGTTTTAATTATTTAATCATTGTGCATGGTTCTTGTGTAATATAAAAGGTAAAGCATAAAAAAAAAAAAAAAAAATGTAAAATTATAAAAATACAACAGTAAAATAGAAGCAGTGTGAAAACATAAAACTGAAATCAAAAATAAACATACATTTAGCATAAAAATACATTTTCTTCAAAATTACTATCTTACATTTCAAGCATAATTCATGTTACCCGTTATCTTCTTATAGATATATGATAGACCAACTCCAGCCCAAAAAAAAAAAGAAACATTTTTTAGTTCCAGATAGAGTGAGGAAAGAAACCTCTGTCAAGTATTTACTGGTCTAAATACACATATCTGAGAGGAGCTAAGACTTCAGAACACATTGCTTCAATAAAAGAAGCATCTAGATTCAAAGAAGAACACTTGCTGTGGTAAGACCACTCACTTAAAGCAAGGCTCTCCTTGGTGGATACCCATGTGACTCAAAGCATACAAACCCAAAAGAAGCGCCAAACCAAATCGTGAAAGGAGTCTAAATTATAATATAATTACATAGAATTGACAACGTGTTTGGAGATCAGGGCTTGGAATTGGAGGGTTTAAGTGGACTCAATGTAACAGGTATCCAAAAAGATCTGTAATATAACTGGCTTGTCTTCTTATGGGAGTGTTATGGAGTCATGCAGTATTGACAATGCCAAGCCTGGATGAAGGGGGAGATAATTGGCCCCCAAAAAGGTGTTGAAAAAGAGTTCTATGTGATCATATTACAAATCATTAAAACAACTTGGGCTCTCTTAGTTTTGATGCTCTTTTTGTGTTTTTATTGGTGTCTGCGTCCCTGTTGGGGCAGATATTTCCTAATTTCCTGTCCCTGAGACTACTGTCAATATCTCCCCAATAGGAACACAGACAGAAAGATATAACTTGAAAAATGTAGGTCGAAGGTGCTGGATCTGAAATGGTCTCAGTGACTCATGGTCAAGGTAAGCCCTTACTGTGGAGTACAATGATTCTGGCTACACACACCTACACAACCAGTTGCTGAAACACACTTTTGGAATAAAAAGAGCGATTTTTCCCCAAATTGGAACAACCCCCTTGTCAACCCACACATTTAAATTTAAATCAGCAGTTTAAACTCTGACAAAGAAGGGAGCCATTTAGCCCATAATACACATTGCCTTATTTTCCTTGGACTTCTATAATTAAATAAATACTCTTGTACTCATAAAACTTGGGTGTGTCACTCTCGTTTTCCTTACACCTTCCAGCAATAACAGCCCCACTGAGGTTGTAGCCCTTTCATACTCTATTAGAATGTGTTTTTATTCCTGCACGTGTCTATATTACAGGGATCTCCTCTCACTTACCATCTAGGTAACAATTGTCACTGGTAAACGAAGCAAAGGAAGTTCGTCCCAACAGGATCACAGACAGCATTAGACCCTTCCTCACTGTATTCAGAACTAAACAAAAAAAAATAAAAAAATGGCTGGATTTTAGCTTTAAAGCAACTCTGTATTACTCTGTTTTTACTTTAAAGAAAATGGTTAATACTTATCTGTCCTGCTGCTTACACACCAATCTCAATTCTCTTAAAAAGCTACAGTAGATGAAGAATGTTCATCATCCAACACACCTCCAGATGCATCAAATGTCTGGTCACCCACCGAGGGCTGTGCTCTGGTCCTTGTGTGTTCTAGTCACATGGGGGCCAGTGAATAAAGCCACAGCGAGCAGAGAGGAACCAGGCACCCGACAGTCCCAGAAGTGTTGGTGCCGGAAATTCTTCAGCAAATTTGGCTCTCGAAGAGAGTGAAGATCAGCAGTGTAGGCTGTGAAACGGATATGCATTAGACCTCACGGGCGGTGAGGCTGGCACACTGTGAATTGGCCATTTAATGTATGCAGCTGGAGCCCCCCAGGTGCTACATACATGCAGCTCATGTAAGTCTATAGGGACGCAACAGCTGTACAGAGAAATCTGCTCATTCTAATTTGACAGGTGTGTGGGTGAGCCGCCCGAACGCAGGCAGAGTGCATTTGGGGCCACTTACCCACACCCCTGTCAAATTAGGATGAGCAGGTGTGTCCACCAGCTGCTGCTTCCCCACAGACTTATATGGGCTGCTTTCAAGTAGCACCTGGGGGCCCAATCCGCAAAAACAAAATGCCTGATTCATGGTGTATGGGCCTCAGCGCCTATGCAAATGGTTTCTTAAAGCGCATTTGAACTTTCAGTTTAAATAAGCTAAATACATTCCAGGTGCATCAAACCCAAAAGGTTTTCAATGTCTTATAGTTTCTTTTCTTTAAAAATTAGCCACAACCAGAGTGGAAGCCTATACTCTGCTCTGCCATGAGCTGCAAAGTGGGACCCTTGCTTTACTCTGTGTGGAAGCAGTGGTCTCTATGCAGCCTCCCATTTATCTTCTGCGTACCTGAAAAAACGAGAATGGAATTTCAACTCCTCAATTTGGTAGACCCCCGGAGGTTGATGCACCCGGGGGAGAGAGATTACACCTTTTTCTCTCTGGTGCATTACTCCTATACCAGGATTGATTTCTTTCTTATTCAACACAAAGATCTACCTCTTGTCATGTCCTCCTAGATCAAGATAACTGCCTTCTTGGACCATGCCCCTGTCTACATGACACTTCAGCTGGAAATTTCTCAGTCGCGTTCCCCTACCTGGGAGACTAAATGAATCCCTATTACAACTGGCTGAGGTCCGCAAGGAAATAGATCGTTCACTAGCCACTTTTCGGAAAACGCTGAATCCACTCAGAACCCCATGCATGTTTGGGAAGCCCATAAGTGTGTAGTTTCTAATTCGGAAGGGTTCTCAACGGAAGAAGGAAATGGCCAAACAATAAGATGATCTTATTGCACGAGTGCATTCCCTCGAACTACTGCACAAAAAATCCCGGCATTAGCTCATTACCAGATTCTTTTGCAGGCCAGGCAAGAGCTGAATGATTTTCTCTCATTAAACCACCCAAAGCTTGGCTTGGGCAAAACGTTCCCTATACAAAAATTCTACCAAACTAGGCTCTATGTTGGCAAAAGCGCTACGCGGTCCAAGGAAACGCACTTTCATCCCTTCTATAACTTCCAAACAGGGGGATAGAGTACACACTAACCAGGATATCACCAAGGGCTTCTCAGAATTCTACCACAATCTTTATAACCTTAATCCCACTCAGGCCACGGGGACCTCAGGAGACCGTGTAACGGAGGCGCTAGAGTACATTCGTGCCTCAGGTATGGTCTCTCTACCAAGTGATGTCAGTGAGACATTGGAATCATTGATCACAGAGGAGGGAGGTGGGGTCTGCCATTGCCCAAACAAAACCCTGCAAGGCCCCTGCCCCGGACAGCTTTTCGCTGGCTTATTATAGTACTTTCTCATATAGATTAATTCCTCAATTCCTGACAACTCACTGGTAGAAGCGGGCTCAATGACACCTGATTCCCTGCGGGCATACCTTTCCCTGATTCACAAAGACGGCAACAATCCTTCCCAGTGTGGGAACTATAGGCCTATTGCGCTACTGAATGTCGATCTGAAATTATTCTCTAAAATCTTGGCCAATAGACTCCTCCCCTATATCCCTCAGCTGATCCATGTAGTTCAAGAGGGCTTTGTCCCCTCATGGGAGGCCAGGGACAACACCACTCGGGTTCTCAATATCATCCAGGCGTCTCATTCCTCAAAGTGTCCCTTGTCCCATATTGGTATAGGCCCCCATCTCACAAGCTGGATCCTGTCCCTCTACTCTACACCATCGGCACCCGTACGGGTAAATTAATTGCGCTCAGAGTACTTTTCCATCTCAAATGGGATGAGACAGGGCTGCCCTCTTTCTCCCCTGATTTTATATTAACGCTGGAGCCTTTTCGCTGTACTGTTCAGACCGACCCGAATATTTCTGGTCTCCAGAAGCCTTCGGGTCATCATAAAATAGCGACTTTTGCGGACGATTTAATGTCCTTCGTATCTAATCCCCGTATATCCTTGCCAAACATTCTTCAGGCCCTACACTCGTACGGTGCCCTGTCCAATTAAAAAATTAATCTGTCAAAAATCGGCGGCTCTTAACATTACACTTTCTCACTCGGAATTGCAATCTATATATACTCGATGAAGTATCTGGGGATACATATTACCCCCGACATTGAGGACCTTTACTCCATGAACTTCTCCCCATTACTCAGCAAACTCAAGCTGGATCTGAAACAATGGCACTCCCTGTCCCTGACGTGGTTTGGGCGCTGCAACTCTTTGAAAATGACGGTCCTCCCACAGATCTTGTACGTGTTGCAGGCCTTGCCGATTGTAGTCCCTGTGGAATTTTTCAAACAAGTATGTTCCCTATTCAGGGAGTTTATCTGGTTCCACAAACCACAGAGACTGAGTTTATCAAAACTTTCCCTCTCTAAATGGAGTGGGGGTATAGGCCTTCCTGACGTCTTTAGATACTACAGAGTAGTACACCTCTCGAGGGTGGTGGATTGGAATTGCAATGAGGGCTCTAAGCAGTGGGTTTCAATGGAGAAGGAGGACGCCTCCATTCCTCTCCGATCTTCTCCTTGGTTGATATCTCAATTTCCTGAGGATTTGCGGAATCACCCTTTCATTGGTGCCTCTCTACGGATAGCGAGATCAGTTTTCCGTACAATGGACCTTTCCCTGTTGCTCTTGCCTTTGACGCCAATCCTTGGTAACCCCAACTTCACACCGGTGTTCACCAATAGACGCCTGCATAATTTAGGCCAATCGGGAAGATCTGTCTCCTCGACTTTTGGCCTCCGTCTCCTGATTTCCTTCCCAGGCCGATCTTATCAGGATTTCGGAACCCCCCCTGGACTACTGGAGTACCAACCAACTTAGACACTTTTTACAGACCTTTCAGGGATCCCATTATTCACCCAGAGCCCTTACCCCATTTGAGTCGATTTTCAGGAATGGGGAGCCGACCAGACACACTTTCCTTGCTCTATGGATACATGGCGTTGCCTTCAGATGGCACTCTCCTTTCGTACATACATCAATGGGAAAAGGATTTAGGGATTAAGTTTACACCTGCGCAATCACTAAGATTTTTATCTTGGGTCACAAATATTCCCTTGCTAACCAGCATCAAGAAGTGGGATACAAAATTCTCTTGAGATGGTACCGTGTACCGTTCTTGGTACACAAAATGGATAGCAATGTCTCGGAAATATGCTGGCGTTGCAATCAAGGGGTAGGTACGATGACTCATATTCTGGCAGTGCCCCCTCCTGGGGTCGTTCTGGGCCGATGTGACAGGTACCGTGAAACATCTGACATCAGTTGATTTAAGTGGCAACCCTAAGGCGTGTCTCTTACACTTGACCGGGATACCCTTCTGGAAATACAAAAAAACTCTCACTATCCATTTGGTGAATGCAGCCAGAGCTTGCATTCCTGCACCCTGGAGGCAGTCACAGCCCCCGACTAAGGTCCTGTGGTATGCCAAAGTTAATGATATCCTATGTATGGAGAAATTAACTGCCACCATGAATAATGAGGAGGCCTTCAGGGAGCGTTGGAGGCCCTGGGGAGATACTTCACCTGTACCAACTAATACATACAAACTATAGCCCAACCTATATCGGCGGATGGTCAAGCTACCAGTTAGTTGCTTCTTGGCTAGGGGATGGCTATAGGTGCCTGCTCACTGGAGGGCAATCCCCTGACTCCCTATGCTTCCTCCTTACCCCTTCTGTATATTATTTTTTTCTGTTTCTCTCTGTCTGTTTTCCCTACCCTGCTTTTTCTTCTGGACTGGATAAGCCTTTTACTGCGGATTTCTCTGATCCACAAATTGGTTTGAATTAATAAAGCATTATTGTCCTCCCAGTGCTTGAACTGGGACCAGAAGACAATGAGTTTTCCATTATCATACTTTCCAAATCTCTTAAGTACACACTCTAAGACAAGTCTAGATTAACCTCTTCTCTTGGCAAGATTAAGTATGGGTTTTCGGCATACTGGGTCGTTGCAGAATCACACATTGATAAGCCATAGCTGAAATTTGGATGTGTAAATTTTGATGCCTTTGTTTTGTGCCGTTTTATTGTAACCTATTATTTTTCAGTTTATTTTCAGTTATAATGATCGGTTTCACATTCAGTTGTTATATTTCTTTGTCTATGTACATGAGATGACCGGCTGTAACATTGACATATTCGTTATGCCTTATATGAGTAATGCTATTAGCTATGGTCGTCAATATTCTGGTTAACAATTTTGTATTGTACTTTAGCCATTAATAAATTGGAATAAAAAAAAAAAAAAAGCGCCAAAAACGCACCTCCCCATTGAAATGCACTCAAAATGCAGCAAGAAAGCATCAATAATGCACCCGTCTCAAGTTTTTGGTGGAGTCACACGACGTATGAAAACATACCATAGGCACAGTAAAATGGTGGTAAAATTGTTGCAAAAACACGTGCGTTTTCGGTGCCATTATTAGCACCCTTTTCTCTTATTGGCAAAAGTGCCGATAACAACATTTTCGGCTGATATGTTTCAGCGACTGAAATTTCAGTGCGCCTCTTCTCTACCCAGAACCATTGTAGTTTCCCACGTTTAGCAATTTATCTTTACTGTTTCAGCAACTGTTTCCTATTTTACTTCTCATTGGACAGCAAATCAGCATCATCAGTGTCCAGTGTGCAGGAAGCGGATCCAGGTAAGTGGCGGTAAACCAAGAATTAGCAGAGCAATTTAACTAATTAACAGTGGGTGTATCACAAGAATGGCTGCCCAAAATGACTATGTATCATGTAAAACCATAAACATACATGCATTACAACCATGTAGTTAGCTCTTTGTTCCATTTTAAAAGTAGCAAGCAGTTCATTAATATATAATCAGTAAAAAGGTGCACACGGGAGGAGCAATTCACTAAACATGTACAGACCTAATGCCTCATTCTTTTAAACCAGCCACTAAATTTGTACCGGTCACTTGTTATTTCGAAGCATCATCAAAACCGACTGACTTTTTTATAAGGAGGGAAATAATGAATCAGTATTTTGTATAGCGAGTATTCTCCTTTTCCCATTGCATCATGGGAGAGAATCTAATTGGGTCCACTGGTCAACACAAAACGGTGATCCTTTCCTCTGATACACTGATAATTGAGGCCAAACATAATGGTGATCCAGAGTCTGGCTATCCCACAGACCTGGCTTAGGAGACATTTTAGGTGGATGTTCCAGTTTACAGTTTCCACAAGTTTGGACTCCGGTAACCACTAACAAAATGGGGCCATGATGGAGTCTGAGCAGCATAAAAATTCATACATTAGGGATGAAAAAAATAAATAAAATGTTTTAAAAAGGTTCTGCTCTACATCCACACTGTAAATCGCTAGCTTGTGAACAGACACAATGTGAAACAACCTTATTGAGAAGGCGACTATTAATAAATATGGCTTTGATTATTATCTTCCTATGCACACCCAAAGAAGGCGGCCATTTTGTTATGCTGTATCAATACATTTTTTTTTTTTTCTTTTTAAAACAGCCCTTCAGATCAGTAGGTAGTAATCTCACCAAGAACACAACCTATCAATTTACCAGGAAGTAGTGACATTACTGAGAAAGCTGTAGAATCAGCCTAAGTAGTGACATCACCAAGCAGCCTATGACTTCACTGGAAACCTATGACATCACTGCAGAGGCAGCCTATGAATGCACTGAAAACCAATGACATCACTAAGATGGTAACTGATGAACTCATAAAAATGAGTCACATCGTTGCAAAAAAGCAGCCTGTGAATTGAAAACCAGTGACATCACTGCAAAGCAGCCTATGAATTCACTGGAAAACAATGATGTCACTATAAAAGGCAGCCTAGGAATTCCTTGAAAATAAATGAAATCACTGCAGAGGTAGCCTATGAATCGAATTAAATGCAGTGACATAATTGAAGAGAGTCAGAGGCGCCCTACAAATTTACTGCACACCAGTGACATCACTGGGAAGGCAGCCTAAGGATCCATTGGAGACCAGCAAAGAAGGTAATCTTTAAATTTACTAGAAACTGGTGACATTACTGCAGAGGCAGCCTATGTATTCAGTGAAAACCATTGCCATCACTGAAACTCCATACCATCCACCACTGAAGTGCCGCTGCCACGGTCCATATAACATATCGTTGCCCTGTGGTTAGGTGGAGCAGGATTTAAAAATTTACAACAACATAAAAGCAGCCCCAGTCCCAACAACAAATTTAAGAGAGTGTTTAAAATAAATGACCCCTGGCTGTGATGTCCTCCTATGCTATGTCACCCGGGGCTTGGTAAAAAGCATTAAAAATACTCTAGCAGCAGTAAATGGAGTATTGCTGGTGAGCATCTGTGACACCAAAGATGCCATTGAGCAGTGCACTGTGGTCCTGCAGCTGTGACTGGCTGAACCAGAGGTGAATAAACTATTGCTAAGATGTTACGGCTTCATTTCCAAAAATAAAAACGGAAGATGAAGTCTGGTGTGCTCGGCACGGTTTTGTACCTTGTGGCATTGGCTACAATGCAAATATACAACTCGATTATAACAGGTTATTCCCCAGGCCACTCCGCCAGCCACTGTTGGCACACAACTCTCTCCTCCTCTGTCTCCCTCTTCTTCTTCACTGGCTTCAGTGGCTCAGCCTTGCCTTCTGGTTCAGGACCCTCCATAGAGAAGGCCTTGTTGATAAGGTTAGCCATGGCTTCACTCAGGCTCGTCATAGTTTCTGTCGGTGTCCAGTTGGGGTCCATTTCTGGCTGAAAGGGGTCAGGTGCCGTGACTTCGATAAGCTCGTGGTCGGTGGGTATACGTAGGTAGTAGGCATGCAGCATCATCCTATATGGGTCAGTGTCCTTCTTAAAGCTATAGGTAAAGTCTCCCACGATGGGATAGCCCAGGGCACTGCAGTGGACTCTAAGCTGGTGTGTCCGGCCTATGGAGATATAAAAATAAAAGGCATTATTTGTGTCCTGTGACCAAAACTCTAATGCCGCATACACACAGTCGGACTATCCGGCAGAAAAAGTCAGACGTAATCTTTTCATCGGATATTCAGATTGTGTGTGGGCCTCATCTGAAAATTCTGACGGACCTAGAAATATTTCCAACGGAATCAATTCCTATCGGGAAAACCGCTCGTCTGTATGCTGTTCTGAAGGACCAAAAACGATGCATGCTCTAAAGCAAGTACGAGACGGCAGCAATTGGCTACTGGCTATTGAACTTCCTTTTTCTAGTCCCGTCGTACATGTTGTACATCACCGCGTTATAGACGGTCGGACTTTGGTGTGATCGTGTGTAGGCAAGACAGTTTCAGCGGAACTCCGTCGGAAAAAACGTCAAGAGTGTGTGTACGCGGCATAAGGGTTTTCACAGGTTAAAGTGATTGTAAAGTTAAATAAGAAAACACAACAAATATGTCTATACTTACCTGCTTTGTGCAATTGAATTGCACAGAGCGGCCAGGAACCTCCTCTTTTTGGGTCACTTGCCGGCGCTCCTGGCCCCTCCCCTCTGTCCAGTGCCCCCATGGGAAGCTGCTTCCATTGACACAGACAAGAGGACTTGGCCCTGCCCTCTCGTCACTGGCTTTGATTGACAGCACTGGGAGCCAATGGCTCCCAATGCCTCAGCAAAGACAGTGAGACCTGGAAGTGAGGGGAGAGAAGAGCTGCAGACATGCATGGCGCTGGATCGAATGAGGGCTCAGGTAAGTATAGGGGGGGGGGGTTGAGGGGGGATGCTGACACCTAAACAAGGAATGCATTAAGGTAAAAAAATATTTAGGCTTTACAGCCACTTTAAGGGTGACAATTTCTCTACCAACACTGTGGGGGATATTTATAAAGCAGTGATTTTGACATTCAACAAACATTTTCTGCAGGTGAATCTTCCAGGTGCATGCGTTTTAAATGACAGTAATTGAGTCATCACTAGCAATTGTTAGATGAATGTCACATTCATGAATATGTCTGCAGGTGTCTGAATGAACTAAGGAGGTAGCAGCGTGCTGCAGAGGTGCATAGCATTGCTGACCTTCCTAATCTGTAGCTATTGATCCACACAGCAGCAGCACAAGAGATCCCCAATCTGTCCGTTGGTCAGAATCATTGGTAGCAAAACTGTCTATGGTCACAATGTAAAATAGCAAAAGGTTTATGGAGGATATAACCCACCAATACTATACATGTTTGTTTGGTGACTGTGGTCCCAACTGCCTTGAGATCATTCACAAGCTCCTCCTGTGTAGTTCTGGGCTAAGCGCTCTCTTTTCTCATGATCATCCTTTCCCCATGAGGTGAAGCCTTGCATGGAGCTCCAGACCGAGAGCTATCGATAGTTACTTTGCTTTTCTTCCATTTGTGAATAATCGCTCCAACAGTTGTCTCCTTCTCACCAAGCTTCTTGCTGATGGTCTTGTAGCCCATTCCAGGCTTGAACAGGTCTACAATCTTGTCCCCGATGTCCTTTGACAGCTCATTGGTCTTGCCCATGAGGGTGAGGTTTGAATGAAAGAAAGAGATTCTGTGGACAGATGTCTTTTATACACATAATGGAGTTGTCATTAGGATCACCTTCTTAAATTGACAGGACTAATCTGTGTACCACATGAGCACATACTGTAGCCAGTCTGTGGGAGCCAGAATTATTGTTGGTTGGTAGGGGATCAAATACTTATTTTACTCACTGAACTGCAACTCAATTTATAACATTTGTATCGTGAGTTTTTTTTCTGCATTTTTGGTCGATATTCTGTCTATATCATTTAAAATACACCTATGATAAAAAATTATAGACCCTTCATTTCTTTATAAGTGGGCAAACTTAAAAAATCTGCAGGGGATCAAATAACTATTTGATGTACAAGCATTTTAGAAGTGTATTTTAACCACTTGACCACTGGGCACTTAAACACCCTTAATAACCAGACCAATTTTCAGCTTTCGGTGCTCTCACATTTTGAATGACAATTACTCAGTCATACAACACTGTACCCATATGAAATTGTTGTCCTTTTTTTCACACAAATAGAGCTTTCTTTTGGTGGTATTTAATCACCGTTGGGTTTTTTATTTTTTGCGCTATAAAAGAAAAAAGACTGAAAATGCGGTAAAAAAAATGAATTTTTCTTCGTTTCTGTTATAAAATTTAGCAAATTTTGTCATTTTTCTTGATAAAGTTTGGCCAAAATTTATACTGCTACATATCCTTGGTAAAAATAAGTACAAATTGGGGTATATTATTTGGTCTTTGTGAAAGTTATAGAGTCCACAAGCTATGGTGCCAATATCCGAAAATTGATCACACCTGAAGTACTGACGGCCCATCTCATTTCTTGAGACCCTAACATGCCAGAAAAGTACAAATACCCCCCAAATGACCCCTTTTTGGAAAGAAGACATTCCAAGGTATTTGGAAAGAGGCATGCTGAGTTTTTTGAAGTTGTAATTTTTTCCCACAATTCTTTGCAAAATCAAGATTTTTTTTCTTTTTTTTTTTTTTTCACAAAATTGTCATATTAGCAGGTTATTTCTCACACACAGCATATGCATACCACAAATTACACCCCAAAACACATTCTGCTATTACTCCTGAGTACGGCGATACCACATGTGTGAGACTTTTACACAGCGTGGCCACATACAGAGGCCCAACATGCAGGGAGCACCATCAGGTGTTCTGGAGCACCCAGGACAATTCTGACATTTCTCTCCTACATGTAAAAATCATCATTTATTTGCTATAAAATTACATAGAACCCCAAAACATTATATATGTTTTTTTAGAAAAGACCCTAGAGAATACAATGGCGGTCGTTGCAACTTTTTATCTAGCACGGTACTTGCGCAGCAATTTTTCGAACGCGTTTTTTTGGGGAAAAAAAAGTTTTGTGCTTTACAAAAAACAAAACTGTAAATATAGCCCAATGTTTTTGCATAATGTGAAAGATGAAGTTACGCCGAGTAAATAGATACCTAACATGTCACCCTTCAAAATTGCACACGCTCGTGGAATGGCGCCAAACTTCGCTACTTAAAAATCCCCATAGGCGGCTCTTTAAAACTTTTTACTGGTTACATGTTTTGAGTTACAGAGGAGGTCTAGGGCCAAAATTATTGTTCTCACTATAACGTTCGCAGTGATACCTCACATGTGTGGTTTGAACATCGTTTTCATATGTGGGCGGGACTTACGTATGCATTCGCTTCTGCATGCGAGCGCACGGGGACAGGGGCGCTTTAAATTTTTTTTTTTTTTTTTTTTATTGTTCATTTTACTTTATTTATTTTAGTTTGACACTTTTTTTCCCCCAAAAAAGTTTTTTGATCACTTTTATTCCTATTACAAGGAATGTAAACATCCCTTGTAATAGGAATATGGCATGACAGGTCCTCTTTACAGTGAGATATGGGGGTCAATAAGACCCCACATCTCACCTCTAGGCTGGAAAGCCTGAAATAAAATAAAAAAACGATACTGGCTTTGATCGTAGCGAGCACTGCAGGGAATCGCAGGGTATCGCAGGGTATGGCAGAGTATGGCAGAGTATGGCAAGGTATGGCAGGGTATCGCTGGGTATGGCAGAGTATCGCTGGGTATGGCAGAGTATCGCAGAGTATCGCAGGGTATGGCAGAGTATCGCAGGGTATGGCAGAGTATCGCAGGGTATGGCAGGGTATCGCAGGGTATGGCAGGGTATGGCAGGGTATCGCAGGGTATGGCAGGGTATCGCAGGGTATGGCAGGGTATGGCAGAGTATCGCAGGGTATGGCAGAGTATCGCAGGGTATGGCAGAGTATCGCAGGGTATGGCAGAGTATCGCAGGGTATGGCAGAGTATCGCAGGTAATGGCAGAGTATCGCAGAGTATCGCAGGTAATGGCAGAGTATCGCAGGTAATGGCAGAGTATCGCAGGGAATGGCAGAGTATCGCAGGGAATGGCAGAGTATAGCAGGGTATGGCAGATTACTGCTGGGTATCCATCCATCCATGCTCAGCCATCCCTCCATACCCTGCAATACACTGCAGGCTATTGCTGTGTATTGCAGGGTAAGGAGGGATGGCTGAGCATGGATGGATGGATCGGTGGTGGCAGAGCAGGCTGTGGGCACTACAGATCCCGCCCACAGCACTGCTGCCACCGATCCCTCCCCCTCTCCCCTCACACTGTACCGATCGGTACAGAGAGAGGAGGGGAGAGGAACCGGCGTCATCAAATGACGCCGGTTTGCTTACATGTGATCGCTCCGTCATTTGACGGAGCGATCACGTGATAAACGGCCGCGATGAGCGGCCGTTTACCGTGATCCGTGATCCGCCGGGTCCTCTGGACCCGGCGATCACGGATGTTCTCGAGTGCGCGCCCCAGGGGGCGCGCAAGAGGGGAATTCCGGGAGGACGTCATATGACGCCCTCCCAGAGTTAAGCAACCGCCCTGTAGCCGTCATTCGGCTATGGGCCGGTTGTAAAGTGGTTAAGCATCTTACATGTACATTCAAGTTTGAGGTGTTTTTGTTTTAGCAACTGGAACGCACTGGGGGGGAGACCAGTTCTTACATGCTACAAAATGTCTAATGCCCCGTACACACGGTCGGAAATTCCAACCACAAAATCCGTCTGATTTTTTCCGACGGATTTTGTCCGACACTGGTGTTGCATACACACGACCGGACAAAGTTGTCAGAAAATCCGATCATTCTGAACGTGGTGACATTCGTTGCGTACGACGGAAGTACGTAGAGGCTAGTAGCCAATAGCTTTGTTCTTGTAATTTGATCTGAGCATGTGTGGCACTTTTTCCGTCGGAATTCTTGACACACGATCGGAAAAAGTCCGATCGGATGTTGTTGTCGGAAAATTAGAGATCCTGCTCTCAATTTTTTTTTCCGTCGGACAAAGCCTGCTAGAGCCCACACACGATCGGATTTTCCGACAACATAATGCGATCTGACCTTTTCCATCGGAATATCCGACCGTGTGTACGGGGTATAATATATGCCTGAAGAAAAGCTTAAAAACAGTTGATTTATCAGGTGTTCCAAAACACCCAGATCTGTCTCAAAAGCAGCCTGTGTAGCTTTTGGAGTGTCAAGCATTCACCTACAGGTGCCTGAGCACTCATACAGTATGAAATACATGGGATTTTGGATACTGAGCCTTTTGGAGCGTCGAGCTTGGACAATGAAAGTTTCTGATCTCTAATTTTCTCCTCTATGGCTAAACAGATCAACCCCAAGCACAAATTGCCCGACCCTGCATACCAGTCAGTGGCTGTAACAAAACTTTGGTGACAGGTTCTCCCTTGTATAATCCATGCTGTAGGATGGTCAGATAAGTCTGACAAGGCTTTTCATTCTCACACCCTACAGAAAGAAACAAGAGTGTGCGGTGCAAATGTTAGTGCATGTTTGAAAAAACTGCGAAATTTAAAATAACTAATTATAATTTTTTTTAATATTAAACCTCACCTTCAGTCCCTTCCACACACATCATGTGTGTGAGTCCCTCTTGTGTGTTCTTACCAATGGCCAGTGTGATGGTCATGCAGCTCTGTGTAACACTGCCTCGGACCTGTGTGGGGAAGTCACAAGTATCAGTACAGAAATCTTCAACAGGACACAAGTGAATGCAACGATCATGAAAATCCCATGACTAAAACCTCATATAAGCTTTAACCACTTCAGCCCGGGAAGATTTGGCTGCTCAATGACCAGGCCATTTTTGCGATACGGCACTGCATTGCTTTAACTGACAATTGCGTGGTGGTGCGAAGTTGTACCCAAAATAAAATTTACGTCCTTTTTTTCCCACAAATAGAGCTTTCTTTTGGTGGTATTTGATCACCTCTGCGTCGCATCGCACTTGCATCGCCCCCCGGGCACACCCTGAGTGGCCAAAAGGTGAATCGCCGTAAGGTAAAGTTGTTTTGCCCAGCCGAGCCAACCTGCCTCAGTAAAACTGCGGCGGCTGGTCCGGAAGTGGTTAAAGTGGAAACTTCAGTAATTTTTTCATCTTTCTATCTATTAAATCTTCTGCCCTTGTTGTTTTAACTTTGGATAGTAAAACATGTTTTTTCTGCCAGTAAATACCTCATACAGCCCACTTCCTGTTTCTTGTCTGGTCATTAGCCTAGGCTTATGACATAATGCACAGCTCTCTCTCTCACTGAGAGTTTGCCAGGCAGGGAGGGGGGGGGGGATGAGTCATAAGAGGGCCAATGAGAGCTGCAGAGCTGAAGGTGTGCCTCTGTGTAAATCCAGGAAGTGAACAGGCAGAAGCTTAAGCTGCCCACAGTTAAAATGGTTACAGTCAGACTTGGTGGAGGAAAATGTATGCAGCATATTTGGCAAGTACAGAATCACAGTATATATAAAGTAATATGAAAAGTGTTTGGAGGGAAGCTTCAGAATGGCAAAGATGTTTATTACAAATCATGTGAGCAGACTGCAGTTCCTCTTTAATATGTTAAAGAATAAGTTCAACTTTGGAAAATTTTACCTGACGACTCCATGATCCCCCCTCCATGACAGCAGGTGGGGCTTAATTTCTGCTGTCACATTTAGAATTGGTGCGGCTGTGCAGAGCTTCACCCGCACAGTCCAGTCACGTTATTCATTCACAGGGATCAGTGGATTAAGAAACTACAAGTCCCATCTTCCACACCAGCAGACAGCTAGCTCTCAATGGACTACAAGCAGGCTGATCAGCGTGTTCCTAGTCCATTCATTCTTCCTGCAGCTCTCTTACTGAAATCCCAAATGGGTAAAGGGCAGAGAGCTGGAAGGCGAGTCTGCAGGTGCCTGACATTGCACCCATGATCCACTGATGGCAGGTGCAATGCTTTGCAGGCTCTTGGAGAAAAAAATAAAAAATAAATGCACATTTTTATTTCTGCAAAAATATGTGCATTTATTCCTAAAAGGTGAAGTTAGCTTTTAACCACATATCGACTGCCCTTTAGCCGTTTTACTCCTACAGGGTAGCCGCCCTGCACAGGATATATATCCCACACTTGTGTGTAGCAGGCGCAAATGCTCGCCGCCGGTGGCACACTCCCACAGTGATTATTCACAGCGGGAGCCGATGGGCGTCTACCGCAGACTCAATGTCCACCGGCACCCGCCAATTATGCGGTACAGAGGCAGAACAGCAGTCTGCCTATGTAAACAAGGCAGATTGCCGTTCTGTCAGTAGGGAAGGCATAGAGAAGCTTAGAATAAAGATCACGATTCTCGTGGCGTAACATCATTTTTCATAAACTAGAAAAAAAAATTGGGCTAACTTTACCGTTTTTTTTTTTTTTTTTCATAAAAGTGTATTTTTTTCGCCAAATAAATTGCATTTAAAAGGCCGCTGAGTAAATACAGTGTGACATAAAATATTGGAACATAAAGAAAAGGAAGAGGTCTGGTGTCCCCAGTGACACACTTCCATCCCTATAAACATGTAAAAACAAAAGGATTCGCCCTGGGACTTTAAATGAAGTGGGTACCGTTTCCGCAGTAGTAAATATAGTATATGATTTATTCAAGTACAATTGTTTACATGCATGGATAACACCAACAGTTGCCAATTAAAAGAGATACATAAACAAGGAATATTGGTACAGTAGTACAGTAGTAGTAGTCATAGTACACGGGCATCATACTACCCGACTAGTTTTGCGAGATCCAGTTAGCTCTTCAGGGGTGGATGTGTGTAACAATGTACCACTGAGCTAGACCATGGCTCCAAGTGTGCAGCTCCAATATGACGGCAGCAGGTGCCTCCCCAGGGAGCTGAGGGAGCGGAGTCAGATGGGACCCCACCAGGGGCCAAACAGAGAGCAGGCATGGCCTCATTAGTCCATAAAGAGTATAGGCTGAGTATGGTGAAAATCCTGAATATAAAAGTAATGAAACACAGCAGGCAATCTCCACAGCTGTGTTTGTTCTCAGTGAGTGCCTGCTGTGTATCATTACTTTTATATTCAGGATTTTCACCAAAAAAATCTTTAACCTTTTTCCAACCATATAATACACATGAAAGGCAGCAAAGGGGGTGGACCTTAACGCCCACATGCTGCAGATATATGTCCCTACCGACTGAGGTTTCTGTGCAGAGAGTGCGCTCACTGTGTGTTCCCAGCACAGAGACTGCGCTGTCACTAGTTATGATTGGAAACCAGCAGGATTTGCTTCAAATCATAGGACAGCAATTATTTTTTTATTAATTAGGAGCCTGCAAAGCATTGCAGCCATGATCAGCAGATCGCGGGTGCCATGCAGGACTCCTACCTGGTATGAGCAGGCAGTTACACACTAACAGGAAGAAACAATGAACTGCCACAGCACTCAGCAGCGTCCTGGTATTTCATTCAGAACTACAAGCCTACAGCTTCAAAGGCTGTCAGTACTTGTAGTTCATTTATTAATTGAATGACGCGGCTGGGTGGGTGGAGCCCTGCGTTTTTGTTTTGTTTTGTTTGTTTAATTGTGACAGCGAGTTTGGGGAAGAGAATCATGTGTATTTGAACTATGGAATTAGTCTTTGTCTGAGGTTTGTACAGAGGTGAAGTTTTATACTTGCCAGTGCCAGGTAAGCCTTGGTGACTGTGCGCTCCTTAAAACACTTATACGCGCGTCCTGCCGCTTCTTTGCTAAGGGCGACGCACAAAGCCCCGCTAGTAGAGAAGTCCAGCTGATGGCAGAACCTGGGAGAGTTGGAGAGATGATACAAGGATGAAAACCAAACAAGCTGTAACAGTGCGAACCTACAATACACACTGCCTGCAAGTTCATTTACATCTGACCTTGCTTTGATTCCACAGAAATTAACCCTTTCACTGCCACACCCATATTTATTTTGGGGGGGGGGGGGGGGTTTGCACCTTTTACTCCTGAAAACCCCCCAAATGGTGTATATTTTCTGAAAGCAGAGACCCTGGAGAAGAAATTAGTGGTAGTCCCATATCTTTATGTCATAGTACGTTAGCACAATGGTTTATCAAATGCATATCTTCAGAAAAAAATAAATACAGTAAAATTACTTTTAGCGCACATAAACAAAATATACTGTATAAGGCCCCTTTCACACTGGAGCGGTGCCAGCGTCGGCGGTAAAGCAGCGATATATTTAGCGCTGCTTTACTGTCGTTTTAGCCACTGCAGCGGCGCTTTGCCACGCTGTCCCATTGATTTAAATGGGTAGGAGCGGTGAATGCACTGCTCCTTCACTGCTCCAAAGATGCTGGCCTCTGGCTTTCACACTGGAGTGACAGGACCTGCTTTTTTCAGGCGCTATACAGGCGCTATTTTTAGCACTGTAGCGCCTGAAAAACGCTTCAGTGTGAAAAGGGCCCAAGGGTGGATTAAAACCCATAGCAGGGTTTTTTTTTTTTTTTGCCATTTGTATCCCATTGTTGAGATTACCCTTTACTTCCTGTCCCATAGCCACAACAGGAAGTGGGATTAAATCCCTCCAGGGAATCCCTGGTTTTGTCATAAGAATTAGTGTCCCTATTGGAAGATTTCCCCTCTATTCCTATTCTGGTGACAATTCAAATTTGTGGATTTTCTTTCACCTTCAATGATAACAGTAAATATAACAAATAGAGGAGGGTGAAGCTCCTTAATGGGATCACAGCTTTAAAAAAAAAAAAAACTCTGGTACCAAAAACTGTTAATCGGCCATGCTGGAGAAGCCCTTTAGGTAATTTGTTTAGAGTTAACTGTGAATAATGGCCCTACAAAGTGCTGCTCTCATGTCTTCATGTGTACCAATATATAACATGTGCTTCAGCAGTTCCTGATAGTGCCACAGGTTGGCCAGCCCTTGCTGCCTATCGTGCATTCCTATTGGAAGGTGAAGCAGCACAATGTAGTGATGGGCCAACAAGAATGCGAGGGGGTGGGGCTTAAAGGCCAGAATCATCCTTAAAGCGGACCATCAGTCATTTTTTCAACTTTCTATCTATTAAATCTTCTGCCCTTGTTGTTTTAACTTTGGTTAGTAAAACATTTTTGTTTCTGCCAGGAAATGCCTTATACAGCCAACTTCCTGTTTCTTGTCTGGTCATTAGCCTAGGCTTATGACACCATGCACAGCTCTCTCTCCTCACTCTTGTGAGAGTTTGCCAGGAAGGGAGGGGGGGTGCGTTATAAGAGGGCTAATGAGAGCTGTAGAGCTGGAGGTGTGCCTCTATGTAAATTCAAGAAGTGAACAGGCGGCAGCTTCAGCTGCCCACAGTTAAAATGGCTGCAGACAGACTTAGTGAAGGGAGATTTCTGCAGCATATTTGGCAAGTACAGAATCACAGTATATATAAAATAATATGCAAAGTGGTTGGAGGGAAGCTTCAGAATGGCAAAGGTGTTTTTATTACAAATTATGTGAGCAGACTGCAATTCCTATTTAAAGTGTTACTAAGCCCTCAACAGTAAAATCAGTCTGTATATGCAGTAAAGCATGCTTGTTATACTTACTGTGGAACCTAAAGGGTTAATCCTCTGCATTGTGTAAAACAGGCTGTTTGAGCCTGTCTTCTCTGATCCTCCCCAATCCATCTTCTGATAGAACAGAGTTTTGGGGGCACTCTGCACATGCTCAGTTTGGTGTGTATTGCTTTTTTAATTGAGTGCATGTGATCAGCACCAGGGCCAATCAGAACTGTCCAAACAGAGGGCCAGGGGTCCTGTAGCCTCATAGGACAGTCAGAAGAGAATAAAAACTCCTCCTGCAAGCTTTAACCAGACACTGATAGAAGTCACAGGACTGCTATATACTGCTGATAAGAAAAGGTATTTAGCAGTTTATATTTACTAAAATAATTGCATTTCCATGTTCTGTGTACTGTGGGAGACCAGATATAGCGAATGCAGGGTCCTGGGTTTAGTAACACTTTAACTGATGCCATTGACTTAAGCCCAAACACTGTCAACACCGGCCCAAATAGTCACTCACCTGAACCCATAATAGGTGTCGGGATCAGCCAGCTCGGGGAATCTGTGCTTTAGCTGGCTCTGTACTGTCACTTTCTCGTACCACATTTTGCTGTCAATGCGAATGTCCCAGTGCTTGTTCACCACCAGGAAGTCCGGACTCTGGTACAGAATACAGAGGTTCTCCATGCTGCCCGGCTCCATCACTGAACAAATACTGCCTGAAAGAGACAAGATCCTCCTGAGTGACACGGATGTTACACATGGCTTTCCAGAAGAATCTGTAGTTTCCCCTAATGAAAAAAGGGACAGGTTCTCTTTTGGATCACAGAAGTGCTCACACTTTTACACTCCTGTGATCATAGTCGGCTTACAGTGGGTTATAGCCTGCTGTCAGCTGACGTCACAGAGCCGCTCCAGGCTCTGGAAGGATCCCGACCGTTTTGTTGAGATTCACCCAGTTGCCTGACTGACAGCTGGCTCCGGCTCTCAGTGCACAGCTGTGAGCCAAAGCCAGCTGCTCCCGCCCCCCTCCAGCCTGGTGCTCCATTGAGTGCTGAAAGGGGTAGAGCAGAGAGCCGGTGACTGACAGTCACTGCTCTCCAGTCCGAGAACTAAGCGATCAGTTCAGATTAGATGCTGCAGCATAGAGGTGAGTGTCTGTGTTTATTATTTTTAATAAGCCCCACACTTCTCCTTTAAGGATTCTATTTATAAAACATTAATTGCACGAATGTTAGAAACATTTGCGCAAGCTGAACTAAATTTTACCATGTTATTTTAAAGAGAGACTAAAGAATATGTAAACCCAGCCTTTCATATTCCTGATATGTGGCTGCTGTACCATGTACTTGTATGAGAAAGTCTCCTGTTCTCTTTGTATTGCTTCCTTTATGTGAAATCCTTGGTGTTCCTGCCAATCCCTTCGCTTTCCTATTAAAAATTGATCACTCTAGGCATGAGGGCCCAGCGTGGTCAGTTTTTAAGCTGTGCTGCGAGCTAATCAAATGATCAGGCTTGTGCTGACACCTCCCCCGTCTCTGCACAGCCATTCACTGGAAAGATCATTGTACTGCTATTTCTCCACCCCCAGCAATCTAAGATCCTTATGCAGCTGAGAACAGAGGGTATGTGATCACTTAAAAAAAAAAAAAAAAAGAAAGAAGGAGCAGTGAAAAAATATATTTATAATATTTTTATATGTATACACAAATCTTTTGCCTTTCATTTCTATTTTAAACTGAATCAGTTGTTTTACATGGTGGTTTACATATACTTTAATTCCTATATCATCAGCTTTATCTAGTAGCCAAAATGTGGTATATTTTCTCCTTGAGGAAGGTATACTGCATTTTGGCCACTAGATGGAGCTGATGATGCAGGAATTAAAGTGGTTCTAAAGGCTCAAGGTTTTTCCCTTCATGCATAAAAAATAAATAAGTATCTGTGCAGCAGCCCCCCTAATACTCACCTGAGCCACAGCGATGTGCACGAGAGCCTTGGCTCTCTAGGGACTCTCCCTCCTCATTGGCTGAGACAGCAATAGCATGTCAATGACATCCAATGAGAAGAGAGAGGAGGCGGGGCTGAGCCATGGCTCTGTGTGTGAATGGACACGCAGAGCAGCGGCTCGGGAGCGAGTCTGTTTGGGTGCCCCCCCAGCAGAGGAGCACCGGTGTGGGAACTGAGAAAAGGAGGATCGGGGCTGCTCTGTGCAAAACCATTACACAGAGCAGGTGAGTATAACATGAGAGTAGAGAGTAATGCTGGCCATACACTATACGAAAAATCGTCCCAACACATTTTCGAGAAACACACATTTGGTCCGTGAGCGCAAACAATTGTGCCATCATGTAATGTCTCCCACTGACAACGTTCACCCCTACTTTCCTGCGTGTGACCCCCACAGCATGCTGTATCTTATGGGGAAAGATGTACGGGCTCACTCCCAAGCCAGGCTGTGTATGTCCATAGACACACACAGCATGGCTCCACTCTACCCCCTGTTCTAATAATGATTTTACTGTATCTGTAGCAAAAATATTGTTTTGAGAATTTTTTGGTGGGTGATTTCTAACAGCAGCCCTGGGTGGTCATAACGTTATGGCTGATCAGTATGTATGTATATATATATATATATATATATATATATATATATATATATATATATATATATATATATATATATATATATATATATATATATATATATATATGTGACGGATCCTGTATTCAAGGTGTCCGCCGTAAATGCTTCCTAAGTCCTGGAACATGAGTCCAATGGATCTGGTTATAGGAACCCCCAAGAATTAGACAGCACTAGTTCTTGAGGTATATCAGGAATGAATCTTTATTTGACTTGTCACTCATATATACAGCCAGATGACTCACACCTAGCCTAATTAGCATGAGCTAATTATCTTAATCAACACTGGACTCCTTCATTCAATTGCAGGGTTAATTAGCACACACAACAATAGGTGAAAACACTCCTACAAGCCAGACTATACTCAATTACATAACAGACAGGCTGTCTGGAGTTCATGACATTAGCATCTCTTGCTAATATGCCAAATACACATACAGATTCTATGTGTATTGGGGGGGCCAGCATGGACCTGAATCCAAGTAACACCAGCTCAGGGGTCCCAGGCTTGCAGCCCAAAAAGAGCACCGTTCCCCCAAATGCCAGGGCCCATAATCAGTTGTCAAGAGGCTTGCATTTCGTCCTCTCAAAAAGCCTGTGTCCCGGCTAGGTCTGTCACTATATATATATATATATATATATATATATATATACACACACACATATACACACACACTACACAAAAGTACGCCCCTCACAGTTTTGTAAATATTTAAAGCGGTTCTGCACCGGGGTTTTTTTTTTTTTTTGGGGGAATATGCTAAGGGGTAATAGGAAAATTAGGGGACTCACCTGTTCCATCTTCATTCGTGATCGCTGCCGGTTTTCGTCCGATGAAGTTCTTTATCTTCTTCTTTTCTGCTGGGGGCCATCTTGCCTGTGGGCATGTGAAAGCCCACAGGCACTTTAGATGGCCCAGCATGCACCGCCGTTATTTCGCCGAGCTCGCGCGTGCGCAGTAACGGCAAAGTGCAGCTCACGTTCTCCGAAATCTCAATGACACCAGATCCCAGGAGACAGTGCGTCGTGACGAGGATCCCCGCACAGACCCCGCAGAGACAGAGGACCGGAAGTCATCGATTACAAGGTAAGTGAAAAAAAAAAAAAAAAACACATTTCATTTAGTACTCTTTGCCTGATTTGGAAGGCAAAGAGATTTACTAAATAAAATGTGTGCAGAACCGCTTTAAGTGTTCTTGCATAGCAAGATCACTTATTGTTATCTCACATATATATTCTTATTATAGCCAAATTTACCACCCTAACTCCTCCCACAGTTTTTATGCTACATATACCGAATATATACCAAAATGTGCGGATTGTGCCCGAATGGTGTGCTATTACTTTGTGGAACGTTTTGCCGAATGGTTCACAAAATATCGTCATTTTTGCGGCGAAATTTGTCCCAAAGGAATGAATGGAGAAACGTTTAAAACGTGGGAGGTGACAAAAGCTCTGAGGAGAATTATAGCTCCTCCCACACAGCTCTGAGGGGAATTATAGCTCCTCCCACACAGCTTTTTGGGGAAAAAAAATCATGAAAAAAAAAAAATCATTAAAAAAAAAAAAAATGGAGAAATGTTCAAAACTAGAGTGGGAGGTGACAAAAGCTGGCAACCCCATAATCAGCCAAAACATTATGACCCCCATGATCAGCCAAAACATTATGTCCCCCCCATTAATAAAAAATATTTCATTATATATATATATATATATATATATATATATATATATATATATATATATATATATATATATATATATATATATATATATATATATATAAAAATCATTTTTGGAAAAAAAAAAATTATTTTTGAAAAAATAAATAAATCATTTTTGAAAAAAAAAAAAAAAATCATTTCTGAGAAAAGAAAAAAACAATATAAAAATAAAAATCATTTTTGAAAAAAAAAAAAAAAAAAAAATCATTTTTGAAAAAAAATTGTTTTAGAAAAAAATACAAATAAAACTAAAAAAATTATTTTAAAAAAATCATTAAAAAAATAATCATTTTTGAAAAAAAAATAAAAAAAAGTTTAGTTACTCAAGCCACTCCACCCAGTTACTTCGTGGAGTGGAGGCAAGAAGGTGGAGGCAAGAACACGTCACACAATTTCCCCAGAAATTGTAGCTTTTCTAGTTAAGTGTTCTTGCATAGCAAGATCACTTATTGTTATCTCACATATATATTATTAAGTGTTCTTGCATAGCAAGATCACTTATTGTTATCTCACATATATATTATTATTAAGTGTTCTTGCATAGCAAGATCACTTATTGTTATCTCACATATATATTATTAAGTGTTCTTGCATAGCAAGATCACTTATTGTTATCTCACATATATATTATTAAGTGTTCTTGCATAGCAAGATCACTTATTGTTATCTCACATATATATTATTATTATTATTATTAAGTGTTCTTGCATAGCAAGATCATTAAGTGTTCTTGCATAGCAAGATCACTTATTGTTATCTCACATATATATTATTAAGTGTTCTTGCATAGCAAGATCACTTATTGTTATCTCACATATATATTATTAAGTGTTCTTGCATAGCAAGATCACTTATTGTTATCTCACATATATATTATTAAGTGTTCTTGCATAGCAAGATCACTTATTGTTATCTCACATATATATTATTATTATAGCCAAATTTACCACCCTAACTCCTCCCACAGTTTTTACGCTACATATACCGAATATATACCAAAACGTGCGGATTGTTCCCGAATGGTGTGCTATTACTTTGTGGAACGTTTCGCCGAACGTTTCACGAAATATCGTCATTTTTGGGGCGAAATTTGTCCCATAGGAATGAATGGAGAAATGTTCAAAACTAGAGTGGGAGGTGACAAAAGCTCTGAGGGGAATTTTAGCTCCTCCCACACAGCTTTGAGGGGGTTATAGGTAGTCCCACACAGCTGAGGGGGTTATAGGTAGTCCCACACAGCTGAGGGGGGTTATAGGTAGTCCCACACAGCTCTGAGGGGGATTATAGGTAGTCCCACACAGCTCTGAGGGGAATTATAGGTAGTTCCAAACAGCTCTGAAGGGAATTATGAAATTTTAAAAAAATAATAAAAAAAGTAAAAAAAAAATAATTTTAGAAAAAAAAAAAATTAAAAAAAAATAATTTTAGAAAAAAAAAAATAATTAAAAAAAAATCATTAAAAAAATCATAATTTTAGAAAAAAATAAAAAATGTCATTCTTGGAAAAAAAAATAATTTTATAAAAAAAAATCAATCATTTTAGAAAAAAAGGAAAATTAGGAAATTTGAAAAAAAAAAATCATTTTAGAAAAAATAAAAATAAATCATTAAAAAAAATAATTTAACCACTTGCCGACCAAGGACCTTGACTTTGAGTGGTGATATCTGAATGATGCGTGCAGCTATTGGCATCATTCAGATATCATTTTTACCGGCCGGCGATTCTGTGCACCATAAGAACGATCATAGCGGCAGTTCCGCCACCTGATCGTTCTTATAGGCAGCGGGAGGGGACGTCCCCCCCTCCCGCCGCCATCCGGTGCTTCTCCGGGCTCTCCGTGCCATCGGGGGCCCGGAGAAAGAATCGCTCGCCGCCGGATGACGAGCATAGAGATTTCCGGTGACCAGATGGTCACCAGTCATCTCTATGACCGTCGGAGGCCCGGGCGCGACGTTATGACGTCACGCCCGGTACCCGGAAGTAAACACAGCCGCGATCGTGGCTGTCAGTATGAGATCGGTAAAAAAAATGTTACCGATCTCATGCTTTCCAGCCTGGAGGAGAGATGTGGGGTCTTATTGACCCCACATCTCTCCATAAAGAGGACCTGTCACATACATTCCTATTACAAGGGATGTTTACATTCCTTGTAATAGGAATAAAAGTGATCCAAATTTTTTTTTTTTTAAAAAGTGTAAAAATAAAAAAAATTAAGTAAAATAAAAATAAATAAATAAAAAAAAAAAATTAAACCGCCCCTGTCCCCTGTAGCTCGCGATCAGAAGCTAACGCACACGCAAGTCCCGCCCGCATATGTAAACGCCGCTCAAACCACACATGTGAGGTATCGTCACGTGCGTTAGAGCGCGTGCAACAATTCTAGCACTAGACCTCCTCCGTAACTCTAAACTGGTAACCAGTAAAAAATATTAAAGCGTCGCCTATGGAGATTATTAAGTACCAAAGTTTGGCGCCATTCCACGGTTGTGCACAATTTTAAAGCGTGACATGTTTGGTATCTATTTACTCGGCGTAACATCATATATTCATATTATATAAAAAAAATTGGGCTAACTTTACTGTTTTCTTATTTTTTAATTCATGAAACCGTTTTTTTTCCAAAAAAAAGGCGTTTGAAAAATTATTGCGCAAATACCGTGTGAGATAAAAAGTTGCAATGACCGCCATTTTATTCCCTAGGGTGTCTGCTAAAAAAAACGTACTCAATGTTTGGGGGTTCTGAGTAATTTTCTAGCAAAAAAATGATGATGTTTACAAGAAGGAAAATAGGCCAAAATAGGCCCAGTAAGCAAGTGGTTAAAAAATAAAATCATTAAAAAAAAAAAATATTCATTTTTGAAAAAAATAAATAAAAAGTTTAGTTACTCAAGCCACTCCACCCAGTTACTCCGTCCACTCCAGTAGGTGGAGGCAAGAACACGTCACACAATTTCCCCAGAAATTGTAGATTTTCTAGTTATTATTATTATTCTTATTATAGCCAAATTTTGCACGCTAACTCCTCCCACAGTTTTTATGCTACATATACCGAATATATACCAAAACGTGCGGATTGTTCCCGAATGGTGTGCTATTACTTTGTGGAACGTTTTTCCGAATGGTTCACGAAATATCGTCATTTTTGCGGCGAAATTTGTCCCATAGGAATGAATGGAGAAATGATCAAAACTAGAGTGGGAGGTGACAAAAGCTCTGAGGGGAATTATAGGTAGTCCCACACAGCTGAGGGGAATTATAGGTAGTCCCACACAGCTCTGAGGGGAATTATAGGTAGTCCCACACAGCTGAGGGGAATTATAGGTAGTCCCACACAGCTCTGAGGGGAATTATAGGTAGTCCCACACAGCTGAGGGGAATTATAGGTAGTCCCACACAGCTCTGAGGGGAATTATAGGTAGTCCCACACAGCTCTGAGGGGGATTATAGGTAGTCCCACACAGCTCTGAGGGGAATTATAGGTAGTCCCACACAGCTCTGAGGGGGTTTATAGGTAGTCCCACACAGCTCTGACTGGGATTATAGGTAGTCCCACACAGCTCTGAGGGGGATTGTAGGTAGTCCCACACAGCTCTGAGGGGGATTATAGGTAGTCCCACACATCTGAGGTGGATTATAGGTAGTCCCACACAGCTCTGAGGGCGATTATAGGTAGTCCCACACAGCTCTGAGGGCGATTATAGGTAGTCCCACACAGCTCTGAGGGGGATTATAGTTAGTCCCACACAGCTCTGAGGGGAATTATGAAATTTTAAAAAAAAAAATAATTAAAAAAAAATAATAATAATAAAAAAAATAAATATAAATTAATTTTATAAAAAAAATGAAATTTAGGAAATTTGAAAAAAAAAACATTTTTAGAAAAAAAAAATAATTTTTGAAAAAAAAAAATAATTAAAAAAAAATAATAATAAAAAAAATAAAAATAAAATAATTTTAGAAAAAAAATGAAAATTAGGAAATTTGAAAAAAAAAACATTTTTAGAAAAAAAATAATTTAAAAAAAAATAATAATAATTAAAAAAAAATTATTTTTGAAAAAAAAATTATTTTTGAAAAAAAAAATTATTTTTGAAAAAAAAAAATTATTTTTGAAAAAAAAAAAAATTTTATAAAAAAAATCAATCATTTTAGAAAAAAAAATGAAAATTACGAAATTTGAAAAAAAAAGTGAAAAATGTTTTGAAAAAAATAATTTTGAAAAATTTATTTTTAGAAAAAATTGAATAAAAATCTAAAAAATCATTTAAAAAAAATCATTAAAAAAAAAAAAAAATTATTTTTGAAAAAAATAAATAAATGTTTAGTTACTCAAGCCACTCCACCCACTTTCTCCGCCCACTCCAGTAGGTGGAGGCAAGAACACGTCACACAATTTCCCCAGAAATTGTATTTTTTCTAGTTATTATTATTATTCTTATTATAGCCAAATTTTGCACGCTAACTCCTCCCACAGTTTTTACGCTACATATACCGAATATATACCAAAACGTGCGGATTGTTCCCGAATGGTGTGCTATTACTTTGTGGAACATTTTTCCGAATGGTTCACGAAATATCGTCATTTTTGCGGCGAAATTTGTCCCATAGGAATGAATGGAGAAATGTTCAAAACTAGAGTGGGAGGTGACAAAAGCTCTGAGGGGAATTATAGCTCCTCCCACACAGCCCTGAGGGCAATTATAGGTAGTCCCACACAGCTCTGAGGGGAATTATAGGTAGTCCCACACAGCTGAGGGGGATTATAGGTAGTCCCACACAGCTCTGAGGGGAATTATAGGTAGTCCCACACAGCTCTGAGGGGAATTATAGGTAGTCCCACACAGCTCTGAGGGGGGTTATAGGTAGTCCCACACAGATCTGAGGAGGGATTATAGGTAGTCTCACACATCTGAGGGGAATTATAGGTAGTCCCACACAGCTCTGAGGGGGATTATAGGTAGTCCCACACAGCTCTGAGGGGGATTATAGGTAGTCTCACACATCTGAGGGGAATTATAGGTAGTCCCACACAGCTCTGAGGGGGATTATAGGTAGTCCCACACAGCTCTGAGGGGGATTATAGGTAGTCTCACACAGCTCTGAGGGGGATTATAGGTAGTCCCACACAGCTCGAAGGGGGATTATAGGTAGTCCCACACAGCTCTGAGGGGGATTATAGGTAGTCCCACACAGCTCTGAGGGGGATTATAGGTAGTCCCACACAGCTCGAAGGGGGATTATAGGTAGTCCCACACAGCTCGAAGGGGGATTATAGGTAGTCCCACACAGCTCTGAGGGGGATTATAGGTAGTCCCACACAGCTCGAAGGGGGATTATAGGTAGTCCCACACAGCTCTGAGGGGGGTTATAGGTAGTCCCACACAGCTCTGAGGAGAATTATAGGTAGTCCCACACAGCTCTGAGGGGAATTATAGGTAGTCCAACACAGCTCTGAGGGGGATTATAGGTAGTCCTACACAACTCTGAGGGGAATTATAACTAGTCCCACACAGCTCTGAGGGGAATTATGAAATTATGAAATTTGAAAATAAAAAATAATTAAAAAAAAAATAATAATAAAAAAATAAAAAATAAAATAATTTTTGAAAAAAAAATGAAAATTAGGAAATTTGAAAAAAAAAATCTTTTTTTAAAAAAAATATAATTAAAAAAAAAATAATAATAATTAAAAAAAATCATAAAAAAAATTTAGAAAAAAAATTAGGAAATTTGAAAAAAAAAAAAAAATTTTTTTGAAAAAAAAAATATTTTTTGAAAAAAAAAATTATTTTTTTGAAAAAAAAAAAAAATTTTTTGAAAAAAAAAATAATAATAAAAAAATAAAAAATAAAATAATTTTTGAAAAAAAATGAAAATGAAAATAGGAAATTTGAAAAAAAAAAAAAAAATCTTTTTTGAAAAAAAAAATCTTTTTTGAAAAAAATATATTTTTGGGAAAAAAAAAATTCTTTGAAAAAAATATCATTTAAAAAAAAATAATAATAACTCAAAAAAAAATTAAATTTTTTTTTTAATAAAAAAAAAAAATCAATCATTTTAGAAAAAAATGAAAATGAGGAAATTTTAAAAAAAAATAATCTTTTTGGAAAAAAAAAATAATTTTTGAAATTTTTTTTTTAAATAATTAAATACAAATCAAAAAAAATCATTTAAAAAAAATCATTAAAAAAATAATCATTTTTGAAAAAAATAAATACGTTTAGTTACTCAAGCCACTTCACCCAGTTACTCCGCCCACTCCAGTAGGTGGAGGCAAGAACACGTCACACAATTTCCCCAGAAATTGTAGATTTTCTAGTTATTATTATTCTTATTATAGCCAAATTTACCACCCTAACTCCTCCCACAGTTTTTACGCTACATATACCAAATATATACCAAAACGTGTGGATTGTTCCCGAATGGTGTGCTATTACTTTGTGGAACGTTTCGCTGAACGTTTCACGAAATATCGTCATTTTTGCGGCGAAATTTGTCCCATAGGAATGAATGGAGAAATGTTCAAAACTAGAGTGGGAGGTGACAAAAGCTCTGAGGGAAATTATAGCTTCTCCCACACAGCTCTGAGGGGATTATAGGTAGTCCCACACATCTCTGAGGGGAATTATAGGTAGTCCCACACATCTCTGAGGGGAATTATAGGTAGTCCCACACAGCTGAGGGGGATTATAGGTAGTCCCACACAGCTCTGAGGGGAATTATAGGTAGTCCCACACATCTCTGAGGGAGATTATAGGTAGTCCCACACATCTCTGAGGGGGATTATAGGTAGTCCCACACAGCTCTGAGGGGAATTATAGGTAGTCCCACACATCTCTGAGGGGAATTATAGGTAGTCCCACACAGCTGAGGGGGATTATAGGTAGTCCCACACATCTCTGAGGGGAATTATAGGTAGTCCCACACATCTCTGAGGGGAATTATAGGTAGTCCCACACATCTCTGAGGGGAATTATAGGTAGTCCCACACAGCTGAGGGGGATTATAGGTAGTCCCACACATCTCTGAGGGGATTATAGGTAGTCCCACACATCTCTGAGGGGAATTATAGGTAGTCCCACACAGCTGAGGGGGATTATAGGTAGTCCCACACAGCTCTGAGGGGAATTATAGGTAGTCCCACACAGCTCTGAGGGGAATTATAGGTAGTCCCACACAGCTCTGAGGGGAATTATAGGTAGTCCCACACATCTCTGAGGGGGAATTATAGGTAGTCCCACACAGCTGAGGGGGATTATAGGTAGTCCCACACAGCTCTGAGGAGAATTATAGGTAGTCCCACACAGCTGAGGGGGATTATAGGTAGTCCCACACAGCTCTGAGGGGGGTTATAGGTAGTCCCACACAGCTCTGAGGAGAATTATAGGTAGTCCCACAAAGCTCTGAGGGGAATTATAGGTAGTCCAACACAGCTCTGAGGGGGATTATAGGTAGTCCTACACAGCTCTGAGGGGAATTATGAAATTTGAAAAGAAAAAAGTAAAAAAAAAAAATAATAATAATAAAAAAATAAAATAATTTGCGAAAAAAAATGAAAATTAGGAAATTAAAAAAAAAAAAAAAAAATCTTTTTTGAAAAAAAAATTATTTTAGAAAAAAAATATCATTAAAAAAAAACATTTTTGAAAAAAAAAAATTTATAAAAAAAAAATAATAATTATTTTATAAAAAAAATGAAAATTAGGAAATTTGAAAAAAAAAATAATAATTTTAGAAAAAAAATATAATTTAAAAAATAATAATAATAATAAAAAAAAATCATTAAAAAAAAAAACATTTTTGAAAAAAATTTTTCTATAAAAAAATAAAAAATCAATCATTTTAGAAAAAAAAAAAGAAAATTAGGAAATTTGAAAAAAAAATAATTTTAGAAAAAAATTTTTTTATACAAAATAAATAAAAAATCAATCATTTTAGAAAAAAAATGAAAATTATGAAAATTGAAAAAAATAATTCTTTTTTGAAAAAAAAATAATTTTAGAAAGAAATATCATTTAAAAAAATAATAATTCAAAAAAATCATTAAAAAAAATTTTTGAAAAAAAAAATTGTTTATAAAAAAAAATCAATCATTGTAGAAAAAAAATGAAAATTAGGAAATTTGAAAAAAAATTTTTTTGAAAAAATAAATACTTTTTGAAAAAAATTTTTTTTTGGGAAAAAATGTAATAAAAATAAAAAAAATCATTTAAAAAAAATTCATTAAAAAATAATCATTTTTGAAAAAAATAAATAAAAGTTTAGTTACTCAAGCCACTCCACCCAGTTACTCCGCCCACTCCAGTAGGTGAAGGCAAGAACACGTCACACAATTTACCCAGAAATTGTAGCTTTTCTAGTTATTATTATTCTTATAGCCAAATTTACCACCCTAACTCCTCCCACAGTTTTTACGCTACATATACCGAATATATACCAAAACGTGCGGATTGTTCCCGAATGGTGTGCTATTACTTTGTGGAACATTTCGCCGAACGTTTCACGAAATATCGGCATTTTTGCGGCGAAATTTGTCCCATAGGAATGAATGGAGAAATGTTCAAAACTAGAGTGGGAGGTGACAAAAGCTCTGAGGGGAATTTTAGCTCCTCCCACACAGCTTTGAGGGGGGTTATAGGTAGTCCCACACAGCTCTGAGGGGGATTATAGGTAGTTCCACACAGCTCTGAGGGGAATTATAGGTAGTCCCACACAGCTGAGGAGAATTATAGGTAGTCCCACACAGATCTGAGGGGAATTATAGCTTCTCCCACACAGCTCTGAGGTGAATTATAGGTAGTCCCACACAGCTTTGAGGGGAATTATGAAATTTGAAAAAAAAATAATAATAATAATAATTTTAGAAAAAAAAGGAAATTATGAAATTTGAAAAAAATATGAAAATTAGGAAATTTAAAAAAAAAATGAAAAATAGGAAATTTAAAAACAAAAATTTTTTGAAAAAAAAAATATATTTAGAAAAATAAAAATATATTTTGAAAAAAAAAATATATTTTGAAAAAAAAATCATTTTTAGAAAAAAATATTTTTGGTAAAAAAGTCATTTTAAAAAAAAAATAATAATTAAAAAAAAAATCATTAAAAAAATTGGGGGAAAAAAATCATTTAAAAAAAATAATAATTTTGGAAAAAAATGTCATTCTTGAAAAAAAATTTTTTTATAAAAAAAATCAATAATTTTAGAAAAAATATTTTTTGGAAAAAAAAAATCATTAAAAAAAACACAGCTCTGAGGGGATTATAGGTAGTCCCACACAGCTGAGGGGAATTATAGGTAGTCCCACACAGCTTTGAGGGGAATTATGAAATTTAAAAAAAAAAAAAATAATAATAATAATAATTTTAGAAAAAAAATGAAAATTAGGAAATTTGAAAAAAAAATATATTTTGAAAAAATAAATTATATTTTGAAAAAAAATTTTTTAGAAAAATCAATCATTTTAAAAAAATATAATTTTGGAAAAAAATGTCATTCTTGAAAAAAAAAAATATTTAAAAAAAAAAATCAATCATTTTAGAAAAAACATTTTTTTGAAAAAAAAATCATAAAAAAACACAGCTCTGAGGGGGATTATAGGTAGTCCCACACAGCTGAGGGGAATTATAGGTAGTCCCAAACAGCTCTGAGGGGAATTATGAAATTAAAAAAAAAAATTATAATTAAAAAAATAATAATAATAATAAAAAAGTAAAAAAAAAAATTTTAGAAAAAAAATATTTAAAAAAAAATAATTAAAAAAAATCATTAAAAAAAAAAATTTTTTGAAAAATAATAAAAAATGTCATTCTTGGAAAAAAAAAATTTTACAAAAAAAAATCAATCATTTTAGAAAAAAAAGGAAAATTAGGAAATTTGAAAAAAAAAATCATTTTAGAAAAAAAAAATCATTTAAAAAATAAAATCATTAAAAAAATAATCATTTTTGAAAAAATAAATAAAAAGTTTAGTTACTCAAGCCACTCCACCCAGTTACTCCGCCCACTCCAGTAGGTGGAGGCAAGAACACGTCACACAATTTCCCCAGAAATTGTAGATTTTCTAGTTATTATTATTCTTATTATAGCCAAATTTTGCACGCTAACTCCTCCCACAGTTTTTATGCTACATATACCGAATATATACCAAAACGTGCGGATTGTTCCCGAATGGTGTGCTATTACTTTGTGGAACGTTTTTCCGAATGGTTCACGAAATATCGTCATTTTTGCGGCGAAATTTGTCCCATAGGAATGAATGGAGAAATGTTCAAAACTAGTGGGAGGTGACAAAAGCTCGAGGGGAATTATAGCTCCTCCCACATAGCTCTGAGGGCAATTATAGGTAGTCTTCGTCGTTTCGCCGAATGGTTTACGAAATATCGTCATTTTTTGCGGCGAAATTTGTCCCATAGGAATGAATGGAGAAATGATCAAAACTAGAGTGGGAGGTGACAAAAGCTCAGAGGGGAATTATAGGTAGTCCCACACAGCTGAGGGGAATTATAGGTAGTCCCACACAGCTCTGAGGGGAATTATAGGTAGTCCCACACAGCTGAGGGGAATTATAGGTAGTCCCACACAGCTCTGAGGGGAATTATAGGTAGTCCCACACAGCTGAGGGGAATTATAGGTAGTCCCACACAGCTCTGAGGGGAATTATAGGTAGTCCCACACAGCTCTGAGGGGGATTATAGGTAGTCCCACACAGCTCTGAGGGGAATTATAGGTAGTCCCACACAGCTCTGAGGGGGATTATAGGTAGTCCCACACAGCTCTGACTGGGATTATAGGTAGTCCCACACAGCTCTGAGGGGGATTGTAGGTAGTCCCACACAGCTCTGAGGGGGATTATAGGTAGTCCCACACATCTGAGGTGGATTATAGGTAGTCCCACACAGCTCTGAGGGCGATTATAGGTAGTCCCACACAGCTCTGAGGGCGATTATAGGTAGTCCCACACAGCTCTGAGGGGGATTATAGTTAGTCCCACACAGCTCTGAGGGGATTTATGAAATTTGAAAAAAAAAAATAATTAAAAAAAAATAATAATAATAAAAAAAATAAAAAAAAAATAATTTTAGAAAAAAAATGAAAATTAGGAAATTTGAAAAAAAAACATTTTTAGAAAAAAATCATTTAAAAAAAAATAATTAAAAAAAAAAAATTATTTTTGAAAAAAAAATTATTTTTTTTTTTTCAAAAATAATTTTTTTTTTTCAAAAATAATTTTTATTTTTCAAAAATAATTTTTTTTTCAAAAAATAATTTTTTTTTTCAAAAATAATTTTTTTTTAATTATTATTATTTTTTTTAAATGATTTTTTTTCTAAAAATGTTTTTTTTTCAAATTTCCTAATTTTCATTTTTTTTTCTAAAATTATTTTATTTTTATTTTTTTTATTATTATTATTTTTTTTTTAATTTTTTTTTTTTTTTCAAAAATTATTTTTTTTTTTCAAAAATAATTAAAAAAAATGATAATAATTAAAAAAAAATTATTTTTTAAAAAAAAAATTATTTTTTAAAAAAAAATATTTTTGAAAAAAAAAATTTTTGAAAAAAAAAAAATTTTATAAAAAAAATCAATCATTTTAGAAAAAAAAATGAAAATTACGAAATTTGAAAAAAAAAGTGAAACATTTTTTGAAAAAAATCATTTTGAAAAATTTATTTTTAGAAAAAATTGAATAAAAATCTAAAAAATCATTTAAAAAAATCATTAAAAAAAAAAAAATTATTTTTGAAAAAAATAAATAAATGTTTAGTTACTCAAGCCACTCCACCCAGTTTCTCCGCCCACTCCAGTAGGTGGAGGCAAGAACACGTCACACAATTTCCCCAGAAATTGTATTTTTTCTAGTTATTATTATTCTTATTATAGCCAAATTTTGCACGCTAACTCCTCCCACAGTTTTTATGCTACATATACCGAATATATACCAAAACGTGCGGATTGTTCCCGAATGGTGTGCTATTACTTTGTGGAACGTTTTTCCGAATGGTTCACGAAATATCGTCATTTTTGCGGCGAAATTTGTCCCATAGGAATGAATGGAGAAATGTTCAAAACTAGAGTGGGAGGTGACAAAAGCTCTGAGGGGAATTATAGCTCCTCCCACACAGCTCTGAGGGGATTATAGGTAGTCCCACACAGCCCTGAGGGGATTATAGGTAGTCCCACACAGCTCTGAGGGGATTATAGGTAGTCCCACACAGCTCTGAGGGGATTATAGGTAGTCCCACACAGCTCAGAGGGGGATTATAGGTAGTCCCACACAGCTCTGAGGGAGATTATAGGTAGTCCCACACATCTCTGAGGGGGATTATAGGTAGTCCCACACAGCTCTGAGGGAAATTATAGGTAGTCCCACACATCTCTGAGGGGAATTATAGGTAGTCCCACACAGCTGAGGGGGATTATAGGTAGTCCCACACAGCTCTGAGGGGGGTTATAGGTAGTCCCACACAGCTCTGAGGAGAATTATAGGTAGTCCCACACAGCTCTGAGGAGAATTATAGGTAGTCCCACACAGCTCTGAGGGGAATTATAGGTAGTCCAACACAGCTCTGAGGGGGATTATAGGTAGTCCTACACAACTATGAGGGGAATTATAACTAGTCCCACACAGCTCTGAGGGGAATTATGAAATTTGAAAAGAAAAAATTAAAAATAATAATAATAATAATAATAAAAAAAAATAATAATTTTAGAAAAAAATATGAAAATTAGGAAATTTAAAAAAAAAATTCTTTTTTGAAAAAAAAATTATTTTAGAAAAAAAATATCATTTAAAAAAAAAATAATAATTAAAAAAAATCATTAAAAAAAAAAAAACATTTTTGAAAAACAAAATAATTAAAAAAAAAATAATAATAAAAAAAAAAAAAAATAATTTTAGAAAAAAAATGAAAATTAGGAAATCTTTTCTAGTTATTATTATTATTCTTATTATAGCCAAATTTACCACCCTAACTCCTTCCACAGTTTTTAACGCTACATATACCGAATATATACCAAAACGTGCGGATTGTTCCCGAATGGTGTGCTATTACTTTGTGGAACGTTTCGCTGAATGGTTCACGAAATATCGTAATTTTTGCGGCGAAATTTGTCCCAAAGGAATGAATGGAGAAACGTTCAAAACTAGAGTGGGAGGTGACAAAAGCTCTGAGGAGAATTATAGCTCCTCCCACACAGCTCTGAGGGGAATTATAGGTAGTCCCACACAGCTCTGAGGAGAATTATAGCTCCTCCCACACAGCTCAGAGGGGAATTATAGGTAGTCCCACACAGCTCTGAGGAGAATTATAGCTCCTCCCACACAGCTCTGACGAGAATTATAGCTCCTCCCACACAGCTCTGACGAGAATTATAGGTAGTCCCACACAGCTCTGAGGGGAATTTTAGCTCCTCCTACACAGCTCTGAGAGGAATTATAGGTAGCGCCACACAGCTCTGAGGGGAATTATAGGTAGTCCCACACAGCTCTGAGGGGAATTATAGGTAGTCCCACACAGCTCTGAGGGGAATTATAGGTAGTCCCACACAGCTCTGAGGGGAATTATAGCTCCTCCCACACAGCTCTGAGGGGAATTATAGCTCCTCCCACACAGCTCTGAGGGGGATTATAGGTAGTCCCACACAGCTCTGAGGGGAATTATAGGTAGTCCCACACAGCTCTGAGGGGAATTATAGGTAGTCCCACACAGCTCTGAGGGGAATTATAGGTAGTCCCACACAGCTCTGAGGGGAATTATAGGTAGTCCCACACAGCTCTGAGGGGAATTATAGGTAGTCCCACACAGCTCTGAGGGGAATTATGAAATTATGAAATTTGAACAAAAAAATTATAAAAAAAAAAAAAATTATAATAAAAAAAAATATAAAAAAATATTTTGTTTTAGAAAAAAAAAAATGAAAATTAGGAAATTTGAAAAAAATATTTTTGGAAAAAAAAAAATCATTAAAAAAAAAAGATAATTTAAAATAAAAATGGAGAAATGTTCAAAACTAGAGTGGGAGGTGACAAAAGCTGACAACCCCATAATCAGCCAAAACATTACGACCCCCCATGATCAGCCAAAACACTATGTCCCCCCATTAAAATAATTAAAAAAAATTATTTAAAATACATATAATATATATATACAATAGGAGAATTATAGCTCCTCCCACACAGCTCTAAGGAGAATTATAGCTAGTCCCACACAGCTCTGAGGAGAATTATAGCTAGTCCCACACAGCTCTAAGGAGAATTATAGCTCCTCCCACACAGCTCTGAGGAGAATTATAGCTCCTCCCACACAGCTCTGAGGAGAATTAGAGCTCCTCCCACACAGCTCTGAGGGGAATTATAGCTCCTCCCACACAGCTCTGAGGGGAATTATAGCTCCTCCCACACAGCTCTGAGGGGAATTATAGCTCCTCCCACACAGCTCTGAGAATTAGAGCTCCTCCCACACAGCTCTGAGGAGAATTATAGCTCCTCCCACACAGCTCTGACGGGAATTATAGCTCCTCCCACACAGCTCTGAGGAGAATTATAGCTAGTCCCACACAGCTCTGAGGAGAATTATAGCTCCTCCCACACAGCTCTGAGGAGAATTATAGCTCCTCCCACACAGTTCTGAGGAGAATTATAGCTCCTCCCACACAGTTCTGAGGAGAATTATAGCTCCTCCCACACAGCTCTGAGGAGAATTATAGCTCCTCCCACACAGCTCTGAGGAGAATTATAGCTAGTCCCACAAGATCAGCCAAAACATTATGACCCCCCTGTGACAGACCTAGCCGGGACAGAGGCTGTTGGAGGGGACGGAATGCGAGCCTCTTGCCTTGTGATTAAGGGCCCTGGCATTTGGGGGAACGGTGCTCTTTGTGAGCTGTATGCCTGGGGACCGCTGAGCTGGTTTTACTTGGATTTAGGTCCATGCTGGCCCCCCAAGACACATAGACTCTGGATATGTATATGCCATATCAGCAATAGACTGGTCACACTGTTGAGACACAAGCTGTCAGATGCTAATGTCAACTCCAGCCAGCCTGTCTGTTGTCTTGTGTAATGTAAATGAGGCTGGTCTGGCTTGACGCAGATTCTGGGGGGTGTTTCGCCTATTGTTGTGTGTGCTAATTAACCCTGCAATTGAATGAAGGAGTTCAGTGTTGATTAAGATAATTAGCTCATGCTAATTAGGTTAGGTTTTAGTCATCTAGCTGTATAAATTTTTGTGACATGTCAAATAAAGGATTCCTGATGTACTCCAAGAATGGTGTTGTCTAGTTCTTGGGGGTTCCTATAACCAGATCCATTGGTAGCATGTTCCAGGACTTAGGAAGCATTTACAGCGGACACCTTGAGTACAGGATCCGTCACACCCACCATAAAAAAAAAAATAATATCGTTATTTCATGATCAGCCAAATAATTTATGAACCCCCCATGATCAGCCAAAACATTATGACCACAACATGATCAGCCAAAACATTATGACCACAACATGATCAGCCAAAACATTATGACCACCCCATTAAAAAGAAAATAATAATTAAAAAATAAAAAAAGAAGAAGTTTAGTTACTCAAGCCACTCCACCCAGTTACTCTGCCCACTCCAGCAGGTGGAGGCAAGAACACGTCACACAATTTCCTAAGAAATTGTAGCATTTCTAGTTTATTATATCTTTTCATGTGACAACACTGAAGAAATGACACTTTGCTACAATGTAAAGTAGTGCGTGTACAGCTTGTATAACAGTGTAAATTTGCTGTCCCCTCAAAATAATTCAACACAAAGCCATTAATGTCTAAACCACTGGCAACAAAAGTGAGTGGAACTGTGGACACCCCTAAGTGAAAATGTCCAAATTGGGCCCAAAGTGTCAATATTTTGTGTGGCCACCATTATTTTCCAGCACTGCCTTAACCCTCTTGGGCATGGAGTTCCCCAGAGCTTCAAAGGTTGCCACTGGAGTCCTCTTCCACTCCTCCATGACGACATCACAGAGCTGGTGGATGTTAGAGACCTTGCGCTCCTCCACATTCCGTTTGAGGATTCCCCACAGATGCTCAATAGGGTTTAGGTCTGGAGACATGCTTGGCCAGTCCATCACCTTTGCTCTCAGCTTCATTAGAAAGGCAGTGGTCATCTTGGAGGTGTGTTTGGGGTCGTTATCATGTTGGAATACTGCCCTGTGGCCCAGTCTCCGAAGGGAGGGGATCATGCTCTGCTTCAGTATGTCACAGAACATGTTGGCATTCATGGTTCCCTCAATGATCTGTAGCTCCCCAGTGCCGGCAGCACTCATGCAGCCCCAGACCATGACACTCCCACCACCATGCTTGACTGTAGGCAAGACACACTTGTCTTTGTATTCCTCACCTGGTTGCCCCCACACACGCTTCACACCATCTGAACCAAATAATTGTATCTTGGTCTCATCAGACCACAGTTCCAGTAATCCATGTCCTTAGTCTGCTTGTCTTTAGTAAACTGTTTGCAGGCTTTCTTGTGCATCATATTTAGAAGAGGCTTCCTTCTGGGATGACAGCCATGCAGACCAATTTGATGCAATGTGTGGCGTATGGTCTGAGCACTGACAGGCTGACTTCAACCTCTGCAGCAATGCCGGAAGCACTCATATGTCTATTTCCCAAAGACAACCTCTGGATATGACAATGATCACGTGCACTCAACTTCTTTGGTCGACCATGGCGAGGCCTGTTCTGAGTGGAACCTGTCCTGTTAAACCGCTGTATGGTCTTGGCCACAGTGCTGCAGCTCAGTTTCAGGGTCTTGCCAATCTTCTTACAGCCTAGGCCATCTTTATGTAGAGCAACAATTATTTTTTTCAGATCCTCAGAGAGTTCTTTGCCATGAGGTGCCATGTTGAACTTTCAGTGACCAGTATGAGAGTGAGAGCGATAACACCAAATGTAACACACCTGCTCCCCAGTCACACCTGAGACCTTGTAACACTAACGAGTCACATGACACCAGGGAGGGAAAATGGCTAATTGGGCCCAATTTGGACATTTTCACTTAGGGGTGTACTCACTTTTGTTGCCAGCGGTTTAGACATTAATGGCTGTGTGTTGAGTTATTTTGAGGGGACAGCAAATTTACACTATTATACAAGCTGTACACTCACTACTTTACATTGTAGCAAAGTGTCATTTCTTCAGTGTTGTCACATGAAAAGAAGAATAAAATATTTACAGAAATGTGAGGGTGTACTTACGTGTGTGTGTGTGTGTGTGTGTGTGTGTGTGTGTGTGTGTGTGTGTGTATATATATATATATATATACACACACACATACACACACACATACAGATTTAGATATATAACACAATATATACAATAAAACCATATTTATAAGATATAAGAGGACTAATCTCCATCATCCTATGAGGAGACCCCGCCTCCCCTCCCTTAGGAATCACAGAGCTGAACAGCAGGGTCCCCCCCCCCCTTCACACACACTCTTCATTCACACTCCATACAATCTCCACACACACTGTTGTTGTCTCCCTGTACACAATCTTCATGCACACAGTCACACACATCCTCCTACCTGCCCGTGTTTGTGCGGTCTCCGGCTCTCCTCACAGCCACCGTCCAATCACCGATCGGCATTGCCGCTGTCCGTCCAATGGGTGCGGAGGGGAGGGGCGGATGCCGGCGGGTCCCCCGGAAGTGGATGTGTGGCGGGAATGTTGTAGAGGACGGAGGAGATGATGGAGGAGGAGGAGTACGGACCGTACGGGGTGGAGGATGACTATGAGGAGCAGTTCTCCTCCGAGCTGGAGGTGCAATAAGAATTCTTGCAAGAAAAGCAGTTTCCTTGCAAACACCGTTTGGCAATACTTGTGTTAGCATCTACAATTTGGTCCGATACACTCAACCCTGTTTGTTATCTTGCATAGCCAAACATGCTGAAATTTATGATAAGAAGAGGGAAAACTCATCTTGCAGTGGCCAAGGAAATTAGGAAACTTTACAAATTCTTACCGGCTTCTATTATGTGCATACTAACACACACCACTGTAGTAACCTCCTCAGACTGAAAGAAATAGAAGAAGTGCTTAGTGGGGGGCATCTTGATGCTTGATATGTTCAGTTTCATTAGTGTAACTCCAGAACAGCTTGTAAAACCAGCCGATCGGGTGAGCAGTGAATTCCATTTTTCGGGGTCTTTGCGGTGAGCTAAGAAGACATAGCATTGCCAAAATCTTAATTTGTTTTGTCAGTCACATCTGGCTGCAGACTGAAATGCAAAAGTAATTAAGGAAATTAAAATTGAAACATATCTATTTTCATAGCATTTATAAATCTATTTGTTTTTTTTTAAAACTTGATGCCAGGGGACAGCAGTGTTCAATTTTTGTCAGTTTTTTTATAATGGCATGCGTTATTCTCTTCTAGTGTATTCCCTGCTGGCTTTACCCCTTTCTATTGGTCACCATGGATGAGATGGACGCGCCGCAGATGAAGAAGGAGGTGGAGAGTCTAAAGTATCAGCTGGCTTTCAAACGAGAGATGTCTTCCAAGTCTATACCTGAGTGAGTATGGCAGGGGGACCAAATGATCCATCCTGGTCGCCTTTCCAACTTCAGCTAGGTAGAGGGGTGCTCAAACCATGGACCGCGGCCTCATGCTCTGGGATGGTGGGTAGGCTTTCCCAGATCGCTGGTTGTTGACCCACCATCCCAGGCATCAAAGGAGGAAACGGGAGCTGCACAAGCCAGGTTTTGTCCTAGGCGGAATGATACCAACTGCACTCCACCTCCAATTCTTTCTAGCAGCCTGGAGAGTGATACCAGCAGCAGCTGCAAGCGAGAAGGGTTAGTTTATTAAACACTTGCCAACCAGCCGCCGTCATTTTACTGCGGCAGGTTGGCACGATCTTGCAAGCCATCGTAGCTATACGTCGGCTCGTGGGAACAGGATAGCAGGCGCGCCCGATGCACTGCGGGGGTGCCGATGCTCGTGGCCGATGGTTGCAATGACCGCCGGCCACGAGCGACAGATCGCGTGTTCCTAACAGCTAGGAACCACGATCCGTCACTTCTTCTAGTCAGTCCCCTCCCTCGTCAGTTAGAAACACGTAGCAGGGAACACAGTTAACCCCCTTGATCGCCCCCTAGTGTTAACCCCTTCCTTAACAGTGATATTTTTACAGTAATCAGTGCATTTTTTATAGCACCGATCGCTGTATAAACGCCAAATGGTCCCAAAAATGTGTCAAAAGTGTCCAATGTGTCCGCCATAATGTCGCAGTCACGATAAAAATCGCAGATCGCCACCATTACTAGTAAAAAAAAAAAAAAAAAAAATTCTAATAAAAATGCTATAAATCTATCCCCCCATTTTGTAGATGCTATAACTATTGCGCAAACCAATATACGCTTATTGGGATTTTTTTTTACCAGAAATATGTAAATACATATCGGCCTAAACTGAGAAAAAAAAATGTATTGTTTTTTTTTAAAATGGAGATATTTATTATAGCAAAAAGTATAAAAGTGTTTTTTTTTTCAAAATTTTTCGCTTTTTTTGGTTTATAGTGCAGAGGCAATCAAATACTACCAAAAGAAAGCTCTATTGGTGGGAAAAAGACTTAGTTAGACTTACTGGTGACGGTATTTCTAAGAGCCTTTCAGGACAACCCTGGAGAGAGCGCAGCTCCGCCCACTTTTCAGGAAACACATGCTTGACCTTTAAAACCCCTCCTCTTCCACCATGGCTTCAGTTATTGGGGACCTCCGGCATACTGGAAAACAAAGCACAGAGAACCACACAAAAAACCATGACAGATACTTGTATCCTTTTTATGCATTCAGAAACACAAGGGAGGGAACTAGGGGTTGTCCTGAAAGGCTCTTAGAAATACCGTCACCGGTAAGTCTAAGTCTTTCTCAAATCGCCTTTCAGGACAACCCTGGAGAGGATAACCGAGAAGCTTACCTAGGGTGGGACTACTGCCTGCAGTACCTTCCTGCCAAAGGCCTGATCTGCAGCTGACAGCAAGTCCAGCCTGTAGTGCCGAAGGAAGGTCGAGTAGCTTGACCACGTGGCCGCCTTACAGATCTGATCAGGCGTAGCACCGGCCCTTTCAGCCCAAGATACTGCTGTTGCCCTTGTGGAGTGGGCAGCAATCCCCGCTGGGGGCACTTCCCCTTTGGCCTTGTAGGCCTCTGCAATAGCCCCCCTAAGCCACCTGCCCAAGGTGCTCTTCGAAGCTTTTTCCCCTTTGCGGGGTCCTGAGAAGATCACAAAGAGGGCATTAGACTTCCTGAACTCCTTAGTGACCAAAAGGAACTGCAGAAGACATCTCCTTACGTCTAGCGTGTGGAACGCCTCCTCACCTGCGTTGGCAGGAGCTGTAGAGAAGGTAGGCAAAACAATTTGTTGGGAGTGATGAAACTTCGAGGAGACCTTGGGCAGGAAAGCTGGGTCTGTTTGAAGAACCACTCTGTCTGGGAAAATTCTAAGGAAAGGTTCCGTAACTGCTAGAGCTTGCAGCTCACTAATACGTCTCGCTGACGTAATAGCTACCAAAAAAATAGTTTTCAAGACTAAATCTTTTAAACAAGACCCCTGTAGGGGTTCAAAAGGTGCCTCCATAAGTCCCTGAAGGACAATGGATAAATCCCAACTAGGGAAAAAGGTAGGAGCCACTGGCCTATTTCGAGCCAGAGCTCTAAAAAATCTGGAAATTAAAGTCTCCCTGGACAGGGTTTTTTCAAAATAAACAGATAGAGCTGCTACCTGCGTTTTCAGGGTGCTAGCTGCTAATCCTTTTTCCATCCCCTCTTGGAGAAATTCCAGAACGGACACTACACTTTTGACCTGGAATCCCTTAAAGGTACAGTATGAATTAAATTTTTTCCAAACTTTAAAGTTGCCCTAGTCACCTCCTTCCTACTGGACAGAAGAGTCCTAACCACTCTATCAGACAGGCCTCTAGCTTTTAGGAGGTCTTTTTCAGAAGCCAGGCAGTTAACTGAAGTCTGCCTACTTCTGGGTGAACCACCGATCCCTGCAACAGCAGGTCCTCCCTGACTGGCAGCCTCCACGGAGGCTCTACTGCCAAGCCTAGGAGAGCTGAAAACCAGGGCCTTTTGGGCCAGTAGGGTGTGATTAGGATCATACCGATCCCCTCTTCCCTGAACTTCCTCAGCACTAACGGAATTAAAGGGAAGGGGGGAAAAGCATAGCACAGGTGGTAGTGCCATGGGTGAGCTAGGGCATCTAGACCCACGGCTCCGTCCTCCCTGTGCAGGGAAAAGAAACTGCGGACCTTGCAGTTCTGCCGATTGGCAAAAAGGTCTATTTGAGGAGACCCCCACACTTTGGTGATCATAAGAAAGACTTCTTGATTCAGAGCCCATTCTGCCTCCAACAGCCTTTTCCTGCTGAGCATATCCGCAAAAAGGTTTAGAGAACCCTTCAGGTGGACTGCTGAGAGGGAGGCTACCCATGGTTCCGCCCAACTGAAAAGTTGCTCGGCTAAGTCCATAAGAGCCCTGCTCCTGGTTCCTCCCTGTCGCTGTACATAAGCCACCGCGGTCGTGTTGTCCGAGAGGATCTGGACATGATGACCCCTCACTTCCTCTTGAAAAACTCGAAGAGCTAAGAGAATGGTCCTGAGCTCCCGCCAGTTTGACGACCTTCGAGACTCTGTTTTGGTCCAGGTCCCTTGTGTCGTCAAACCGTCCAGGTGAGCCCCCCAACCCCAAGCACTCGCATCTTTTGTGAGGCGCTTGTCCAACGGGAAGACCCACGGGAGACCTCTGGAAAGGTTGGTCGGACACCTCCACCACCATAGAGCCCTTTTTACTCTTACCGTGAGCCTGATTTGTTTCTCTAGAGAAACCTGATGCGACCAGGACTTCAGGATATTTGCCTGAAGAGGCCTGGCGTGAAACCGAGCCCAAGGTACTGCCGGTATTGCGGCTATGAGAAGCCCCAGAACCTTCATGGCAGAACGCACTGAGATTGCACAGTTCGTTTGGACCTGCTTCACTGCCGCCTGGACTTTTTTCAGCTTTGCCTGCGGGAGAAAAACTCTCTGGAGGACTGAGTTGATTACATAACCCAGGAAGGTTATTTCCCCTACTTGGTACCAGGCTTGACTTCTCTAAGTTGAGGAGCCACCCCAGGCTTCTGAGGTGAACTTGAGCCACCTGCAAATTCACGGCTAGCTGCTCCTTGGAGTCTGCAAAAAACAGAAGGTCGTCTAGATAGGGTACTACGGAGATTCCCTTCAACCTCAGGGGCTCCAGAGCTTCCGCCAAAATCTTTGTGAAGATCCTGGGGGAGGATGAGAGTCCGAAGGGCAGAGCCCTGAATTGCAGGTGCCAAATGGACTCCCCTAGATCGACTGCCAGCCGCAAAAATTGCTGGGAGGTCTGGGCAATTGGAATGTGTAGGTAAGCATCCCTTAGATCTAGGGATGCCAGGAAACAATTCGGCATTAACAATCTCGTTATCGAGTGGATGGTGTCCATACGAAAGTGTTTGTACCGGATCGATCGGTTTAGGATCTTTAGATTTAAGATCAACCGAAATTTTCCTGAGGGTTTTCCGACTAGAAAGATGTGGGAGTAAAACCCCTGCCCTTGCTGATGTTTTGGGACCTCGACAACCACCTCTTGCTGTATCAGATCCTGCAGCAGGTTCGTCATGGCAGAGGCCTTGTCCTGATCCCTTGGGAGGGTCGTGACATAGAACCTGTTCGGGGGAGGTTCCAGAAACTCCAGGTTGTAGCCCTGGGTGACAATACTCCTCACAAACAGGCTCGGAGTCATCCTGTTCCATTGCGGAAGGAAAGCTGACAGCCTTCCTCCTACTGGAACCAGACCGTCATTTGCTTTTGGGTGTATGGTCGGAGGGAGCTCTAAACAGGACTCCTCCCCTACCTCTACCCCTCTGGGGAGCCCAACGGCTTCTGTTATCTTCCCTACTTTTTTGGGGCTGCTGAACAGCATGAAAATTTTTCTTCGGTGCCTGTTGTTTTTTAGTAGGGAAGGCCTTCTTTTTATCAGCAGTTCTGTCCAAGATGGTTTCCAGATCTGGCCCAAAAAGTAGGTCCCCAGAAAAGGGAAGGCCGCATAGCCTAATCTTTGAGGCCGTGTCACCCGACCATGTCTTTAGCCAGACAGCCCGACGGGCTGAATTGACCAAAGCAGAAGACCTAGCTGCCAACTTGATAGACTCGGCAGAGGCGTCGGCCATGTACTTTACTGCCTTCAGGATCAATGGGAAAGATTCCAAGAGGTCTTTCCGAGATGTCCCTGCCTCAATATGACTCTTTAGTTTCTCCACCCAGCATTCTAGATTCCTCGCTACTACCGTGGAAGCCATGGCTGGTTTGAGGCTAGCTGCCGCTGAATCCCATGCCTTTTTAAGGAGGCCATCAGCCCTCTTATCCATCGTGTCTTTGAGGACCCCCATGTCCTCAAATGCCAAATCAGTGCGGCATGAGACCTGGGAGAAAGCGGCATCAACCCACGGCTTTTTATTCCAAACCTCCGACTCTTTGTCGTCGAATGGGAAGCGCCGTTTAAGGGTTTTGGAGAGAAAAGGACCTCTCTCAGGGTCCTTCCACTCCCTTCTGACTGTGTCTGATAGTACCCGGTGGACCGGAAAAACCCTGGTTTTGTTGTCATCCAGGCCCTGATACATTCTGTCATGGACAGACAGTTGGACCTTTTCTTCCTGAATGTCTAAGGTAGTATATATACCTTTAAGTAGGTCATCTACTTCTTCTAGGGAAAGTTTGTACCTAGACCTACGGTCCTCATCCTCCTCTTCCCCCTCATCCTCTGAATCCCTGAGGGAAGGAAGAGTGCTTGTCCCCTCGTCCTCGGAATCCAGTATTTCCAGCTGTCTGGAGGTGGATTGTCTAGGACTTAGTGGTGGCTGCTGGCTAGTGCTCTGTCCTGCTGGCTTCTGGGTCAGCATAGTTTTGACAGAACTCAGGGAACTAGCAATCTCCTTAACCGAGGAGAAGAGGTCCCTGTACTGCTGGGAGGACTCTTCCTCCACCAGCTCCCTAATGAAAGCTTTGCAAAGGGCTTTTTGCCAAGATTCCCGCAATGGTATTTTGCACGAGGGGCATTTCTTCTGGCCTGGAGGGTTAGATCGTTTAGTTTTCCCCAAGACAGTCTCCTAAAAAGAAACCAAAAAGGAATGTCTTACTGCTACTGCAGAGGGCCCACTAAAAAAAACACAGTGCTTACACCGACCACCAACAGGGAGAAGGACAACACCCCACTGTGACAAACAAAGGGGAAAAGACACAGCCACCATAACCCACAGGTCCGAGTGACAGTAACCTCAGAAACCTGAAGGGGCAGGCTCCCCCGAGGGAGGGAAATACAGTTCACAAGGGAAAAACACATAAGCCCATAAGGGAAGAATCAAGAGCACCGTTGTGCCCCTCTTACCTGGGCCTGACCGGTGCTTGTGGTGCCTGCCTCCACCGACGCTGACGATCTCTCTTCCATCATGCAGAGAGCACAGCGGGGACTGAATCTGCACAGCTGATTTTTTAAAACTCCCGGGCGTTGCGTCATTACGCTGGCTGGAAGCTTGCACACGGTCTATGGACCCGCCCCCTAGCCCCTGCGTATCAGGCGACCGGAACCACTCGTCGCCACGCCCAAACAGGAAGCCGCGTCACTGGCCGCCGCGTCATCCACCCTCCAGAGGGGACCCGGAAGCCAACTCAGCGCCAGCGCGCGAGATTCAAACTCGGGCTCCCGGGTCCAAGACGCCTCGACCTCCTGCTCGGCCATTGCTCCCCTAAGCTGGACAAGGCTGGGGACTCCGGAACACACTCCGAACGTACCAGGAAGGTGATGGGATGGTCGTTTTGCCGCGAATCGTACCTCACCGAGGTAAGGCCTTTCAACTCCCCCTGGAGAGATCGCAGCCCTGCTGGTTCCCACAAGTGCTTCCACATGGCGGAGGAAACACAAATAACTGAAGCCATGGTGGAAGAGTAGGGGTTTTAAAGGTCAAGCATGTGTTTCCTGAAAAGTGGGCGGAGCTGCGCTCTCTCCAGGGTTGTCCTGAAAGGCGATTTGAGAAAAAAGGACGTCAATTTTGTTTGGGTGCAGCGCCGCACGACCGCACAATTATCAGTTAAAGCGCCGCAGTGCCGAATCGCAAAAAATGGCCTAGTCATTCAGCAGCTAACCACTTGCTTACTGGGCACTTATACCCCCCGTCTGCCCAGGCCAGCTTTCAACTTTGAATGACAATTGCGCAATCATGCAACACTGTACCCAAACCACATTTTTTTTTTTACACAAATAGAGCTTTATTTTGGTGGTATTTAATCACCATAGGGGTTTTTTATTTTTTGCTAAAGAAACAAAACAAAGCCTGAACATTTTGAAAAACAAAACATTTTTCAAAAGTTTTTAAACCAGTGATTTTTCTCCTTCACTAAATTGCGCTGATGAGGCTGCACTGATAGGCGACACGGATGACGAGCCACTGATTGGCAGCGCTGTGTGGGACCGATGTCCCTGTAACAGAAGCCGGATACCGGCTTTCTTCCTTTTTCCTGACAGCGTGAGGAGAAAAAGAGCCGATAACTGGCTTCTGTTTACTTCCATGATCAGCTGTCATTGGCTGACAGCTGATCACGTTAGAGAAAATCCAAGAAGGTAATGCCGCTCCAGGTGATCCCAATGAAATAGATCCGGATATGCTGAGTGCAAACCACGACTCGCCACCGAAGGTAATAGGTAAAGAAGAAAACACTGCATACCGACAATATCGATCCAACCTAGATTTATTTGAACAAACTGGTACTCATGACTGCCAACCAAGACAATGACAACGGAGGGGTGAGGCGTTTCACACTGCAATAGTGCTTCTTCAAAAATCTTTTGAACGTGTCACCTCTCCATTGTCCTTGTCTTGGTTGGCAGTCATGAGTACCAGTTGGTTCAAATAAATCTACATTGGATCAATATTGCCGGAGTGCGGCAGTTTCTTCTTTTCCTTCTGATCACATGGAAAAGGGCCACTGTGATTGGCCATTTACCCTGTTCTGTGATCAGCTGAGTGCGAAGAACTTGACGATCACAGAGCGTGCTGCCCACGTGTCGCAGGGTGCGTGCGAGCAGCACGATTACGGAAGGACATCTACTGACGTCTTCCCGGCACTGGAAAGACCACACTAATTGTCTTTCGGCTATAGCACGGGTGGAAAGTGGTTAAACATCACAGTTTTGCAATGGCCAAATTGGCATTTAAAAAAAATAAAAATAAAAAAGGGTTAGTAGGCTGCTTCAACACCGGTTTGCAGCTGCAGAGCAGTGCACTTGTGGCTTAGCTGCACTGAGCTATAGACTTCCATTATATCCTGCAGGTTTGGTGCATTTTCTGAGAGTGCAGCACACCCACAAGATGTAATAGAAGTCTATGGCTCAGTGCAGCTAACCCACAGGTTTTCTGCACTGCGGTTTATGCACTGTGGATAAACCGCAGCACATCAGTGTGAAAGCAGCTAATAGGGTGGGGGGCTTAGAACAGCAAGGGCACATTTACATTTGCAGTGTGAGGGGCAGTAAAACCCCATAGTTCATTGTAGCCCATGAACGGTTGTTACCAGATCACTTAACGTGTTACTAAACCCTCAACAGTAAAATCAGTGTGTAAAGCATGCTCGTTATACCCCCTGTGGAACCTAAGAGATTACTCCTCTACATTGTGTAAAAAGGCGGTTTAAACCTGACTTCTCTGATCCTCTCCTTTAACAGAGCTGTTGGGGGAACTATGGCACATGCTTAGTTTGGTGTGTATTGCTAGAGTTTTTTTTTTTTCTGGGAGGGTACATATGATCAGCACTGTCCAGACAGAGGGTCGGGGGTCCTGCACCCTCATAGGACAGTCAGAGTAGAATGAAAACTCCTCCTACAAGCTTTAACCAGGCACTGGTAAAAGGCACAAGACTGCTATAATACTGCTGATTAGAAAAGGTATTTAGCAGTTTCTATTTACTAAAAGAATTGCATTTCCGTATTCCGTTTACTGTGGGAGACCAGATATAGAGAATACAGGGTCCTGGGTTTAGTAACACTTTAAGTGGCCCTCGCTCTTCAAAAAGATTGAGCACCCCTGAGATAGATCTTTGATAATCTATAGTAGTTGCATGTTTCTGCTATAGCTGCACAGTTGACTCCCCCCCCCCCCCCCCCCCCCCCCCCCCCCCCCCCCCCCCCCCCCCCATTGATCCTAAACGACACATTGAGGGTATAACTCTTTCAATGTAATGACCTGATATATGTTTTCATTCCCAGATTATTAAAGTGGATTGAAGAAGGAATACCCAACGACCCATTTCTGAACCCGGAGCTGATGAAGAATAACCCCTGGGTAGAAAGAGGAAAGTGCAGCATCCTGTGAGACTCCAAACGACCGCCTCTGCCCCCCCTCCCCCGCCCAACTTTCATCTACTCTGAATGTAACTAGATTCTGATATTAGAGTCCAGATATGCAGCTGAAGAGACCCAATTGATCACACTGCATTGCTCCAGCAGAAATAACATATGCAGGAAAGGGGGGAGGGGGGGGGATGCTACCACCCCAGTAACCAGTCGCCCCCACCATAGCTTAGACTGGGGGGTGGTTCTGCTGTAACAAAAGAGGTCTAATTTTATTATTTGTCATTTTAGGTTTATAGGAAGCGCGGCAAAGAACGTGTTGTAGATTAAAGGAGTCAGTTTACAGTGAAACCGGGGTTAGATTAGAAGGGTAGGACACAGCTGCTTGTCACCGTGGTACGACAGCAATAAAATACAGTCTGGGGCCGTAGCAATCCTAGGATGCTTCAATGCCCTGGTGCAGATGTCTCTACAGCGCCCCCTGACTGTACCTTCCAGGTTATGCACTATATTGAACATACTATGCTTTTCAGGTTAAGTCATTGTAATTATATACTCATGGGGACTTGCAAGCCCCTCTTTATATATATCTTTTATTTCTCCAAAGAGCTAAATGCAGAGAAAATGTTAAATGAATCAGATTCATATCTAAGAATAAACTCTTGGTGCATTTTTCCTCTCCTGTCTGTGTCTATCCAATCCTCTTGTGTTTGGTTATGATATGTTGCAACTCAGTGTGTGTGTACTGTAGATCACAAATACCACCAAGTACAGCACAATGGCACGCGGGATCAAGCTACATGGGAAGAGCAATGAAAGAAGGGAACAGCCATACATTATACAACTTTTCTTATTCAATTTCCTTTAGATTTACCTTCAACTATGTAGTGTAATGCCCCGTACACACGGTCGGAAATTCCGACGAAAAATGTCCGATCGGACCATGTTGTCGTAAAATCCGGCCGTGCGGACGGACGGACAAAAATTTGAGATCTTGCTCTCAAATTTTCCGACAACAAAGTCCGATCGGACTTTTTCCGATCGTGTGTAGACAATTCCGACGGACAAAGTGCCACGCATGCTCAGATCAAATTACGAGACCAAAGCTATTGGCTACTAGCCTCTACGTAGTTCCGTCGTACGCAACGAACGTCACCACGTTCAGAATGATCGGATTTTCCGACAACTTTGTCCGACCGTGTGTATTCAACACCAGTGTCGGACAAAATCCGACGGATTTTGTGGTCGGAATTTCCGACCGTGTGTACGGGGCATAAGGGCCTACCTGCATACAAATTGAAGGTGACCTCATATTATATGGTTCTGGTAAATCTAAAGTAAAATTTTAAAATGTATGACCACCCTTAGAAACTAAGCTGGACATGTATTGGCCATTCATAGGGCAGCTTTCTGTAGAAGACCGCTTACAAAAAAAATAAAATAATGATTAGTTGTGCACTTCTGCTTTGTATTTATATTAGAGGTTAGAAGGTTTGAACACTAATAGCATGGGTAGGACATACATGGCATGCACACTGGGCATTTACCCCCCGTGGGTCCAATCCCAGCATTTTTTGTGCACCTGGGAGGGGCCTTGAGCCTGTCAAAGTCTGTAAGAGACTGAAATATGGCGCATCAAGAGGTACTTGCATTTAGAGCCCTATACCCAGAACACAGGTATTTCCTGAACACAAAAGGGCCCTAAAACGTGGAGTACCACTCGGTACAGCACCCAGCTGCAACGTATTTCAGACTGCTGTAAACTTTGACAGGTTGCAGGCAGTAGAACCTGTGTCTACCTGGAGCGCAGGGGCTAAACTTACCCTGTGTCTGCAACTGGCGGTTAAGTGAGGGTTTGCTTTAAAGTGTAACTTACTTTTGTGGGGGGAAAAGAGAACTGTAAATAAAAATATATATATAATATAGCGTGCAACTAAGTCATATTGTTATTGAATGTTATTAAAAAGAACCTTTCCTTTTCAATGTGCAGCCGCTGTAATTTTCTGTAAAATGTAATATGGCAACCTGGAGGAGTTCTGTACACAGACTGCACCCTCAAAATAATATTTCCTGCTTGTGTGATTGGCTAACTGATTTTCCCAGATGAACTGAACTAAGGATACAAGTCAGATTTTTGGCATCCCCTCAAACAAAAATTTAATTTTTGGTGGGTTACTCCCAATGGAAAATCACGTCTAAAAGGGATGCAGATGCTAATATTTTCCTCATTTGACCCCTGCAAGTGCAGCAGCCGATTGTGAATTATACAATAACTCCCATACAGAGTCACTCTGGAGACAGACACACATCTATTCCTTCAGAATACCAAAAAGGTAGGAATCCGCAACAAAGTTTGTTAAAATCCTTGCAATGTACATAGATCACCCAGAGAGGAATGTTTTTTTTCCTCCTCACTATAAGTGGAGGTACTCTTTAAAGTGGTTCTAAAGGCAGGAGGTTTAACTTTTAAGCAGCGGCCCCCCAATACTTATCCGAGCCCCCATCTTGATCCAGGGATGTTACACGATAGCGCTGGCTGTCCTGGACTCTCCCTCCTGATTGGCTGAGATAGAGCAGCAGGCGCCAGCTGCTGTCAAAGTCAGTGAGCCAATGAGGAGAGAGGGGGCAGGGTTAAGCCGCAGCTCCATGCGACAATGGACACATAGCAGCGTCTCGGGTGCCCCCATAGCAAATGCATTGCTGTGGGGGGCACTTGGCAGCAGGGAGGGGCCAGAAGCACCAGTGAGGGACCAGAGAAGAGAATGTGGGCTGCTCTGAGCAAAACCGTACTGGTACACCGTACAAGGCAGGTAAGTATAAACACGTTTGTTATTTTTAAACAAAACAAAAAAATAAAAAATACTTTAAAAAAAAATTAAAAATTACTTTATCGCTTTAAGGAGTAGCTGAACACTGTCAAGGAGAGGGAAAGGACTAATCATCAGTAGTACCTGAGGACTCCTTGCAGCTGATCATTTCCTTAGCATGACTTGGTCTGCACTGTGTTTCTGCATGAAGTTGACCACCTTGGAAGAGGCAGGGCTTTGCTTCTTCATGTCAGATGACTTGTGTGGCGATGACCAAGAAGCAGGAGAGATGGAGGTCCAAAGCTGAAGCAGGGAGATGCTGGCTTTGCATATACTCAGACACAGTTTCCTCTTCAGCAAGCAGCACCGGAGTTCAACCTTCAAATCTCATAATAACAAAATTACTGGCAGCATTTGCTTCCTATGAGGGCTTCGGACATGGAAATGCCTAGTCAGAGTCACATCAGCAAGTGCAAAGCAAAAAGATTATTATTTTTTTTTACATTTCTAGATGTTTTTAATAATATAATGAATGAGCCTATTAAGTTCTGGTCCACTTTAAAGTCAATTTACAGCTTGTTAAGATAATGTCTATAGCCTTGCCACAATTCCACTTTAACATACACTGCTTGCCAGCGGCTTTGTTCCCCCTGTGATGTACCTGTACATCATGGAAAAACTTCCTGGTTTACAGCCGCACACCCCCTGCCTCTCATGCTGTGGTTGGACACAGCATGCGTCAGGCAGCAGGCTTGCCGCCAATGATTTTGGCTGTGAACCTGCTGATGGATGTGGCCAACCACAACACAGATGTTCGGCTTCCTAATCTTACTTACAATTCAGAGCTGAGATTAGGACGCAAAGTCAGGCAGTCTGAGTAAAATAAACACATATACTCATTAGGCACAAATTTAACCCTTTGATTGCCCTCCTGATCACCCAGTGTCATTAGTACAGTTTCAGTATTATCACTGATCAATGTTAGTGTCACTGGTGATGTGACAGTGTGTCAATTATTGACCCACCCACCCAGTGTCAGCGCCAGTCCCCCGATTGCCCACCACACTATCCTAGTCACACTAGAAACATGGAAGGCATTCAGAAAGTCAGAGCTGTGTAAATTCCAGTATACAGCGGGTAAAATAAGTATTGAACACGTCCTTATTTTTCTAGGTAAATATATTGGTAAAAGGTGCTATTAACATGAAATCCATACATACAAAGAAATCAAAATAATTAAGTTCAGAAATTAAGTTGTGTGTAATAAAATGGAATGACACAGGGACAGGGTATTGAACACATGAAGAAAGGGAGGTGCAAAAAGGTAATGACAGCTTCAAGACGCCTCCTGTATGGAGAAACTACCATATTTATCTGCGTATAACACGCACCGGCGTATAACAAGCACCCCAAGTTTAGGAGGGCATTTTAAGGAAAACACTTACATTTAAGCGTCATTTGCAGCTTGCCCAGCGTCATTTGCAGCTTGCCCAGTGTCATTTGTAGCTTGCCAGCGTCATTTGCAGCCCTGCCCACGTTTAAATTTCCCACCGCCGAGACAGACCGCGTGTTCGCCGCCGAAAAAAGACCGAATCGCCGCCGGAAAAGACCGAGCCGACTGTTCGGCTCCGCCTCCCTGCTGTTTTGGGAGCGAGCGCAGGGAATCGGGACGAGCGGAGCCGAACAGTCGGCTCGGTCTTTTCCGGCGGCAATTCCATCTTTTTTTCGGCGACGCTCG